>JAPSGF010000003.1:6332738-6475001 GCA_035772895.1 Perdix hodgsoniae
TGTTTGGTTTATTTTTCTGTTAAGATTACCTTCCACTGAAGATAATCTTCTCCTCTCTAATAGAAATTAAACGTTAAGGTCTCTGTCACAGAACCTGTCTTTTATTGTGAGTCTTGCATGAAAACAAGATACTTTTCTGAAAACAAAATGTTCAGTAACCCTCGAAGGTGGGTGAGATAGATTCATGTTTTTGTACCTATGCATCTTCTAGAGATGGAGGACAACACAACAGTTTTACATAATTTTCTTGGATATTGCTGTTACTGATTTTATAAACAGTGTATAAATATAAAATTGCACACTTTTGTAGCTTGTGAAATTCTTTCCGTTTACCAACAGAAAAGCATAGCATCCTTGCAGAAGCAAATATTTGAATTGACACAAAGACTTCATACAGTAGAGGTGGAACGCCGCTCACTACGCCTAGAACTTGCAGAATTCAAGTTGAATTTCAGTAAGATGAAGCAGGAGGCTGAGAAAGCCCAGAGCCTGAAAGAGCAATTAAGTTTGTTTAAGCAGTCTGTAAGTATATTTGATGTAAGAGTCCTCCCTTATATGCATTTTTTTTCCATTTGTATTCTTCTGAAAAACAAGTGTAAAGTCAATCTACTATTAACAGAATTTTCCAGATATTTTACCTTGTAAATGTCTAAACCATAAGGAAAATGTATTTAGAAGTATCTCCTATCCACAGGAGTTTTGCTTTGGTTTGCAGAATAAGGTGTTTTGTGCAAATTATACCTTTGGATTTCAGCAGTTCAGGTTTAGTTCTGCATGTTAAAATGTTGATGTTATTTGTGTGCCCTAAAAATTATAGATTTCACATCAAAAGAGTAAATTTGGCAAGAGTGAGGGTACTAAATATGTTTGTGACAAACTCATAAGCAATAATGTAACATTTTAAATTCTACATTTATATTGAATTGAAAAATAACAAGAAAGGATTCTGTAGCTACCTTGATCAGAAAAGAAGGGTCAAGAAGAGTGTTCCCCTCCTGATAAATGTGAAGGCAGTAGCGGCTTCAGCAGACTTGGAGAAGGCTGAGGTACTCAGTGAGTTCTTTGCCTGATTATTCACTGGCAGTCAGGCTTCCCACACCTCTCATGTCCTTTAACCTCTGGATGTGGACTTCAGGGAGCAAAATCTCTTTCACTGTAAGAGCAGATGAAGTCAGAGATGACCTCATTACGCTAAATGTGTGCAACTCTATGGGGCCAGGAACTGGCTAATGTTGTTAAGCCATTCTCCATCATATCTGAAAATTCATGGCTGTCAGGTGAAGTCCACAGTGACTGCAAAAAGGAAACATCAATTCTGTTTTCAAGAAAGGGAGAAAGGAAGACCTGGGGAACCACAGGCTGGAGCCTCATGTCTGTGAGGCTTAGGAAGATCATGGGATGGCTCTTTCTGGAAGCTGTGTTAAGGACATGCAAGATGAGGTGATCCAAGACAGCTAGCCCACTTTCACTAAGGGCAGATTGTGCCTCACCAGTATGGTAACCTTTGACTGCTGGAGTGATAGCACTGGAGAACAAGGCAAAGGAACTGATGTTGTCTAGCCCACTTTTGCAAGATCTCTGATGTAGTAACACACCGCATTCTTATCTCTAAGCTGATGAGATATGCATTTGAAGGCTGAACTGTTTGGTGGGTAAGGAATTTCTTGTATGATCAGAGTCAGAGGGTGGATCTATTTCCAGAGGAGGGCCAGTGCTGAATAATATCTGCCAGGGGTCCGTCTCCATACCCATGCTTTTCAGCACCTTTAGACAGATTTAGACAGTGGGGTTGAGTACACTTTCAACAAGCTTGCTGATGACACTAAGCTGAGTGTTGTAGTAGACACTATTGCAAGGAGCTGTGCTTGGGCCAGGGCAATCCCAGGTATTTGTACGAACCAGGGGAGAATCTCCTTATGAGTAGCCCTGTGGAGAAGGATTTGGGGGTCCTGGTATATGAGAAGATGGACATGAGCCAGCAGCATGTGCTTACAACCTGGAAGGCCAACTGTGTTTTGGGCTGCCTTAAAAAAGAATGGCCAGCAGGAAGAGGAGGTGATTGTCCCCCTCTACTCAGCTCTTGTGAGGCCTATCTAGAGTACTTGTGTCCAGGCCTGAGGCCCCCAGCACAAGAAAGATGCAGAGCTCTTGGAGCGGGTCCAGAGGAGGTCCACTAAGATCATCAGTGGGCTGGAGCACCTCTCCTTTGAAGAAAGGTTGAGGGAGTTGGGCTTGTTTGGCTTGGAGAAGTCTCTTGAAATACTAGGTAGTGACCTTCCAGTTCCTGAAGTGAACTTGTAAGCAGGAAGGGGGAGTCCAACTTTTCACACAGGTCCTGTAGTAGTAAGGCAAGGGAGAATAATTTTGAACTAAAAGAGGGGAGAAGTAAGTTAGATGTTACTCAGAGGATTGGTGAGGGAACAGGTTGCCCAGAAAAGCTGTGTATGCTCCATCCCTGGAGGTGTTCAAGGCTATGTTGGCCCTGGAAACTTGATCTGGCAGGTCACAAACCCACAGCCGAGTGGTTGGATCACTTCCTACCTAAGGCATACTATGATTCCATGATGGTTGAACATTATGGTAGAGAATTACTGTATCTTTGAGTTTGAGTGGTGTTGAGACCTAGTTGCTTTGAGCAACTGTAATAGTCGTTTCTCAGAATGAGCAGTATTAGCTGTAGTTGTGCCCAGAGTTGATCTTGAGGCCTAGGTGATAGACCTGTTAATGTGACCCAACCAAAACACTTCCAAACAGAAAATATTTAATAGATGATTTCACTTCTTGTTCTTGGCAGTAAAATGATTTTTTTTATTTAAATGAATAAGGCTATCTAATTATCTTCAGTTTTGTTTATTATGGTTCATCCGCTTTTACAGTTCTGGGGTGCTTAAACGAAAATGTCATTTAGATGTAGATGCTTTATTTCTTTCTTCTGATCCATATTGAGCAGAGGAGAAATGGTCCAGGGAGGCATTTACAATGGCTAATATGAACACGCTGAAATGTGATGTTGATCTTCTTATTTCCTTTTTAATACTGATTTTTTTTTACAACCTCACTATGTTAATTTGGATAAAATAATTAATGCATACTGTTTACAATACCCTAAATGCTTTTTTTTTTTTCCAAAAAAAGTTGCCTACTGTTTAGTACTTCATGGTCTGTTTTCATATTTAAAAACCTAAGTGTTCATCTTGAGCATGCTTTTATTTTAGAATTTTATATGCTAGCAAATAGAATTCTGGAAGTCAAGCATGTAAACAAATGAATATAGTTATGCAATCAAACACAATTTATTTCCCTTATCAGAAATTGATCGCTCACAAGAGGTTTGAAAGTGCATGTGAAGAATTAAATAGTGCATTACATTGGGAGCATCAAGCACAAGTGCTGTTGAATGAACAGGCACAACAGCTACAGGAGTTAAATAATAAACTAGAATTGCACTCCAGTGAAGAAGCAGATAAAAACCATGTCTTAAGTGAAACTGTAAAGGTAAGATGATTGTTCTTACAAAACAGACACCTAACGTATGCCTTTTTGTGAATGAGTAGAATCTTTCAGGTTTTGTTCAAATAAAATGTTAGTAGTAGTTTAATTCATACTGCTCAATCTATGGGAATTCTGTGGTACTCAGAAAAGACTTTCAAGATGAAACTTTAAGATATGATCTCCCTTTTCTGTTTTTAGGAGTACCTGATGTACAGCAGTATCAGTAATCTGTGAAGTATTTTGAGCTGTCATTGTAGATAAGAGATGGGAGTTTTAGGTGTCATGAGGTGTTTGCAGGCTAAATAAAAAAGAAGTTTCTTTTTTAGAGATCATTAGAATATTTTAAGATCTCAATAAACTGTTTCCTGAATATAATCTTAGTGCCAGTAATGCATTTGCTAAATTGTTAAGTGAGTGTATAGAAAGAGGTCCTTTTTTCATCAGAAATTAAATTTTCCCCAGACCTATCAGTAATGAAGAAAAACAAGTTGTTATCAGCAACTTTGGTAACAAATAAAGAGATGAAGTAAGAGCTTTAAAATGAGATGGATAACATGGAAACAGCAGAAACATTGTGTTGGTAGCTAATAATATGTGGTGACCTTAACTCCTCAGTTTTTATTTATTTTTTATTTAAAGCAGGTTTGCTGCTTCTACCTCCTCAGCATTACTATTTTTTTTCACCTCCTGGTGTTTTTCTGTGAAATGATAGTTGAGCAGAAGAGAGTACTTCACTGGTGTTTGGAGAAATACAAGTATTTACAATTCTGAGGAAGGATTTAGGGAGGAATGGTAAGGAAAGTGTAGAATGAGAATGAGAACCTAAAAGACACAAACTACAAACCTAGTATAAGTGTCAGAAAACACTGTTAAAAATACAGCAGTGAAGATGGATGTCAAGGATGATGGTAGTGAAGTGTTACGGTTTGAAATGTTATGCAGTGGAGAATGCTGAAGGATACTGTTAAATTTAGTAAGAAGAGTTTTCATTAGAAGTATTACTTACTACATGAGCTGTATCTCACTAAGGGAGAAAGACAATGCAATTGCAACTTAACAGTTGGTTTTTATGATTTTCTTCTATCTTATGTTCCTAGCTGTGGATATTTCATTTCTGTGTTAGTAAATCAAACTTGTCTAAGTTGGTTTGTTTGCTAATACTATTGGTTTTTTTGTTTGTTTGTTTCAGATAAAATTAATTATGTATAATCCTAATAATAATAATAATAATAAATAAAATCCTAATAATTAGGCTTGTTTGATTCTTTGAAAAAATTTTGATTATTTTAAATGGCTATTAGTATCATAAAGAAGGGAAAGAATACAAGACATCTTATTTGAAATCTTAATCTGAGTCTATTCTTAATACATTGCTGTATGGTACTCCATCTTGATGAGTAAATAATTCCTTTTTATTTGTTTGGAGATGAAACTAGAAGTCAATTGTAAGCATTCAAAATACAGAATAGAGTTTTAGATAAAACTGTTATGTGCATTATTGGATACTGAATTAGATTTAACAGCTTCTGGGCTTTATTAATGAAACTTAAAAAGTGTTGTTTTTTTTTTTTGAGATGATGCTGTTCCTAAAGTGTATTCTATTTCTGCAACCCCTAATAGTTGTTGCTACTAGAAGAACTTGCTTTAGTGTAAGATGCTTGATTATAACGTACAGTATAAGAAGATATAGTAGCTAGTAGTCTAGGTGTTATGGTAGGATAAAGGCTACAAAAGCAGACAAAATAAGCCTTTAAGCTGCAACTTCTACCACTTGCAGTTACTCTGGTTTGTTTTCAAATGCATTACTCTATAATTCTCTCAATTCTTTCCATGGATGAGTTTGAACTAAACATAGTGGAGGCTGTATCCTTGGTCCCATGGTAACTGCAGCAATTAAAGCAAGTCTGTTATTAACTTCTGTCTAAATGCTAAAAGGTTGATTGATGTCACAGAATTGTAGGATTTGGAAGAGATTTCTTGTGATATCTAACTCTCCCTCTCTGCTAAAGCATGTTTCCTACAGTAGATTACACAGGAAAGCATCCAAGTTGGTTTTGAGTATCTGCAGAGAAGGAGACTCCACAATTTCTCTGGGTATCTTGCTGCATTGCTCTGTCACTCCCAAAATAAAGTTTTTCCTTACGATTGTATGGAACTTCCTGTGTTCAAGTGTGTGTCCATTGTCCCTTGTCCTGTCACTGGGCACCGTTAAAAAGAGCCTGGCCTCATTTGCTTGTCTCCCACCCATCAAGTATTAATAAGCATGGATAAGATACTCCATCAGCCTTGTCTTCTCCAGGCTGAACAAGTCTTGCAGCCTTTTCTCGTACTCTTCTCGAGTCTTCAGGCTCCTAATCTTTGTGGCTCTCCACTGGATACTGGTTAGAAATGACCTGTATTTCTTGAAGAGCCTGGAACTAGTCAAATTACTCTAGATGTTACCTCACCAGGGCAGATTAGAGAGGGACCTCTCTAATAACCTCCCTCAGCCTGCTGGCCATGCTTTTTTTAATGCACCCTAGGGAACCATTGGCCTTCCTAGCAACAGGGGCACACTGATGGCTCATGGCCAACCTATTGTCCAACAGGACACCTAGATCTGTCTCTGTAGAGCTCCCCTCCAACAGGTTAGCCCCTAACCTGTATTGATTCAGGCAGTTTTGCCTCTCCGTGTCTAGGACTTTACACTTTTGCTTGTTGAACTTCACCAGGTTCCTTTCTGCCCAGCTCTACAGTCTGTCCAGGTCTTGCTGAATAACAGCACTGCCTTCTGGTGTGTCAGCCACTCCAAGCTTTGTATCATCAGCAAACTCGCCGAGGGTGAACTGTAGATCCTCTTTCACCAGGGGAGAAAGATCCTCTTTCACCAAGGGGAAGTGTTCGCTTTTGCGGACTCTCTTACCTCCAGAATCTGAGATTTCTGAGGGGCAGTCTTAGTATTAAAGACTGAAGAAAAGAAGGCATTTGATAACTCCCCCTTAGTGTCCTAGTTACTGGGACATCTACCTCATTCAGCAGCGGGCCTACATTTCCCCCAGTCTTCCTTTTGCTACTGACGTAGGTAGAGAAGTCTTTCTTGTTGTCCCTGACCTCCCTTGCCGGATTTAATTCCAAGTATGCCTTAGCCTTCCTCGTTGCATCCCTGTGTGCTGTGACAGTGTTGCTATATTCTTCACATGCGACCAGAGTCCTCCTCCACATTCTGTAGACTTTCTTCTTCCATTTGGGTTTTTCAGTGAGCTCATTGCTTATCCATATGGTGCTTCTGTTACCTTCACTTGGTTTCATTTCACTTGGGAATGCATCAATCTTGTATTCAGAAGAAGTGGTACTTGAATGTCAACCATCTTTCTTGGGCCCTCCTACCTTCCAGTACCCACTGGATACTTTTTGGTAGGTCCTTGAAGAGATCAAAGTTAGCAGTCTTGAAGACCACCATGTTCCTACTAATAGTCCTGTTTCTTCTATGTAAGATCCTGAACTCCATGGTCACATGGTCATTGCATCCATGACACCCCCTTCACATTCCCAGCCAGTCCTTGTCTGTAAGATCAAGATCCAACAGCATGCCTCTCCTATTGGCTCCTCCACTACCTGGCTCAGAAGATTGCCATCCACACAGTGCAGGAACCTCCTGAACTATGGCAACCTGGCAGCGTCGCTTTTCCAACAAATACCAGCATGACTGAAGTCCCTCATGAGAACCAGGTCCTGGACTGTAAGGCTACTTTCAGCTGTCTGTAGCCTCTTCCTGATCAGGCAGCCTGCAGTAAACACACAGAATAGTGTCACCTGTATTAGTTTGTCCCTTAATTCTCGCCAGTGAGCTCTCTACTCAATCATCGTTCAGTGCTAGGTGTAGCTTGGTACATTCCACTTGCTCTCTCACAAAAAGAGCAAGTCCATCACCACGCCTTGCTGATTTCTCTTTCCTGAAAGGTACGTTGCCATCCATGACAGCATTCCAGTCATGCAAGTTGTCCTACCGTGTCTGTGTGATCTCAGTGAGATCATGGTCCTGCAATCTTATGCAGATTTCCAGCTCTTCCTACTTATTCACCATTCTGTGTGCATTGATACACAAGTACTTCAGAGAATAAGTCTTTTAATTCCTTCACAACTGTACCTAACCTTTGTTAGTTACTTTGGTTGTAAAAACCTGTAAAAACCTGTGGCTGTATCAAGAAAGAAAAAGAGCAGTTGTAGAGGCATATCAACACACATTCATAATGTAGTGTTTCTTGACCTCTTATTGTGAATAGATAATTTTATAATGCATGGTTCCTAAATCATCTCCCATTCAGTTTTTTATCACTGCTTTTTACAGTCTCTGTTTTAACTCAAAAACGAGTTTCAAACCTATGCTATATATAAACATCTTAAATTGAAGCATGAGTCTAACACAAACTGTGAGTGCTTACCAAGGGGTAAAAACAGTTCTTTTATTTTGAGTTTTTCATAGTTTAACCCCAGTAGGCAGCTAAGCCCCATGCAGCAACTGGTTCATCCCCCTGTAACAAAAGGGGAAAGACTTGGAAGGGCAAAAGAGTAAAAACTCATGGATTAAGATAAAGGCAGCTTAATAAACAGCAGAAGCTGTGCATAAAAGTAAAGCAAACTAAGGAATTCATTCTCATTGGCAAGCAGATGCTCAGTCATTTCCAGGAAAGCAGCCTCCATCATAATTTATCAGTTACTTACAAATATCAAAATTTGGTATGTTCCCTCCTACTTTTCTTCAGCTTTTTCTGCTAAGCATGTCATTCTTCTAGTCAGCTATGCTGATTGTGTCTCCTTCTAGCTTCTTGTGCGTCTTCAGCCTCCTTACTGGTGATGCAGTGTGAGAAGCAGGAGTTTGTGCAAGCAGTTCTCAGCAGCAGAAAAAACATTAGTATGTTATCAAACTGTTCTTGTCACAAATCCAAACTATAGCACCATATAAGCTACTGTGAAGAAAATTAACTCTATCCTGACCCAAACTAAGTGAGACTAGTACTGTGCTACGTACAGTATATATATATATACAGAGAGAGACAGAGATCTTGTTTTTGCTGTTTAAGAAAATGTCTATAAGCTTTTTACCCCAGTTTACCATAATCCCACTTTCTTCATGTCTTTATTTGTAACTGGCAGTGACAATTTCTGCCTCCATCCTAATGTTTTAACTGGCAGACCTCTTCTCTTGGCTATTTTTTTTTTTGCTTGAAATACATTTTTGAAGCTCTTATTTTGCAGTACAGAGTAATAATTTTATCTCTACTAATGAGAGCTTGTAAAATTGATCCTGTAAAACTTGACAGTTTAAATTTAGTTTTTTTATAGTACATAAGTATAGGAAATAGTGATTCTGCGCTGAAAAAATATGTTGGAAAAAATTGCTTTCTTGTACGATATAAGATATGAAATAATCATCAGTTTAGACTAAGCATATACAAAAATTTGTAGCCTTGAAGTCTTCATTCATAGTTTTAAAGCTGTAAAAAAGCCAAAAACAAAATATTTGGCTCTTTTCCATTGCAAACGTTATTTTGAAATATATCCACACTTCAGTAACAATCATTAAGGAAATACTTTGTTATTTATATACCTTCATAGAGTAGTCTTATTAAAAGAGTAATACTTAATTTCTTAGCTTTATCAGTTCAGATTTTAATCCTGTATATTTTTATCTTCTTAATGGCATATACCATAGAGACATCTGAGGTAGCCAATTACATTTCAAGGTCAGCTGGAACTAAGTAACTCTTTTCACTACTTCATGCTTTTATTAGATGAACTAAATTACTAGTTCCAGTTCCCCTTTCTTTGAAGAGAGGTTTATACACAAATGCTAAATACAAATCTAAAACAGGCATAGTTTTTACCTCTTATACAAGCATGCCTTTTGTCCAATAAAATTGTTTTTCTCCTTGTTGACAGACATTGTTTGTATTTAGGTGTTAGTGCATGTAATAAAGAACATGAATTTTTAAGCTTTCATTTATAGAATGTCTTACAAATTCTTAATTAATAACTCTGTGTATTTAAGATTTCAAATGCCATGTATCATCCATCTTGTGACTGATCAACTTTAAAACTGAGCTATATGTTTAAGAAGAAGATTGTATCCTGACTGAATTTTATTTTCATTTACTCTTCTGAATTTAGAGTAGCCACTGCTGATTCATGTTAATTAAAATAATCTTATTCAAGGGCTTTGATATCACCACGGAAAAACATATTCTGATGGGAAGGTTTGGAGTGTTTTTCTTTTTTTTTTTTTTTTTTTAACAGAGTCATCCAGATATATTAGATTGTGGTGGAGAATAGCATTTCTAGATTTCTTAGAGTGAGTGTTTTCTCTGAGCAGCCTCTCTCTCATATTGGTATAAATTTTAGGTGAAAGTGGTAGATAACTTGCAGGATTTCCGTAGAACCATAGAATCACCAAGACTGGAAAAGACCTCTAAGATTGTCCATTTCAGCCATCCATCTACCACCAATATTTCCTCTCTAAACCACGTCCCTTACTAGAACATCATTCTGTTGCTTTTCCTCTCCATATGTTTTTAGACACATATTTTTTTCCTGTAGAGAATCATGAAGTATTTATTCAATTTCTTTTATTAATAGCATTGCACACACTTAATCAGTTTTATACTTGGCTGTTTTTGCAAATTGCCGTGTTCCAGCTTACAGAAAGGTCAACAGGTTTCCCTTATGTGAGGAATAAAATCCTTGTTTGGATAGAGCCCTCAAATGTCATCTAATCCAACTACCTGACTGGGCCTACCAGAAGTTAAAGCATAATATTGAGATATTATCCATATCCAGATGTTTGTAGTGGACCCAGAGAAGGTCACAAGGATGGATGACCATAGGGCTGGAGCACCTGTGAAGAAAGGCTGAGAGCTTGGAGAGGACTCCTAAAAAACCGCACTGCAGCATTGCAGTCCTTTTGGAGAGTCTTTCAGGAGAGCCTATAAACGAGAGGGAGATGACTTTTTCTGCAGGCAGATAGTGATGAGTAAAGGGGAAATTGTTTTTAACTAAAAGAGGGTGATATTCAGGTTAGGTGCGAGGAGGAAGTTCTTTACTCAGAGGGTGATGAGGCCCTGGTGCATGCTGCCCAGAGAAGCTGTGGATGCTCCATCCTTGGAGGTGTTGAAGGTCATGTTGGATGGGGTCCTGGGCAGCCTGAGCTGGTGAGTGGCAGCCCTTCCAATGGCAGGGTGGCTGGAATTGGTTGATCTTTAAAGTCTCTCCCAGCCCAGATTATCATGTGATTCTATGACAGAGGCTGTTACCCAAATTCCTCTTGAATGCTGGCAAGCACTGGGCATCAGTCACCTCTCTAGGAAGTCTGTTCTGATGTTAGACTACCCTTGTGGTAAAGAATGCCCAGTTTGACACACCTCTGCAGCTGGTGCAGGATGTCATACCCATCCTGTCAACATTTCCAGAGCGGAGCCCAGCACCTCCCTCTGCTTCCCCTCCTCAGGGAGCTGCAGAGAGCAGTGAGATTGCCTCTTGGCCTCCTCTTCTCCTCTTCTGTTGGTGGAGGCTGCACCAAAACTAGATTTAGCAGATGGCTGGCTGTGCTATATCTAAAGTACCTCAAAATGAGGTGGGCTGCCAGGGCATGCTGCTGGCTCTCACTGAGCCTGCTGTCATGAATAGTCCTAGATCCTTTCTCCTGTGCTGCTCTCCAACCACTCATCTCTCATTCTGTGCCTGTATCTGGCGCTATGTCATCCCAGGTGCAGAACATGGCATTTTCCTTTCTTGAACTTCATGTCATTGCTGATCAGTTAGTGTTGTGATCTACCTGCATCCAACTGCAAGGCTTCTTATCCTGACAGGGTGCCAACAGCACCTTCCAGTTTAGTATCATCAGCAAAATTGCTGAGGATGCACTTCACACCTCTGTTGAGATCATTAACAATAATAATGAATCTGTCCTAGAAGTGAGCCCTGGGGAGCACTGCTAATGCCCGTCAGCCAACCAGATACAGTCACTACAACCCTTTGAGCTTTACTGTTGAGCCAGTTCATCACCCAGCATAACTTGAACCTGTTTGTGTCGCACTTGGAAAATTTGTCATGAGGGACAGTATTTAAGTTCTTACTGGAATCTAGAAGGATTATGTCCACTGCCTTCCCTTCATCCACCAAGTAGATGATTTATTTTAGAAGGAGGTCAGATTTGTAAGGCTGAGCTTTCCTTGACAGCAGGACAGGAATGGCACGAAGGTGCGTCAGGGGAGAGTCAGATAAAACCATGCTGACTATGCCTGGAAACACCTTTGTTCTTTTAATGTTTTTCAGTATTCCCCAGGATAAAGTTCTCCATAACTTTTCACAGAACTGAGCTTGGACTAGTAGACCTGTAGTTCTCCAGTTTCAAGTAGCTTAATAGAATGTTGGCTAGCTTTCAGTCAGCAGGGACATCCCCAGACTCCCAAGACCTTTGGTAAATTGTTGAGAAGGGGCCAGCTAACTCTTTCAGCACTCTCAGGCATAGAATGGCTTGGGTTGGAAGGAACCTCAAGGATGGTCAAGTTCCAACTGCACTGCTAGAGACAGGGTTACCAAATGATAAATCAAACTGCCCATGATCCCATCCGATCTGGCCTTAAACACCTGCAGGGACAGGACATCCACAAGTTCTTTAGGCAACTTGCTCCATCACCTCACCACACTAAGTGTTAAAAACTTCCCCCCTGACATTTAATCAAATCTTCCTTTCTTTAAATTGAAATCATTTCCTGTTGTTCTGTCACTGTCTACCCATGGAAAAAGCTCATTTCCTCATGTTTATAGACTCCTTTTAAATATCCCATCTGTCCTGGTGGTCTTACAGACATTGAGCTGATATAGCTGTTCCCTCGCAATTTTCTTTATCAGATATGAAAAGTCACTGTTCCACTGGTCATGGTCCTCCATCTCTAAGATCCAGGCAGCCCAAGGTCTGCCATTACAGTTTAATACCGGGATGAAAGGCATTAAATGCCTTTGCCATTTCTTCCTTCTTTCTTGTTAGGTGACATCTGCTTCAAGTATCAGTCTAGTGTTTTCCTTTGACCTTCTGTTGCTCGTGATATTCTCGAAGAATTCCTTTTGTTGTCTGACACAGCACTGGCCAGTGTCAACCCAAGCTGAGTGTTAACTTTATTTGTTTTCTCCCTGCAGATGTGAACCACAGCTCTGTAGTCCAAGCGATTTTCTTGCTTCTAAAATATGAGCTGCATAGATTACAGTCACTGTAAAAAGAGTAATTGGTTTTTTGATATTTTTTTTTAGACTTGTCTAGCGCCTTATTTTAAAAGCTGTTATGGTTTGGCCCCACTGGTCTGTACTTCTGATTCCTAGAAAGTTGTTTGTCACTTTAACAAGAAAGCATATTTCTATGCCTTGTTTTTTTTTTTAAAGAAAACAATTACTGTTAGTATCTGGCTTACTGGAAACTCTGTATTAATCAAATTTAGCATGTTAAAGAGAAGCAAGCTCTGTTCTGAATAGGTTGGAAACTAAAATTCATAATTCATTAATTAATATTTTTTTAAGTTTAGCACCATGTTCTGAACATTAAATAATTTATAAGGTAGCTAGGAGTAGATTAGCATTGCCATCTGCCCTATTCTTCTAGTCAAAAGAGGTCATTTGTTTTCTTATTATAACAAATTACAGGTTAAACAGCTTTGTCATGTATTTCAATTTTCATTAACAGTCTCTGTGAAATACATGAGCCTACTCATTCCCCCTCATTTACATAACTTCCACTACTGATAACTTCTCCAACAGTCTTCAAGGAGTTAGATCATCTGGCGTTCTGCCCTAAAGCTGGTCCTTTGTGCTTTCTTGTTTAGAAATTTTCCTTCACTGCACATGGAACTTAGGAATGTGGGATGTCTTTCCAGGCATCCTCCTAGTAGCCATTGTCTTTACATAACTGGTGGGCCAGATAGACAGCATTTTGTTCTAAATGGAACCATAGAGCTTCCTTTCACAGAAGGGAAATGGCATAAACTCTATTGAGGTCTGCATTCTGTTTTTTGGTCTACACTTCCAGTGTGCCTGGTCAGAATGTTTATTTGTGTTGCTTCTCTGGTTAACCTGTAACACACCGGATTGAAGGATTGCTTTTTTCCATTTTGGGGATCACCCAAAATTATTTCATGTAAAATGATTTTTTTTTTTCTTTTTTTAAATTGCTCTATTGCTTTATTTTAAAATGCTGTATTTGTTAGCATTAAGAATATTACTAAGGAAATTTCTGGCAAATTCTGTCCTACCTTAAAAGACAGTGATCTCCAAAATTACATCTATTTTACAGTGAGATAAGAGTGAAAATAATTGCTAGTTTGGACATTTATGGTAAATTTAGTCAGGTGTAAAGATTATTAATCTATTAAAGAAAAGAATATCTCATCGTCATATTTTATTTTTTGATGTGTCAAAGGGTTAAAGATAACAGGTTGCTGTTCTCACCACTATGAAAGTTACTGTGTAATGTAGACACAGAAAAGGACCTGTAAATAAGTCATGACTACTTACGATCACTTTAGTTAATTTTTAAGGAGCTAATCATGACTGGGAGTTAATTTTTAACCAAGAATAAGTGTTTCCTTCTATAGAAAGGAAAAAAGTTTTGTTTTTTTGTTGTTGTTTGATATTCTGATTTATAGTCATTTTACTAATCATGCACTTATGCCCCCTTCCAGTATAGCAGGGGATGAAGGCAGGTAGAACTGTGCCTGGAAATAATGCAATGAATGTGGAAACAGGAGGTGCAAGTAAAATGAGATGACTTGCAAGTTACTTCTGAACAGATGGCTGGAACCTGCTTTCTTGGGGTCGAACTTCACCCACTGACTGAAAATCTAGAACTTAGTATTTATATTTTCAGTGTAGTAGTGTTGCCCATTTCAGGGAGTGCTATGTCTTGAATGCTGTTTGCCACACTGTTACATAGAATAAAATAATTCTGACATTCTGTCACAGCTTAAATAAAAACAAAACAAAACACTCCAAACTTTAAGAAAGTAATTGCATAAGGCAGAGTATTTTTAAATGTTTTAAAAGTAACTTTCTGCATTTTCCAAGTATTCCATCTGTAGAAACTATTTTCCTTCCTTCAGGGGAGGGAAAATAAATGGAATAATATCGGGATCTAAAGGCTTTATGGTTTTATCACTGCCTTGCAATTATACTAATAAACACCTCTTTCTATGACCTTGGGATTTATAGTGCAGTGAGAAAGATTTATTGACATGTAGTTTGGAAGAAAAATGGGATTATTATATAATTACAGGTTGTGGTTATTAAGTGTATGTACCTGCATACCACTTATCCCTGTTATTTCAAGACTTTCAACAATCTTTCAGCTTTCATAGAAGAACACAGGAGGGCTTCTTAAAATCCAGTTCCTAGATGTCTGTTACTTTATTGTCTCAACTTTCAAGTAAACTTGTTACCTTGGGATGTGCAGAGCCAATCAATTGATCTTTAAAACAGTACTTGGTACTTCTTTTTTTTAATGTTCTAAACCCCATTTTTGCAAGTCATTTATATATTTATGTGTATTACTTTCTGCTTCACAGGTTTTTGGCGTACAAGTCCTTTATACATGGATTTGCTTCTTGTTGCTGTTTAACTAGGATTCTTCTACTTTTTTCTTAGATTCTTTTACTTTTGCACCTTAGTCAGGTCTCCCTTGTTATTTTTGAGAAGTTAACTGTATAAATCTCTTGTTTTTCTCCTTGTAAAACCATAACTAACTCAAAGCAGTTTACAGTACATATCTGTGAAATACCTGAAGAAGTTGGTCAAGGTTGTCACATGAATCTTACTACTGTCTTAGTTAAACAGTTTTTAAAACTTTTCAACTAAAGTTTAGCCCATCTTATTATTTTTTTTTTCTCTCTGTCAACCATAAAATAAGTAGTTATGTGATTTAAAACTGGCAAATTTCAGTTTCTCAATTCCACTGTAAGTTCCAATGTTTTCCAAGTTAGTAGTTGTACTAGTGTTGCTTTGATAGGTGAGTAAATTTGAATTTTTTTTCCAAATTTTGTACCATTTTGATGTCATTTTGTCTTATTTATGAAATATATTGAAAGTGAAGAATGTGACTAGTGATTCAATTTAGTAGTTGCACTGATTTATTGCTGTCAACGTCAGCCATGTCTACTTGAGGATCTATGAACACCATACTCAGAAAAATGTATTCCTCATTTACAGTTTATGTTCTGTTGGCACTTGGTATGACACAAAGCATATCCAGAGGGAAGGGAGATGTCCAATCAATATGCCTTTATAGCACTTTGATCTTCTTGTTGAATACTGGGATGTAATATATCTTTCATGCTTTCTCAACAGAACCATATAGAAGTTGCCCTTTGTGTTAGTTTCTGCTTTACTCCATCTGTTCTGTCTGTGGAGAGGACTGTTGCCCAGTTTTTAATGAAGGAGTGACCTTTTAGTATGCAGGGATGTATTTATAAATTCATTCCTGTTTTACTGATGTTTAAAGAGTAAAAGGGATCATGTGAATCACGAAAGTATGTTTTCCTCCTGCAGATAGTTCATTGGTTTGCAGTGGTTGGCTTGATATTGAAATTAAATATGCATATACTAAACAGATTTTGGAGCAGTTTGTGGGAACGCATACTCAAATACTAATATGCAGCATGGTCAGAATGCTTCTACTGAAAGATAATGTAGTGTTTGAATGATAAATCTGCCTAAGCCACCTTAATGTTTGTGCTATGCTTTTTGTTTCTTTATTTTTAAGTCAAATCTGTTATTTAAAGAGAAAGGAAAATTCTTGCTGATGCAATATCAAAATTTCAGCTGATGTAAATTGGTATACTCACTGTCTGTAAGTGCCTAGTGCGATAGCCCTCACTAGTATGTCACTAATCAGTGAAATTGGTAGCAGCCTCCTGTGGGAGGAGAAGTAAAATAGTTTAACAGTGACAACAACCAGTCTGTTGAGCTTATCATGGAAAGTATGATCTCTTACTCAGAACTAAACATTAAGTTCAGTTTAGATTATTTCTTATCAAGATTTTCGGGATTCCCAATTTTGAAACAATGTCTGAAGTAAAGACTGTGGTAGACCTGATGTTCTGTAATACTTGTTTCTTCGTGTAGGTCTGAAGCAGAATGCTGTGTGATTTTGTCTTTCCCCAGAACCTTCTTAACCTATGTCCACTTTCCTACCAGCTTTAAATTATATGCCCCTTTAAGTAAGCAATTGGAATGTAATTCTGATTATTTAAACTGTAGGCAGTATTCCTTTGCCACTGATGATCATTTTGTTGATGTTGTTTCTTGTTGCTCCAGGATTATCTAAAGTAGCTGCTGTGATTTAGAAATATTGCAAATTCAGTGGAGCAAATCCAATGGAGCGATCTTTTTTGAGAACTTAAAATTTGCTGCTCCTGGACTTAGAAATGTCATCGGTAACAAAAGACTAATTAAGACTGGTAGGACTTAATCAGAGATGGTTGGATTTAGACTAGTTCACCTGTAGTAAAGTTCAAGAAGTTGATGGAGTATGCTCTGGCACCATGGATATCCAAGTAGATATTTCTGTATATGTACATTTAATACAGTAGCATTTTTAAATGATTATAAAGATAAAGGATAAGGGCCAGTTGCACTCCCTTATCCTAAACTGTGTGGAAATGCACACAGTTAGGTAACATTGCAGTTGCTTGTGTACAGCAGTGTGCAGTTTGTAGAGGTGCATGACAGTTTTGCATGTGGAGTTAGATACTTGACTTATGTACAGGATCATGAGAGAAAGTTAAAAGTCCTCTTTTACAGAATCAAGTATGTACTGTCTTCTATAATCTTACATTGTAGAAATGATAAGATTTATGTTTTATCAGGGTAAGAAGTGTAACAATAGAACAATATAGAATTGTCTTTTCTGTGGTCCATGTACTTACGCTTCATTCTGCTGAAGCACATAAAAATTGCTGCTGCTACGGCAGGGCTGGATCTAACAATGGAAAACCATTGCTTTCTTAAAGCAAACAAAAAAACATTATTTGATCTTTCTAGAATGCTTAAAAAAAAAAAAGTAGTAAAAAGTTGTGCAAGTGAATCAGTTGAGAGTAAGGAGGCTGCACGTCAGAGGTGAATGAGAAATGAATGATCATAGTCATATCACCAACCAAGTAATTTCAAAAATTTATAGTCACCTAAACATCTATTAAAAAAAAATCCATATGAACTTGGATTGATTAAGCCCAAGCTTTTCTAAAAGTGTCTTTGATTAGGTTGTGTTGAGTTGCTTTAATCTTTCTCTGCATCTTTCTACTGATAATGACATAATTCACTTTGCTCAGAAGACAAAATGAATTTGCAAGTTGTCATGTGCATAAATTTTGTTTTGCATATTAGCATTCTCCAAAATATTGTTTAGAAGTGGAGTTTCATTGTTATCTTTGATTGGATTAGGGTATGTCTGGCTGGCCAAATGAATCTTAATATTCAAGAGATTGTGCCTCATGTGAGATGGTTTTCCAACTTAGATTTTTTTCAAATGCATTACTTGTACCAACTTAACACATTTTAACACTGATGCTATTGCTTGCTTGTGTGAATGACCCATGAAAATCTTAGTCCCTTCCAGTCTGAACCGTTCTGTGATTCTATGTACAGCCATTTTGTCTTCTGCAATTACTTTATATAAAAACTTTTGAAATTTTATTTAGTTTCAGTTACTTTGAAATGGAGTAACTTTTGAGCGTAGTATATCTATTCTGGAACAAGTGTCATTATGTGAACTTATTCAGGAATTGTTGCAGTGTTTAATTAATTCTTGATAACTTTAATACATATACAGCCTACTGACTTCAAAAAACATTTTCGGTCATGTTGTGCTAAACATTTTGAGCTAATGCAATTGAAAAATGATTAGAAAAGATACTCTCTTGAGAAATAGTCTGCATACTACCACAGAAATATTAGCCCTTATATTTTGAGATACTGTATCCATCCAGAGCTATTGCAGGTACAATGCTTTTGATAACTTAACCTGCTCAGGTGTCTGAGCTGTGCTTCAGTTAATGAGAGGACTGTTATCTAGACATACCTAAGTAATGAGTTTCAGAAACCTGCAGTTTCAAATAACTTGTGTGAAAAATCTCTTACAAAATGAACAAGTGTATCTTTTCACATCCGGTCCTTTGAATTATTTTCCTGAATAATTCTTTTTTAATTGAAATATTTCTTAATATTCTAAATTTCTAGGATTTAAAGTACTTTTTGAGCCACTGCACGAACATTTCATTTCTAGGTTTTTTCTTTTTTGAGATGACTACTTGGCTTTTAATGATAGTGAAAAGCTTTTGCAGTTAGCTTCACTTGTGTTCTAGTCTTACAGGATTTTCTTATATAGAACAATCACAGTCAATTCAACTCTATATCAGAAATGTGAAAATATGTCTGAAAGTATCCCTTAATTCACCAATGTTTTGTTAGCAATGTATTAAAATTGTTGTGCTGATTCATGCTGCTCTTTTGCTCAGTAACCTCACCTGTTACCTTGTGACATGGGATTCTTTCAAAGTCTAGTAAAGTTGCACCTTGTTAGGTATCAGCTGTTTAGTCACTGCCATTCTACACCATATACTTTAAAAAGAGATATCATCTATGTTATTGCTCGGAATGCCAACATGTGAAAAGGTAGCTGCTGTCAGACTGAAGGTTCAACAGCAAAGAAGTTAAAAAAGATATTAAACAATCACCACTTTTTCTGCAAAGCAGGCACAGCTCATTCAGATATCTTTTTGAATACACAGATGTTTCTTTTGCTATAGGAGTTTAAAGGCTGTGTGAAAGCATTCATTATTGAAGGGATGTCATGGGTGGTCAGCCTCAGGTTAGTTCTTTGCAAGAGCAGAGCAGACACATGGAGTTCATTTCAAACTGTTCTAATACACTACTGCAGCCACTCTAAAGCATATTGCCAATAGATAAATATGTTGGTATTACAGAGCTTCGTTTTCTGTTGCAAATCCGAAGTCCATCTTGTTTGTTGATAAACGTGTGTTGCTCTGAAAGTAATGTCTCTTATTTGTTTCCATGGAAATGACAGATACAAAGAGCACAATAATATTATTTGATAGAGCCATTTCATAGCTACGCAATACTAGTTTTCATTGTGGTCACCACCATTAGCTTTGCATTTCACCAGTGATAAACCCAGTGATAAACCAGTGATAAACCCTGCATACAGCACTTGTAAAAATCATCATGGCCATTTAGAATGATGTTTTTCATTCCATGGTGTGACAGCTGTGCCAGACTGCCTAGAATGTGGCTTGTCTTTTATATCGCTGTCACCACTGCTGAAACACACTACCCACCACCTCACTGTGCTCACATCCACTGTTTGGTCTCCAGAAATATTCAGCAAGCATTGATGAATGTCAGTGGATGCCATTTTGTCTGCATGGAGGAATTTAATTCCACCCCTTTGCTTCATTCCATATCAGATGCCAGTTTCTCAAACTTCCCCTCTGCTGCCATTTGCCACACAGCAACAATATGTAATAGAATATTTGGAGGAATGTTTAACCTCTACTGCCATGCCACCAACATCTGCCTCTTGACACTGTGAGCCAACATAATAAAATAGGAAGCATTACTTTCAGAGCAATCTATGTATTTCTAACTGTCTTAATTGTTCTTTTTCATATATTTTTTCTTCGCTGTGAACTTCTTTTCCAAAGATTTTGATCAAATAGTGGTTTTGATAGAGATTTCATTTTGATTTGTGCTTCAGCTAGGTTGTTTGAATTAATGTAATTTGGTTTTTATAGTTGTGCACACTGAAAAAGCATTTGGCTTTGAACACTGATGTAAGTTTTGTTACATTTGTTCATTTTGTGTTTGGACTTTCCAAAGATCCAAGATTTCTCTAGCTTATCAGTAGACTTTGAGGAGATACAGACTACACTGAAGATTTTATTTGCCAATAGACACATTGAATTTGCAAGAATGATCAAAAGCAGAGTGATATCCACTGAATTAGGGAGACCCACTAGGCATCTTGAATAGACTTCCTGCTCTTCTAGGACTAGAAGCCAAAGGGATAGTGGAGACTGCAGTGCCTGTGGCCAGCAAAACATAGGCATATTAAAATAGTTCTCATTTTTGTTCTTGAAAGGGATATTGTTTTCCTAAAGTCATAACTATGTAATAGCATTTGCTTTTAGTGGGTGAAAAAAACATACACCAATGTCTTCTTATCTCATCAGAACAGGAAGACTTGCTGATAAAATAAAACATAGATGACAAAAAGTATGATATACTAATTAGAATAGTGCCTGTCTGTATTACTAGAATACATGAAGCAAAATAATGCATTGGAAGAAGGCACTTAAAACATTTAAGTCTGTTATTTATGTGTCCTGCGTGCTGGTAAAAAGCCAAATTTGGTTAGGTTAAAATTGCTGTTAAAGCTGGCATGTTGTTCTGTTGCTCAGTATTATTTGGACCTCTCCAGGTTAGAAATTTTTGTATACTTCCATCTTTTATTCTGACTGTTACCTTGAGCTACTTACCCTGACCTCTTGGGAAGTTTTTACAAAATGGAAATAGAGAGTTCTTCCATTTTTTTACTTCATTGTGCTTTCTTCTGTTTGTTGTTGTTGTTATTTTTGTTGTTTTGGTTTGTTTTTTTCCTCTGTTAAATCCTTTTCTGCTCTTTTCCAACACTTAAATGTTCCAATTCTGTTATTGCCTTTTGGTAGCACTGGTAGCTGAACTGTCCAAGGTCTCTCTGCCTTTCCTTGTAAGGGAGAAGCTCCAGTCCCTTCATCATCTTCGTGGCTCTTCAGTGGACTTTCTCCGGAAACTTCATCTCTCTTCTGTACTGAGGAGCCTAGAACTTCAGGATGTGACCCCACCAGTGGTGAGAGGAGAGGATCACCTTAGGTACCTTTTCAGCAGCAACATGCTCATGTTTGACTTGGTAGCCCCCAGTCTGTCCTGGTGGCTGCCTCCAGGACAGTTCAGGTTCCTGTGGCATCTTGCTGAACTTCATTATATTTGTGTCAGTCCATTTTTCCAACATATTGAGGTCCCCCTGCGTGGCAGCATGAAACATTGGTGTATCAGTTGTTTCTCTCAGTCTTTATGTCATCTGTGGACTTGCTGCAGGTGCACTCTGTGCTATCATCCATGTAATTATTAATGAAGATTCTAAACATGACTGTTTAATCTGTGGGGTACACTGCTAATTCCTGACCTTCAAAATCATTCCGGTGATCATACTCTGGACCCAGATGTTCAGCCAGTTTTTAACACAGCTCACTGTCTTTCCAATCCATACTGTGTCAATTTGTTTACTGTTTATCACTGATCTCCAAAAAGCAACAAAACAACTGAAAGCTGACATAAAAAATCACAGACAGAAAAAAAAAACCCAAGTGTACTCAAACTTGGTATAGCAGTCAGTTTTCTGATCAGCTTTCTTGTTTCTGTACATTGTGATAGAAAGATATGTCCTGTAAGTGTCAAATCTCTTCCTTAGTAGGAGGATTCTTTTACTCCCTTGCAGATTAGCTATTTAAATAAGCATTTTGGGCTCCAGAAAAGTCAGAATGCTTGTATAGTCATGGTGCATGCTGTTAAATCTTTTCTATAACCAATGCAGATGGAAAAAGTGACAGGACAAATATTTAGTTTCTCTGAGTTCTTTTCCTTCATTTTCAAATGCTATGTTCCTACCTTCCCATCCAGTAAGGCTCTGTTTGTATTTTTTCCCATGTGTTTTTATCAGCCTACTCTTTCTCACTCACCAAGTGTAAACTCAGTTTTAACTTCTGCACTTGAGAAAGAGATGAATGATTTGCTGTAGAAAAGAGAGATAAAAATGACATTCAGAAAGTTATGCTTTGTATGACTTATGTTTTATGACAAAATGGGGTAATGGTGAAGTATATTTACACTAGTAGACAAATGGATGCTGGCTTAACTTTGTGTTCTTTTACTGTGGACAGTTATTCATTATGTATGTGGGACTGTTTTACAGAAGGTTTTCTATGTACAGGTCTTTTAAAAAAAAATAGAATTTTGAATCTAGACTGAAAATATGCATACAAAATTTTTCCTGAAGAGAAAGCCTTTTCTTTGATTTCACAAATCAGTTCATAACATGTATACTGAAGTATATTTTCATGTCTTGAAGTGCTGTGTTGTGTCAGCGCAACATAAATCTAACGTACTAAATATTTTTGTCTTGGAAAATATGCTCTCATTGTAAGTATGTCACACATGCTTTGTATGAATTTAAACTGTATGGCAGTTATTATTCAGCTGTATAAATTGTCTCGTCTGTTAACTGTGGAATAGAGGTGGTTTTTTTTTTTTTTGTTTGTTTGTTTTTAAAAGAATGACAGTGGTTAGCGCTCTTTTTTATTATTATATTTTTTTTTATTTAAAACATTTCTTTTTGTAACTGATTTAGAAGAAAAGCCAAAGGTGATTAAAGTTATTTGTGGAAGTGCCAGCTCCACCCTAAGAGATTTTCCTTCACTGCTACCAGTGATTTTATTCTCATCAACAAGTGTTTTTGCATTCTGTGTTTATGGAGGAAAAGAAACCCAAATCTAAAATTTCTCCAGAGGGATCACCCTCTAGGGATTCTGATGAAAACTTGTGATATATGAGATCTTGTTGGGCTGTAGAGGAAATGCAGTGTTATCTGAATGAGCACCTGAATACCTAAACATCTGAGTTATAGGAATAATAGGGATTTTATGAAATGTCAGTAAATTGGAGTTTGTCTTCTAAGTTGGTTCAGAATCACTTGTACTTGAAAGTGAAAGCTCAGCATCTTCTATAAACTACGTGCACAGTAGGCTTTTAAAGTAGGTTTTTAAAACCTCCATTCTTGTTATCATATTTAGCCTTAACTTTCTAACAATTGTAATTGTCCACAGAAAACATTTCAAGATAAATGCACTATCAGGTTTTGAAATTTTCTTATTTTTGTAAATAATAAGACCTGGGGAGCAAAATAAGGGCTATATTGTGGATTAAGTGAAATATCTCAAGGCTGTGCTTTTCTGATAACTGAACCTGAAGTGACCTTTCTCAGACACAATTACAGAGCTGTATGTTTTTCCTTTAATTTCATCAGGGGTTTAATTAGTATACAAATAAAACTTCCCTTATCTTCCTTTCTACCTAATTGGCTTGTCTTCGCTTATATATGAAGTATGTGAAAATGGGCTGTAATTAGGGTGACCGTGTTAACCTTTTTTTCTCAAATGTACTGTTGCCTAAAGGCCTCAAGGCCTAAAAACAGTGCTTTGGATTATTGCTTTGCAATCACTATGGCTCTCCCATAGGTTTTCTCATGAGCAGAAGGGCTTTGGGTGCTGCTGGTTCCCACTGCTTAACGGGATCTTCATTCTTCTCCCCACTAAATGTTTATTGATTATCTCGCTGCTCCACACTCAGCCTCCAACAACTTAATATCAGGTGACAGTCAGGAGAGTTCTCCAAGTAATTAGAGTGGAGCATTGAGGGAACAATTAGGAGCAGAGTTATTAAACTTGATTTATCCTATTCTCTCCTGAACACTTTCTTGGATATCAGAACATCGCACTTTCACAATCTACCCTGGCTGAGAAATTAGTGGCTAACCTGCTGCTTATCATTGTTGCCTTGCTGCCTTGAGGCACACCCTCTTGGTTTCAGTCACTCAGCTGGAAATATTAGAGTCCATAAAGTTTATCAAGGGTTTTAATTAGATCAATCTGAAGAAGGAAAAAAAGACAGGCTTAGAAGCCATTACTTTAGAACCTTCCATTCTGTATTTGAGCAATTGTTACGGCTTGACTTTACCCACAGTAGCAAGGAGTTTCAAGTGAATACTACCAGTGTTTTTAGGGAACTGGTCTGTTTACACTTTGCTTTGGTATTACAATATCAAAGATAGGTAGAATTGAAGTCCTTTGGAGATTTCTCCAAATAATGTTGAAATTATCAAAATAAAGCAGTAAGATTTTTGATTTAATAATTTCTTTATAGCTTTGTAAAGCAAGATGCTGACAACAAGAGCTGTGCTTCATATTACTGCCTCATTAATAGTCCTGTGTTTTGAATTGACAAGCAGTGTTAGTTAGCAGCTCACACAAGCTTTTCAAACATTAGGGGCCTCTTCATTTTCTGTGGTCCATGATGTAAGCTGTGTGCTGGAACAGCCTACTCTTCAATACCCACAGGAGTATAACTAAAATTAATATGCATATTCTCTTACTAGAATGTACATATTGGCCTGTATCATTCCAGTCATTTAGACCACTGGAATCTTAGAGCCAGGTTCTGCCCCAGTATCCTCTACATCTAAAGTTGGTTGTATCAGAGTATTAGCAGAATTATTTTCTGAGCAGACCACAGCTGAATACTGTCACTGCATCTTTAATTTTTTTATTTTTTTTTCAGTGGCACCAGGAGAGTAAGGCATTGGTACCAGAGATGTTCTATGCTCAATACGTTCAGTTTGTCAAAAAATGGGAATATGAGTGGGAGGGACATGACTGAAATTCTATCTGCAAACACAGTTGTTCAGACAAGATTTTAATAGTCACTGGTGGCATCAGAGTCGTTTCTGGTTTTGGATATGTTTATGCTAATAATATGATGGGAGTATGAGATACGTGTGCTCATCTTTTTTTTTTTTTTTTTTTTTTTTTGATGAAAAATAGGATATTTAGTTGAAATTAATGAGATGAGAAGCATAGTAGACTTATTTAACCAGCATTAACTTGAGCAGGACATCTCCATGCTTTGGAATTTCTTAAATTAATTCCTGATTGGGGTTTTATTACATCAGTGATTGATCTCAGCCTGGATTTTGTAAATTGCTGAACAGAGGATTCTGGTAGCAGAACTATATTTTGTATTGTACTGTTAGAATATGTGGTTCTTCTTATTACCATGAGAAATGTTTGAAAAAAAAAAAGTCATAGATTTTAGTTTGTTTTTCAGGATTATAGTATTTAATGCCATATTTTTTCGCTCACATGTTTTCTGAAGTGCTTTTGGCTCTTGGATAGATCTGAGGCTTCTTTAAATTAGTCATCAGTGTCCTGCAAATTTTTATCAGCCTTTTTTATATACCACTCTTCATACTTACAGCATATTTTCAGAGCTCAACAGTCCAAATCAGGTACCCCTGAGTACAAATTATGCAGTGCGTTCTTAAAACTTCAGCAGAAAAAATGTCCATAAATTTTGAAACAAGGTGCTAGAATTTAGTCTTGCAACTTTGTGGCTTCCTCTGGTTTTTTGTGATTCTTTAGAATGTGTGAGGAAATTTAGATTCTTAAACAAATGTTTAGAGACCTCCATTCTACATAGGTATCTCTAAAAGTAATGCCTATTTCTTTCTACAACAGATACGAAGAGCTCAACAATGATATTTTGAAAGAGCAAATTCTTAACTACAAAACACCTATTTTCAGCATAGTCAGAGTACCATTAGCTATCCATTTTCACTGGCGATGAACTAGAGCTTGTATGCCATTCATATAATAATCTGTAGAGGTGACCTGCTGTTTCACAGCTGCAGTGATGGTGTTGTTGGTAGGAATATGTTGCCTATGCAGTCCATCTGTCATCATCCCAAATGGATGGAAGTCAGGAGGCTCCAAATTTGGACCGTACAGTGTGTGTAGTAGGACAGTCCAGCCAAGATTGGCAGTATGTACTATGGTCTTCAAACTGAAATGGGGCGTGGTGTTATCATGTTGCAAGAGAAAGGTTATCTTCTCTGGTCTGGCTCTGGAAGATGAAGCCTTCGGCTTAGTCAGCATCACTGAGTAGTGGTTGATAGCTCATCCAGGTTCCAGAAAATCCAGAAGGATCACTCTTTTCCTATTCCAAAAGACAGTGCACATCACCTTATCCACTGACAGCAGTGTACTGAACTTTTTCTTTGTTGGGGAATTCACATGTTGCCTCTCCATGGATGGCTCTTCTGCTTCTGGCTCACAGTGGTTACACCACATCTTATCTCACTGGTGATGATGTGATCTAGAAAACTGTCACCTTAAGCACTACATTGATTCATTAGATCTTGACACAGTATTGCATACAGTGTTCTTTTTCTTCCTCTGCAACCACCCATTGGAAGGAAACTTTATGATATTCCAGTGTTGCCACCTTTGCTTCCAATGCATTGAAGCTGATATTCAGCTATGTACTCAGTTCCCTTGCCATAATCCATTGATTCATGTGAATAAGCTGATTGAGACACTCTTCATTCCAGGCTATGCTTGGCCATCCAGAATATGGCTTGTCTTTCATGTTGTTTATACCACTGCTAAAATTCTCACACCCACTGCTTCACTGTGCTCACATCCACTGTTGGGTCTCCATCAGTGTTCACATGTGCTGATGAATGTCAGAGTGTGCCATGTTTTCTGCATAGAGGAGTTCAGTGGCATACCTTTGCTTCATACGCACTTCCATGTCAGATACCATTTTATCAGACTGTCCCTCTGCTGCCATCCGCCAAATGACTGCAAAATGTAATAGAACATTGGAGGGAATATTCAACTTCTACTGCCTTATCATCAGTATCTGCCTCTGATGTTATGGGATGACATAATAAAAAAGGAGGCATTACTTTCAGAAAATCCCTCATAGTTTCTTTCTTAAAAAAAAAAAAAAAAGCAACTATATATAAAAGATGACATTTAGCAAAATATGAAATTGTGTTATTAATACTGCCGTCTCAAAATGCATCGATTTATCCTAGCTGAGAGAAGTAGCAACTAGCCAGCCTCTGTATTAATTACTTTTGTGTGCTATTTGTCATCTGTTGGATTAATCTGAATAGATTTAAATCACGTTTGGTTAATTCTAAGCCAGAATGGGTAAAAAGGAAAACAAACAATATTTTGCATTTGGAAAACTCATGTTGAAACAGGAGATGTACTGTGAAGTAGTGATTTGGTATTAAGAACTGCTGGAGAGCCGTACTTTTTGCACTGACAGAGAACTGGATTATCTAAATAATGCAGAATATTTAAATGAAAGAAACCAAAATTGTATTTTTGTGAGTTTTTTTATTTAATATTTGTTTTAGATTAAGGTTTGAGAATATTCTGTTTCCTTGATGCTATGCTCTGGATTCTTTCTACTGTGTTTAGATCTATTATTTGTAAATACAGTACTAGTTAACAAATTATTTTATAAAATACATTTGTACACCGGCAATGTATTAAAAACGGGTATGTAGTGAGCTATTAATGTTTTTACTACAGAATTTGTAAACCCTTAGTATGTAATGGTCCAAATATACTTCACAGTCAGTCTGTTTTCCACTTTGTTTAATAGCCTATGGCATAAATTGAAGTTAATTATTTGGCCTGACAAGTAACTCTGCTTTCTGTCTGCTTGCAGAGACTCTCCGAGGCAAAGATGGAGCTGAGAAGAAAAGATCAATCTCTGCGTCAGCTCAATAGACTTCTTACGCAGCTGGAGCAGGACAAGCGTCGACTGAAAGAGAGCATCCATGATGCAGAGAGTGCCCTCTGCATGGCAGCAAAGTGAGCGCTTGGACCTTGGGGAGATCACTTAAAACAGACAAAAGATCAATTTTTACTTTCATGCACAGGGTTTTAACTCTGGCTAATGTAATGCTAGACAACAAAAGTACATGTGTCTCTCTTTGAAATTCAGTGGTAGTTTTCTAAAAAGAAAACTGTTAGTCCAACATGCTAGATTTATGTTTTCTGTAGTTAGCTCCTAAAAGTGTTCTGATTTCTAAGTCCTGGAATAGCACAGGTATGTTGGGTTGCCAATTATGTTACTGATTTGACAATGTCTCTTTGGTAGAGCTCTACCACACCATTTAATTAGGAAATGACTGCTAGTTTTTTGCATTTCCATATCATCTTTTTATAGAATGATACAATTCGCTCATAAGACATACAGAAACATCAACAAGGTGTCAGGTCTGTGCTGTCAAAGGAGTTGAAACTCATTTTGGACCTGATCATATCTGTATGAGAGGGTGGATCTTTCAGCTAATTTCAGAGTTTCAATTGTAAAACCTTTGCTTTTTTGTATTTTATACAAGAGAGACTGATGATTTACATTAATGTGATTATTACTAACCCCTAGAGTCATGTAATCAGATAAAAAGATAATATTTAAATGTTTAACGTTTTGCATTATACCCAAGATGTAAGTATTCACCCTCTTAAAAACAACAGTATAGAAGGTTGAAGTGTTTTATGTATGAATAAAATCTTGTAATTGCAGTGTTTTTGGTGAAATGCTCAGCAAGCTAATGAAAATGCTAGGTGATATTTAGTACTAGTCTATTAAAGTGGATTTGACCTGAAGAAGGTTTTGGCCTTGAAAACTTTCTCCTTTTCACCCTGTCACAACCTAATATTACATACTATAGTATAGAGCATTCCTTGGGGCATTTATAATTTAGGAACCATTTTATTTCTGTATGTAGTAGTTGAATATTATGGAACTCAAAAACGTTCCTATACCATTAATTGCTATTTTTTTAACTTTGGAACATTGCAGCAGAAGGGATGAAACAGACTTCACATTTGTCCAGAAAAATCTTTCTTTAATAGCTTTTCCACGACCTGACTGACTGTAAGCAATACAGAAATTTTGATTTTCATGTTCCTGGGTGTCTTTCAGTTTTTTATTTTTTTTTCCTACAATCTTAAGGGGTAGGAAGATGGCTGACTCATTCTGAGATTGTCTCCTGTGATTTTCTTGCAGTGGTGGCCAGAAATTCTGTTTCTGGACTAGGAAGTAGCATTAGTAAAAAGAGAGCCTATAAGCACCTAACCGAACAGAAATATATTAGCCTTTTCTCTGTCTTCTCTGCTAGAGAAAAGCTATGTTACAAAACACATTCTGCATTCATGAACCACATTTAAATACAATAAATAATAGTTCTGTGGTTCAATTCCAATTTTCCTTACCCCTGTAGGCACTGAAAAATATATGAATGACATTTGGATTCTGTCATGTAGGGATGCAAAAAGATTCATTTTATTAAACTTTTTTTCTAAGTGCTGTAAACATATTGTCAGAATTTTATGTAAAGATGTTGTTTAACTATTACCAAAAAGTGAGATAGTAATTCAAGGACAGTCACAGGGATTTTCTTCACAAAACTGTGAATACCTGAGAATATGCAAGGAATAGTTTGATTTCCATACTGTTAACTAACTTAAACATTAATTCTGTTGGACTGGCTCTCTGGAACCAATTTTACCCAGATAAAGCAATCACTACATGAGTGAGGAAAATTGAGAAGGAACAGCAGCATGCCTTTGTAAATCCAATTTGAAGAAAGATAAGATCCTGGAAAGGCAAAAATCTATGTTACAGCTTTACTAAGATTGTAATAACCAATGTTATTTTTCTCGCTGCCTTATTATTTTTACTGTTTAGGATAGTATGCATCAGTAAAATGAGGGAACAGTTATAATTCTAAGCAGAACACTACCGTGGTTATGCAGTCAACTTCAGGAGCTCCTAAGAGTTACAGCAAAATATTCACTTGGCTGGCAAGCCTGTCCTGGAATACCGGAGTATCAACTTATTTGGTGTGAACTCTGTTTGGTTTCCTCTTGTGCTTTGTTGGTCGCTGTGGCCCAATCTCCTTACTAATATGCAACTGCAGCTACATTTCTCTGACTGCTAGGTTTTTTATGGCAGAGTAACTATTGAAAGCTGTCTTTCTTACCTAAGCCCCAGTCTGCAAAAAGACAAGAGTAATATTTCATTATCTGAATTATTGTTTCTTAAAGATAGGATCCTTGACTGGACTGGAAAAGACCAGTGGGATGTGTAAAGGGATGGTCAGGTTTCTAGAAGACTGTTTTTCTTGTCTACAAGAATACTTGATGAAAAACGAAATCTGACAGTATTCTTCAGAAAGAGAATGTAATCTCATTCCACTAGAGCCTGGAGTCCCTTCAACATGCCCTTTTTATCCAAAATTGCAGAATTCCTCTCCAACAACAAAATGATTATTCATTGATATTCCTATAAATATGGTATGTAAGCTATGTATTTACAGGTATACAAATGAATAATATATAAATAAATGCCTGTAAATACTAGTTTAATCTCTTGCATACTGTACAGGCATCTGTCATACGGAAATGTGTTAAATATTAGTCCATGAACTATTTTTGTAAGGTTTGTACAGGAGGAGAGAGACTAATATATTAGTTTGTTAGCTGTCAAAAGTATTTTTAAAGACTTTTTTGTTATAAAGTAGCTGAAAATGAATTTACACATCAGTAGGACTTCAGTTTTATTAACTACTTTTTTTTCTTTTTTTTCTCTTACAACAGGGACAGAGAATTGTTCATTAATCAAATGAAATCTGTGGAAACCACACTTCATACGGTAAGAATTTGAAGTGTTTCGTCTGCATTTGTATTTCCAGTCACATCAAGCTTTTAAAACTACTTGTTCTCAGGGAAGCAGGGATGCAGAACTTGAATAGCAGCTTCAAGTTTCCACCTTCAGCTTGTTTTGGCTCCAAAAAGTATTCAGATTTAGCAAGTTAAAATACAACTTTGATACATGTAGACTGTTTTGTTTCAATATTAAACATATTACTATGTAAGTATTAATGTGATGAAATTCGCCTTCCTTTTCTCCATCACTGAGCAATATTTCTGTTGGCTGTTGATCCTGAGTTGCTGAGTTACCTCACTGCTGAGGTATGTGATTACAAACATGGTGCTCATAAGATATTTGGATTTGTTATGTCTTTGAAACACAGCGTGTATCATAAGGAAAAGATGGCAAGTATTAACCTATATGCAAAATCATAAGTAATATTTTCTTTCAAATCCTTTTTTTGATTTAATTAAGTATTCTCCTTGACTGATACTATTTTACTCTGATAGAGTATTCTTTCAAGATGCAACAAAGCTGAATATGTAATTATTTGGGAGACAGAGTTGTTTTTAACTGTAGCTCTGGTGGCTGGTTGTTTTGTAATTGTTTTTAGTCCAGAACAACACATAGCAAAAAAAGAGTTTTTATTACCTTGGAGTGTTCATTTCCCTTATCACATCTTGAATTCCCAGCAACGTGGGAATCTATTCTTTATTTTAGTTTCTGTGTCCACCAAAACTGTTGTTAATTTAATTTTCACATACCCTGTTCAAAATTTTCTTTCTTTTAACATTCATAAAAAGTGACAGCACCTAAACTGCTTTTGTGTTTTAGGTTCACCAAACAGTGCTGATAGGTAATTTTTTTCTTTTGCGTCTCCATCTCCTTCATGTTTCTTTTAAGCTTGGGAAATCTGCATAGTGCAGAAGGTGCTGTGTTTTTTTCACTGATATGAAAAACACATGTAGTGTTCTTGCCTTGACAATTTATTATTCTAAATTAAAAGTTTATGTTTTGCAAGATTTCACTATCTTCGTAAGGATAGTGTACATGATACTGTTCTTCCTAGTGCAGTCAATACATTAAAAAAAAACTCATTTTTCTTTTAGAAACTTAGTTACCATGTATGCTTTTCATTTCTTCATGTTTGTTAGAATTGTACATAATTTTTAGGTTCGAATAACTAATTATTGAATAGCAGAGTAATTTATCTTTTCTGGTTTGTCAACTTAAAGAATGAGGAAAACATAAGAATTAGAAATGTCAGGATGATCTTTTCAGCAGAAAATAAAACAATTGATTGTAAATCAGTTGTAATTTGACATATTATTTCTCCTATAAGAACAAAGGGAAATTATTGACCATTGTTTGGGAAATATTTGAAACTTAGATCTGACATCATAATGGTATCTATCTAACAGTAATGAGCGTGACTTATGTGTAGCCTATCCAACTTGCATTGTTGTTCTTAAATGTTTTTGCACAGTGGGTGAAAAATGAAAGCATGATGAAGTGGATGAAATACTAGTAAAAGGGTTTTTCTTTTTCTTTTTTTTTTCCCTATTGAAATTCTGGGAATTGCACTCGTTTGCAAAAGTGAATCAAAAGAAAAAGGATATCAATTTCTGAATCATCTGGAGCTGAAAAAGTATCAGTATTAGCTGCAAATACCTTTATGGGAGTTGGACGCTGAACGTTGTGGTATTTCTACATTTATGTGTTCATGAGCAAATATCCACAAAATTCCACTGCATCACCTGCAGGATCTGTGTTATCAATGCATAATACTAAATTTTTGCTTATAGAGCTCAGAGGGATTTTACAGACATCTGTAGTAATCTTACTTAGTCTCAGGGTAAGAAGGAATACACCGATATGCATTAAGGCAACCTCATTCTTTATTGTACTCTGTCACTGAAAGAGTTGCAGAAGGCAGCAGTGTAGGTGCCAGATCCAGTGTAGGTGGATATATTTGGATGTAATCTTCAGCAAACAGCAGAAAGGGATCTCTGCCCCTGGTTCTAATACAGCTCTAGACAAGGGATCGTTTACATTATTTACTGCCCCCATGTGACTGGATGGAAAATCTAGTATCATATATTTGACTCTCAACAAATGCATCTGACAGCGTCAGATGCTGGATTATTTGCACAAGAATTCTCATGATACCATTAAAATAAGAGACCTTTTTGTTGTTGTTTTATACCATCTAAAAATACTTTTTTAAAGTCAAGTATTAAGTGAATATTTTAACAAATTTACAAAAAACGTCAGGAGCAAACAAGGGACCTAATCATCTGATTTTATTTTGATTCAATTCTGTTTTTGTAAATGAAAGATACTAGCTGAATTTTTGAAAACTGAGGTTTGGAAAAACAGATTTCTATTTTTGTGTGTGTGTGTGTCCATAGGATCTATTACATAGCCTGAAACTGAAGAACTTTTCAAATAGAACAGTTTAAACAATGGATGCTTAGAGAAATTGTACCTGTAATTGACCCATTACTTTAAAAAAAAACAAACAAAAAAACCACCACCACCAACAACAAAAAACAGAACAGATAATGGTTTAACAAAACAATAACACAAAATATAAGAAGGCAAAATGCCAGTAAATTAATTTTATTGGAGGAGTTCTTCTGGAAAAACCTCTGGAAGAAACTTCTTCTGAAGTACAAAATAAATTAATGCCTTATTTCATAAATTGTCTAGAGGCCTTTTTTTTATGTATGGAAAGCAAATGATTTCTTGAAGATTTCCTCTAAAATAATTGTGAGTAGTGTTTTATTTTTCTTAAAAATATATGCATTATGCTTTTTTGATGAACTATTTCATTGCTAGCATCTTCTGTACTTATTCCTATCAATATTTTTTTTTTTCTTAAAACACAGTCATGGACATTAAATCTGTTAATTGTATACAATTAGATTTTTTAACATAAGTAGTTAATGACTTACTAGTCATGGTAATCCAGTTTGTAGAAAAAAAATCATTTAATGCTGTCTGTGCTAAAATCTTTAGTCTTCCCTTTGTTTAGCTTCTGAGTTTGACTGTTACTGGTGGACCCCCACCCACCCATGTTCTTTCTGTCCCCCTTAATGGGATGAGGAGAGAATGGGGCGAGAAAGCTTGTGGGTTGAGATAAAGGCAGAGAGATTGCTTACCATTGTGGGCAAAAGAGCTAACTTGAGGGAAAATTAGGGAATTTATTAATTAGTAGACTAAAATAGATTTGGGTAGTGAAAAAGAAAACAAAATGAATTAAAGCAAGACTGTATCCACCCCCAGCTCCTCTTCTTTTTGAAGATCTTTAGATTCAACTTCACTATTTCATTCTCAGCTCATTTATCTTTACTCTGAGGCTGGTGGTTGTGGTAAGCCCTCCATAGTTCTCTGCTTCTCCTTCCTCCTCACATTTATCCACTGCTCCAGTGTGAGTTTCCTCTCTATGGTCTGCAGTCCTTCAGGAAAACTTGCTCCAGCATGAGCTCTTGATGGGCTGCAGTTCCTTCATCAAATATCCACCAGTGCCAGTGGATGCAGTGTTGACAGATGTTCCAGTGTGGTTTCCCACTGGGCAGCAGGGGGACAACCCACAACATCAACTCAGTGAGCTGCTAGGGGATCTGTCCTTGCACGTAGAACACATTCTCACTGTCCTTCAGTGGCTTTGGTGGCTGAACTGCTGCATTTCCTTGTGCTCTCATATGATCTTATGTTTTTTTTCCACACAGTTTAACTGGGGTTCCAGAATTTTCGCTGCTGGGCTCTGCCATTCCCTGCAGTGGAGCCATTGGCATGAGTCAGATTTGTCTGTATCCAGTATGGTATAGTCCCAAACTCTTCCATGGAACTCCCCTTCACCTTCCCACCGCTGCTGGCTCTTTGACAGCTGCACAGCTTGACAGCTATATAGCACTGTAACTCCCTTTTCTTCAGCCTCCCCAGGTCCCCCTACTCTGAACTTCTGCCTATATAAAACACTGTCTTGGGAAGTCATCCCAGTGAGTCAGCCCATACAGAGCCAGGGAATTGTTTGTATTTCTCCTTGTACTCTTAACTGTTAAAGTCTTGATGAGCTTTATGAGCTGGCAAAGTTTTCAGTCTGCCTAGAACACCAGATGCTTAGTATTTGGCTTTTTTGTCAGATTAATAAAATACCATGTCTTCTCAACTTGGTCTTTTATCCACTATTCTGTGTGAGGTTGATGAACTGTGATAATGAGTCAACAAAAATACCTCCCAATTTTTTTTTTTCCCTATACCTGATAGCAGCTCACTCATTCTGACATTCTGGCACAACTCCGGGATCAAAGCACCTATCCAGTGTGCTTTTTTCCTTTTTGCACTTGGTTAGGAAAGTCCTTTTCATTTAACTTCTGCAATGCACTTCATTTCTGCTGGTTGACAAGGTTGTATGTCAGTTGGCAGAACTGCTTCCACGCAGTCATTGTGTTACATTGCCTCACCACTGCTCCTTGTGCCCGTTCTCTTCTCTGAAATATCTGTAAAATGGCCAGGTGTTGAGGCTTAGGCCTCAACTCAATGCAATCAGTTGGGAAAGAAAAAAAAGAATGCTTTCTTTATCCAGAAATACAATGTATTAAAAATATACAAGGCAAAGAGTCAGCTGGAAATTAGGTGAGACGTTGGAACAGTTGAAAATTAGTAACATTAGGGTTTTATCTTTGATGTGGTCCGTAGTTATAAAATGCATTTTTTTATGATACTTGTTTTATGGCTTGTAAGGAATTAATCTACAGTAGCCTTAAGTCCATATATGAGTGAATAACGTTGGTGATAACATGAGCTGTAAGTAGCATTAGTTGTTAGTTTCAGCAAGAAGACTGCAAATTGATTGAGCTGATGTTGGCTGCCCCAATCAGACTTTAATAAATGTTGCCCACTTAGATAATTTTCAGCCCCCCCCCCATTTTTTTTTTCTTGAGTTAACCTAAGTCTCTAACTGTGCATCGCATTATTATTTAGGTGTCTCAATAAAGATGTAAAAAATATTTTTGATAGGTTTAAATAACTTTTTTTTTCCTTTGCTGAATTTCATTTCCAGAGCTGTTTGTTCTAGTGTGCTTATATGCTTTGAGTGAAACCTGCTTATATTTGTATGTGTGTGTTCAGGGTCTGTTTATCACTGTGGTCCTCAGCTGTCCTCAACAGGCTGTGTCACAAGCCTTCTGAAGCAATGGCATGTGTTCATGCAATTAAAATTCTGAACGACTGCTCTGAAGAATTTATAGTAGGAAACAAGGTATTATTTCCCCATTACTAGGGGAAGAAAAAAATAAAAAGATAAGTTTTCCTCCATTTCCAGCTAACACCTCTTCATTTAAATGTTTTATGAATTACTTTTGTTTCCCCTCCTACTAATCTGACTTCCTTGATCCTTGTTCCCAAAGATCGGTTGTGCAGGACATACAGGTGTTAGCACAGCTGGTTTGCTGATGACAACTCTGTCCATATAGCTGTCTAGTGTGTCATCACTCATATTGTTCAGTGTCATTCTGACCTAGCCAAGCTAAAAATGGTACTCCAGCTCAAGAGGGATTTAAAATCCTTGACAAACTAAAGATAAGACATTGCCGAATGTCATATCCATGTGCTTAACTGTTTTCACTCTTGACATATCTAAATAACTAATTTCAGAGCACATTTTTCATCTTTTTTTTTCCTTCTTTTTTTCTTTTGAAGGCTGAATTGGCTGAACAGTTCTGTGTAGTGTGCATTTAGTAAGAAAAAATCCTTGTTTGGAGAATTGTGGAATGACTGAATACATCAACTGTTATTTTCTCTGAACATAATTCATTTTCAGCCCAAGGTCATTGCAAATCCATTCATAGGGGATGTATTATAATGCACATTCTGCAACTATAGTGAAGCTTAGGTGCAATGGTCAGTGTTTGCAAAAAATGTCTCTGGGTCAAATTAACATCTTACTCAACAGAGCATGTAGTGTCTGTGTACTGTAAGAAGAGAAAGCTTGAATTGAGCTTCTAGGTAAGCTTTGTAAGGTATTCTTCTACTGTGAAGATTAATTTCCAGAATCTTGACTGGACTCACAGGAAAGAAAAGCAAATTAGAAACTAGCATACCCAAAAGATTTGCTTTATGAGATACATACCTCCTTACACAAATGATATTTGTGCTCCTTAAAACATCACCCATGAAATAAGTTGAATTGTAATAAAATACAGGTTTGCATGGCAGGAATCAAGAAGGAGAATCACTAAATCTGTGTGTTAGCACAGAATTTTTTATGTAGATTTTTAATTGTGGTCTATCTAATTAGTTTCATATATGGCTACCTGTATCAGATTATGTACAGATGCTATCCAGTTCTTCCACTGTCAGCAGAAGTTGGACACTTGGAATAGAGGGTGTATTCCTTCTTTTTGATGAAACAGTATGCAGCAAACTGTGGATCTTTAATAAGTTCTCAAATCTAGCTGTGTTGGACATTCAAGTAGTGCCCATTCAGCTGTACCATGCAGCCCTTTTCCCATTTATATTGTATGTGACACTTTTCTGTCTCAGAGAGATTTGTTGTGATTTGGTGTATTTTGGCCTTCTTAAAAAAAAAATAATTAGATTTTTTTTCTTTTTTTAGTTCAATTAATTGTTAGTTCCTAGCATCACTGTTCATCTGATTCATGCTTTTTACTTCAAGTTCAACTACTTCTAGTTCAACTGTGGTTACAGTTACAGTTCTACGTGTTTGATTTAAAGTGCCTTGAGCTTGAGCAGTGCAGCCTTGTCACTGGTAGCATCTCGGCTTCTGGAGTGACCCTTGATTCCTGAAATATCCTTACATCCTCATATGTAGTATACAAATAAAAATACTTTTATCTATGTTAAAAATATATTAATGTTGTATGTTTTACCATGAAGGGTGATCCTTGCAATAGTAACTTACTTGTCTGTGTTTTGTGCAGTTTTATGCTTCCTGGGAGGTCAGACTTTGTGACTAAATGAGCCACGTATTTGAAAGATTGTGGTTAAGACTAAATGTGGTTTGCTTTCTAACTGCCTCCTTGCTTTATGAAAAAGGAATGTCTAAAAACCTTTCTGTTATTTATATTTCACACACAGTGTCACTAACAGTGTGGTAAAAACCATTCTGCTGGCACTCTTTTAGAATGATTTGCAAAACGTATTTGTTACTTCTGTTACGTCGGCGCCGTTGTCATCTCAAAGCCAAGCAGATGGAAGCATTGTTTGCCATTCGCTATCACTGTGTCACTGCATCATTCTAGATTTTTGTTCTAGCATTTAAATTGCAGATAATATGCTATTAGAGTAGTGATAGGAAATAAAAGCATAATAAGCCCAAAGTATTTTACTTTCAGTGAATTCTTTTTTTGTTAATAATTGGTGAACTTCAGACTTAGAAAAGGTTCTGCTGTATTGCTTACATAGTGAAGTTTATATCCAGATATATTCAACATGAGAAAGCATTGAATTAGGCCCCAAATGATGTCTAGAACCAATGATCTGTTGTACTAGTCAGACAGCAGGCTGAGTGTAAGCATGTGTTAATACAATTTACAACTTGCTAATGCTTTGTACTATGTCTCTATGGGCATAACTGGACATTCCCTCTCAAACTTTGCAGTAGGATAACAAAGCAGTAGGTACAGAAGAAGTCTGCAGAGAAAAAAATAAATCTCTCTCTGATTAGCAGAGAATTTTTAGCATCATTTTAGGACATGTAGAATTAGTTCATCAAATTCTACACCTTTGATTCAGTCAATAATGTAACTTTGGTTTATTATTCAATTTCAGCTTTGATCTGAATTCATCAGTACTTTATTGATTTTAAATTGAGTGGCCATGGTGTTGTATTCTGTGTTGTTCTCTTAATTAATTAAAAAGTTAAATGCAGTCATAAGTCACTTTGCTCATTTGTTTTAAAACATTTTGAATACTCTTGTAGACTTGCTTGAATCCACTTGTGATTTTTCCTATTTTTAATCATTATTTATGTAAGTTCAAACTGAAAAGTCTCATGGTTATACTCAGCAACCCACTATCACAGTATTAATTACGCTACATATCAAACAACTTTTGTGAATTGTCCCAGACAAATAATATTTAACAAAGCTAGGACTGATCAAAGCCTATGCAAGCATTGCATGTGGATAGGTTTATGCATGTTTTCTCTATATCCATTTTTTGAGTTTAGAAAAGTGGAACTGGTTTTACAAATTTTTAGTTGTTACAGTAGGCCTGATTATCCTGATTGTTTTTTTTTAGTTTGTAACATTAAGTCTCTTGCCAGTGGAGCATTTTCAGATAAAATACCCTTTCTTCAGATATTTACATACAAAAAACACAATGGAGTAAATAAATGCAGAAAAGCCCTAACACTTGCTTTGTATAGTCCAGCTACATAGATTTTTCTTCCTGACAGTCTGCAGGTTTTTTTTTTTTCTGCTTTGTTTTTTAAATTAAAATCACCCTAACAGTTTTGTATTTTCCTGATAGTTCAGTAAAATGTGTAAGTACCATGCTTACTTCCTTAGTGATTAAGGAAATAATAACAGTCTCTCAACTCCTGTCTTTATCTTTCTAGTTCTTAATGAAGGTAACGTATAGATATGGCATAGCCAATGTGATTCAGGGTAGGCATGGCCATTAAGTCTTTCCATTCCTTGAACTAGTAGCCAAGTGGAAGATGTTTTTGCCTTTATTGAAGCAGTGTAATGATTTTTGCACAGCCTGAGCCTTATCTGTTGTTCTTAATATTTCCATACCACTTTCCCTGAACCTAAACTTAGTGAGCATTTTTTCAGAGGAAAGCTTCAGCTTTATTTTTTGTTTCTCAGTTTGCACATGGATAACAAGAATCACTCCTCACTACCTACCTATTTGTAGACACAAAAAGTTTTATTTATATTTTTTAATTTGTGAAGATTCTTATCAAAAATCATGCTCGTTAAGAAGCTAATAAGTACTTCTCTGATGCTGTAGTGTTAATGGCTTATGCTTACCTCAGTTCAGCCATTTGAAAAAATGGCTTTTGTATTTTATTGTTCACTTTCAGTCCCCACTACTAAAATGGAGAGTTTGAAACTAATAGGGTTAAAAGGACTTCCACTGTCTGTATTGTGTGTGTATTATACCTCCATTGCTTATACATTGTTTTTTTCCCCCTAGTATTAGCAATCTGCTTTTGTACTTTGACATAGGGATTTCCCTTGTGAATATTGTCACAGAAAAAAGAGAATCATCAATATCGCAGTTAAACTTGACTTTCAAAGCTAATAGTATCTCATTTGGGGGCTCAAATTTAATAAATTTTCTTTGATTCTGGGTGAGTTTTTAAACATCAAACAATGAATTGGCCAGGGTGCAGTAAAATATTTAGATCTATTGACTACGGTTCAGAAGGGTAGAAGGCAAAACACTGGTGGTTTGATGTTGATAAATTCTTAGTACCTTAATCCACATTAATGTTTTCTTTTATCTGTGTGCATACTGGCAGCAAAGACACTGAAATGTTGTGATATATAGGCTATAAAAATGTAAAGCAAGTGTGCCTATGTGTGAGTGTATATAAGTATATATGTACGTATTTAAAGTAACGTGTTTTGTCATATTCAGCAAGGTTAACATCTGACTGGAATTACACATGCTGACAGAACATTCCGGAGAGCATGTTTGTTCCACAGGACTGTATATGCTGAACCTAGTGCACTATGTGTGCAAAAAATGCGTAGAGGACCTTTCCTGTTATAAAAATTGCATCATAGTGCATATGTTTGGCAGCCACAGGTATTGACAGGAATTCTTTAGGTCAACTTGGGAAATGTAGGGCTCCCTATTCCCACAGAAGAGAGCAACGGATAAAATAAAATCTTTTCTTCTTTGTATCAGTAGATTTACACGTGCATGCTTCTTTCAGGCAGAACAGATTTCAAAGCCTGTGCTATTATTTGAAATATGTTCTCTCATCAACATTTTACAAAAAATTAATTTTGTAAGCAACTGCAAAAAAGTAATCTGGGATGTAAAGTGAATGGAAGTATATTTTAATTCATGAATGGTGAGTTCTTCGGAACGAGGGAAGCTCTAAATAATCTGAAATTTGTTTTAAATGGTATCTAGTAAATTATGCATATAAAAATAAAAATGTATTTTAGGTGCATTTACTATGTCAGAGCATGTATTGTTGTTAAAGAGTTGATTATTTTAGCGGTACTGGCTATTGCTACTCAATAGAGTCAGTCTGTGCCACATAAACATATTTCCTCTATTCATTATCTATCTTTGTACGTGCTTCTATCCTTCTGTATCAGAATCTTATCTGACTACTGGCATCTTTTGGAGATGCACATGATAATTTTTATATTAAGCAGAATGAAAAATGTGTGTGTGGCAGTATGAGTGATGTGTCCACAGAAGTTATGTGCTAAATATGTAACCCTTCAAATGCATGCTAATAGCCTAATTATGTGTTATGGTAGTATGGAAAAATGTGAAATTAAATAATGAAAAAATATTTGTCCCTTGTGCAAGACTTATAAGTCTGGTTGTGTTAAAAAAAAAAAAAAAAAAAAAAAAGCACTGATCAATTTACATGGCTAGCAGTTTTTACCTTCGTGTTTTCATCACTGAGAGCAGGCAGGATTCTAAATTAAAACCAGTTTCTTTCTTAGTCAGCAGGTGGCACTGTGACACCAACTGCATCTGGTTGTGTTTGTGGCCGTATGTAGAAATCGCATTGATAGCGTTTGGGGGTTTTGTTTTATCCTTTCATTTCAGATCGCCTGCAACACTAAATAAATAAATATCAAACTGTTCGAATTTTGTGCAAACTGTAGCATTTCTCACTCCAAACTCTTATAGTTATGACTGTGTAAAAGTTGATTAATACCAGTTAGCGCATTATTTCTTCTCTATTGTGAATCCACAATATGAAAACTAGGAGCAGATTTTTTTTTCACCTTCTGCTAATTGCGGTGCTGCAGGTTGAGAGTATGTTTTGGCTTTGTTTGAGGATTATTCATTTTAGTCAGTGCTCTAACTGAACTGGTGTTAAATGAATCTAATTGTGAAGGGCTGATATGATCTCCATACACCAGACAGAAGTCGTGTAACAGTTTCTTGTTGGTATGATCACGCAAACTTTTTAATTTCATAGCTGGTGGGTTTTTGAGTCAGAAGTACAATTACTATTTATTTTCTTATAGCGTTTTTACAGGGGACAGATCTGTATAATGTGTATATCAGGTGGGCTTGTGAGCCCTTAGCATCTCTTCTTTCCTTCTCATTTCAGACCAGGGGAAGATGCTTTTTCTTCTTAACATTCTCTCCCAGCACTCTGAATTAGAGATTTATTTGCAACGAAAAATCAATTAGTCCTAAATTTATTCATGGATTTCAGGTCCAGCGATCAATGCAAGTCCACTCAGTGGGCTCAAGGGGACCCAGTTCATCCCAGTTAATGTGTCTGAAGGGGAATTACCATTGATGCTGTTTTTTTCCCTTTAGGTCAGAGATCAGACCTTGCTGTCATGGACTGCGGCAACCAGGAATGACTTCACCCTGCAGCTACCCAAACTGCACCTAGAGACCTTTGCAGTAGAAGGGCTGAAGGGCAGGCCAGAGGTTGTAGCATTTCAGGTTAGAGTCTGAAACAATCCTGTTTCTTCCTTCCCTTTTTTGCATCTGAGAAGCTGGACTGCTCTGAATTTGTGGAGAACAAAACACTTCAAGACTATTGCAGTTAACAGTTAAAAAAGAAATAATTTTGTACATGCTCTTAAATATTGTATTTTGGAGATGATGTGAACTTTTAATTTTGCAATTGCAATGTTAAATAACTGACAGGAATATGTCCATGGAAAATGATCATGCAAATACTGTATTTAAAAATTAATATCAGTATATTCTATTTTTTTCCCCATTGATTTAGGCAAGGCAAAGTAGGGAAAAAACTCACAGCATTTTATTGCTTATGTGGTCAGTATCATAATTTCACTGTTACAGTTTTAGTAGTAGTAGTGATTTTTGAGCATTCCTTATTTAACATAAACTACTACTTGGAATACTCAGTTATAGAAGCTGTTCTGTTCATGTAGGTTTAAGGACTTTTGTGATTAATAATAATAATTTGGTGAAGAGGGGTAAAGAGATAAATAAACTAAAAATGTAAGTGTTTGCAGCTCTGAGAATGGATTTGGAGTAATGCTTTCATATTTGTTTTTAAAGTTTGTTGTGTTTTCTTAAACATGGACTGTCCCTTAGTCTTCTTAGCTGTGCAGAATGACTTTGTTCTTGTAATACTTTATCACTAGATTAGGGATTATTTTGTTTTCTCAGTGAGAGAATGAAAAGTACGGTGAGTACATACCTCTTCATTGTGCTTTCCTATGTGAATCTGAGAGAGGAAAGTTAGTCATATAAAGAGCAAGAAAGTCACACACTGCAAATGTTATATTCCTGTAATAACCCTTTTTAATTTATTACAGATTTTCAGATCTAAATGAAGTATATAATTGCAGGAGCAGGGTCGCAAAATCGGACTTAGTGGAGAGGTGTATTTTTCTCTTGCATGCATGCATTTCAGTATCATATAGATTTTAATTATGTCTTTATTATCATACTTTCATAATAACATAATAAAGTGTAACACCTGGAATTCCCACGAACTTCAGTTAAAACAGCTGTATAGTTGAAATGTTTTCATACAGTGATGAACACGTATGTGGCTGTGCAAAAGGTCCTACTAGTGACTTATTTTCAAAGAAGACATTGGAGAAATAACCAGCATTTTAAAATATCGGTATTCTTACTCAGATCTCACTCTGTTGACTGACTTCCACTCCAATCCCTGTTCTTTTTGGATGTCAGAGTTTTGCAGAGGCATTTGCAAAGCAACCCATTCCTTCTTTATATCTAAAAAGATGAAAAGCAGTAGGCGTCTCGAAAACTCCTGTTTACATTTGTACATAGTGCTTGTGGTAGGAACATAGCGCGGTGTGCCCTGGCTAGCTTACTGGTGGTGCGCTGTTGTAAGTTCACTTTGTGTTCACCTAACAGCTCCAATTGCACATAGTTACAGAGTAGGTATGCAAACAGAATCAGTGATACAGTCTCACTGTTCTTTTCTACTGCTTTTTCTCTTTCCTTTCTCCTTTTCCCCTTCTTTTCCTCTTTCCCCTTTCATTTCTCCTTTCCTTTTTACTTTCCTGTCCCCTTCCCTTTTTACTCTCCCTCTCCCTTTTCCCCCTCTTCTCTTTTCCTTTGTCTTTTCCTTTCATTTTTCCTGATTCTAGTTACTCAGTGCCTGTTTGATAGCTTTTTAAGTATATTATAGAGTCTTTATCTATTTATTTTATATAGCTGGCAGTGAATTTGATTTTATTTCACCTCTGTATGCAAAATTGTATTTAGAGCAATCCTAAGATCTTGAATGATGTAAGGAGTCAGTGAACACTACTGATGGAAATCAGTGGAATTGTTTGCATGCTTTGTTTCTCTAACTTCTGTATGTGTACTTTATAGTAATTATAGTTTGGGTACATTTCATTTAAAGGCCTTATTCTTTGTGAATGTTAGGTATAAGGAGTTATTTACCAAATTTAAATTTGTTGCTATTTCGTGCTTTCTTTAAAAAATTGCAGAGAAGTGATCCAGAATTAGACATTATGATGGGGATGAAGCAATAGCTCTTGAATATTCATAGAAAAACACATTGTTTTATTTTTATTTTTCATGCATCCAATTCACAGCAAATGGCTGGAATCAGTAATTGATCTTTGTTTGATACCCAGTGTATCTGGGTCACCAGAGTCTCACCTTTTCCTCACAAGGGAGGAAGATAAAAAGCTTCTGAGTACGTGCACATGTATGAGATTATCTTTCTTCCAAAATTTTCAGAAAGCAAGTGGCACTTAAAAGCATTTGACAGGATGAAATATTAAATCTACCCTTAATTTACTTTATGGGCGTAGCATTAGAGATGTGTATTCCTTATCAGTGGGAAATGGGAAGTCTTGGAATTTTGAGTTGCTATTATCTCCGTGTGAATGTTTCTTGGGAAAGGTATGCTGTCTTTAGAGGAAACAAGTACAAAGAAAACTAACATAATGAACACAAGTTGCTTGACTATGAACCACGCTATCAGGCTTGTTTTATTCTGGCATACTTAATTATCAGAAGGCTGCTTTTTTTTCTTTTTTTTTCTTCCTATTGAATGAATGTAACTTTCCACATACCATTACTACTCACAGGGCTGATCAAAGATTCAGACAAAAGAAATCCCTGTGTAGGAAGTGGCTCATGTGTTGTAAAGAATGTGTCATGCACTCTAGTGATAGACCTTTGGGCCGTGAAACGCTTGGGAAACAAAACTCTGAATTTTCTCCAAAGCATGCACTTTATTGAATTGCAGAATTAGATGATTAATCAAAATGTAAGTTATTCAACAATAATGTCCTTGCACTAGATGTCTTCTAAAACCCCATGTAAAGACTGAAATGCATGGCTAGTAATAAGTATGACTTAATTTATAGGTTTTTGTAAAATTCTTGGAAGCTGTTACATAGTAAAAAGAGTTACTATAATAGTTTGAAAGTGTGACTTGAGAAGAATAAGTAATGGAAAAGCTGCAGTATTCTTCAGGAATAAACTGATATGAAGGCTATAATTTTGAAATACCCTCATCTGATATTTAATTACTGTGAAGGATGTTATGACATAAAGGTGTGCTAAGTTTGAAAGTGCAAAGTAAAGTATTACCATTGAGCTACTGAAATACATGAAAGAAGAACATGTTCTGTTCTAGCCATGTCTGAGTATTTCTATGAAGACAGAAAGTGAAATTGTATGTGAAACTTAAAATTTATCCTGGCCCTGACAATTAAAAACAGTGACAAATAGAAACTAGCTACGTGTATCAGAATCATATCCACCACTTGTCCAAAGGATGCCATTAACTGCAAGGATGGCTGTGTGATCAGACAGCTGGTGATGTTCACGTGTGGTAGCTGCCTGCAGAAGTACAGTTACAGAAAGAGTAATCATTTTCTGTGTCACGAGAAGTACCTTGACCTCTACCGTAGAAGTCTCTATTTGCACATTTTATTGACTGTCTGTTTTAATTTGTGGTGGTTGCTTTTGGTCAGTGTTTGGCATGGAGGTCTTGTTCTTCCTCTAATACCTGGTTGCTGATGGATATAATATGACTTCTGAATGTTGCCTTAGAAGAATATTGATGTTCAGAGATGAACTTATGTTGCCATTTTGCAGGATTCATGTGAATTAGAAACTCCAAATAGGTGAGTTTTCTGAGTTTAATGTGGATTTGCCCTTTTGGTGCATAAAAATGTATAAAAAAGCAGATAGGAGGATTAGACTATAGGCTTATGTTATATAAGGGATGCAGGTACCTGTGACTCTGTTTATCAGCATTATAATTCTTACGATAAAACATTTCTTCATGTGTTGCCCTTCACTTGAGATGTGAGATTGACAATTTACCTGGTTGTTGGAAGTCCCTTGCATTTTAATAAAATTGTACTTTATTTTAAACATAAACTATGAGTGATTTGAATAAATGTAATCATTTTCATTACTAAGGTTTCCTTTAGATTTGACATAGGAACTGCATAGCTGTGGTTTGCTTTCTCTCCTCCAAGTATATTTGAGATAGATAAGTTATCTTGCTTCTTGCGTGCCTCCCTCTCTGCCTCCCTCTTTTGTGTTTGCCTCTTACTACACACCTGTTCCTGCTGCACGTATGGTCTTCCTCCTGCTCCCTCCCTGATGCTCGAGCCTGCTGCCTTCCTCCCTCTCTTCCTTCCTTTCTTGCCGCCTCCCTCTGCTTCTGCCTGTTACTCAGTCTAGGTCCCTGCCTCAGCCTCTGCCTGTCTCTTATCTCTGTGCCTTCCTCCCACTCCCTCCCTTTGTCTCAAATTTGCCACCCCTTTGGTATCCAGTCCTGTCCCTCCATTTTCCCTATCCCTGCCTCTGTTCTGCTCCCTACCTGGCTCCCCTTTCTCTCTGTCCTCTCCCTCTGCCTTCAGCATGTATTCAACCGTTCATGCAGGTTGAGGAAGTCCACATGGGATTTCTTCTTTCAGTTCCTCAGGTGTTTGGAGGTATGTTGAAATGAAAAGTGTAGTAATAACACCAAGGCTTATAGGGGTGGTAGTAATATAGTCAAATACTTATCTATCTTCAATATTAACATATAATCATTTAAGTTTATGAAGGATGTGTAATTTTATATGTAAATTTTATATTAATATATGATTTAGTAAGGCCTTCTCTGATTGGGCTATAGATCTTCTAATTATTTGGGCAAACATAAATGTAGTTTTAAGTGTTAGGAACATTTCAATTTGTAAGATTTTCACTTGTTCATTAATTTTAGATTTATGCCTGATAGATTTGAAGGTAAAGATAATACATAATTCTGCTGGTATTTTTTTCCAAAATGAAAAACACTTTTTCATTCTTCTGTTTATTTCTTGTCAATAAAATATTTCTTGCCAAGTTGAGGAAGCAAGCGGTTTCAAAGGTATCATTATAATTCTGTCATCAGATTTTATCATCTGCATAGAGCCAATCTTTCACACATTAAGTATAGCTCTAGTATGAGGGCTTAATGACACGAATTAATTGTGCAATGGCTTGAAAACAGAATTGTTCATATTTTAAATCCTGTAATTCTGTTTTGGAGCTTTTTTTTCCCTTCTTTTTTCTTTTCTTGCTCTCTTTTTTTTTCTTCAGTTCTTAACATTTTGCAGAAAATAAACCTTTTCAACAGTATTGAAGGTGGTGTATTTATATGTACGTGCACCCAAACTGCAAAACGCTTCTGTTGCTTTCTTTTTTGTTTCTACCATTTCACCCACAGAAGGAACTATCCACTTTATTACAGAGGCCAGGCTGGTGCCTTGTTTAGAATCTGACTACTTTGCTTATTACTATGTGAAATTGAGTATTTTTTCTCTTGGAGTTCAACATCTGCTATCAGCAGCACCTGGGCTGCCCTCCTTCTCTTTTCCAAACTAAAAAATTTCTTACCTACTATCAGAATGTCCTGCTTCTGGGCTGGTCACCAGTCTGCCTTCTAATGTACCATTTAAGGATAAAAATGATTTAAAAAAATATACTAAAAAATGATACTTTGTACTTGCACCTTGAGTTGAAATCCTCATAAATAAATGTTTTAAACTCATTGGAGTGGGATTACATCTCCTGCAACTCTTACATTTTGGAAACTTTTGGAAACTTCAGTTTACCATAAATAAAGTTGATGTAAGGTTTAATATGCAACAACTAACATCTAAATAAAATTGGAATGACCAGACTGAAGAGTTGTAACATGAAAAACTCTAGTATCTTGTTGAATGTGCTCAGTTGGTGTCTGAAGTCATGACTTCAGGTAGTTTGCAACATGATGATAGGTATTTAGAAGCCATTTTACCATAATTAATTTTAACTATAACTCCTTCAAAGATAATATTCCTTGTGAGCATGTATAATTGACTGCATAGTTATGTATTTTGGAGGTGCTGACAGAGAGTACTCTTAATAGAATATATGTAAACTTACTTGGATTATTAAGGTGGTATAGCTGATGGTACCAAATTGTAGTAACCCTCCATTGTATTCTGTGGTATTCAAATGAAATGCATGCTCCATGGGGTCCGTACCGCATTACAAGAGAAATTGCTCCTGGCATGAGTACAGAGCTTCTGGCATGAAGATAAACCACCTTACAGAGTTGTTTCTTATTAGCATAACATAACTATAGGTGCCCAAAATCTCGCCTGAGTTGCTGAAATATGAAGAATGAGGGCAGTCGTACAGAACTGTCAAATCCTGGAATGGCTTGGGTTGGAAGAGGCCTCAAAGATCATATGTTTCTAACCCCCTGCTATGAACAGGATTGATGCCACTAGGTCAGGTTGCCCAGGGCTTTGTCCAACCTGGCTTTGAACAACTCTGTGGGTAGAGAACCTGTTCAAGCACCTCAACACTTTCTCAGAGAAAATTTTTCTCCTATCTAATCTGATTCTCCCTTCTTTTCCTTTAAAACCGTTCTCCCTTATCTTGTCACTATCAGACCATGTGAACACTTGATTTCCCTCCAGCTCCTTGTAAGTATTGGAAGGCTGCAGTGAGGGGCTCCTGGAACCCTGTCTTCTCCACACTGAAAATCCCAGCTCCTTCAGCCTTTCTTCATAGGAGAGGTGCTCCAATCTTCTGATCATTCTTGTGGATCTCCTCAGAACTTAATCCAAAGTTCCACATTTTTCTTGTGCTTGGTGTCCCAGACCTGGATGCAGTACTTTAGATGGGGCATCATGAGGGCAGAGGAAAGTGAAAAGTATCTCGCTTACCCTGCTGACCATCTCTCTTTTGATGTAGCTCAGGATACAAGTGCACACTGCTGGCTCATGTTTGCTTCATCTACCAGGACTCCAAGTCCTTCTCAGGCTACTTTCAAGTTCTTCTCCTCCCAGTCTATTTGTATTTCCGGATTTGCCCCTACCTGATTGGAACAGCTTACTCTTGGCTTTGTTGAACCTCATTAGTGTCACACATTTCAACCTTTTCAAGGCCTTCCTTGAGCTAAATTTACTGCACTGCTCAGATTTGTATCACCTGCAAGCTTGCGGTGGGTGCACTCAATACTGTCAACTGTGTCTTTATTAAAGGTATTAAATATTACCACACTCAAGATGGAGCCCTGGGGGAAACCAGCTCTCAGTGGTATCCACATAGCCAGAGAGCTGTTGACCACAGTGCTCTGGCTGTGGCCTTCCAAAGAATTATTTATCTACCAAATGGACTGCCTTCAAATTCATATCTCTCATCTAAGGATATGATTTGGATCTGTGTCAAAGGCCTTGTGCAAGTCTAGATGACATCAGTTATTCTTCTTTTGCCTTCTGATGCTGTCACTCTATTGTAGAAGGCCACCAGATCAGTCAGGCATAAACTGTACTTGGTGAAACTCTGCTGGCTGTCTCAGATCACCTTCTTGTCTCTCACATGCCTTAACATAGTTTCCAGAAGGATCAGTTCCATGATCTTCAGAGTGAGGCTCACTGGTCTTCCTTTCTCTCATGAATATGGGAGTGATTGTTCCCTTTTTCCAGTCACTGAGGACTTCGTCGGACAGCCATGACTCTTCAGATATAATGGAGAGTGCCTTTGAAACGGTATCAGCCAGGTTCTTCAAGTCCTGAGATGTTTGTAATCAGACCCAGTAGACTTCTACTTCATTCTTGTTAGTTTGTGTCCAAATTGCTTTTCTCTTAAAGAGGGAGGAAGGTTACTTCCTCAGCCTTAACCTAGAGATTCAGGGATGTGAGAGGCATGAGGAGGAAACTTGACTGCCAGTGAAAACTGAGGCGAAGAACTTATTGAATACCTCAGACCTCCCCAGGTTGGCTGAAGCCAGTTCTCTCTTCTCACTGATCAGATGAGCTACACTCTCCTTGGCCTTTATCGTCTGACCAGTGTACCTGTAGAATCTTTCCTGACCCCTTCTCTGCACATCCAGACAGCATCCCTGCATCATTCCTAGGCTGCATGCCTCCTGCTTCCTCTGTCTGTGCATCTCCTCGCTTTCCTTCCTTCTGTTTGCCCAGCAGATACTTGTTCAGCTATGACAGTTTCTTGCCTCTGCATGTTTTCTTATACTGAAGGATGGAGTGCTCTTATCCTCTCCGACAGGTATCCTTAAAGAACTCTCTTCTATTCCTATTTCCTTAAGGACAATTTCTCAATTCCTTAAACAGCCAGAGTTTCTCTCTTCTGAAGTTCAGGATCCTGACTTTAGTTTTTGTTAGGCCCATCTTCTTGAAGATCATAAACTTTACCAAGGTGTGGTTACTACAGCCTAGACTACCTCCAATCTCAACCTCTTAAATGAGCTCCACTGTGCTGGTCAGCAATAGGTTCAGTAACACTTCTCCTCCGGTTTGTATGTCTAATATCTGGACCAGAAAGTTATCCTCAGTGCACTCCAGGAGTCCCCAGGATTGATTGTAATCTGCCATATTGTGTTCCCAACAGACATTTGAGTGGTTGAAATTCCCCATCAAGACGGGAGCCTGCAAGCAAGTTGCTTCTGACAGTTGTAGCAAGAAGACCTTGTCAACAGTCCCCCCTCTTGATCAGGTGGTCTTTATAGACTTCAATCACCAGATATCCTTTATTGGTCCTTGGAGGCTTCCCTTTGGGAATGGCTGATTGTGGTAATATTCTTAATAAATGAAGCAGACTCCCAGGAAGCAAGTTTTCAGGATTTGGAAATTTGTGTTTGTTACTGTTTATATCACTATGTTTGTTGTTAACGTGTAACATTAACATGTGTTGGCCCCATACAACTTAAAACATAAATAGGTGAGGCTTCTTCAAAGTACTAATGATGCTGAAAATGTGGCTTTTATTATTTGATTTTCACACCACCTCTCCTTTTTGTGTTCCCAGTTTTCTCCTTTCTCCACAGCATTTCTTTTTGCAGTCTTTCACTCTCAGCCCTCAGTGTGCATGTAATCCCACTCTCTCCTCAGGTTTTCCTCGCTTTATCATTAGCCTATTTCCCTCACTTTCTCATCAAATTTTCATTTTTTTATTTCTCGCCTTTCTTCATTCTAAGAAATGAGTAGAGACTAAATGAAGAATCCTTGTTGTAGTAGGTGATAATGATTGCACCCTGTTAAATCTTTGGCAGTGAGAGCAAATATTGAAGTCAGTGTCTGTAATCACCAACTAATTAAATACTGAAAGCTGCCTCTTTATGCCTATGAAACTTTTGCCTAGCCTTTATTGTAAGCATTAGTTTTATGAAATCTTTTTCAGTCAAGATCTGCTGCTGATTATCTTCAATTCCAAAGTTAGTATATAGTCATTTAACCTTTTAGTAATCTTTCTTAATGGAGAATTTTCTTTCTTGACCCTTCGAAGCAGTTATGCATTTGTCCACTTCAGATTTTTCATACATTCGTATCTGTGGCATGTGGGTAATCTCTTAAGAATCATCTGTACTGATATGTAAGAAAGTTCACTTTGTAAATGTGGTGAGGTCAGTAGGTGTGCAAAGCTGCCTCTATGAATGAAAGCAGACTCTAAATGTTGGAACTACGAAAGTGAAACAGCATTGCAGAAACAGAAAGTAACAAATATAGTTACTGCAGCACTTTCTCTGTTAGTCAGTTTTTCTCATAAATTTGTGTAATTATCTATGCACACATAGATAATTCTTCAGAAAAGGAGTGATTTTGTCAGATAACCACAGCGTAGCCTGGATGTCACTATGTTGTTTGATATTGTCTGCAGTGTATACTGTTGTAACACAGATAAGCCCATTAGGAATCACAGCTGTTAAACTGCTGATGATCATGTGGGTTGCAAAAAGAATTCATGAAGTGAATGCTATCAGAGATGTGGAATTATCTGGGGCCTTACTTTTTTGTGTGTGCTTGTTTTAATTTAAAAAACTAGCAAGTACTAAGCAGGTGAGCCTATGCAATAGGTTTTAATAAAGCAATAGATTTTATGACGCAAATATCTTAGTTGCAAGAGCAGAATCAAAACTTTTTTATTAATTGCACTTAAGCAAAAAAAAAAATCTTCAAGGGCTGAATATCTGCTTAGTCTTTTTCAATTACCTGCTTGTTATTCCATCTTTATAGAACATCTCTGTACACATTTGTTATTATTACTGATCGCTTACAGAAGAAAATTTTAATGCAACAATGCTCTATATTAGCATTTTGTACTGGAATTAAGGGAGACTTTTCTGTCTAGGTACTGCATTTCCTGGGCCTTGTAGTTAAAGACCTGGAAAAGGAAGGGTTATCTACGACTTGAGTGAGTTTATTATGGCTTAGTGATTTGCTGATTGATTTCATTTGCTGTCAGTTAAGGCTCTCTTAATGTCAGTTTTCTTTGCATAATGCCTTGAAGTAAAGACTGATGAAGTTTTTTGGATTGATGCCGCTTACATAAACTGACCCTGATTTGCCCTTCTGCATGACAATATAAGTGACAGCAGTTAGAGGAAAATATAGCAATGAATATGCAACTTAAGGATTAAGTAAAACACAGTAAACCTTTCAGAATATAAACTAGGCATTAAAAAATGGCTGTTCTGATAGTTTTCACAGTTGTCCATTATTTAAGAAATAGGTTAGGGTAACATCCCAAGTGGTATACCACTGAAGTGAAACTCAGAGGATGAGTTTTGAAAAGAAATTAAATTTTTCCCTCAAATATGACCAATTTGCCACAGATTTGCTGCCTATATATAAAGAACCTGTATGTGTATGTGCAGACGTGTGTATTAGTAAATTGTAGCTTATAAATTCGCATATCTTTTTAGCTAAGAGTTTTGTCTTTTACACAGTTATCTCTCAGAAATTATAATGAAGTGCTCAGAAACTATTATCTTGATTTTTCACTTACTGAATTCTTGGATGGTCTAGTGATAAGTTCTGTTAGAATTCTAAGATCACAAGTTCCAATACTTTTATTAGACTGAAAAAAAATTTAGAACTGATCATTTCTATTTCTCTGTGTATTCCAGGATAAGGATGCTTGAAAAATGCTCTATGCAGTATCCAATTTTATTGTCATCTTCTTTAACTCTTCCTTTGTTATGGTTTCTTCCTGTTAGATGCAAAACAGGGTAGAAAGTGCTAAATTAATGGAAAGAGGAGTGTGGAACTGTTTTGCAAATCTGAATCATAAGGATACACAGTCTGCATGTTGGCATGCTTACCTGCAAAAGATTGAATATCTTCTGGCTTCTGAAAAAAATAATGCAATTGGAAAGACCATTGTTAATTTATTATCCTGGAACCTTGATAGAACTCATATTCAGATTCCTTTGAATAGATTCCACATCATAATCTAATTTGTCAAAATTACAGTTTCCATCTGTAAAGCCAATTCTCAATGCCCATTTAATGCTTGAAGATTATAATTTAGTTCCGACTTCTTTCTGTTCAGAGGCAGATTGTATGATCTGCTCCAGGCACCCATTTGTACATTCCCCCCTTCCTGATCATAACACAGTTGACAAATACTAAAGGGAGGGATAAGAGGGCAAGACATTATGCCCTCTTTACTTCCTGCACTGCCAGAGTTTCTCCATCTAGCTTCCCATTCTGAATGGAATCCTTTTTAAAAATGAATTTAATGTTGTGAAAGATTACAAGTTGAAGCTTACGTTCTGAAATTTTTACAACTGCTTGCAGTGACTACAAGACTGGATTTTGAGCAGTGAGTCTCCTACATGTCAAAATGTGATGTTTGTCTGTACCTTGGCAAAGGTCACTACTCTAGATGCTTGATTTGTTCTGCATTTATTCCGTGTGAGACTTGCTGCAGATTTTACTCCTTTGGGAAATAGACTGTGGGACTGAGTAAACATTTAGCGCCTGGAGGGCACATAGACTGGCAGTAAATTTGGTTGTCCCAGCTTATAAACAGGTTAAAGAAGGGGAAGTTAACAAAGGAAAGAGTACAAGAAACAGGACTAAAATGTCTCCAAAATCTCCCACTCCCCAGCATCTTAGTTCAAGTACCTCTTGAAACAAAGGTCATACTTTTCTATTCAGTGGCCTTCAATGTTTCTTTCTTCTGTTTATTGTTTCACTGCCTTTTGAATCCATGTGAAGTTAACTATTCACATCACTTGTAGAAAGAACGAAGCTTAACTACATACTTTCAGAAAAATTATTTTCAGTGTTTTGAAAATTGTTTCTGTTATTTAATGTTCTCTCATTTTTGTATTAAAAGAAAGTGCATAATTATTCGTTGTTCACCTCCTTTATGCTACTTGTGTTTCAGCATCATCTGTCATATCTCCCACTACACTTTCTGACATTTCTTTTCAGGTTAGTTTCACAATTCTCAGATTACAAGAAGAACATGAGAAGTTGTCTATTGGTTTTAGATTCAGTAAATGGTAGAAGGTATTTTTTCCATGCTTCCATTATCAGTAGGAACAGTCACTCATAAATGATCTTTAGTGGTCCAGCTCTGAAAAATGAACAAATAAGTAGTCTGCTTATTGAAATAGTTGATGTCAGAGGTAGTTCAGAAAATGGGTGTTTACAAGTTAGTATAACCTGAAATATGTGGATGACAAGTAGTCCCTCTGGTTTGTCTTCATTCAAGGTTACCGCAAAAACACATGATGTTGAGGTTCCTGCAGCCATTAGTAAATCTGGTTAAAAAAAAACCAAAAACAGACTAAATAGATTTTCTCCCATGTGTTTATCATGCTTTGCTCTAGGATATTTTACTTTGAATCCTGTTGCTAAATAATGCTTCATGTTCTCTTGGCCAGTTCATGTCAGAAGTACCTGACATAGTTTTGTCCTTTCAGTGTTTGTACAAACATCCAATAATTCAAATAGTCACTATGTCTTCTTAGGCTTCTAAGGAATTGGATCCAGTTGTTGTCTGTTGGTCAGATAGGGGAATGGACCTTAATTACTCGACTCTCAGTCTAATTATTTAAATTATTGTCTGCAATCTGATGATATTTTTCTATTTAATACAAAAGCACTTAGTGATTTTAGTGAAGACAGTAAAAGATCAATGTCTTCCAAAAGATTATCTTAAAAAGCAAGATATTCAGATTATTAAGTCTTTGAGTTCTTGGTCTGAATGCGGACAATTCTGAATGTGGACAAGTTCTGCCAATGAGTTATTCTCTGCTCTTTGTCTTTCAAGCTGTTTCAAGTAAGCAACTTTCTCACTTCGCTTGCTGACTTTTTGCACAGAAGTGCCTTTAAACCCACACTCTGATGTAGTGCTGTCTCATTCATCCACTAGCTTTCAGCATATGTTGACAGGAATTTACACTTCTGAGTTTAAGTAATCCATCTTCTGTATGACTAATACCAACAAATTAGACAAACTGTCTCCCATCTAGTTGTTCAAAGGCTTGTTTTTCCTCAGGGCCCATTGGAAATTGTTCTTCTGAGTCATTTGATAGTGAAGGCTTATAATCAGGCTTTAATTTGGTATATGTATTCTCCAAAAACCCACAACAAGCTTATGTTTCCTTTTTGTAATTAATGGAGACATAGCTCTTATTTTGTTGATCATACTCATTAGAAACTGAGAACATCAATCTAGCATTTTATTCCTAAAAACTGGATCTCCTGTGCGGGTCATCACTTTGTTTTAAGGCAAAACTAACTTTCAGAAGGATTTGGGCTGTTTTTCTTCCCTTTCTCAGAAAATTCTTGCTCCACATAATTATATCATCAGTTTACTGCAGGTATTCAGGAACTTCCCCTTCTTCCAATGCAGTCTGGATCATCCCATGGTAAATGGTAGGGCTGTGTTTCCGCTCCTGGAACAGTCAATTCCAGATGGTGTATCTTAATTTAGACTACAGTAATCCACTGCTAGCTTCTACTCTCCATTGGACTTTCACACTGGTTGTATGGGACTATTAAGGGGTAAATAGGTTTTTCTGATTATTCCTTAGCTCTTCAGTTATGAAGATGAATAAGTTTATGGATTGGGATCAAGGAATCTCTGTTGCTGCAGTATTGCCACTGGTGCACCATTGTGATAGCAGTCAATACCTGCTGTTCTGTAACCCTCAGCAAATTCACAACAGGAGGGTTCTCCAGAAGATATAACAGTTCTCATGTCTACTCAGTCTACCAGAAGGGAACTTTGTTAATCCTAACAAATCCGAACTACAACATGGATTATCTTTTTGCATTAAAAATACAAGGTGGCCATATTTTTATGTAAGATATTTTATGTAATTCAATTTGAAAATGTTTTAATCTAAAATTAGGAATTGGACTTGATGATCCTTACGAGTCCCTTCCATTTCTTTCCAACTATTTCCTGCTTTCAGAAAGGAAGTTCTAGTCAGAATATTTAAGGAAATCTCTATAATTAACCTTGGCTTTGTGAGATGATATTTTTCATCTGTTGGGGTCAGTGACAGGCCTCTGCAGTGGTTAACACCAAATTGTTGTTAAAACTGATTTTTTAATGAGTTTATATTTTAATAAAATAAATTATATAATATATTAATATATATAACATATAAACATATATTATATATTATATATTAACATATTTAATATAAATATATAATATTTAATAAAATAGAATAAATAATATTTTAATAAAATATTTTTTAAAGATTTATTAAAAGTCTCAATAGCATCTGTTTGCCTGTGGAGCATTTGCTTTCATAAAAGAAATAGAAATTTGTCTTCCAAAAAAAAAAGGAGCAACCTTTAAAAACAATGAAAGAACTGTATTTTAATTTTCAGTAAATTAATTGTAACTGATATGTTCACAAATAGTCTTAGTGTTAGTTAATCTGTTTAGATAGTTTGTGCAGAGCATTTCAGAAATTTCCAGATCTAGCATTTACCTTCCATTTTAAGTTTTTTTGTTGTTTCAGATTTTCATGTTTAATAGCTTCATGGATTAATGTGTGCTTCTCTCCACACATTAACTTATTCTCATTATTAAATTCTCATATACGACTAATTCATTAGATTTCAGAAAGTTATGACTTTCTGTTTAGGTTATTTTTTTTTTATAAAAATGTCACTGTTTTGCTTATATAGGATATCTTATAGAGAGTAGTGTCTTAAGTGTGAGAACAGTTTATCTTTATTGTTCCTGTTTCTATAGTCATGATTGCAAAACCAGAATTTTTTACTCCAACTTTTTTACATTTTTTCTGGTTCCAAGATACCACTACAGTAGACCAAAAGCAACATGATCCAGTTACAACTTCTACTTCTACTTGACATTTCACATGGATTTTGATGAAGTTTTAATCTCACCTCAAGACTGAATGCTTAATGGGACACTGCAGGTTTTTGAGTAAAACTGCATTCTGACATTTCTATTATAACTACTGTTGGTTAGTTCCTCTTATTAGTGGCAATATGTTGTGCTCGCTCTAGGGAGATTTTCATGCTTTCATATGAAGCACTTTTCACACTGAGTCTCATTTTCAGTGACTAGCTGTCCCTCTTTCTTTCATCTCTGCCTAGAATATGTACTGCAAGAGAAACTTGAAGGAAATGTACTGCCCGACAGTACATTTCTTTCAGCTACCATTTCTTTCTTGCCAAAGCTATTGTCTTGAAATTATCTTTCCTCTGCAGAGTAAGATATTCTTTTTGTATTAGCAACGTGTAAGAAGATGAGAAGGAGTACAATGTATTGGTAGGATTTCCCTTAGCTCCAGCTTAAACTGTGTTTTCTTTGGGGCAGCAGTCATTTTCTGTTATGCAAGTACATTTGGCTTAGTGCTACTGATGGTGAGAACAGTCTTTGACAGGTAAATATTACCAGCCTATACCTGCCTATCTTCCTGGATTTTGTGAAGTAGTGATTTGCTTGCATTGTCTGTTATTGAGTGTTAAAGAGTACAGGAAGCTGCTTTGCTATAAAAATTTCAAGATCCTTTCTGTGTGCTCATACCAACAGACTCATTGCCTAATGGTCTTAATCTATCACTTTCCAGATCAATGTTACTTTTGAAACTATTACACTTTGTAATAATTTCCTTGGCAATTGTTGTTATGCCCATTCACTGTGGTTTCCAGTAGAAGCACTTTCCCTTCAGTCTCCATTCCAAAGCTCCCTTTTCAATTTTCTTGTAGGAAGTCATGTCATTACCTCTTGCAGAGAATCTAGCCTTTTATTTAGAGCTTCATTCCCTTGGGCAACCCTCCTGAGACCTTTGGGATAAAGTAATTGTTATTGAAGAGAAGGAGGTAGAGTTAGGCCCCGTGTGTGGCACTGAGTCAGCTTTGGTTGGGGGAAAAAAATAGTTGTAACAAAACTGACCTGCTTTTTGGCACATTTAAATTATGCCTGCCACGCTTGAATGGAACACAACAAAAAGTTTAGTGTTGAAATGAGATACAAGGAGAATAGATCATTAAAGAAGTGCCAAACAGCTGCAAAAGTTCAATTTTTGCTGAATGCTGTTTCCCTGAAGTTTTTTTTCTGATGTTTTAGAGGCTGCAGTATTTACATCCTCCACTGATGTTGCCACGAGACATTTTGGTCAGGGTAGCCAGGGCAGCCAGAATTGGATTTCAAATGCTAAAATGTTTTGTGGAAATAAGTTTTAATCCTTTCATCTCTAGATAACAGAGCTCCTAAACCTACAATAAATGACCTGAAATTTTGCCTCTGAAAACCAAAATTAATTGGAATAAGTTATGTTTTGTGGACTTTTAAAACTAATCTTATTTATGCCAATTTGAAGCAAGGCAGTAATGACAGGCATTCTGTATGTGATCCATTAAAAATGTAGAACTCTAATCTGTGGAGCTGTTTTCACACCAGTTGCCTTTGCCTGAACTGCACTTCAGCCAAATTCTGTACCGTAAATGAAATTCCCAGTCTTTTCAGATTCCCATCTAAGTACCTTGTTATACTAAAGTTAATCTTTCATTCTTCTGAAGTTTATTCACTATTCCTTCTCTTGTTCTTTTTCATCTTTTTGTTTATGTTGCCCCCAGGTAAATTTACAACCTGCTAACATTCTTTTTAGTTCAAGAATTTCCTGAAGGGAGAACCTAACAGGCAAATGTTAATTCTAACTTTAATAATTCTTTTTTTTTTTTAACGAATTGTGTGAAGTAGATGATTTTTTTTTCCTGGCTGCTTATGTGCTATTATAAATGCAGTACTTACATTGTCAGGCTGTTAGTGTGCTTGATACCTTTTTATTATCAGCGTTTCACACCAGGTCCCTTTTAGCTTTGTTCTTTCTATCCAGGAGATAGAGTTCTAGAAAAACTCTAGAAAAACAGGCTCGATAAGATCACTAGATTCATATAAACTGGTTCTTAATCACTAGCTGTTTTATTTGTAACTTCAAAATGGTCTAAAACTTTAACTGCATGCTTCATTTTGCAGTTATTTAGAATTCATAATCCAAACAAAAATGCTTTATTTCAAACTGTGTTCATTCTCATTAGAAGAGTACTAAGGATAAGGAAGGCAACATATACAGTGTTTTAATTCCGAATAACAATTCCATTTTGGTAATGTATATTAAGCATAAAAACTCTGATGAGAGGTCTGCTAATTTGCACATGCTGATCTGTATATTTCTTTTAACATGTTTCTGTTATAACTGGGTTCAAAAAGGCTGAAGTTTGAGTAACTGCTGAATTTCATAAATTAATTTTAAAAAATAAGGCTTGAATTTCTACTCATGTTTCATATACCTTGAAAATTGCTGCTCAATTTAGTAAACTAGTACTTTGTACTAGTACTACCTAGTATAATTCAATTTTTCTCCTTAGGTAAAGTACTCTTGAAGATTGGAGTCTTCAAGTCTGGTTAAGTTATACATGCAAAAGCTGTTCTGAAGCACTGTAAAGTGCTGTGTACTTTAAAGTTACTAGAAGTGATATATAGCACAAGGAAATGATAACTTATTCAAATATTGGAAAAAAAATTGTGTAGGTCCTTTGGAAGAAAATCTGTAGTGTTAAGTGTTCTCAGTCCTTTTAAAGACTAATCATAGAATCATAGAATTACTCGTGTTCGAAAAAACCTCAAAGATCATCAAGTCCAACCACAGCCTAACGATAGTACCCTAACTCTAACAACCCTCCGCTAAATCATATCTCCGAGCACCACATCCAAATGGCTCTTAAACACATCCAGGGATGGTGACTCAACCACCTCTCTGGGGAACCTATTCCAGTGTTTAACCACCCTTTCTGTAAAGAAGTGTTTCCTAACGTCCAACCTAAACTTGTCTTGGTGCAACGTGAGGCCATTTCTCCTCATCTTGTCACCTGTCACCACTGAGAAGAGACCTACCGCGCTCTCACTGTAAGCACCTTTCAGGTACTGGAAGAGAGCAATAAGGTCTCCTCTCAGCCTCCTCTTCTCCAGACTAAACAGCCCCAGCTCCCTCAGCCTCTCCTCATAGGGCTGATTTTCCAAGCCCTTTACTAGCCTCATTGCCCTTCTCTGGACCTGCTCCAGCACCTCCTTGTCCTTCTTGTACGGAGGTGCCCAAAACTGAACACAATACTCGAGGTGAGGCCTCACCAATGCTGAGTACAGGGGCAGGATGACCTCCCTAGTCACCTCCTGCTCACCACACCATTCCTGATACAAGCCAGGATGCCATTGGCCTTCTTGGCCACCTGGGCACACTGCTGGCTCATATTCAGCTGGCTGTCCAACAGTACACCAAGGTCCCTTTCCATCAGGCAGCTTTCCAACCACACCTCCCCAAGCCTGTAGGGTTGCTTGGGGTTGTTGTGACCAAAATGCAGGAACCAGCACTTGGCCCTATTGAAACTCATACCATTAACCTTGGCCCATTGATCCAGTCTATCTAGGTCCCTCTGTAGTGCCTTTCTCCCCTCAGGCAGATCAACAATCCTTCCCAGCTTGGTGTAATGTGGAGAAAGAAATCACAGCTTAAATTTTGCAGTTTCGCTCTGCAATTCAGTGATCTGTGGTGTATCAACAGCATCAGTCTGTCAACATTTCAAGTTTGTCACCTTACCAAACTGAAACTTTAGGCAGAGTACCTTTGTACTAAAGATGAGACATCTATGAACAGGGCCATAAGGACCTTCTTCCTTATGCCGGCCTTGAAATAAACCTCATCTGCTAATTTCACTTAAAGTGTGTTAGATTTTTGTTAAATTTCATGCATGTTTTCTTTTATCTGTTTGCATTCTAAAGTGTCTATCTTCAGAGTAATACAGCACCGCCATTAGGTGGCATGTTGTTTTGCCCTGCCCTGTGGCGTGATTTTGAGAGGCAAGCAAAAGGACCAGATGTGAAATATTCAGGATTTTCAGGGTCCTACTTCCTAACAAATTAGGATCTGAAATATAAAATAATTAGTTCTTTTGTAATATGAATATATTTAAAAATAAATAAATAAATTGATATTTTCAGATTCATTTAAAAGAAAGCAAAATTGTTTATTGGGATTTCTAGACTAAGACGTTTCTTCAACAAGCAGACAAAATCCTTGGATGTACTTAGGTTTAAAATTACTTGTCCATTAAAAACAGCATTTGAAAATGGGACTTTGAAACTCTTGCAAATTTTGTGCCCAGCCCGGCACTTTCTTCAAAAAAGCATAATTTTTCTCACAATTGTAAGGAACCTTTGGAAACCATCTAGTCATACCCAACTGATCAGGCAGAGCCAGCTAGAGACAATTGTTCAACTATCCATATTTTGAACATCTCCAAGGAGGGAGCTTCCATAAATTCTCTGTGCAGCCGTGCTATTGCTCAGTCACCCAAATAATGAAGTGTTTCCAGTGTTCAGACTGAGCCTCTGTGTTCCATTCTGTGCCCATCACTTCTTGTCCTGACACTGGGCACCCTTGAAAAGAGTCTGGCCTCATATTCCTTGTACCTTTACTTCAGGTACTTGTATACATTAATGAGATCTTCTTGGAGCCTTCTGTCCAGGAACAGTCCCATTTCTCATCCTTTCTTAATTATATAAGATACTCCCATACCTTAGTTACTTTTGTGTCTGGACTCTATCCAACATATTTCTGTTTCTTTTGTATTGTGAATTGCATACTGCTCTAAGAGAGGCCTCACCTATACTGACTATAGGGGAAGGATTGATTCCCTCTACTTCTTGGCAATTACTTTCCCTAACACAAATCATGACATCATTGCTTTCTTTGCCACAAGAACATACTGCTGGTTAATGGTTAATTTGTCCACCAGAACCCCCTTGCCATTTCTGCCTTTCCACTTTTTAGCTGTCTGGCCCCTGGTACATATTTGTTCATGAGATTGTTCCTCTCCACATGCAGGACTTTGCACATTTCCTTGTAATACTTCCTGAGGTTCCTGTCAGCACACTTCTCCCACCTGCCAAGATCCCTCTGTATGGTGGCACAACCTTCTGGTATATTCACCATTGCTCCAAGCTTTGTGTCATAAGCAAACTTATTGAGCCCCTTTATCCTCATTACTAATGAAGATGTTAATGAGGACAGTAGTATTGACTCTTGGGGTACATCTCTCCACGTTGACTTCCAACTAAACTTTGAGCCACTGATGACCACCCTTCTTGGCTTGATCAGTCAGTCAGTTTTCAGCTTTACTACTCTTGTCTGACCCATCAGGCTGGTCATTTCATTGTAGTAACTTCTAAATTAGTCAAGTGTGACTTCCCTTTTGTGAATTCATGCTGATTACTCCTGCTGATGTTCTTCTTTTTTATGCCTGGAAATAGTTTCCAAGATTAGATAGTCTGTTATTTTTCCAGGGACTGAAATGAGAATGACCATCCTTGTAGTTCACATGGTCCTCTTTCTTACCCTTCTTGAAGATAAGAATGATATTTGCTTTCCTTCTGTCTTCAGGTACTTTTCCCAATCACCGTGACTGATGAAGGATTGTAGAGAGTGGCCTCACAGTGAAATCAGTTCCCTTAGCACCTGCAGGTGCACTGGTGCTCCCTGTCAACATTATGAATATATTTTTATCCTGTAAATTGCAGCTAGTTGTTTGGGAAAGTCAGACTTCTGTTTTCATGAAGCTGTTCTTCTTCTAACTTAGTGTTGGGGCACTGTCATAGTTTTATGATTTTTGTTTTCTTTGTGACAAGCACTAAGATGCTTTAGACAGTGTAAACACTTCTGCCATTATAATTCACTTGTACTATTTCAATAATATGTGGTGTAGGACTTCAAAAATAATGAAATAAGTTATAAAATAGAACATTAGGTGGAGTTAAAGAAAAAGGAAAATGTCACTAAAAAAGAACAGTTCAGTGAACTACTTTTTCTTTCCAGAGTAATTTGTTCCAATTACTGTTGTTAAAAGAGACAAACCTTTGTTAATTTTAACTGTAGTTAACTTGCATTCCATGTTCCATCCTTCAAGTGGCTTTGTAATCACAGGATGACAGAATGGATGTAGTTGGAAGGCACCTCTGGAAATGGCAAAGCCTAACCCTCCTGCTCAGACAGGGCCTTCTAGTGTCAGTAGTGTTTAAAATTCATTTTCTTCAGACCCACAATTGTTATATCCTCCTTCTTTAAGACTTCTCACTACTCAACTGTCTGAAAATGTTTAAAGTATTGCATTAATATTGGTTATTGTAATGTTCAGGGATCACTACATTTGGCCTTTCTGAATAGAATTAATTTTCTGAGGTGTATTCAAAAACAGTTTTTATTTATAATAGAAGACAATTTTTTTTTTTTTTATTTCAGATGTTCTATTCCCAGCTTGCATGTCACAACATTACCAACGCATTTAAAACAGGAAGTCCTTGCTTAAATGCAGATCCTGCAGATATATCTGAATGTCAAATTTTGCACTATAAAAATTAACCGGGAGAGCTGTGGAAGTGTCTTACATCTTACTGCTCTGTATACTTAGGAATAAATGAAAACACTCCTTAGCAGGAAACCAACAGAATTCTGCAGAGCAAGACATCCCTTCTCTGAAATTCTGTTAACAGACATTCTTGATTGTTGAACAGTTTTCAGAGCTGCAGATATGCTCGTATCTGTGAGCCAGAAATAGAAATCTAAATTAAACTGCTGGACTCCAGCAGAGATGTGTTTAATCGCTATTTGATAGATCTTATAACGTGCAGGTGATTGGGTTCTCACCCCATTCCATGTATATCAAGCTTTCTAACCAGTTAAACTTGTACTGTAGAAAACAGATTTGTGACTCAGAATGTGACTGACATGAGTTACAGAAAATCATATGTAAATGAATGCCTTCCAATGGCACGTCTAAAAACCCAACGCATTTGCCTTTCTCCCAGTTGCATTTAAAATAAGTGTTCTGCACACTCATTATCAAGGATTCCGTGCCACCCATTGGAAGACCCAAAAACATTGTTTTTCCTAACCTGACCCTGAGTGAGAGAAATCCAAGCTGACCCTGACTCTTTGCTAGGGAGCTGCAGTATACTGTAAAGAATGCATACCCAGAGTGCATAAAAGCTGCCTTCCACATTGTTAAAGAATTGTAAATAACTGAGAAATTGCTTCCTTCTGGACTAAAAAAATCTACATGTCGTAGAAAAAAGTTTGCCATACATGAAAATAAAAGCTGGAGAATGAATGCGTTTTCCCTAGATTGAAAATTTTTGGACTTGTTAAAGAAGAGAGCAAATGAAATATCTGAGTTGAGCAGCAAGGAATTTATACTGCTGTTTCAGATAACTGCATGGGCTCATTGTGCCTTTATAAATGTGGAATGAATCTGTGTAGATTAGTGGCTTCACCAGCTTTGTGGTAGTAGAGGTGAAAGGAAGAAGGAAGGAACCTTCTCGATGTATTCTAATTTAGTGGTGCTTTTAAATATCACAAGGGAAGTAATCGAAGGAACCCATAAGGGTGTTTTTTTTTTCCTTCTGTAAGACACAGCTTGTTGTGACACATTGGTATAATCCTTATGAGTCACAGGCCCGCTCCACAGAGGTATTTCAACATGTGTCTGATATTTAACATATGGGCAGTTGCTATAGGAAGACTCATGCAACTTTATACGGGGTGTGAGTTGTATCCACATTCTTGCTTGGTATTGTTTGTGAAGAGTTGCCGCATTTTAGTGAAGTTGATTGTAAATGAAACAGTTCTACAATCAGGATCTGAGCTCACAGAAGCAGATTTATAGAACTGTGTGTACCTTCTTCCAGGACTAGCACTACAGAGTGTAAAATATTTTGGATATTCTTTCCAATGAGAAAGTATATGATGGTATTAATTTACCACTGCTGTTTTCTACATTTGACAACAAAGTGATTTGATTGACTTCAGCTATGCTTTTATTCTCAAAAGCAGTAGTGTGTTTGGAAATAAAGAAAGGGAAACAGTAAAATTCTTAGTGAATACGTGCTTGTGGTTACTAAGTTTATTTTTGCCTATACCACAGAATTAAATTCAAAAGACCAATTTCATATCATCTGAGATATGTTCACACAGTAGAAACTCACTACAAAGTCATTTCAGAAGGGAAAACTGTAACCTGTAAAATGTGATTAACCAGTTGTAAAGAAGTCCAATAATCTCAACAGTGCTATACTATTTAAGACAGATATGAGTTTACCAGTACTACCAAATCATTTGTGCTCTCTTGTGCTGCTAACTTAATTATCAGTCTGATCAATATTACACAGCTGGGACATTCTTCCACTATATACATGAAAACAATTATATTTTCCCAGCTATATTGTAATCAGACTATTTACTTTCAGAGGTCTGTATGTTTACTCTGTTTCTTTTGTTTCCGCCAAATTAATTTGTTTTTTTAACATGGACAGGGAGGATTAATAACTCATTTTGCTAGTAGGAACATTAACCTGAAACTATAGTGATTCTTTGTGGAAATAAATTGATCTAGCACTTTGATATCTTTAAATACAGTGAAAAGTAGTGTCAGCTGCTCAGTACTACACTGTGTGTTTGAAAACAATTCATCCACACCTCCTAATTGTACCACCATTTGCTTTACTGTAATGCTGTTAATCTGTAAGATCACAGAAGGAAGACAAAGACCGATGTAAGATGTTTAGGTTCTGAGATTGAAGTTCAGCCCACCTTCCAGCTTTTGTTTGGTTTCTTTGATTAATAAAGTTTAGCTCTTATGTAATAGACTTGGGTTTATGCTGTTTGGCATTTAAGTATAACCTCCTTGTTGCTAATTATTTTTTTTACTTTTTAAAGGCCATGATTAAAAGTTTTATGGATGTCTACCAACTTGCAACTTCCAGAATTGACATATTAGTGAAAGAAACAGCACCTCATCAGCTTCACACTGCAGCCCCAATGTCCAAGCACCAAACAGCTTGCCTTCGTGAAAGTGAAATCTTACAATTGGTAAGTCTGCATTTTAAATACATTTTTGTCTTTTGGTTTTTCTGACCATTCATACTGCATAGTTTCTACAGGGCGCAGTAGTTTTTCATTATAAATACACTAGATAAATAAAAACAGTCACAACAGAAACATTCTGAGACTTTTTCAGAAGAGAATATGAGGATATAAGAGTTAACACAGGAATCAGTTTTACTACTGTATGTTCTTCAAGGACCTGTACTTTGCTGCTGTCACTGGAAAAGTACACAGTTGAATTTTGGACCCGAGGAATTAAACCGTCGAAAGATATAGCCAGTGAAAACATAAAGTTGTTGATGGTGCATATAAGCACAATATTAATTGGGATACAAAATTTTTTCTAGACAGTTGTGATAAATTGTGCATCTTGGTAAATACTGTGATCCGGTTATAAGGCTAAATAAATCATTATTTTCTAAAATGTTGTCCGCAAGGATACTTGAACTTGTTTAAGGCTATAAGGTGCTTCTTCATAACTGAGAACTATTTCTAACGTTTTTATTGAATGCAGGTATATTTGTGCCACACATGCAGGAGGCTAGTCGTGTAAATAAATAAATGGCCTAAATATGTAGCCAAATATGTCTAGAATGAGACTCTGTAAGTTGTGCCACTTGCATACACTTGATGCATTTTTCCTCTGTCTTTCTTTACTTTTCAATACCAGATTAAGTTGAAATCTTAAATCTTTAAAGGTGTTTTTGTTTTGTTTTGATTCCCTTCTTCCTCCTTTCTTTCATTCTTGTGAAGCAAAGAACCATGAAGAAAATGAGGACTGTTTGGTTTCCTTTTTGAAGAAGAGATATATAAGGGTAGATAACAGCAGGACAAGGGGGAATGGTTTTAAGTGGAGGGAGTGAAGATTTAGATTGAATGTCAGGGGAAAGTTCTTTCAATTAGAGTGGTGAGGTGCTGGAACAGACTGCCCAGAGAGGTTGTGGATGTCCTGTTCCTCCCTGGAGATGTTCAGGGGCAGAATGGATGGAGCCCTGGGCAGCCTGGTCTAGTATTAAGTAACGGGGAGGTTGGTGGCCTTGCATATGGCAGGGGGGTTGAAGATTCATGATCCTTCAGGTCCCTTCCAACCCTGGCATTCTGTGATTCTGTGAAGATCTTTAAGAGGAGAGCGCTCAAAGCAAATGACAGAAACACATGAACATATACATATATATCCAAAGGTTGTGGCTGTGACTTCCAAACTTTTACTGATTTCAAAACAATTCCATTTATTTATTAACGTGCTTCAGAATAGATCAGCATGATGGAAAATTAGCACAAATAGAAAATATGTTAGTCAGTGTTGAACTTCACTTGGTCTCAAGATGATCACAGTTGGATGAATGCGTTGCCTTATCTGTGGATGTGCAAATTTTCTAAGACACTCTATGAAATTACTTCTTTTCTCCTCCAAGCAGCCTCTCTCTGTATTTCTGCTAGGTTTACATGCATCCTGCTGAGTCTGTGCCCAGTGTAATTGTGTTGCTGCTTTGCCTGTTATGATTGTTTTTGTTGTTTAGATCAAGATGACCACTTGTATACTAAGGATTCAGTAGCCTGCCAAACTTGCTGTGGTGACGTTTGCTTTCATTCTGATTGAGAGAGCTTTTAGAGAAGATTACACCAGTCCTGTTTGTGAAGGGCTATGCAGTGGCTTGATTTGTTACAGTGAAAACAAACAAACTGCACCCCCAGCTCTCCAATGCCTGTGATTAAATGCAATCTTCTAGTAAGTAATTTGTGTCTGCATACAGTACAGATGTACAAGTCATACTGTTTGCATTGAAGTACTGCCTGGCCTTTCTACACAACCCACTGAGGAGAAAAATAGTTCCTCCTTGAATAACAATTGAAATTGAAATTTAGCATAAGTACTAATTCGAAGTATTTTAAAATTTTAATGTAAAGTCGCCCCCCAAAAAATCTAAATAGCTATTTTTCCTACTTCCTTGAAAAAAATGTGCTGTGGAATTAGTCCATAATATGTGTAAATATTTCATCAAGTATGACTTTCAGTACCTTCAGGAGTCACGGGTTTCCAGCATGGCTTACATTTTGAAAGATCGGTTGACAGCGTCCTGCTCTCATTTTGATGAAATTTTGCACTAAATTTTCCTCTGTTCAAAAAGTAGGGTTTTTTTTTTCCTTGATTATTAGTATCTTGTGATAGTCTTTCTTTGCAATCATAACAGTTTTGCTTCTATGTATTTCCTTTTTTTTTTGTTGTTTTTTGTTTTTTAATTTATATTCTCTGAAAATCAACTGCCATAGTCACAGTTTTGTTCCCCACGATTTGCTGCATTTGGGTTATTCGCTGACTGGGGTTGTCAAATGAGGAACAGAGAAGCCAGCAGTGAGCCTCTAGTATGAAATGAGATGGAGAATTTCACTGAGCATTGAACTCCGTACTGGACTGGCACTGCCATTTGGTACATGAAATTTAAGAAACAATATCAGAGTTAAAAACTTCTCAGGGGTCTTCCCTTCATATGTCTCTGACCTTATGCCCTCTTATGACTTGCCTTAGGAAAGCCTGATGTGCCTACAAGTTGGTCTTTAGTGAAGTATTTCAATAGTAGGAACTGTACCCAAAAGAAGAGAAAATGCCAGCTGAAAGTGTTCCCATACTTCTTTTTTTACTTTGTTTGTTGTTGTTATTCAGCAACAGCTAGTAATGTAACCGTCACAGATTGGACTGTGCTTCAAGGTTTCCTTTTAAAAGAGCACTCACCAATATTTTAACAGTACTGGACTCTACTACTTTGATCCATTTTATGTCTTCAAATATAATAACTTATTACCATGCTTGCACTTTCATTCAGAGTTGTAGGAGCAACTAGGCTTTGAACTGAGAGCTTTTAAATGCTGTACTGTGAAATACTGCAGTCATAAGCAATTACTTTGTGGGTGCTGTGGGGTAAGATGTGGCATGAAGTTAGTCACACAGCAAGCATGTGAGTCCCTGCCTAAGGGAGTTTGTGGCCACAAGTACAGTGTTGTGGGGAGTGGATGCAGTGATGCTGTATTCTTCAGTGTGCTCTGACACATTTGAGTTACTAACTGAATTCAGTTCATTATGGTAGTGATCTGGAAGGTGTTTTCATAGCTTTTAGACCTGGGATTTTGTGCCTGGTGTCAGTAGTACTGATAGAATTTTAAGAACTTGAAGGTTTTTGGTACCAGTTTTTACAAACAAAAGAAACCCCTTCTGCCCCATTCTAAGTGGCCAGGTGTTTCTCTGACCTGGAGAGTACTGCATCTCTGTGGCCTTAAGCATGCATGCAGCCGATGTCCTTATACTCCCTCTTTTTTTTTTTTTTTTTTCTTTTGCTTTCACATCAGAATCAAAGGAGAGTAGAAGGTGAAGGGAGGGGAAAAGTGAGTAACTTTATTAAGCAGATGAGGAGGGAAAAGCTTTCTTTGCTGTTCTGGTTAAATGGAAATTTGGGGAGACAGCAGGATGACTTTAACTGTAAAAGGTGAGAAGGTTTCAGATGGGTGAGAGAGGTTCATTGAAAGACTCCAAGAGGAGCAGAGTTCTCATGAAACGAGCCATGAAACAACTGTTGTCTTTGGATACTTCTCCTAACTGGGGCTGAAAATCAAATCACTCATTGCTTTATGTGGCTTTTCATCATTCTAGCTTTTTAACCCCTACAGTTGTGGCTACGTCTGTCTTCTGTCTAAAAATTTCTAGTGATATCTTACACAGTAGTGGAAATGCAAAGACCGTAAGTTTTCATAAACTGAGAGAAGTAAGTAAAGTGATCCTGTGTGTGAGAAATACATATGCCTTCATATTTTTTATTGAAGAACAGCATTAAGCAGAAAGTGTATTTCCTACTTAGAGCAATCAGCTCTCAGTTCTCATTTTCTACGTGCACCTCATTCATGGTCGGGAGAGACACAACGAACGCTGTGAACTCAGACTTACCAGCTAGCGACACCGCTGACAGTCTCTTCCTACTTAACTGGACTGTTCAGGGAAGTGCATATCTTTCCCCTATGTTTTTGTTTCCATGTCACTGCTTCAATCATCGTTTGAAGGCTGAGAGTTGCATCTAAGCAGGAGGCAGGGTCTTACACACAGAATGATGAGAAGGGAAGCGGAGAAGAAGAAAAAGACTATTTGACTTTTCACTTGTTGCTCAGGAAAAAGGCTCACAATCCGTCAGTGTGATGTTATGTGACAGAGAACGTGCTTCATGGGCCGGAGCCATATCTCTTGTGTTAGAACATGGAATGACTGATGCAGCTGGGGGAGTTCTTGCCAGATGTTGCATGAAGCAGATGGGTCCTTGATGAAAACCCTGCTTGGCTTTTCCACTACTTCATGCTAGCCTGGTGCACAGTTGAACCGAAAAGATTTTATTTAAGGTTTGGAATTGAACTGGTTTTGTGAAAGATTGGAGAAACTTATTTTTAATTTGCCATGCAAAAAAAACCCCCAACAAAATAAATAAAGCAAACTTAATATTTTCATTGTTACCTTTGTCTTGCAGCATTTTCTTGGGAATAGTCCAGGACAGAACTCAGTAAGATGTAAACCTCAAATAATTGTTTGAACATTGCTTTGTATTGTTAAGTTGTAGTGCATGGATTATTTACTGTATAGTGTATGAAAGTTCTTCAAGTGTTACTAAGTAAAGGAACATGTAACAGCCCCACAAGGAGAATTTCCCAACTATTGAGATATTAAGGGAGATGAAAAAGTGGAAACACCAGTATGAGCAAAAGATTAAAATGATTCCATTTTCTAAGCTTGAAGTCTTTGTTAGGATGACTCTGGAAAAAAATTCTACCAGGGAGCAATTTTTTACAGAAGTATTTTCTTACCTGAGTGTAAGCAACTGGCCTTCAGCTGACAACTTTACTGCACAGTCAAGGAATGCAGGTATCCTGGTATAAATGCTCACCTTGTTATGTGGTATTGCTTACATAAGTAGCAGTTGTAACCAAGCTGTGTAAATCATGTAGTTTAAACTATTTGCTTATTATGTAGTACCAATAAAAATATAATAATATGAAACCAGCATTATAAATCACATTTTGTGACTTGAGGCAAGGTGTTCAAAAACAGTTACAGTAATCCAAAAACACACTTGTTGTTTGGTAAAGAATACTTCCTTTTCTTTGGAAAAAAATTTTGATACTCAATATTCTAGGTATGTGAACTTTTAACTTGTCAGACTATTGTAACATATTTGAAAATTATAGTAATTTGATTAAAATGTTGCCTATAAGGCAAGAGGCTCAGTTAATAGAATCCATATGTAATTAAAATGCAGAACTAAATGTAATCAGACCCCAGTGACTGGTGCCTTCATATTGATAGTTTTACAATGGCCTCTGGGGTTGAAAGTTTATGTTAAAGTTACTAATGTAGCTGTGTTCCAGAAAATGAGCAAGACATTCTAGCCATTTCAAGTATGACAACATGCTGAAGCAATGGTCGTGCAATACAAAAGGTTGATACTCTGAATATTAGGAGTATCTTCTGCTGGCAGGTGGCAGAAGGACGAGTCTGCTTGAATATACTAGTCAGAGAATTGCATTCAGCATCAGTGCTGTTGTGTAAACATCCCTAAACGAAGGATCTTGCTGTGAGTGTGTACAGGTGTCCTTTCTCTCAGTAATTTAGTTACTTCATTTGTGTGAATTCACCTTTGAATCATGTGAAAGCTATAGACACAACACTATGTACCAGCCCACAAAAGAAGTTTAAAAAAATTTCCTGAACTTAAAAAAAAATAATATTTTCTCTGGACAGTTTTAAGAGTCGACATCCTGTGTTAGAGTTCTCTAATCATCACCAGCACAATTTACAATCAGAACACACAGAGAGCCAGTTCAGACCAGCTCATCTGTTGACTTTGGCAGAAGCCCTTAATCTCACTGTGTGCAGCTGCCACTTGAGAGCTGGGGACTCGGCAGAGAGCCGAAGGAGGGTGGGATACAGGGTTGGTCAAGGCATGAACACATAGGCCTGCTTCATTTCAACAGTCGTACACTGCTTTTTTATAGTCTTTTCATTTTACAGCCTTTTTTTTTTTTTTTTTTTTTTTTTTTAAACCTGAAATTAAATGAGGACCTCTCATGAGCCACTGCGCTCCAGGCATAAGAAATTGTAATGTCTGGCTTCCAGAAACTGTCCCGTCAAAATGTGCTTCTGATTAGGTGGCTTAATTACAGCTGTGAAAACAATGTTGATTTAGGCCTCAAGATTCCAGTGCATGTCAGCCGTTATTAGCTAGCCTTGGACTGAAGCCACCATTTTAAAACTCTGTACCACTAAAGTCACACACTGCCTGACAACTTTTTATTTAGGCAGAAATGTTGCCAGAAGCAACACATTTTATGCAAAATATTTTTCATTGCGCAAATTTCAAATGTGACACCGTTGATGGACATAAAATGGGTAGTTACGGCTGGACTCCACCGAGTCCAAATCCTAACTTCTGCAAAAAAGAAGAAGAAGAAAACCCGCCCTGTTTAAAATAGTTCTTATAAAGTTTGACTGACATAATGCTTAATTTTAATTCCTTTAATTCAGTTTTATTCCAAATCCAGCATGTTGGTTTAACCACCCAATTTTATTGCATCTAAATTTTCCTGACAGTTTCATTTGCTGTTGGGAAATAAAATTGCCATTTTTGCAACATGGGAAATAATGGCTAGTTTCAAAACCAATATGTTTGAAACTTCCTTTGCCTGAAGCAGGTTAAGGCACACACTCAATTTACTTTAGGGGAAAAAAACTCATTAAATAGTTTTTAATATTTTAATATAATTTAAGTAACTGCTTTCACAGTGGGAAAGCTTATTAGGCCCATGTATTTACACCTGCAGAGAGGTAAATGTTTGGGTAATTAGGTGGTTTCCAATACTTCAGCTATTCAGTGCAGTTGCAGAATTAATGCCGTGAATACTACGATGGACACAATGCATTCGCTGCACTTAAGCATTACATTTCTACTGGTAGTATTCTGCTTTCAAGTGCTCAAGAAGGCGATTTAAGTGGTTTGTTTAGTTGTTGTTTTTTTTGCTGTGTTCTGTCTGTTCTGAAAGCCTCTTTAATGACAAGAATTGGCGAAGGAATGTGAGTGAATGCGTGTGGGTGTTAGCTCTCGGCAGTTGCCTGTGCTTTGGAAAAGCAGGGTCTACATTCTCACTTCACAGTTGCCATGAAATTCCAAATGTCCATGCTGTGCAGCTTAATGGAAACCATGAAGCTCCTAAATGACCACAGGTTTATTCCAGTGTTAAGCACAAAACAATCTTTCAGGTCATTGGCTGAGCTGCAGAAAAGGAAGGTCATGTTTTCAGGAAGCTAAGTCCCTTTCCCTTTCTCGCTCATGGTTTGCATTTCTATGGCATTAAAAATGTGTTTCTAGTAAGGTACTGGAACTACCAACTCACAAGCAACGGTCCTCAGTTCCCAGGACTGAAAACAAGACACTTGGAAACTAGCACTGTATTCATTTCCTACCCTAAGTGCTCAGACCAGGGGAACAATTGTACTTCCTAGAGTAACTAATTGGAAATTAGTTCAGAGAGACTAATGATTTGGACAAGGAAACAACTCTAAAGCATAGATTCAGGTTTGCCTTGTAGAGAAACACTGCCCATTCATTCGCTGTTTGCACCCGATTAACAGGATAAAGGAGCTGAATGCCTATGTTTCATTTTCTTTCATTTTCAAAGGAATAAGATAGAAGCGAGCCAGTCTTTTATTTTATTTGCAAAATGATTTGTGGGACTTTGTGGAACTGAATGTTTCAGAAAGGCCCCAGTGGCTGTGCAGGACAATGTTGAGTCAGGAGACAGCTGTGTGATACTATTTTCCTTGTCAGATGTCTGTGCAGCAGTCTTTCAGAATGTGTTTCATTGGTAATATACAGTGCTTTTTATCTGCCAGCTGCGTGTTTGCTTCGTGTTTGCTGCATGCCTTTGTTTCTTTTGCCTTCCTTCCACATTTCCCAAAGTGAAATTTTCAGAACATCAAAATAAAAGAAACTTTTAAATATGGTTGCATGTACTGCTAATGCTACAGTAGAAATAAAAGCATCGGGAGTGGTAGACAGGCTGTTATTTTGAGAACTTGATATTATAGACCAGGACATTTAACCCTGAGAAAAAGTTTTTACAAAAGAACAGAGCCAAGGACACAATTTTACTGGCTTTATAGAAGAAAAGGAATTTTCTCTACAAAGGCAGACAAATTCACTTCTTTCCAGACTCAAGAACTTTTACTCAGGCCAGAAGGTGCTTCCTCCTCCCTTTTGAAGAAGTTATTTCAAGAAAGGGAGCTGGGAAGCTTCTATTATTCCCTGCTAAACTGTGGGTTAAACATAAAGAGAATGTCTGTCTTTTCCATGACTGTGAATTCACTGAGAAATTTTTGGAGGGGATTAAAGCATAGCTGTGCCTGAATGAGTCTAGCTCAGAAACTTAAATGTTGTGCGAATACGTGGAATCCAGATTGTCATCTTCCTCATATTTTCATATCATTGTAAATTTAAATTGCATAAAGTATGCTGTTGTGAAAAATGATTTCCTTGACTCCTTCTGACTCCTGCTTAATTTTGTGTTTTTGTGTATCTCAAGCTAATTATACAGTGCAACGTTAAAGAAGAGAATTCCAAGCTGATCTTCATTCATTGCCTTTGATGAATAGTGCAGGTGTTGAGATGCTACCTGGGAGTTGAGATCAGATAGATGGAAGGATCTTTGTTGTCTTTCATGGCATTTCTTCTTATTTTGTAACAGTATCTCACTGTCCACCATGTAGGGACAGACTTTTGTTTCTTAGCCAGCCTCAGAAATGCCTGTATGTGCAGCATGCCCTCAGTGTGGAATGCATAATGCTACATTGACTCACTGCAAAAAAATAAAATAAAATTTTGTTGGCATTTAACTGGTATGGGCTGGGGAATCTACAGTGGGGAGCTAAGTTTTCCCCTCAAAAGCCATATTTTCTGTCCTTGTTAAGCAAAACCTCATTTTTACCTGTTTGTGTTTCCCTCTGGGTGGCAGGGAGGCAATACCCAGTCCTAGAGAATCCAGCGTCAGCCAGGGGCAAACCTTCCCTCAAAGGGAGCAGCTACCTCCAGTGACTCTCTCTTAGTCTGCTTCTGGGGCACTGCCTTGGAAGGGCCAGGCATCACTTCCACTGTCAGTCCCACAGCAGATTGTCAGTCTGTCCCATATAGAAGACCCTTTACAGGAAAAGGGAGATAATGATGATGGTGAGGAAGGGTGCTATAAACCACAGCAGTGTCCTTGAGCTTGAGCCTTCCTGGAATTTATGGAATCAAATTTTTTGCTCATGTTCTTTTCTCCTACCTTCGTGTGTAATTGTTCATGTTTACATCGTTTTCACTTGGGGGAAAAAAGGAGCAGCCTTTGTGTTCTTTTCTGTGACATTTTCACTATGGAGTAAAGTTTTTGTAGAAATGCTTCTGCTTACCTATTTCTTTTGTCTGATTGTTTGCATTTTGTACTCTAAGAATAAAAGTTAATGCAAGAAATAAAAAAAATGTGCTCTATAAAATAAGTTAGAGAATATGACTTGTACAGATAAAAAGAGGAAATTCAGTGTTAGGGCATAAAGCATAAAACTGTTCTTAACTTACGCCTGTTCCTGTAACGTAGACACGATTTAGGCGCATACAGTCAGCAAGTTACATCTTGTGTTTATTTTTATTGGGTTTTACATATTTAAGTCACACTGCTTAATATTTAACCAGCATAGACTTATTTATTTATTGTTGTCATCTTTACATTATGTATAAAAACCTTTCATGGAAGTCTGTGAAGCTCCATATTATGTAGCAAAGGTGCAGTTTTTCCTGTTAATCATAGCGAGGACCTGTTTTCTCTAGAGACTTGGCTCCCTGAAGCAATTTGGCCTGTTGAATAAACTAGTACTTGAAGAAATTTTTACAGTGTGAAATGACTACCTGATAAGGTAAAAAAATCTCCACATTGTCAACTGTGAAGATACTATCCTGATTAAAACCTTTCAAATACTACTGTTTCCTATAGTTTGTGTAACAGTTCAGTACAGTTAAAAAGATTTAAAAACACAATGTGATCCTTAAGATATGTTTTTCCCATCTTACAATTTCCAAAAAAAATTTTTTTGTTGACTTCTTTCAGAAGTTACAGCTTTTGGAAGGGAAGGAGCCTCTTTTCATTAAGCAATCAACTGATTTTTTTTTTTTTTAAAGGAAGGTAGGGTACCTTTAAAATCCACAGTAAGTAGTAAAGTCTGTTAAAGTATTAATGTAGGCAAGGATAGCATAGAAAAACAACAGTTTCCCTGCTACATTTGGTGGTATTAAGGAAGCACAGTGGCATGATGATGTTGCAATTACTCCTTCTCATCGTTTTCAGATAGTGTAATTGCTTCCTTCAGTTCTTCCTGGTTTTTGGAGAGAGACCCTTGGAACTTTTAGAGCCATGTTAAGCCACTACACTTCTGAATCCGTGCCTGAACTGCAACTGACATGTGGTTCAATCAGGAAATGTCACCATAAAGCTGACACTGCAATACTTGCCTGTGCTAAAATTGTATGTTCATCGATGTTTTGAGAAGCCTTTTGTCCTACTGAGATATTACAGGTAATTAACCACAGTCATGAAATAGCTCACTGATTTTTCAGGTTTGGTTGAGTACCTGTCTGTGTCACTTGATCACAAAACGATTGGCTCATATGGTGATTATAGGGGTATAATCCCTGTTAGGTTCCCTCTCAGTCTTTCAGACTCTGCAACACCAAGGTTTCTTGTCACAGATTGTGCTGCACTTTTTTGGGAGCTGTGCAAATCCTGCAACTTAATAATAGGGCTGCCTGACACGAACAGTCATCCCATTTCATTTCAATTTTCACATGTCAAAACATCCTATAGCTTTAGAAATTTGTGGTTGAATTTAATTACTGAAATTTACTATACTATAATAAAAGATTTTTTGGAAGAATATAATCTAATCAGGAGTTCCGAGTAAAGGAATTTTAAGGTACCATTCTGAAACATAGGAAGCACACCAAATTATAGAAATATCCCATTGTAATATGATTTTTTAAAGTTATGCTACAGCTTTCTTGCTATAAAATCCAAAAAGCTGAAGGAACTTTTCTCCAAGTCTCCTCCTATGCTTCTCATTAAATGTCGATAAAAACTGTGTGCTGGATGAATGTTTTCAGTGTTGTATGTGAGGCTTTTTGAAAAAAAAAAAAGAACACTCTTCTGTGCTTTCAGAACACACATTTGCCATATGTATACTGAAGGATGAAATTCCATTAGCATTTTTTTAATGTTGATTCGCATAAAATATGATTGGTATGCAGGAAATATTAGTTCCATTTGCCTCACTCAAACTACATGTTCAGCCTCACAGAAAGTGATGGTCTAGTACCTGACTGAAAAACAGTTCTTAGAGGCTGACTGTACTCTTGAATCTACTAAGTATAAAAAGTTCTGTTGAAGCAATTGTTAGAGTGCTGTTTAATCTCAGTCTGAAGTATGACTGTATATGTAAATTGGGCCAAAACCAACAGATACAGTAACCCGAGCTCACACACACTCAAGTTGTTTATAACTGATAAGCTTGATTCTTTGCCCAGTTAGTGTAATTTGGATCATGCATTTACAAAAGACCTACATGTTTGCTGTCAACTGAAATTGAACCTAAAAAAAATTTTTTTTAGGCCATTCAGATATCAACTGTTATTTTATAAGCAATGCTGTAGGAATGCCAACTGTGTTCCCTTATGATTACTGTTACAAAGCCACCCTTTAGAAATACCCTTTTGAATACACACTGCATGAGATAATATATGTAATTTACAGGAGGAGTAATTTCCTCTTGAAGTTATGTGAACTAGTTTTTGCTGGGGATGAATGAACATTAAAATGTTTGTTTTGAATAAGCAAACAAAAGTTTGAAAAATACCTCAAGCATACAGGGAGCCAAGGGTGAATTTCTGCACTGTAGAGAGGGGCAGGGGATGAAGCCCTTATCAGGATTTTGACTGAGAGGTGGCTGTCTACACTTCATTGGATGACCAAGAAAATGCCACTGCACTGGCCAGTGCTGGGAGGGTGGAACCTTTTGTCCTCTTGCTGCATTGATGGTTTTAATAATCAACATTCCTGCTGAGAAAATAAAGCTGGAAGTAGTAACACCTCACTTCTAAGCATGGCATAATGCTATCATTTTTTACTCTGTCATCAGAAGATCTTTTGAAGAGGCCTCTTCGTTTTTTAGATGAGCTGAGTTACAGGCCTATACCCTATTGCAAATGTAGGTGCTCTTACTCAACATGCAGGAGTTGGTCTATATTACAATCTTTGCTAAAACAAACAAAAAACAACAGAAGAAAACTCTGTTTCTCAAATAGGTACAGCCAAGTTGCATTAGTCATCCAGCTTATCATCCCGTTTCTGTCTCCTGTGAGCTACGTACAATCCAGCAATTTTCTATGGAATGCTAAAGGCTGTCAATTCATGAGTTTAGAATCTCTCTCCACATTTCAGGATCTGTAGTTGTTTTCTCCACTAAAAGGCCTTGTCCTTTCCTGACACTTCTTTGTAAGCCTGCATAATAGCATTTTCCTACTTGAAATATGAGCAAGATGCTCATTACGTTCTGTTTTCATTGCTGAAAATTACTCATTTTGGCATGAGCAACCTCTTCCAGAGGTGAGCCGATTCCAAGTCACAGAATCACAGAATTGCAGGAGTTGGAAGGGACCTTAAGAGATCATCAAACCCAACACCCCTGCTAAAGCAGGTACACTAAGTCCATATGACATGTTTCTTTTTACCACCTTTCATAAAGATAAGTTGGTTCTATCTCCTTGCCATAAATTACTGCTGAAAGACATGTCTGCTTCACACCTCAATCAATATGTTTCCTTTTTGGTTTCCTTCCTTCATGTTTACAGCTTCTCTTGTGTTTCCAGTTTCTGCAGGCTGGTTGTGTGCTTTTCTTTATAAAAAACAGATCTCTTATGTAACAAATGCTCTTTCAGTGGTTTTTAGAGAGAACTTCAGGGGGACTAGACCCTATAGATGTGCTGGGAAGGCAAATAGGTAATATAATCTTCTGAATTTACTGTAGTTTAGCAAACAACTGAATCTGCAGACTCAGTGGATAGTCTTTTGAGTAGCTGAAACTGATAAGGCTACCACAAGGCATTCACTGCAGCTGCTCTCATAATTCTGCTGTCCAGACACTTATCCAGTCTGTTCCAGCTTCGGTTAATAAGCCTCTCCATCAAAGGGCACTTGAATATCATCAGTGCATGCTGAGTATTGGCTTCTTGAAGGAATTTTCCGACTTAGTCTACATATCTATTCAAATTCTTTGGAGAGAAGTAGTGAGCAAAAGAATATTCTCTAGGCATCTGTCTTGAGAGTAGCACTAAGTTCCATGTTTGTTCTCATTTAAAAATAAGCTATCAGTAGATCCTAAAATATTTTTTTCCCATTTTAGATAGTTCATTTGTTTTGTTAGCTACATGGATTCATTGTTCTGATCCTTATTCTTTAAAATACTGCAGATTTGGCAGAAATATGCAGCAAAAAATAATACTCTGAGTGCCTGAATATTTTTAATGCAAGAAAACTGAATCATAAAGACCCTTCCAGTGTTCATAGATCTTCCTCCTTTATATTGTTAGAAGTTACTGTTAGAAATAGTTGCCTTTTCTGTATTTTCCCCTTTTACCTGTATTGCTGATGTATCTTCATTAATTATAAACTGATTGAAATGTTTTATTGAATTAGTTTAATTTCATTTTTGCCAAAATCTTTGTGATGATTTGCCGTATGATTCTGCATTAAAATTAGTCTTTTGTAAAAGACAGATTAATGCACTACTGGCAAAGCTCAGCTTTCCTTGTCTGTTTAGTAATGAAATGCCTAGATGGTAGTTGCACCCGTTCTGAGCAAACAGACAAAAAGGAAGGTAGCTAAGCATTTTGCTGTGCGTGAGCAGTTAGAGGGCAAGCAGACACCATGCACCTTGACCACCTATTATGAAGCTTTTTGCTGCAATGTCAAGTGAAAGCGAGTTAATTGGGTGAAGCTGTAGAGCATGTTAGGGGCATGGTAAAGGGTTGCTGTCTGACAGCTGAATGTCAGCAGAAGCTAGTCAAGTGTGGCTGAGAGACAGAGACCTGTCACAAAGTTCATGTGGACTATCGCACAGTTAGGGAGATGAAATGTGGTTCTGTCTCACTTTCTCCCTCATTGCATTCAAGCACCTTAAGATTTCACACTGTACGTGTCAACTCTTGTTCTCTAAGCTGTTTTCTCCTAACACTTCTGCATTCAAATGATTGGACAGAAGATGCTAATGTTTGGCAAAATGAATGTAAATACACTTCTTTCCTTTTTATGCTAGGGTGGCAGTATGCATGCAACTGAGAAGAAACTTTGAAGGCTTACAGACAGTCACAAAGCTTAGGAGTTCAGGTGATGACTGAATACATTTCTCAAGAGAATATGAAGTTTGACACTTTAACTTGTTGGATGGGGACTGGTTTTCCATGAGCGTTGACAGAAGAAAAGTCTAAGCAGTGAGTGGCAAGTACTACTTCATGAGCCACTCATGCCTCAACGTGTGGTCATGTGTTCTTTAGTCTCCAGTTGTAGTCATCATCTCTTTTCTTTCTGGAAAAAAAGGAAACAGCAGTAGAGGTGATCATCAGAGAGAAATACTGATCAGAGGCAATAAAAAGCTGTAGTAGAACTCACAAAGGCTAAGAAAAACTTATTGGAAGCAACAGGAGTGTCAGTGTCTTACAGTACACTGATGCACAACATGGAGAGCTGTCACAAAGGCTTGGTAAGGATACCGTGTACCTTTCAGTGTTGGTTGCACAGCACAAATAAACGAGTAGCCATTCAGAATGGGTATTAAGACTAAAAATAAATGAACAAAAGTTGCTTCTATTCCCGAGAACGTGGAAAGTCTCTGGTAGGTAGTATGGACAAAAATTCTCTCATGAGATCATGCTCCTGTAGTAAAGAATTTGGAAATTTGGATTGAAGACCATATTCAGTGAGCATTTCACCATGAAAATAGTGCACTGTATATATATATACACTGTATATATATATAATTATATATATATATATATATACTTTTTTTTTGTTGTTGTTGTTGTTGTTGTGCATAGTGTATTGGAATTGTTACAGTGCAGTGCAGACAACTTGACCTGAAAATGGGAGATTGCTATATGTATTCCAGTGCATTACCTGGAAAAAAGACTGTGTAGGCTGTAGGGTAGATTTCTGGCCAAAATATTTGGAAATCATTAAAATTAACAATGCTAAACCAAATTCTCTCTCTTTAAGTGAAGAAAAGATTGAAGATAAAGTGTTGTGATGTGATAAGCCATCTTTCATTCTTCAAATGGAACAGATTTAAGTATGTTTGAATAAAACAAGATTTTCTTTTAGAAAAAAAACAAGCAAAGCATTATGAAATCTTTCTTTAATTGTTTTTAATTGAGCCTCAAGAGTGTGATTTCACTGAATGCATTAAATACAAAAGCACTACAGAAGCAGGAAAAAAATGATTTCCAGATATTTTATAATCATGTTTGTTTAATAACTCCTGAAAGTTGAAGAGGGAATTCTTTGAAAATGAAGAAAGCCATTAGTATTGTTGGCTAGCGGCATCGAAGGAAGAAAGTGTGTTGTGTGTCTACCTTTCTGACTTAATATGTAACGAGTTGGCTGTCCACTGAATTATTCTCTGATGGTAAATTGTTTCCAGAATCCAGGCAGGAGTGCTGACAATTAAAATTTATACTGAATGTTACAATTTTCCTACTTTGTGTCAGAGCAGAAATTTAGTCTTACAGTCACAGAATACAGAATTGCAAAATCATTGACTCAGGAAGCAAACTTTCTAGTTTTGGCCAGCATACCTTCTTGCTTTGAAGAAGTTTGTTAACTAGCAGTGTCAATAGTAATACTTTCCATTTTAAGCAGCTGTTTTTAGCATTTTCATCAGTCTGATGTTTTATTTGTTTCACTTCAAGTGAGAAATGGCTGTTTGAGCTGCTTCTATCAGCAAGTGAATTAGCAGCATACTGATGTCCCTTGGCATTGTGTGGCAAAACCCAACTCAGTTTTGGTAGTAGCAGTCTGAGAAGAAGATTGTGAATGATCTGAAAAATTGCATCTTTTTATGGGGAAATAGGTTTTCCACAGAAGTGTAGCAAAATGGAATGATAGACAGTGCTTGTTTATTTAAGTTACTGAGATAGATATCACTGCAGTGAAGTGAAGGAATATAGTGATAGCATAGATGGAAGAAGGAAAAATATATTGTCCATCTGTTTGGTGCCTACGTGTGTGCATGTTCTAGATTTGGGGTGAGGGAGAGAGAAGGGAAAGAATCACCACCAGAAATCAACTGTGAAGAAATTCATTGTTTCTCGCTTTTCCCCTTGCTCTCAGTTTCTGTGCTTAACTCACATTCCTTTCTACTCTTGAGTGGCTGCACTACAACCTTTTCAGAGATTTATTTTAGAGATTGCTGGGAGAAACTACGGCTTGCTTCTTCCCCTGCACTTATATTTTCTGCCAGCCATCCTCGCTACCTAGGTAGCTTGTAGTGTGGTGACTTCCAGTAGATAACACTCTGGCCTTGTAATTCAACAGTCATCTCTAATTTGCCATGTGGTAAAAGAATGAGTTACAGAGAACCTCTTTAGCTGAGTCTTTGTATTGCACTGCAACTTTGGTATTCTTTCTGCCCTTTCATTACATGCCATTCTTAGTCATTTTCTGTTCTAAGTGGTTTTATTGCTTCCTTACCTCAGTCAAAATAATACCTGCAAGTTTGTCATTCACAGTCCAGAAGCCTTAACTCACAAAGTGTGTTACTATGTTTACTATTCTGATATATATATATATACTTTTATATATATATAATATAATTTTATCAATGTTACAAAAGGGGAGAAGGGAAATTTGTGCTACTGTCTTTTGTAACTGAATATTTGAAAGAATTTAAAGTGACTAAAATTAGTGGTGGGAAATTGTTGAATTGGAAGGAGTTGTTTAGCACACAAATAATAGAAAGCAATTGAAAAGTTGTGGTATTATAGTGAAGATTGTGGTCCAGTAAAATTATCCTTGTGTTGACTGTGAAGGCTAAAACCATTCTAACTGATATGTGGCTTCTACTTTGGTTACAGATCTTAACTCCTGTTGTTGAAGATAAACAATATATTTCTGACAGTGTAATTCTTTACATAGTTATTTGTTTGCACCACTGACAAAACAGATGCACAGTTTTCTACTTCCAAGCACCTGACTCTGTGTATTACTTCACAAGTGTTGATGTATATAAACAAAAAAGGGTATTTTTGATCCCAGCATGATGCTTTTGAATAGACTGGTACATACATATCAACATAACACTGATAGTATTGTAATATTCTCTTGCACTGTCATACATTCTAAAGCAACCCATTATGAGTCAGTTTTAACTTTTGTAAAATGGTACATATATTATGAGACAACCACTTAACTAGGTCACAGATGTGATCAGAGGTTATTCACAAAAGAACAGTAAAAAACAGTGGTTATTCACAGTGAAAAACAGTTGTTTTAGAAGTCTTTCTTCCATGTCTAACAATAAAAAAATTGCTTGAATTAAATACAGTGTAAGAAGCAATTATTTCATAATCTAAACTAATCTTTCATATTTTCTTTTCTTTTGGGAAAATGTTTTTCATAAGGTTAGGTTATCAGATTTTGAAAATGACCACAGAACATGACCAATTACCGTGTTTCATAAACATTTTGAAAGCCTGTTTTTGCTAGACCTGCTCTGTCCTAAATACCTATTTATCTGATGAAGTGTAACATTTTAGATGGAATCATTTATGGCGTATCAGGTAAATAAAAATACTGTGTTAAAGATACACCTGAACAGACACCTTACTTAAGATGTGTAATTCCTCTTTTAAAAATCACCTGAATGCATATTCATATGACGAATAATCATCACAGCCCTGGCACAGTCATCTGAGTTTGTTAGTTTAATACATATTTTAGAAAGGTCTCTAAATGAAACAATGTTCAAAGGGCTATGTTGGGAAATTACAGCTGCCTTTAAAATTTTGTTGTATGGGTATGTGTTCAAACAACATGTATTGTAGCAGTTCTACTTTTTTTCCTCTACGAACCTAAAGAACATGGTTTTCTTATTCTTCATGAGTGTATATAATGATATTGCATCAAAACAGTTCTTATGAGTAATGGCCAAGATTTTTTTTTACATCAATCAAATCGTTACTCGATCTGATTTCCCTTCTACTCAATGAATAGTATTCTGTTCCTTGTAAGAAGTACAGCACAGGATCTGGATAACTAAAGCAGAGCTTTTTTCCCCCAACAGTGAAGCTTTTACTGTAACATAGTCTATTGACTTGCTGCCAATCATTAAGTTTCATACTTTTTTCTGCTATTCTCAAAGGAAATCTCATTTCTTTTTACTGGGATTTTGATGCCATGTTCCTCGAAAAGTAACATCACTATATCCAAAAGAAGAATATTATGAGGTAGCAATAGTAGCATGCAATTTTAGTCATTAAGATATGCTGATAAATTAAGATAATGAAAAAAGTACACATTTCTATGTTTATATTTATCTTCAGTATTTATTATCCAGAGTGAAACCTGTTAATAACTTATGTCTTAGTGACTTCATTTACTTACACACAGAAGTATTTCTAGAATCTCACAGTTTATTCGCATATTTCAATATCTTCTTAATATTTTCTTATGAATGACTTTTTTTTAGAGAGAGAATTTATGCCAGCTAATTAAAGCATACGAATAACAAACTATTAATCAGTATAAGAGGTGGATACCTCCACTGAGATTTCATTTCAGATATGCTGCCACAAACACAGTGAGGCTTCTTTGTGCTTTTGCTTTGTAGTGGTTCTCATTCTGCAAGTATTGAGCAGGACTGAATAGGCAGTGTGTTACAGATCACTCTGGTTATCTCATCCTCATAACCACTGTAGTTTAGAAAAACTAAAGGCACTACCTCATTTTAATCTCCTTGGATCAGTCATCTAAATTGGCTACTATATGTGTTCTTAATGAAGGTGTAGCATAACCCAGCTGTTTACAGGATCTGCAATATGGCTTGTGATGAGCCAGGAAATCAAAAGAGTCCATATCAAAGAGAACTGTTGAAATAGGAGTTAGAAGCAACCATTGATTTTTCTCCAGCAATAGTAAGAGAGGAAAGGGGATCTTTCATGAACGATCTTTCATACATATGATTGAGTCTGGATTGGTTGAAATATGAATATACATACACCCTGCTGCCTCTGTCTTGTATATCTGTGAGTCTGTGTATTAGAACCTGTGTGCCTGTATACATGTGCATTTCTTTGTCATAGTGTATTTGTGTAAATGTATATACATGCACTCCTTCTCAAATGCTGAGAAGAGAGTGTTTAAAAAGTAGATAGGATATACTGTAACAGCCTTATTTTTTGTCTTATCCATAGCTGTGCTTTGCATGTGGAGTTTTCCCATACATTCTGGCATAGTGAAAAGATTGATTATAGTTTTCACAGCTATGTAGAACATTGGCTGAAAATACCTTGATAAAGGGCAGAAAAGTAATATGACATTGCATTTTGTATTTTTTAATAGATATTTAAATAAATATGCAGTGTCTCTATTTAGTGTTTATGTTAATGTCAATATACTGGTATTCATAATCTTTCAAAGTAGAATGCACAATGTTTTGGCTCTGCAAGTTATTTAGTGTTGAATTTTAGATGGTGTAACCTTTGTAACCGTTTGACTGAATGTCTGATTCACTGAAAGATGAGCTGTGTTCCCTGGCAAGGTACACTCAGTGTATATTCTCAACAATCTTCTAACAAGCTAAAGTTCAAAGAATATGAAGTGTTTGATTTCAGTTTATGGCAAAATATATTTTAAAGTTATTTAGTAGCTTCCATTGGTAACAAAGCACATTTTTCCCAATAACAGTGACAGAGATAAGTTTCTTTATCTGCTTAAGAAAATCAGAACTTAGGAATGATGGTGAAGAGGAGTAAATGTTTCCTATGGATATTTTAAATACTTCAAATAATATGGACTGTAGTTTTATAACATTTATATAATTCTTATTGGTGCACTATTGGTGTGTTTCTGCTTTGTTTCTGCTTATTACAGGTTTACATATGCATATATACATAACATATTTAGGTATCACGTACTCTAAATAAATGTTATAAAAATACAAATCGACACTTGCAGATATTTCATATGCATCTATTTGTAAAGGGTATAATGTAACATAAGTATAAAAGGTGCATCAATATATATACTATTTTTCTTGCTTGCTTAACATTGAGTATAGAATCTCTTAGGATTTTATTTTTTATATTACTGTTTTATTTTTTATATTACTTCATTTTACTTCAGGAATCAAGAGGGAGTTCAAACATCACCATGACTTCAAGCTAGGAATTCAGCCTGACCAGCGTTGAATCCCAGAGTTTTTGGCATTGCAAGCTGATCTTGACACATCCTACAACAGTTTTATGCACAATAGAGCCAATTCTCAGTCTTCAGTCTATTCCTTCACCCTGAATGTCACATCCAGTCCCAAAAGAACAATGGAAAATGGATTTTGTATCAATAATCTTCGAGAAGGAAAAAAAATTGCATTAATGTAAAATGATGCAATTAAAGTGCAATTTTGTTGCTACCTTTGGATTGTAGTTCAGCGTTTGTATTTTTTGACATTAATTTTATGGTTTTATGAAAATGTGCATTTATATGTTCACATTTCTATGCTTCTAGTTCTTTGCATACCAAAACAGCTATTTTTTTAACTTTTATTTATTGTGGTTGCTCTTTTTTTATGTAATATATTTTTAAATGTTAAAGAATGACACATTTTGGGTAATTTTCCTCAGTCTTAAAAAAAAAATCAATAAGCCATTTTAGTCTCTATCTATCAAAGTTGTTTCATACTTGTCTATTTTAAAGCAGGACTGCAATACTTTAATAGGATTGAGAGAGCTATTTGAAATGTATGCCAATGATTCCTGTCATTTCATGGCAGCCCTGCCATGGTTCACTGAGCCCCCTCTTTTCTCTTGTCAGCTCAACTGAAGACAAGCATTTAGTTGCAAACTTTAAGCAGGTTGTGCAAAACAGAAATGATGTGACTGCTTCTCTTCCTGCACAATAATGTCACTGCTGGTCAATGTGAGAAGGTCAGGTTGCTCCTTGTAAAGCTACATGATACCACTTGCCTATTTGAACAAGTTAAGTTAACTGCTGAATCTGGTCCCTGCAGGCATTGAAAACTCACCCTTTTATCAAGTCTGCATTTCATAAGAAAGAAGAACAATTGTGCAGGGAGGATTTCTGATGATATGTTTATGTACTTTATAAGGACAGTTCCCAAACCAATGTTGCAGGTAATATATTTAGTTTAAGCTGAAAGGCTTTAAAGTAATGGCTGTTTTGACCTTCAAATAGACTCCTTTTTTGTTGTTGTTGGTAGGACCCAAGAGTGACGCCCATCTTTGATGCTGACAGAATTTAAAGCAAGGCCATTGCCCTGCATTTTCTGCCTTGTAGCACACAAAAGTAAAATTGTATGTCAGGCCGAGATGTCGGGGAGCTGACAAGATGCCCCAGTGACATTTCAGCTGGAAAGAGCAAGTGTCTTGCAACCAAGTGGTCAAATATCAAATAATAGGTCAAGCAGGAAGGAGCTGAGTTCTAACCACAAAGAGGTTTCTGGTAACTTACTTGACAAGCTATTGGGCGCTTTGTGGCTTGACAAAGTGATGTTCTGTTGGGTATCGCTAGACAGACTGTTCTTTATCGCCTTCAGAAGATCAGACATTGACATTGATTAAACTCTTTAACCCTTAAAGGTTAAATCCTAGCAGTTCCATCATTGTGAATGAGAAACAAAAGAAAATTTGTAATATACCACTTGTTTCCATATTAATCACTGAACTCCCCAATGTTATTAACTTTTGATGTACTATGTAGTTTTTGACAAAAAGATTGAATGCAAAATCTATATAATAGATTGTTTCTTGTTATGGACCAGTGATACATTAGAAAAATAATATTATGCATTATGGAATTTGTAGTTTCTTCTAATAAGTCAAAGATGGGATTTGATTTTAGAGCTCTGACTAAAGAAATTCCATTTTTTCTGGAAAACAATATTTGTGTAGATAATATACAACTTATGATGATCAGAGTCTTCCAGATGCCCTTGTTCTCAGGTACCAGGAAGGCTGATCTCAGATACCTGATAAAAGAACTTTAATCAAAGACTTTCAATTTTTCAGGTAGCCTCTTGTGCAAGTCCATTGCTGACAGTTATGATATGCATGTGTACTAATACACAACCATGCAGAAACAAATAATAAACTCTCCAAAACTAAACTCTCACAATAAAAGTTATCTGATTCAGGAAGAACACTGCTTTTCTTTATGCTGATGAATTTAGTCTTGAACACTGAGGACAGAGGTTTTGCTGCCTCTCCTGCTTCCTGGCAGAGACCAATCTTGGTTAAGGTGCTGCAAGTACTGTATCCTTCCCTGGTGGATATAACGTCAAGCATCTGTTACGTTTGCACAGAGAGTGAAATAATAGATTTCATAATACATTGAGCGTTTTTTTTTCCAGTACTGCATATAGAAGTGTTTGTGTGTTTCATTTTTAAAATATATCCTCATGGTACTCTGTAGTTTCAGGAAGACAGTGCTATATTATCTCAACTTACTGAAGAAAATTTGCTGTGTATTGTCCCTTCCCTGTCATCACCAATACATGTGATATTGTGTATCATACAGAGACAGAGAAGTGATTTATTTATGAAATCTGTTTTTTTTCTGAAATCTGTATCTAGCTTTCACTAGGGCTGATCTCTTCTAGTTACTTCAGCTGCTCCAAGCATTAAGATTGTATAGAGGTCACAGCTATGGCAAACTGGTTGTAGCTAATAGAAATAATCTGGCAAGCTATGATTTCTGATATAAACTGATGTGCATGCTTTCATTGAAAGGAGGGTCGATTCAATCTGTTAAAATACTGACCAGCTGAAAGTTACAGACTTTTTCATAAACCCATGTGCTTTGAAGAGACTTTGAAATATGTGTTGTTTGGCTGTTTGATGTCTCATTTTGTAATGGGAAGCTCCTCTTTCATATATTATATAGAAGTTGTTGAGTAATAAACTGGATTATCATTAGTTAAATAATCCCACATTGCTTTTCCAGGCACGTGATAAGTTGGAGTTTGTGATAAATTCCAAGCAAATAGAAGAAATCCAGTTGGCAGGATCTCCCATTAGTAGTTTACAGATGATCCTACCAAGGCATTTCTTTCCATTTTTGGGGGACACAAAAAAAATCATGCTTGTGTAAAAGGTGACAATGCAGTTTGGTTAAAGTAGGTGCCAAAAGAGAATCCAGGACTGGTTTATACCTTTTGCTTTCATTGTTCTGTTTCAGAAGTTACAAAGTTTGAGACCTTGAGCCTTATTTTCAAAGCTATTCATGGTTTGGGCTTGGGATGTCAGAAGGACTGCTTCCACTTAAGGAACTTCAATTCCATCATCTATATTGTTCTATGGGAACAAACAAGTTTCCCTTAGAAGGAAGTCTGTTTTTGTGGGATTAGAATATTCTCCAAGATTTTTGGAAAATCACATAAGAAATAATTGATTACAGATCTGCCTTCTGGTAGGTCTAAAAATAAAATTAATTTATTTTCCTGACAAGCAACTCATCTCTAGAAAGAGATTGTGAATTATACGATTTCCACTGAATAGGAAGTTTTACAGTTTTTAATACAAACTCTTTGAGTATGTGTTTGCATGCAGTTCTCGGCAAAGCATTTATTGAGCTGACTGTATTATCACATACAGTAAACAATTAATACTGCAGCAGTAGCAGAGGAGGGCTTTTCAACTCTCCTTTTCTCCCACAAATATTTGCAAATTCAGTACAAGCTTTACTGTTAGTAAAGTTTGATGTATAATTACGAAGCCTTCTCCTCTGCTGAAAAATAATTTTTATTTCTGTACAAAGTAAATAAAGAATACCTCTGGATATCATGTAGTTCAAGACATCTGCTCAGAACATGGTCAACTAAAATTGCTGAGGGTCATGTTCAGTTGGGATTGTGTATCTGCAATAGTGAAGTCCATATACAATCTCTCCTCTCAGCCTATCCCAATGTGAATTCACCCTGAGAGTAAAAATGCTTCTTACATATAAGTGAATTTTGTGTAATTCCATTTTTGCCCATTGCCGCCTGTCCCGTCACGGAGCACTGCACATAAGAGACTATCTGCATCTTCTTTACTTAGCAGTTATTTATACACCTGAGCCTTATCTTCTGCAAGCTAAATGAATCACAGCTTTCTTAGCTTCTTCACATAGGATAGATACTTGAAGCATTCCAGCAATCAAATCTGTGGACCTTCACTGTACTCCAACAAGCCCATGTCTTCCTAATAGAGGCTCAGTAAGGGAACTAGCACTCCAGGCATGCTGAAGTCAGGGCATAAAGGGGAAAAGTCACATCCCTTAACCTTCAGTCAACACTTCTCCTGAAGTATCTCCAGGAGGCTAATAGCATCCTTTTTTTGCCTCTTTCCTCCCAGCTAGAGACTAAGATCGGGGAAGAAAGAGGAGAACACATTAGATGAATGACTGTGTGGATGGGCTGTAGTGACCATGCCTCAGTGGTGTTCATGATCTCAGGGAATACAGGGCTGGCAAAGAGCAGGTGAGGACCCTACACTTCAGTAAAGTGAACTGGTTGTTTAAGGAATTGCTGAATTAGATCTCTCAGGAAACTGTCCCTAGGGAAATAGGAATGGAACAGATCTGGCAGCTCTGTAAGGATACCTGTCAGAGAGGATAAGGACACTTCATCCCTCAGTATAAGAGAACATGCAGAGGCAAGAAACTGTCATAGCTGAACAAGTATCTGCTGGGCAAACAGAAGGAAGGAAAGTGAGGAGATGCACAGGCAGAGGAAGCAGGAGGCATGCAGCCTAGGAATGATGTAGGGATGCTGTCTGGATGTGTAGAGAGTGGGTCAGGAAAGATTCTACAGGTACACTGGTCAGACGATAAAGGCCAAGGAGAGTGTAGCTCATCTGATCAGTGAGAAGACAGAACTGGCTTCAACCGACAGGAGGAAGTCTGAGTAAACAAGTTCTTCGCCTCAGTGTTTCCTGGTAGCCAGGCTTCTTGTGCCTCTCACATCCCTGAATCTTTAGGTGAGGGGTGTAGAGCAAAATCCCTCCTACAACATAGAACAACAAGTCAGAGACCAACTCAGACTGAATGTGTACAATTCTATGGGTCCTGGAAAAAATGGGTCAATTCTTGACATCAACTGAAAGCACAGAAACTTTTCTGCTGGCAAAAACAGACACAGAAAAAGCTGAGGTACTGAACAAGATTTTTACCTCTGCCTTCACTGGCAGTCAGGTCTCCCAGATCTCTCAAATCCTTGAACATCTGGAAGGAGATTGGGGGAATCAAACTCCCTCTCAGTGTAAGCAAAGAGCAAGTCTGAGACTACGTGATGAAAGTAAATACGTACAAGTCAAAGAGGTGATTCACAGTAGCCAGAGTGGTTTCACCAGGGGCTGATCATGCCTCACCAATCTGATGGCTTCTACAATGGAATGAGAGCATGAGTGGGCAAAGAAAGAGCAACTGATGTTTTTCACCTGGACTTGTGCAGGGCCTTTGATATGATCCCACAGCACAGTTTTTCTGTAAACTGGTGAGATATGGGTGTGAAAAGTGGACTATTCAGTGGTTGAAGACTTGGATGGATGATGGCACCAGAGGGTTGTGGTTGATGGGTCTATACCCAGGGGGAAACTGGTGATGAGTGGCATACTTCTGGGGTCCATCATGGGGCCAGTGCTCTTCAACATCTTTATCAGTGACCTAGACAGTGAGACTGAGTGTGTTCTCAGTGTATTTGCTGATGACACCAAGCTGAGTGGTACAGCGGATACAACTGGAGGAAGAGATGGTGTCTGAAGGGTTTTGGATAAGTTTGGGAAGTAGGCCCACATGACTCCAGTGATGTTCATCAGGGCCAAATAAAAGGTGATACACCAGGGTCCAGGCCATCTTAGATACACATGTAGAGACTGGGAGAAGAAATCCCATGAGAGCAGCCATGTGGAGAGGGATGTTTGGTTTCTAGTGGACAAAAAGCTTGTCGTTATCCATCCAACAGTGTGTGCTTGTATCCTGGAAGGCCATCTGTATTCTGGGCTGCATCAGAAGAGGGTGTCCAGCAGAGTGAGGGAGATGACTGTATTTCTCTGCTGTACTCTCATGAGGCCCATCTGAATTACTGAGTCCAGGTCTGGGGCTGCCAGCATAAGAAGTATGTGGGACTGTTGTAGCATGTTCAAAGGATGGCTGTGAAGATGTTCAAAGGACTGGAAAATTTCGCCTATGAAGACAAGCTGAGGGAGCTGGGCTTCTTCAGTCTGGAGAAGGAAGGGCTTAGGAGAGACATTATTGTTGATTTCTGATACTTAAAAGGAGCTTATTAACTGAAGGGAAGTGGCCTTTTATGTGGTCTGATACAACAAGGAGGCATGATTTTAAATTAAAAGAGTTGAGATTTGAGTTACCTGTTTGGAGGATGCCCCATCCCTGGAGATATTTAAGACCAGACTGGATGGGACCCTGAACAACCTTATCTGATCCACTGCAACCCTGCACCATGGCAGCAAGATTGTATGATACTTAAGTTCCTTCCCAACCCACCCAGTCAATGAGCCCATGATTCTGTGATTCTGTCATTCTGTCAGTGATATGGGCAAGAGAACGTTCCTGTCTGAAGGTCAGCTTAGAGTCAATGAAGACTTCCAGATTCTTTTTTGCTATGTTGTTCCCTATCTGATTAATCCCCAGCCTCAGATTTCTGTCTCAGACATTCCTTCCAGCTTTTTTGTCAACAGCAAACTTGTAGAGGGCAATTGCATATTATTTATTAGGTCATTAGTGAAGTTCTTAAGCAGTCCTGACCGCAGTATTTATACCTGTGCTACACAACTGATAACAGACTTACAGGTGGACCTTGTGCCACTTATCTCAATCCTCTGACCCTAGCTGTACAAGGAAATTTGAATTCAACTCACATTGTTCACATAACTTATGTTCTTATGTTCTTATTTTCTTACTCAGTGGTGGGTCATTTTGTTGCATATATATACATAGACACTGCAAAAATGCTGTGTTAAATGAAATATATATATTTTTATTTTATAATTTTTTTGAAAATTTTTAATTACTTGTTTGTCATTTTCATCAGTTGACTCATTTTATCACTGCAGCATTTGATCATACTAGTCATTCTTATACTTGAAAAGGTACCAGTCTTTATTGTCATGCAAGTCTGCTTATTTGGAGATATAGGCTGACACCTAAAAACTATTTAAACTCTCTTTTGAAATACAAAATTACATCAGAAGAATTTTTATCTTTATATTTTCTGTTGTTCAGTTAAAAATCAGTAAACCAATATCAATTAGATCCAAATCTTTATGTGAAGAGTATCTTTCTTCCATTGTTGGACCTTGACGCTAAGCTTACTCAATGTTTCACTCTCAGTTGTTGATCAGCACTGAAATTTCATATGCTTGAAATTTAAACTCACACTGTCGATCTGCCACATACTTCCCTGTCTTTGCAGCTTTCATCTTGCCCATTATAATGTTAGTAGACTTTGCTTGATTCAGCCTTACTTTGGTCTTCATAATCTGATTTAAATTGAACAATTTCAAATGAAAGTGTGAAGAAATGCCTGAAAACTAAACTGTGAATGATCAGCAGCACGTAGAACCCACTGAACAATTTTTCTTCACTTCCATATTCACTACTCCTACTCCATCACCCTTTGTAAGATAATGCTATTAAATGATTATTGCTGATCCCAGATTGTCTTCTCATGGCTCTACTGTGCCTGATTAAAACTTCAGAAGTTGCTAGATTTTTTATGATTTATTGAATAAAAATCATTAATTAAAAAATAAATAACACTGGATTCACTCTAAGCACAAATACTGTGATCATTATTATTTAATTATCTTTTCATGATGAAGAAATGTATAACCTCCTAGGGTAGGTTCTTCAAAATGAAAGACAATTACATTTAATACATAAACACATGTACATTACTTTTTTGCATGATACGTAGCTAACTCATATAGCAGCCTCAAATAACTGTTCACTCAGTGCTTGAATGGCTTAATTAGTCTTGGTTTAATTTAATTTAAGTCTTGGTTCTGAATGTTCTGGCAACAAACATTATAGACTGTTCACAGTGAACAATACTTTGTTAAGTAAATCATACATCTTTTACACTTTACAGGGAAAATACCATTAGATGGAAGAATGTGGTGTATGTGTATGATAGGGATACATTTGTATGAATCACGCAATATTTTCAGTAGCTTCAATATGTATTAAGTTTGTTGATTTGCCAGCCCTTCATGACTCCACACACAAGATCTCTCACAGTAGAGATCTGCTGGCACACACTGGCTGACACCCATGCTGTATTCATTCTATAACATCCGAATGACATTTGAGATTTTTAATGAATAAAAAATAGTTTAAAATAATTCCAAAATCCCTTGTTCATAATGTAGTTATCTGAACAGCAAGAGAATTAAGTATTAAATATGAAGTACTTTCCTACTTCTGTGCTATGAGAAGGTTAATAAAATTTGTTCCTGTAAACAATAGCATAGGAGAAATCTTTCCTGCAGTATATTTGTTGAAGAAGATGCATTCTAGTTTCAGGCTTTATTCTCAATTGGCTTACTGATACAAGTTTATGTCAGACATTTGGGTTAGGAAGCTGTATTATTAAAGCACTGACCTTAACGAGAGTCATGCAGCTAAAATCCTGCACAGTTCTTTTAAAATGTCAGGTGTTAATGTTATTTAAATGCAGTATTTGGTGGTTTAATTGAGTCATGCTTCGTTGTCTTTTACTGCACATTAATGCCAGTGAAACACTGATTGTTGACAGAAAGTTCTCTTCAGCAAAGTATACACTGACATATCATGCTGCTAGAAGAATAGAGTGGAAGGCAGAATATTCTTACCCTGCTGGAGTAGGAATCCTGTACTGTCTAAATGGTGGCAATTTTCATTATATACTGACAGGAAGTGTGAACTAGATTTTTTTTCTTGTATATGTTTTCATGCCTTTTGAGAGGACTGATAAGACAGACCTGTTGGGTCTCCAGATAAATTCATCTCAAGATTTTTGATAGGTGTGTTACGTAAATTAGTAAATGTACCTTGAAAAGTGCAAAGCCAACTTCAAAAAGGTTTGTCATGGGAGCATTTTCTGATAGCTTTTGTAAGCTTCCTTAGGACACATCAGTAGCTTTTCCTCTTGTCTTAGAAAAAAAATATAAACTTTATTTCTCCATATATTTCTTAATGTTAAATCTCCATGCTGATCTAAAAACATCATGGGGAAATAGGCACAGACATAGCATGTAAGGCATAGAAAACTGTAAACTGTGTACTCACAAATAAACAAGAGCTCTTGAAGTGGAATGTGAGAAACAGTGTGCATTGGTGATCCTACAAAATGTTGTCTGCACGATAGATAGGATATGTTTTGTACTGTGCTTCTGCATGGTAGAATAACTGTTCCAAAATAACTTTTTCATATGGACAGCTGCTATAAACGTCCTTATTTTGGCTGAAGTAGCCTGCAGGCTTCTTGTCTAGTCCCACAGGGTTTTGTCATGTATTTGGGCTCTGTGCTTTCCAGGATTTTTCTCATGACTGCAGGATATTTTCTGGAAGTCATTAGAATTCTGTGTTCTGGAAATGAGTTTGCTCATGACTCATAATTCTTTGATTTTTTGCAAGCCAATATCATTTTTTAACTTGATGTTAGCCAGCCTGGTTGAAGTCTGCAACAGCAAATGGGCCCAGTTTGTATGAAAAACTTTTGATATATTGTCTAAACGTCCTGATTCTGATGCTATCTTATGTAGTGACATTAGGACAGCACACTTTAGTTCTTAAAAGAATGGCTAAGAGTATGAATATTATGTGAGCAGTAAAAGTGTAATTAAACACTTGAATCTTTTGTGAGTGGTAAATCACTCACAGATTTTCCATAGAAAACTGTAATAGTGCTTAGGAGCAGCAGCTCATTTAAGTGTCTTTATGGATTTAAATGAAAATATCTAGCTTCCTTATGGTGTCTAAGACACTGTGAAAGTGTTTGGAACCAGATTAACAACTTCACAGTAGAAATTATTGGCTTCTTCCAAGATCTGTGCCAAGCCCTTCGTATATTGTGGAGAGCAGTGTGGGCTCAGTGGGCAGCACCTATAAGAATCTGATCCTCAGGACCTAGTTCTTGTATCTTGCCACTGGCTCAAGGGGAATAAAAGAAAAGAATCCTTCCAGCTTCTAGAAACTCAAAACTGTGCTGTGCTGACCAGTACAGAGTGGTGAAGCTGTACATAGGCTTGCAGTAACCTGGTGTAGTTGCAGTGTAACTGTCCGTGCAGTGTTTTTGTACATGAATGGCTTTACATCTAGTCAGTTGGTCAAAATTCTCCAAAGAGAAAGGCATGTAAAAAGGACCAATTAAGAAAACTATGATAATATTTTTCCAATATTTTTCCGCTTCATGGAAATAAGTTACAAATGGAGACTAGCTCTACAAAGCTTTAACTGTGAAAGACCAGACAGAAAAGACTAGTGAATCTCTGGGTCTTTAGAGGACATGAAGCAAGCTGTAGCCTTGTACTGCAGCAAAAACCTGCTTAATTCTAAGAAAGGGTTTTGCATGATTTTACTCATGGATTAGTATTTCACATGGTTGGAGCACTTCCCTTACGCAGACAAGCTGTGGGAGCTGGGTGTGTTCAGCCTGAAGAAGAGAAAGCTGGAGAGAGAACACACTGTAGCCTTCCAGTGCAGGAGGGACGTCTACTTTTGACACGGGTAAATAGTGATAGTAAATAGGAGAGTAAATAGGACAAAAGGGAACAGTTTTAAACTAAAAGAGTGGAGATTTAGATTAGGTATCAGGGAGGATTTTTCACTGAGAGGGTGGTGATGTGCTGGCATGTGTTGCTCAGAGGCATTGTGGATACTCCATCCTTGCAGCTATATAGAGCCTTGGGCACCCTGATCTAGTTCTTGATTTAGTGGCTGGCAATCCTGCATAAAGAAAGGGTGTTGAAACTAGCTTGTCTTTGAGGTCACTTCCAACCCAATCCATTCTATGATTCTGTGGTATGGGCAGAACATGCAGGCTGTGTCCCTCTGTCAGAAACAGAACATAAACCCCTCATTTTTCATGTCAATTTCTCCTCAGAAGGACCCAGAGAAACAAATAAACATATCCTCAGCTATCCTTTCATCACGGAATTCGTTTATCTGTAAGCTTGAATATAAGCTATCCTGAATAAGAATTTCTACCCATTTTTGCTGCAGTACTTGCTTTCATCCTCAGATGAAAACTGTTACCTATCTGCAAAGTTATTTCATGGCCATCTCTACTATACTAATATCCTGAAGTCTGTGAAGCTATCCTAATTTGCTGAAAGTGCATTTTTTTCTCATATGAAACATTCTCTTCTACAAGTGTAACTACATTTAATGTCTTCACTGAGTTTTTGTGAAATACATTGTTTGGATTTGCATTTCTGTAGTTGGTTGATCACTGATCACTGCACAGTGAAAGATAGGGGAAGTGGTAAATATTACTCCTGGGGTACTGCATTTGCTAGAATTTCTAACGTAGTGCTTAAAATCTAAGGGACAGTGCTTTGACTGAATGACTTTGGACTGTCACTACTTGTAAATTTAAGAATTGGGTAGTAGGATCGTTCATGAATGTCTGAGACCTCTTTTCCAGTAAAATCAAATGCAGCCTGTTTTCTACACAAATAAAATTAAATTTCTATCCTAAGAATCCACCTTTCATTTGCTTTTCAGGAGAAATCTGCCCATAGTAGTCTTCTGTGGTTACAGGTCCTGACCAGACTGCAGAAGTTACATTCATGAAGCAAGTAATACCGTTCTCTGCAATCGAAAATTAGGTTTCTTTCCCTATCAGAAGCATGCAGTTTAACAGTGGGCTGAGCAGGAACATAAGATTCTTCCTATTTCAGCAAAAATGCTTCTGTCTCACGTACACACACAGCTTGACTTCCTGAAGGGTACAGGATTAAATGGTTGGGGTTATTTGGAAAAGTGTCTGAAGTCCTTCTTCCAGCCAGAAAGAATTGCACTTTAAAGATTTATAATTTGAAAGGGAGGAGTTTCCTCTTTTTGTTGCAGCACAAAAAGCCTTGGTTTCTTTTAATAACTGAAATGGTTTCTACCGCTGTCTGAGTCTGCAAGAACCTCTGACAAAGTTCACAGTGTAGTTACAGTTCACCGTGTGAGATAGTCAAACACAAACTTATTTCTCTGTACAGCTGCTAGTCATCTATGTTCATTGTCTGTTGTCTAATTCACACCCAATTTAGAGACTGTAAATCTGAGGCTCTCAGAAGGGTATAAATCTTAGGGACATGTAGTTGAAATGCTTGGAGCTACTTGAGTTGACTTGAGACTGGAATCTGCGGGGCTATACGCTTGAGGAAAGTGTTGTGACCAAAACTTTCTAGTGGTATTAACAAACTCTTTTCCCTTTTTAATTCCTTTCCTTTTAAATTTCAATTTTTTATATACAATTTTCCTCTTTGCTTTCTATGTTTATATATCTAATATTTTCCCTACAGTGAAAATTCTGTTTTTTTTTTTTTTGCTGGAGTGAAGCAGTCCTTTGTGAGAATGAAGAAAGGAATAAAGTATTTCCAAGTACTGAAACTTTGAGTGTTTCTAGTACTGTCTTGTATTAGAGCTTCCTTGTATTATTCTGTCAGAACTACTGGGTCACTGAACTAAACTGTAAACCTAATACTGTACTTTTGTTCTAAATACCAACATAAATAAATTCTAAAGTGTATTTAATGAGTTTTCTTTGTCCTGATTATTCATACTGTGAGGAGTTAAAAAGTATCCTGTCCAAAAGGAAAAGATTATTTTACCCTTAGTGCTTCTGCTTTTCTTAAAATAATTAAATAAATTATGTAATTTCACAGAATCACAGGACAGCCTGAATTGGAAGGGACCTCAAGGATCGCGAATCTCCAACCCCCCTCCACCAAACTCTACCAAAACACCAAACTCCACCAAAATGCCACCAAACTCCAAATTTAATACTAGACCAGGCTGCCCAGGGCCCCATCCAATCTGGCCTTGAACACCTCCAGGGACAGGTCATCCACAGCCTCTCCAGGCAGCCTGTTCCAGCACCTCACCACTCTCATAATAAAGAACTTCTCTCTGACATCCAATTTAAATCTTTCATCCCTCAACTTAAAACCATTCCCCTTGTCCTGCTGTTGTCTACCCTTTCAAAGAGTTGATTCCCATCCTGTCTGTAAGCTCCCTTTAGGTACTGAAAGGCTGCAGTGAGGTCACCCCACAGCCGCCTTTTCTCCAGGCAAAAAGCCCAGCTCCCTCAGCCTGTCTTCATAGGGGAGGTGCTCCAGTCCCCTGATCATCTTCATGGCTCTCCTTTGGACCCTCTGCAACAGCTCTCTGTCTTTCTTGTATTGGGGGCTCCATACCTGGACACAGCACTCCAGATGGGGCCTCACAAGAGCAGAGTAGAGGGGGACAGTCACCTCCCTGTCCCTGCTGGCCATCCCTCTTTTGATGGAGCCCAGGATACCGTCTGCTATTCGAGCTGCATGAGCACACTGCTGGCTCACGTTAAGCTTTTCATCTATCAAGACCCCCAGCTCCTTCTCTGCAGGGCTGCTCTTGAAGACTGCTCCTTCCAGTCTGTATGGATGCCTGGGATTCCTCCAGCTCAAGTGCAAAAAACACCTTGCACTTTGCTGTGTTGAACCTCATCAGGTTCACCCAGGCCCACCTTTCAAGCCTGCTGAGGTCCCTCTGAATGGCATCCATTCCTTCCACCGTGTCACCTGCACCACTAAGCTTTTGTGTTTTATGTGTCATCAGCAAACTCGCTGAGGGTGCACTTGATTCTGTCATCGATGTCATTGATAAAGATGTTAAAGAGCACCGGTCCCAAGACAGACCCTGGGGGATGCTGCTCGTTACCAGCTTCCACCTGGACATGGAGCCATTGATGACCACCCTCTGTCTGCGGCCTTTCAACTAATTTCTTATCCATCGAGTGGTCCACCCATCAAATCCACATCCCCCAATTTAGAGATAAAGATGTGGTGGGGAGCCACCACATGTTAACTAAAAGTTTTGAAGATTGGAACGTAGAGAAGTGTAAAGCTGATAGCAAAATTGAAGTTATCAAAATCAATCAATTCACTCAGTATATATTCAGAATGCATAGTGTGCAATGTATACACCAAGAGAACCAGTCACACATATATATAGTCACTCCAGTAACATGTTGGAGAGAAAATTTGGTCATTTTGAAATTTCACATTTGTGTCCACAGCAAAAGAGAGAATGGACATGCCCTAAAATTTCATAGTTCACTCTCTGTCTTTAGCTCACAGAACCCAAGAGCATTCAGGTTGTTTAGGAGACATTCCTGGTTTATGATGATTGCTTCCATTATGGCACACAGTAGTGATATAATCATTCTCATAGATCACAGAACAAAGTCATCTAATTAATAAATTGCTGCAGCAAATAATAGCAAGCAAACCACTGGCTGAAAGTTTTACAAATCACAGAAATACTGAATCATCTATGTTGGAAGGAACGTCTTGACACAATCTAGTCTGTGTCACGTGCTTAGAGCAGGGTCTGATAGAGCATGTTGTCCAAGATTGTGTCCAGCCAGTTGATGAAAATCTCCAAGGATGGAGATTATGACTGTGTGTTCTACCTCTCCCATAGACAGATCTTTATATCCCATAACCCTGCTCAAACAATAATCATCAGATCCTGATGGCTGCACCCAACTTGAGCAGTGAGTGATTAGCAGCAGTCATTATAGATGTGAGTGACCGTGACAGCTGCATCTGTTTAAAAGTGGATTTGTGGGAACATAATAACACAATAGTCAAGTTCTAATTTGACCAATGCACCCATCTATCCACAATGCTGGTCAATGTCTTAATCACGTCAAATTTGGAAGAAATTAACATCTACAGTCAGTATGCAAATATGACTACAAGTCAATCACCTTACCCTGTAAACAGTGAGCAGACCAAGAGGTTGTTGAGTTCTCCCATATGGCAGCTGGCTGTACAGCAGGATCATTTGCTGAGTAGAGACTCCCCTTGAGGTTACACCTGCTGCAGAGCTCCCTTGTGTAAGTATGAGTTCTGCTAAGTGTTACTTGCTCATCCGCAGTTTATTCTACCCTTGCATGAATTTCGACTTGTTGAGATAGAACTTGGAAGAGGCGTTCTTCAAATATCAATCACCTCTGCTGTTTTCCTCTTCAATCAATGAAAGAAATGATGAAAACACAGCAGGTAATCATGCCTACTTTTCCATCCCACTTAAAAATCATTTACATGAATAAAATGGAAATAAAATTTTAGTGGGAGTTCTTCTTCCACGTCTACCTAGAATATAAATTTGGTTAATAGGCAAGAGTAGAGCAAACAATTACAAAGTCCTATCAGCTGTTACCTTGTGACCAAATATGAAAAGAAATTCAGCTGCATCTTGACATGTCATGGAGACCTTCAAACACTTTCATTTTGATGGACTTAATTATCACCAAGACCTATTCAGGTTAAAAAGTTAGTCTGTATCTCGAAGTGAATTGTTTAATGGTATTTACAACAAGGAAAGTTGCTTTACTTTCCTAAAGTATACCATACTTCAGTATAAAGTATATATATATATATAAAGTATAAGTATATATAAGTATATTATATATATATATATAAAATATATAAGTGTATATATATATATATAAAGTATGAACCATACTTTATGTTTTGCAAATAGATCTGGAAGTATTTATATGGCTGAAATTCATTCTTATTGTTTTTTTTTTTTTTCTTTTTTTCCACATAAAACAGGAGAAATTCTAATGGTTGTAAGGAAACTGTTTAAAACATTCATTTTTTAAAACTGCTTGATAGAACCTCTCTGCAGATACACATATATATATATATGTATTTTAATGAATACTGCAGAAATAGATTGTAAGTGAAGGATAGATAATATAACATGTAGATAAAAGTGGAATTTATGGATACTGCTGATGATCAGAAAATGAAAGGGTTGGTAATAGCAATTAATGATTGTGAAGTCTGCTACTCTGTTTTGTAAGATGTTAAAACTGTGTCTGAAAACAGGAGAGGATTAAAATACTTATTGATTGGCTGATGAGCAAATGGTAAGGTTTAAAAGCAAAGAATTGATGAATATACATTGTGTTAATTAAACTCACCGCTATGAATAAACAAATGCTGATACCCCATATTCTGTAAATTTCTGAATTGATTCCAGATTGAGAGGACTTCAAAGATCTGATGTCTTATAAACCAGAAATCACCTTCAGAAGGTTCTTTTTCCACAGCATAGGGATAGTGCAAAAAACATTTTCTGCTGCATGATTTTCACTTTGTTTTTCTACTGATTTAGTAAGCTCCAAAACAGAAAGACTTAATCACTAGTAAGTAGTCAAAGAAGTGGATCAATTTAAACAGCACTTAATAACCAGATGAGAAACAATTATAAAATATTACAATTAAACCAACTATGATGGAGACAGCCTGGACATATTAAGAATGGAAAGTAGGAGTGGTACTTAAGAAGGAGGACTAGTAAAATATACAGAAACTAAGGCGGTATGTCTCCTGTGTGAAATCCTGACACTACTACAGTAAAGAGGAAGTTCTGGCTTTTTATTTCACCAATAGAATCATAGAATAAAAGAATGGCTTGGGTTGGAAAAGACCTCAAGCATCATAAAGTTCCAACCCTCTGCCACAGTCAGGATTGCCTGTGATCAAGTACTAGATCGTACTTGATTGCCTGTAGATCAAGTCCTGTAGATCAAGTACTAGGTAGTGTTGTTCGGGGCCCCATCCAACCTGGCCTTGAATACCTCCAGAGATGAGGCATCCACAGCCTCTTTGGGCAACATATTCCAGCACCTCACCATTCTCAGTAAAAACTTCTCCCCTGACATCTAATCTCTATCTCTCTTCCTTTAGTTTAAAACCTTTTCACCATGTACTATCTCTATCTACCCATGTAAAAAGTTGATTACTCTCCTTTTTATAACATATAAGGCCACAATGAGGTATCTCCTGTAACCTTCAGTTTTCCACATTGAACAAGCTCAGCTCCTCCAGCCTTTCTTCATAGGAGCGGTACTTCAGCCCTCTGATCATCTTCACAGTCCTCCTCTGGACCTGCTCCAAAACTCCACATTTTTCCTGTGTTGGGAACTCCAGACCTGGATGCAATACTCCATCTGGGATCCTGATGAGGGCAAAATAGAGGGGGAAAATCACCTCCCTCACTCTTCTGACCACTCCTCTTCTGATGGAACCCGGAATACCATTGGGCTGGAAATGCACACTGCTGGTTCATGTTAAGTTTTTCATCTACAAGGACTCCTAAGTCTTTCTCAGCAGTGCTACCCTCAAGAATTTTCTCTCCTGATATGTATAGATACCTACAATTATACCGATATTACACCCAAGGTAGATACACAAGAAACTGCAAAGGTGCTCAGTGCTTTAAGGAATGTTAGTGAGAAACTGTGATTTTCAGTGTTTCTTCTCTTCTGGGTTAAGTAGGTGCTGTAAATATTTTTGTTGCTACAAGTAGAGTTCCTTCTTTTTTCTTGGATACTTTGAAAGTAAGAGCTTCAAGCTCATTTTAAGATTGTTGAAAACATTCCCCAAAATGTGAGATAAATAGATTCAAATATTCAGCCTCCTTAACTTCTATGTGTCTCATACCCACAACCAGTTTTTGTGTCAAATATTTAAGCAAATTTTAAAATGTAAAAGAAAGTGGCTGTCTCATGCCTATTTCATGTCACCTGCTTGCATGCAGTTTATGGATGGATAGACAAATAGATAGGTAGATGTCCCCATTTTCCTTTTTGTGTTTTTTCTGTACTTAACTTCTACTGACATGAAAAGACTATCCTGTCATGAAGTTTTGCACAATCAGACAAGATCTGTAGTGCAAATAACAAAGAAAGTAGGAGGAAATGGGTCAACACTTGACATCAGCTGAAAGCACAGAAACTTTTCTGCTGGCAAAAACAGACACAGAAAAAGCTGAGGTACTGAACAAGATTTTTACCTCTGTCTTCACTGGCAGTCAGGTCTCCCGGATCTCTCAAATCCTTGAACATCTGGAAGGAGATCGGGGGAATCAAACTCCCTCTCAGTGTAAGCAAAGAGCAAGTCTGAGACTACGTGATGAAAGTAAATACGTACAAGTCAAAGAGGTGATTCACAGTAGCCAGAGTGGTTTCACCAGGGGCTGATCATGCCTCGCCAATCTGATGGCTTCTACAATGGAATGAGAGCATGAGTGGGCAAAGAAAGAGCAACTGATGTTTTTCACCTGGACTTGTGCAGGGTCTTTGATATGATCCCACAGCACAGTTTTTTTCTGTAAACTGGTGAGATATAGGTGTGAAAAGTGGACTATTCAGTGTTTTAAGACTTGGATGGATGATGGCACCAGAGGGTTGTGGTTGATGGGTCTATACCCAGGGGGAAACTGGTGATGAGTGGCATACTTCTGGGGTCCATCATGGGGCCAGTGCTCTTCAACATCTTTATCAGTGACCTAGACAGTGAGACTGAGTGTGTTCTCAGTGTATTTGCTGATGACACCAAGCTGAGGATACAACTGGAGGAAGAGATGCCATCCAAAGAGACATAGGGAGGCTTGAGAAGTGCGCCCACATGACTCCAGTGATGTTCAGCAGGGCCAAGAATGACCTATCCTTGGAGGTATTCATGGCCACATTTTTAATGAACCATGGAACCCGGGCAGTCTGACTGGCAATCTATCCCAGGCATAGGGGGGTATGGAGCTAGAAGTTATTTAAAGTCCCTTGCAGCTCAGTTCATTCTGTGATTCTGTAATTCTCTAATTATTCTGAAGTGCTGACTCTCCTACGCAGAATGTTATCACTGTGGTACTGATGAAGTTGAAAGAGACTGACACCACTGAGAACTGCTTGCTGTTTTTTGCATTCCTATCACATATTCAGAAGGCACTGCTATGTCATCTACAATCTTTTTCACTTGCTTTGCTTCATTCCTATCTGGTGCCCTTATTAGAGTTTTCAATTGATTTCTGCTACTGCGTCACGCAGTCAATTGTAACACTATGCAGTGCAAGGTTTTAGGGAAAAAAAAATTCTGCTCTGGTTACTACGTGGTTTGCCTGTAAGTTGTTCAGGATTCCCTGCTGTTTGTTTTCATATAAGAATCAACACAGTTTGTAGCAAAGCCAATGATCTTCATAGCAAAGTTGCTGTGGATCACTATGGAGATTTTTCTCTGTTTCTCTTGCCCAACCTCCCTCAAAAAGTGATGAAGTTGATTATCACATTGTTCTTAGTAATGATCACTGCTCTGCATTATGTCAAGTATTAGACAGGAGAGTTCTCTGTTGAAATATGTATTTCCAGTGGCACCTTCTAACAAATTAACAACCTCATCACATAAGACAATTGAGTAGTTTACCACATACCTCTATTATATCAAGTTGTATAGTCTCGTGCTTTTCATCTGAAGAATCTACTATTTCAGTGGAGGAAGTGAAATATTAAAATTCATAATTTGCAGTAATAAGATAAGGATCAACGAGACTTGCAATTGCCCTTAGAATGCCTCTTCCAATCTGAAAACTAAATTAATTGCAAAACTTAGTCTATTCATGAGAACAGCCCCTTTTTCTTTAGTGGTGCCATGAACAGAAAGCCAAATTCCCAGCATAAACTAGTTAGAATTTGTAAAACATCTTAATTCTCCTCCTTTTTTAAAAAGTAGTTTTATAAAGAAAGGTACTAGGATCACTGCTGATGTGTTTGTAGTTGAGATAGTTTGTTATGAAGACTGTTAGGAGGCATGGGTGGGTTACACATGTGTAATCTGACTTCTGTGATAAACTGCTTGAAAATGATGACTGAATAAATATTTTTGAAAATGAATAAAGTGCATTTATTTACCCTTTAAATTCACTTATAGAATTGGCACCAGTTCTCTTTTTTTTTGTTTATTTTCCTCATTCTGCCATATTGAGAGGTAGCCCGTGCTGATGGTATCTGACAACACCTCCATACCCCTTTGTACTGAAAACGTGCCGTAACTTGTCTCTTTTGAGTCATTCAGATGTATTGTATTCAAATATCACATTTGCTAATCCTATATACCTGCAGCACATCAGATTAATGCAATGAATAATGAAGAGTACTTCGAATGAAATCTAGCAAATCACTAAAACTGAACAGGAGGTTTAAAAGAGACAGAAACAGAAATAAAACAACCAAAGAAAAACAGAGTTTATAATTGGTTTATTTCCTTACTGGACCCTTAGCACTAGATCCCATTGTCTGAGGGAAGAATAAGGAAAGAAGACCTGCAGGTTTGCTCAATTGTACGACGTGTCCCTGCAGATACGCAGTACATTTATTGATTGTCTGTCTGAAGACTTGACTCAGGTATCCAGCTCTATTTTTGCTTTTCAGTGCTGGACTTGTCAGTCCAGCATACTTTCGTTTCTAAGGGCTGGAAGATGCATTTTGCTATCTATTATTCCCACACAGAAACCAACCACATCAGTGGGCAGATCTGAAAAGCATGTTGTTTTTCTGGCAGAATGCCACAGCTGGCCATGTGGACTGTGGGATGAAAAAAGTATTCCTAAAAGAAACCAGATACTAACCTGCTACAGGCATTATCATTTAACACTGGAGTGAAGTGATATTGGGGCAGAAAGTATTTTTCTACAAGGAAAATCAACAAGAATGAATTTCTAAAATTGTATTGGGCCAACTCAGCACATCTTTTTGACTTGAGACAGCTAGATTTCTATAGCACTGAATATAACCCCCCTATCTGTTTGAATACACAAGATGCTGACACCTACAGTGCCTGGCAGGGTTTTGCTAGCAGGGTTTTAAACCCATTTCTTTTACAGCACAGCAGAAGTTTTCAACTGTACAACTCTTTTTCTCTGTTTCCCTTCTGATCATGTACATCCAAGCCTCTGTTGCTGTAAAACCTGTTGTGCTTTTCAATTATCATGTAAGAAGCAGCCTGTTTAACCAGATTGTTCTTGCTGTATACTTTTTTCCAGAAATGTTCTGATTTAGTATCTGTTCTTACACATGCAGATGAAGGAGAACTACAGGTGCTGTAAAAAAAAAGACAATTACCAGTTAAAAGGGGAGGGAGGTGAGAAATTTTATATTCACTATCAGAATAGAAAAAAATCAAACTATAAAAATATGATATTTTCTTCCTCATTTTCACTTCTTGAGTTTCTTCTCCCTCAGCTGCTGCTAGTTACGCAGAGTATTTCCAGGCACATCAAATGTATCAGTAAGTGGAAGCCAAGGCATAAACCAAAGTTTTGAGCTTTCTCTCATGAATGTGTCAATTTCTCAAGGGATCATCAAGAAACAACCTTCTGTAATAGATACTCTTTCTCATCCCAGTTGAGCTTGTTGCAGCCTCTCCAAGAGGCATAGCCTTTCTCAGACACTTCAGAAGCAGAGGTCATGTTTTAGCGATGGGGCTGCTTGGAGCACTGTTGGTCCTAGCCCTTTTTGAGAAGCAGACACACAAAATGTGTTTTTTGCCATTATTTTCCAAAGACAAAATGTATTGTGACTAAGCATTGTAGAGCTGCGTGTAAGCTATGACAATTTAATGTTTCTACTGCAGTAAATTTTAAGCAGGCTGACACAGGCTCTATTAGCAACACCACAGCATACAGCTGATAGTGCTGACACCAAGGCTTTCACTATGGTTCAGAAATTCAAGGCTTTTTTTTTTTTTTGTCAGAATGTTACAAAACCCAAGATAAGTTAATTAGTAAAACAAAAGCAGTGAGAAAAAGCTTTAAATTGCAAATACAGCATGTCAGAGACTGTTCTAAAAATGCTTCAAATAAAAGCCCCCACATATCAAATCCTGTGAGCCATGCAGGGCTGGGAGGCAGACTGGCATGTCAGCTATGTGGAACTACCCTCTGTGTGCCGGGGGAACCCAGATATGTGAAAACACAAGTGTCACCCCATGATGGCAGGCTGGGAGCATTCCCCCATGGCAGTCTGGTGCCTCCCATGGGGGCAAGTGCCAGGGCAGGCCGAGGCTGCTTGGTCTGGTGAAGGAGGCCTCACGCAGAGCTCTGCCTGAGGTGCCTGCAAAGCCCAGTGTGGTGGGTCCTCCAGCCCCGTGCAAGCAGATGTCCGTGGGATGATTCACGAAATTGTAATTACACACAATAAGTGCAAATGTTTAATTAATCAGGTCTCGTGTTCTTGTTATCCCCTCCCTGGGTTTCACTAATAATGACCCAGAGGAAAATTCTGCTCCTTGTCTGCGAATTATATTTTATTTACAAGGGCTTCATTTCTTAGGCGATTTTTCTCTCTCATTCCTGGATAGGACTGCCAACAAGAAAATAAAATTCTGATGGCCTTTAAAAGTTGTGACTGGCCTGAAATTCAAAGCCAGGGCAATCTTTGTGCTACCTCACACAATTACTTTAGCAGAATAAATTAGAATAACTTAGCACTTAATACCTCTCTTGCATCACATTCACAGAATGCAAAAATATTTGGCTGCAATTCTCCTGTCAAAGCTAAAATGGAAATAAAAGAGGTCTTGGAGGAAAACTGTTGTAGAAGAGGAAGGAAATTAAGCCCTTGCAAGCTGGTGTGTAACCCAAGGAAGGGTTAAGTGATGGAAGGGTGGCTGGGTGCTCAGGCCCTGTCTCAGTAATGCCTCTACCACCTCACAGCTGGTCTCTGGAAAGAAAGTGTTAAAAAGGATATTGTTTGCATTAAGGGGCTGAATTTTCCACTGGGTAATCATCAGTGAAACCCAGTGAAGGGCAAATGAGGATGGTCGGCCTGATTAATTAAACATGTGCTACTGTGCTAAGAGCAAGATTTATGCTATTGGTTTTATCAGTGTCATTGATATTAATACTGTGGGTAGAAATTTTGAGCTATTGTTTACTGTTTTCATTTTTCACTGCAAAACTGCTGTTAAAAGCATGAATGAGGGATTGTGGAGTACTGCTGCAATGTTGTGATTTCTCTCTTGACTGTTCCTTTTGCTGCACAGAAGACTACTTGCAGTGCCGTTCTTTGCAGTAGTGTTCTTTTACTCTACTTTCATTAAAATCTCATATTCTGTAGGCTTTTAAGCTACAGTAATTTATTTGGGGCTAAAGCCCAGCTTACAAAGATCTCCATCCACAATACATTTGTTTGTTTGTGTACATCAGTGAAATCTCATTTATGCTCAATAGAAAAATGGAAAGAAAAATAAAAGTGTACGCATTTGTAAGTTATGGTGATACAAATGCATATCTACCAGTGATCTGTGAAGCTGTGCATGTGCTGATAGATGACACTACAACTTGCTAAATGAAAGTCTGTTTGACCCTGAAAAAGACAAATGCCCTTACAAAATAAAACTGGAGAGGTTAACAACTATAAGCCAAAGAAGGCTTTTATAGAAATGCTAAATATTTTCATCACTTCCAGATGGATGTGCAGCACGTTTAAAATACATACATTTCATAATATGTTAGTACATTAGAAATGGAATGCCCTTATACAATAAAAGCTATTTCAGAAATGTTTTTGTAGGTATTTCTGACTTTGCTCATTAATATGCTGCAGGAAACATAGCAGTAAAATCTGAAGTGTGGGATGTGAATGTGTATCTTGGGGTGGAAGAGGGGTGTCTATTACAAATAAGCATGCTCGCTTCACAGAGAACATGAGCAGCAACCAACCGGTTCAATGTCAATTCAGCTTTTATTTTCCTGATAATGCATTCATATGTTTACTTTTCCCGTTAGACTAACATGGAACATTTTGTTGGAATGATTCCTCTTCCTCTGGGATATGTTTTTTCCTTTCTTTACAAGAAACTCACAGTAGTCATGTGTAGCCCAGTAAAGTCTGTAGACTTAGCAATAACTGTGCTTGGTTTCAGGACTGAAACTTGCCAGGCTTTGTGTGGGGCCTGCCTGGATTTTTGTTTTAGTTAATTTAGCTGTAACAGCAATTTTTCCAATGATCATGTGACTCTTGTCTGATTTGTTTTACTTTCGCTTCTCTTTGGATGATCACAGGATAGTCACAATTTTATACAGACAGTATAGTTGTTCTGTGCAGAATGCAAAGTTTACAACTCTACCATGATGATTTCATACAGAGAAATGCAGGCATGGTGTGACAGCAGAGGCCTTGCAGATGGGAACAATATGGAGCACAGAGGTGTACAGACGTGGGATAAATGACAAAGGAACTAGGTTGGCAGTGGAGACCACAGGACTTTAAATAACATGCCACTATCACCTAAAAGAATGCTGACTGGAAACTTGAGCACAAACAGCTATAGGGGTAATAAGCAACAGGTATCCAAAAAGTGTAAAATATACCCTATAGAGCAAATTAGGGCATAACTGTTTCAGGCCAGTAAAGAAGCTGGTAGCAAACTGTAGAGGTGTGTTACACAGATGCTGCTGTGGAAAGGTGAGTATAAAACCAGAAAAAGGAGAAGATTGTTTGAAGTTTCATATAATGATTCTAAACTGTATTTTTAACATTTACCTTGTAATAATCAGTTCATTTGGAAGATGAGTGTCAGTACTGTTCTAACTGGACTACTCCGAACTATTTGTTGTTGCTTAGTTACTCAGTAGGATTTTAACTGACTAGAAATTCTTGATTTCCCACATAAAATGTATTGCCCCTTTTTGCTGTAACAAATTTTTGAGTGTAACATCAAATTACTCATAGCGTAAGAAATCTCTGCTCATTTGTTTTGTTAGAAGTTCCTATCCTATGAGGGACAATGCAGGATGATTTAAATATTATAGCAAAAATAACACCTGCCTTGAAATGGTAAATCAGATAGGGGTTTTCTATAGCAACACTTTTTTTGATCTGGTATCAGGTGCAGGCCCCTGTAGCCTTCTGGTTCCATAGCATTCCCCATTTGCGAGCAAAGACTTGCTGATGTTGGTGGCTGGCTGACATGTGGTCATCCCATACTCCCTTTAGGGTAATGTCTTTATTTGTTCAGTGAAATATGTATTCTCTTATGAACAACCACAGTGAAAGGAAGTGTATTTGGGAGGAGGGCTGGCCTGAAGCCTACATCGGCAACATTGCTAGCAAACCAGAACATCATCATGCCTTATGGTCATGAATTGAAGCAGAGGAAACAAAGTGCATCAAAGTACCTGTGAGTTGAAGCCCTTTTTAACCTCACAAGTGCACCACTGTTCATATACCTGTAACATGCAAGATGGATTTCATCTCTCTCAAACTGTGCTCTGTCTGGCTGTCTGTTAGGTCATAAATGAAGAATTCTCATTGTCAAAGAGACTACTAGTTACTATTAAATTGGTTGACATTTTCTGAATGTGAAAAAGGATTTTTGATTAAGCATGGCATACAAGTATGCACTTAAAAAGTTACAGACTCAATCTACAATGTCAATTACAACATAAACTTACTATTCTTCCCACCACGAACCACATTACAGTCCTGATCTATTGTCAGCTTTGCATGTCAGTATGAGGCAGTAATTTAACTTAATTGCATCTTGTTTTCCTCTTTTCTTTTTTTAAATTTTTTTACTTAAGTATCTTTCATGTAATTGCATGACTCCAATTAACCCTTTTACAAAGATTTTTGCCATCAAAAGAGATGTTTCGAACGAGCCTTGCCCATGCATGTACATAAACCTAACGTATGTGTTCCTTTGCTACCAAAAATAGCAAACCAGACTGAAGGAGACCTCATTTACTCTCTTTTCCAGGTTTACATTGACCTCTGATCAAGCACTCAGAGTGGGTACAATTAATTTTTCAGTTTTTTTTTTTGTTTGAAGTTTATTGTGTAGTCTCTCTTACAGTTCATAATCCAGAAGTACAAGAACTTCCTTATGCAAATGAATATAATTTGCATATTCCTTCACATCTGTTTGCCAATTTTCCAGGGCATACCTACAAACAAACATTATCTAGACTCCTCTGTACAGTGTCCAGAAATGTTTGTGTTTGAGATTCAAGAAAGACAAGGAACTTCTATAGAGTCCAGCTGAGAGCCACAAAGATGATTAAGGGCCTGGAGCTCCTCCCTTATGCGGAAAGGCCTGAGTTTGTTCAGTCTGGAGAAGACTGCAGCAGAATCCCCTAAAGTTCTCAACAGATGTGTGCCTTGTGCAGGACTTCAGCCCAAGTTACACAAATATGCCAATGTCCTGCTTTTGGAATTTCTAAATGTTGTGTTTCTAAGTTGGCATGTGCTATATCCAGCCTGTGTGAGCTTTGTGCTTCACCTCAGAGAAGGAAAAATTGGTCTTAGACTTTGTTACTAGTCATTCTTAAATGTGTGAATTGTATTAACATAGTTATATTTGTTAAATGTAAACATGATATGGTCTGAGCCAATAATACATGAAGAAAAATATGTTAAAGGATCATTTTCATAAAGCTGAGAATAATTCCAAGCAAAATCATTTAGGAAAAGGAAATTTAACAACAACAACAAAATCAGTGATAATTGGAATTTGTTACAGAACATTTGACGTCTGACTAGCTGCCTAACAAACTTACAGTTAAAGAGCCATTTTGTTTTAGATTTTTAAAGTTATCACTTTATTCCTTAAACATTAGACATAGAGGTGCAAACAAACATTTTCTTTTCCAAAGACACAAAAATTAGAAGAAATATAGGAAACAGCAGCAGTAAATATGAGTTAAAATACAGGAAAAGCAGACAATGATAAGAGAAGGAAAAAAGTTACAAAGGGAATTTCATAGATAAAACCTCTGGAGAAAGAAAATGAGTCAACAGTGACCCATTAGCAATTAGTACAGTTGGGATTTATAGTGAAGAAGTCATGACTGTTTAATAATTACTTTTGTTACAAATCTGATAGAAATCCATATAATACTAAATCCTTTTCAGTTCCAGTGGAAATGAAAGATAATGTTGAGAAATGTTTTTGAAAATCAGACAGTTTAATTACCTAATTCAGAGAACTTTTACCAGAAAATTTTGAACGAAATGTATGAGGCATTATCTGAGGCACTAACGTTGATGTCTTTCCCTAACACATCTCATACCCATGCCAAGAGATTGAAATAAAACAAATACTACGCCAGAATACAAAGGGGTATTCAAAACCTGCTGTTTTGAATATCAGTGCCACATGAAATAATGGAAAATCAGCATAGGCCCTAAATAAAAGGGTGATGGTTTGTTAACGGCAGTCACCATGGGTTAGGTGCATATGGGGAAATAACTGGCATACATGTGACATGTAAAAATATTGTTCACTAAAAAGGACACGTTGATGCTATAAGCTTGGAAATCTCTGGAAATAATACAATTTCTTTTGTATTAACATACTATTTGGTTGGAAGTCTGACATTAAATCAACATTGCACTTAGATAACAGATAAGGGGCAGATCTCAGACAGGTAATGTTAATTGCACCTTTTTCTCAGGACACAGGTGTTCATGGCTTTATGCTGTTTAACATTTCTCCAAGCAATGATCATTACCATTGCTGAAGAATGGCTAGTCATTCTGCAGGAATGGAGGAACAAGTAGCAGAGTTTGTTATTTGTTACAGTCACAAAAACAATATGCATTTCCATGACTTGTTGAGTTAAAGTTGGTTTCATGGTTAAGGGACTTTATCTTGGAAAACAAAAAAAAAAAATGAATTGCTGTTGTCATGAGCGAAGAGAGGGGTGCTATCTATGCTCACCACTCACAAGCCTGACACTCGGCTTTTCATAGTACTGCCCATCACTGTGTCTTGGTCTAAAGGCCACTGATGAATGCAGAGGGGTCAGGGCGAGGTCTCAGGGTGATGCCAGTCCCTGAAGGTGAGCTGCAATGTGGAATGGTGTGCAGATTGTTCTGAAGAACTCTCTATTAGCCAAATACTTAGCAGGATTCACAGACAGGGAATGGAAGTTAGACTCTGCCTGAGATGAAAACAGTTCTTAGAAGTGATGGTCACTGAAGCAACAGGATCCATGATTTAAACACAGTAAGAATAACCACAATCAGTAATCGTAATAAGTATATACATTTTTTTCTGTAATTATTATTAGTTGTTCTGTAATTGTAGAGAATGCATTCATCAGAAGCAGATTTCTTAAGGGAAGTCATTGTCTTCTGTTATGGTAAGTCCATTCTGACCTTAAACACTAATGATCTATTCACAGAGGCTAAGGTCAATATTTAGACATATCAACAATATGACTGACTTTTCAAAATTATTCATTTGATTTTGTTAGCCTCAACTTCTGTTTGTTATATTATTTCTCATTGGTTACTTGTATTTAAAAAAGTGGAGGAATCAGTAATTTTTGTTTACTGAATAAATATTATTCATCATCATAAAGATATAGAATTCTTTAACATAGGATTGCAAAGTATGTCTTTCTTAAAGCACAATGTATACAGAAGGGAAACTTAAAGTCATATTTTGAATGCAATTCTAATGTTCTCTCAGATGAAAATAAAAGTGTTACACTAGTTTCTGTCAACTGAAGATCTGGCCTGCTAAGGCTGTATCCTTCCCAGTGACTTTTTATTAACCACTATTTACTCATTTTTCGTACAAATCCTATATTTTCTGAGCAAAGAGGTTCTCTGCTTTCATTTCAGGCTTCTTTTCCTATTGGAAATTTTATACTAAACCAAAAAAAATGGCCCAAATATCTGAAAAGTAAACAATTTCCTGGTATAAAACCTATCAACCTACCATGGAGGGATTTTTCCATACAATGTGCAGTTATTGCTTTTTAATCTGCCAATTTTTGAAATTAAGGTTCATTTCTAAACATTATGCCAAATGACTGCTGAACAAAACACAGAAAAATGAAGCCAAAATAAAATCTGGAATACGAGTATGTGTATAAAACATATAACATAAGTATGTTTATATAAATAAACAAACGTTAAAGCAAGATATGGGAGAAACTCTCTACAAGTGATACAAAATTTGGTGGTAGATACAAGTACTCCTCCTAGAGTCCAACTTATAACTTCTTGAAAAACAAGTTCAGAAACACTGAGTGATTCTTTCAGTCATTTAGCCTATTGTTATGTACTGGAAGTCTCCATGCTTTCTTTCTGTTAGCTGAAAATAGATAAAAATTTAGCCAGGCTGAGAAATGACTACAATTTGAGTGGCACAGTAATTTATTACACTAGAACAGATACAACAAAACTATTGCCAAAAAGCTGTGGAAAAGTCCTTTTCCATAAATAGAGTATATGCTGAGGTTTGAAGAATAAAAGATCTGCATACCCTGGTTCGTTCACTTCATTTGTACAGCCTTTGATGTGATTGTGATGCTTCACAGTCAGTGACTGGAACATCTGCAGGTAAGAAAAAGCAGGACTTTCCTTTCTGATATGAATTATTTGCATTGAAACTAACATGATTTAGAAAGATTTTGCTGATATTTATGGTCAGATAAGAACATGAGTAACCATGATGTCAGTGTAAAGCATTAATGCTAAGGACCACGGGGTTTTTCTTTCTACCAGTCAAGGTGGTCATATTGATCTCAATCTCACAAGATCTTTTGTTCTGCAAAGGAATCCGAATAGAAATAAAAATCCAGAGAGTCAGATTTTAAAGGGGCTATGGCAATTCTGTGGTTCAGAACATCAAGATTTGCCTTGATCTTGAAAGTTTTCATGGTGGGCTTGAGGTCTTGGGGTAATTCTGAATTATTTGAATGCAGCTGTTATCTGCCAGTGCTGGACTCAGAAAAAAATTACAGACTGTGTAACTGGGGGATCTTCTAATCTGACACACAACAATTTTTAACTGAACAAGGATAGGATCAGGAAGAAATTCTTCCCCGTGGAGGTGATGATTCACTGCAATATGTTGCCCAAAGAGGCTGTGGATGCTGCATCCCTGAAAGTGTTCAACACCAGGCTGGATGGGACCCTGAGCAGTCTGATGGATGTCTTCCCAGTGAAAAGTATTGCTATCCATGACAGAAGTTTGGAACTAGATGATCTTTAAGATTTCTTCCAACTTGGACCATTCTATGACTATTTTATGACTAACCATCAAGAATATAAAACGGGATATAAAATATATATAATACCATATATATATATTTATATACACAAACAAGCAAAGAAGTCTACATGAAAGATAACTTCCCTGTTAGACTCTTACCAACTCAATCTGAAAGAAAACCAGTAAAAATTGCTTCATAACTCTACTGAGGACATAGAACGTAAAACTGCAGAGCGAAATAACCTTAGTGTCATTTGGCATAGCTTAGAAACTATGCCGATGAAAGACTTCCTATAGTGCAGAACATAGGATGTCATTTAGGGAAGAAACAGTGAGCCAGTGCTTCTTCTCAATTAGGAGTTTGCCATAGCCCTGTGTTGAACTGGAAAACATGTTAACGGAGGTTTTTCCTAAGTACTGCAAGTAGGCAAAGTAAGAGTATTTTCAGCGCCTTTGTTTGCTTGTGGTTGCAAATAAGGTGTTTAAGACTGTGAGTGGGACGTGGAGCTTCTGGTGGTGTTATGTTTCACAAGAAAATTCCAGCAGAATTGAATTTCCTGTTTCAGAGAGAGTGTAGAATATTCTACCCAGAGAATGAATGGGCTCTACCTACATGAGATACATCTATAAGCAAAACCACACTCCTCATGTTTAATGACAAAATTGCCTGATGTTTTCTAGAGAATTCAGGAATGGTTGTAACTAAAAACAAACAAGTATATACAATATAAACAAACAACACCACCTCCTCATAAAATGAATCCAGAAAAGAAATAAATACATATAAATAAGTAAAATCAGTAACAACAGAAAAAAAAAGAAAAAAGAAAAAAACAAAATTTCAAATTAAAAACTGAGAAATAATGAGCCAATGATCTTTTCTAGGAACTCTGTTTTTCTAGATACAAGATCTAGCTAACACAAATATGTTGTTCCCAAAGTATTTTAGACAAGGAATAAATAAATAAATACCATATGGAAATTGCATTGGCCAGCATGCCAGAACTAACCTTTGAATGAAGCTATGGTTCTAAATATGGGAAAGAGAGGGAGAAAAAAAGAAGAAAAGACTTTTTGTTTTGTTTATCAGAGGAAGAAAGTTCATTGCTCTAGGCAGTTTTGGGAAGACTTCAGTGTGGTCAGGTCACCTTGCCAGGTGATGTTGCAGGGTTCCCACTCTTTGTTATACTCAATTTTGAACTGGGACTCGACAGCAGCAAAAGATTTCTCTGAAATGGATTCAGCTAATTAACACTGCAGCCACACACCCACCCACATGGAAAAAGACCCAATAAAAGACCCAATGTGTCAGCACTCATTAATATTTTTTTGGAAACCACAAATTTCTCAGGAACAGTGACAAAAAATGTGGCTTTAGCAATGGCTTAGTCAATGAAAGTAGCTTTCTTTTTTTTTCTTCTTCTTCTTTTTTTTTTTTTTTTCTTTTTTTTTTCCATGGCTGTTTTATTCTTTAATTTTCTTCCCTGGTCTGAAAAGAGAACAATATTCAAATGTTTTCCTTTCCAAAATAGAACTGGAGATAACATCTTTCCCATAGTTTCATGTACAAGCCATCTCTATTTGACAAAAAACCATCTTCACACTCACCTTGAGCAGATCATTTTGAAGTTGGGATCTTGGGGGAAAAAGTCCCTTGACTGGAAGCTAAGAGTCCTCCAAAGCTTTGCAGAGAAACCTGAATATCCATAAGTCTGTGTGTCCTGATAAGATGCCTCCCACAGTCCTTAGGGAATTGGCTGATGTGGACACCAATTCACTTTCAATGATATTTTAAAAGTCATGTCAATCAGGTGAAGTTTCTGATATCTGGAAGAAAAGACAGTATAACATCTGTTTTTAAGATGGATTAGAAAGGACAGCCCAGAGAACTACTGACCTGTCAGCCTCATCTCTGTGTCAGGGAACATCACGGAACTGATCCTTCTGGAAACAATGGTAAGGCACACAAGAGAAGAAAGACAGCCAGCATGGCTTTATCAAGAACAAATCCTGCCTGACAAACTTAGAGGCTTTCTACGATGGTGTAACTGCATCACTGTGCAAGGGAAGAGCAACTGATGTGACCTATCTGGACTTCACTAATGCCATTGACATGGCACCCCACAACATCATTCTCTTAAAACTGGATGAATATAGATTTGATGGATGGTCTTTTTGAGGACAAGGATCTAGTTGCAAGATCGCACTCAGAGAGTACTGCTCAATTGATCAATGTCTGAATGGAGGTCAGTGACAAGCAGTATCTCTCAGGGTTCTGTATTAGGACCTGCGCTCTTTAACATCTTCATCAATGATATATCCAATGGGATTGAGTGCAGCCTCAGCAAGTTTGTGGGCAACACCAAGCTGTGTGATGTGGTTGAACATGAATAATGGGATGCCATACAGAGAGATATGGAAAGGCTTGAGCAGTGGGTTCAGAAGAATCTCATGAGGTTCAGCAGAGCCACATGCAAGGTCCTGCACCTGGGCACAGCAACTTCCATTATGAATACAAGCTGAAAGATGAAAGGATTGAGCACAGCCCTGCTGAAAAAGACTCGAAGATGACAAGCTGGACATGAGTCAGCAAGGTTCACTCAGAGCCCAGAAAGTCAACCATATCCTGGGCTACATCAAAAGAAGTGTGGTCAGTTAGTCAAGGGAAATGATTCCACTCCTCTACTCTGTGCTGATGAGACCTCACCTCGAGTACTGCATCCAGATGTGAACAGGACAGGAGAAACAAGGACTTGTTGGAGTGCATCCAGAGGAGGGACACAAAAATAATATAAGGGATGGAACACCTCCCCTGTGAGGACAGAATAAGAGAGCTGGGGCTGTTCAAATTGAAGAAGAAGATGGGATCTCTGGGTGAACCTGATAGCAGCCTTTCAGTATCTACAGGGAAGATATGAAAGCAGGAGAGACTCCATAGCAGAGCCTGTTGTGATAGAACAAGAGGAAATGGCTTCAAAGTAAAAGACGGGAGATTTAGACTGGATATGAGAAAAAAATTTCCTTGATAAAGAGTAGTGAGGCACTGAAGTGGTTTGCCTGGAGAGGTAGTAGATACCTCATCCCTGGAGATATTCAAGGTCAGTCTGGACCAGGATCTGAGCAACCTGTACATGTCTCTGTTCATTTCAGAGGAACTGGACTAGATGACCTTAAAGGGTCCTTTCCAAATCAAAAGGTCATATGATTTTATGACAAGAGAACTAGTAATTAAACATAATCCACAGCTCTCGATTGGCATATGCTACCAGAAACTTTATGATAGAAAGCTGAATGCATCTTTTCTCTTGCTACGGTAGAATTTTTGACAGACATGCTTACTGCCACAGTTGAACGTTCTGACACTGACCATTGTAACCACAAGAATTTTCAGTGACAGATATTTATATCTTAATATTAGTTAGCTTTATGAGACTGTAGCAGCACATGTAAGTTTACCCAGTTGTTGATCACATTATGGATGTAATGTGAAACCTAATTCCACACGTAATGTAATAAATGTAACATGAAGCTCTTGCCCAGATTTGTGATCAGGGGTGGGAGAGAAGCTGTAGTTCCCCTTTCTTGGCTGCAGTGAGCACTTCCAACAATAATAAAAAAAGACCAACAAATCTCACCTCCAATTGTAAATCCTATGGTAGGCAGATACAGTCACTGAAGTGTGTAGGTTAAATGCATGGACACACAAGAACATATGCAGGATATTTATTCTGTACTCTCCTGCAGAGCATGAATTTGAGAGAGGCAACTCTCCTGTTGTGACTGATAATTTTCTGGGGGCTGAAACAGCTGAGTAAAAACTTCAGAGGGGAGTGGAGAAGAGCGAATGGGACTGTGAGAGAGAACTGAGGAGCGAGTGTCTGGGGATCTTCAGGCAAGCTAATGATTTCAAGGGATATAACTTCACAGCATGTATTAAAATTAAACCAAGAGAAGGGGTTGACTGATGGAGAGGGAAGCTTTTATGCTCATAAAATACAATGAACTCATTTAAAATGTCAGGGGATATGTGAAAGGACTGATTCCAAACCAAACAATGTTTTGTCTCCTTGTTTGGCAGTTATTAACTTCAGTATTACTAACTTTTCTTAACTCTTAGCAGGAGCATCCTCTTCCTCATTTGGGTTTATTTAAATTGGTCCTGGAGGAAAAAGTTTCTAGGACCTACGCTCATATACTAATGGCCCACTGAATACTTAATATAATAATAAAAAATGAGTTCAGTCATAAATTTCAGAATTCTAATTTAAGTGAATATTCCAAAGGGTTTGAGAAGAATCCCGACATTCTCATTCGTTTTTCCTTGATTGAATTTTGAACTTTCTGAATTTGGTAGATGCTTTAACATTGTTAATTTGAGTTCATCTGAAGTGTGATATTGTATATAACTTGGGTCAGATGTTTGATAAACCTGTGTGTTGATCAGCTTTACAGAAAATGACCTGTAGGTCCTGAAAGATGACAAACTGAACATGGGATTCCTGTGTGCCATTTCTGGAAAGAAGATGAATGCCACTTTGAGCTGCATTTTGTATGCCTTCCCCTCTGCTCAGCACTGACGAGGCCATACCTGGAGTGCGCTGTCCTTTTTCTGGACTCTTAGTACAAGAGAGAGATGCAGCTACTGGAGAGGGTCCAGTGAAGGGCCACAAAGATAGAGAATGGGCTGGAAGAAGCATCACTTTTATGAAGAAATGCTGAGAGACTCTTCAGTCTCAGGGGGATCTCATCAGTGTTTGTAAGTAACTGAAAGGAGGGTGCAAAGAGGACAGACTCAGACTCTTGTCAGTGCTGCTGAGAGTCAGAACAAGAGGAATGGGCATTAACTAGGACACAGCAGGTTCCATCTGAACATCAGGAAACGCTTCTACACTTTACAGGTGACCATGCACTGACACAAATTGCCCAGAGATTGTGGAGTCTTCCTTTCCAGAGACCACCAAAAGCTGTCTGGATATGGTTATGGGGGCATTGCCTCTGCTTGTCTCTGTTTGAGAAGGGTTTGGACCAAATGGACTGAGATCCCTGACAACCTCAGCAGTTCTGTGATTCTTCTACGAATCTGTACACTCCAGATTCCTACACTTCTATCTCTTGTGCCACTAGAGAAATTAGTTCAACTGCCTCCAAACTTGATCACAAGGTATACCTGTTGCATTCTATATGGTCTCATTTCTAGCTAGCTTATGGAGTTAAGAAATGTTGAACGGAAGATCATAAAAGGTAAACAAGAGGTGTAAGTTGTGTAGAAACAAGTGATAGGATGGTAATGTCAGGAGGAGGTGTAGTGCATGTTTTTTAATAATTGTTAGCAACCTATTGACAAACTTGATTTTAAAACACTTGATTATTTATTGCAAAACCTATTAATCATTTATTTTATTAATTATTTAGCAACCTTCCGTTCACTGGATTTATTTGAGATAAAATGGGCCTCAAATGAGAATAAAGAAGCTGAAGTAAAGACAGATCATTGGAGTCTGACATACATATGAATACAGTGAGTTTTAATGATTATGTTTTGTACCTTAGGCTTTCTATGTTGTATCTGCTTGATTAGTTTTAACTCATGCAGATATTTATTATATGTACCTTTCAGACCTTTTCATTAAACTAAGATTGTCCCCAGAAATCATTCAAAAACCTGATTGTAGACAGGAAGTAAGGAATTCTCTCCAGGAATAAAAATGCAAGTGAAAATCTCTTTTTGATCCTTGTCTTTTAGATGTTAAGTGGAATCTCTCGAGTGTTAAAAAAAATGTAGCAGATATCTGATAAGTATTCTAAGAGGTGTTAATAAGCATATGGTGAGTACAAGCTGAAACTGGGTCTGAGTTAATATGAAGCTGCTGCACAGTCCTTTTTTTTAAATTTCATAAAAATATTTGTTAAGAAGGACATCTAGTGGGTCATCCATTTCAGCAGCCATGTCATGGCTTTTTATGTTGAATTCCTATGAGGTAGAAGAGAGGAAAGACAAAATCTGTAGTGTGGAGGTTGAACTGCTGCCTAACATGCTTCCTTCCCCTTCTGCAGCCATGTTGTTTCAGGCAGAATATTTTGCTTGCAAACATGTTTTCCAGCCCAAAGCTTTTCTCTGTTGGCTGCGTTCTGAGTGACATTTTATTCATGAGACAGAGATCCTGACCTCAGAAATGTATCTGGAGTCTTTCACTTTCCTTTATGTTAGGTTGTAATCTAAACATTGTGAGCCCTAACTTAAGGAGAATATGGCTTGTAGGCCCAGAGACACAAACAAATAATTTGATGAAAAAGGTGTCAAACAGAGATGACTTCCTGAAAAGACTGAGTATGCACTTCAGCAAAACACCGCTATTTCCACTGTCTTATTAGGACTGTAGTTTGTCTGCTTTGGCTTTAACAGCAGTTCACATGGAACTTCCTGTCAGCTGCCACATCCCATCTCATTCACTTCTGCATTGTGTCATTGCTCTCATGGAGCGAACAGGCAACTAGGAGAATTTCCTTGCTGCTACCTGATACACCATTATTCACTTCTTATCATTTTAGCAAAGCAGTTATGTTGCTGTCAGAGGTAATGGAGACTGTGCCACTATGAAAATTGTCTGTAATTTATTTATCAATTGTTTCTATGTACCACAAAAGAGACCATCTACTTTATGGCTGGGTCTAAGGTATCTGAGAGCCCTTGAAGTTCATGGTTTTCCGGTATTCTAAGTTGTGCTTATGGCTTTTCCTGTATATGACACACAACACCACCCCTGTGGTCTTGAAGGCTGATTTCTTCTTTGCTTTCTTTAGTCACAAATCATTCTGAGGCATCCCTTAAGTGCATTTGTATTGTTAAGTGCACCGGCCTGATTTGGTGTTAATTCAATTTGAGTGCCCTTAATATCTTGCGGGGGTGAGGCAATGCATGCGAGCTGTACCTTGTAAAAACAGGTTCCAGGTCTGCCTGAGAGAAAAGCACCTTTCCCACAGCAATTTACCAAAGTTGCTGATAAAATTTTCATAAGGAAACCTTTTTAGTCTGACCCTATTGTGTTATTCTACCATTAAGAGTCAGGGAACTGAGACTGTCTTCTGGTGACAGTTTATCACATTCTCCATTATTTTAGTGTATAGACAGCCTACTGATGGGTCACAGCCTACCTCTGCTCCTCTTTCTGTATGGAAACGGCTTTCAGAGCTGGAGCCTGGAGGCTCAAGCATGCCAGTTTCAGCTCGTGTGCGTCAATATAACTGAAGTGAACTCTAGATAAACCAATCACCTCTAACCTTCAAATGGTGGGAGATGGGACATTTTAGTATATTTGGGGCATAGCGAAGATAGGGAAAGCAGAAATAAACTGCAGTAATAGTTAGCCCAATGAACACATGGAAGAAACAGCATGTCACATCCTGACTAAAGAAAAGATATTTGACTAATAATCAAAGTTGAAAAGCCAACTTTAAAATAACTGAGTTGAGCAAATGCTATCTTCCTACATGTAAGAATGAAGTCTACTCTCAGTTCAGTTACTGTAAATCTTCAGTGTTTACTATAAAAGTTTATCTTACTAAGGTGAACCAGTATGTAGTGCCAAGAAAAGTGCTTTCCTAACTGCCAGACAGTCTATATACTGTCACCCATAGACTTTGGAGAGCAAGGAGCTGCATCAAGGGAGACAGACTGAAGGCATCTCTATCCTGTGTCTTGATTTGTAAATACATTTTTTCAACTACATCATAGTCAGATTAGCCCGGATGCCTTTTAAAGACTGGGACAGATGTTTTCTGAATTTTGCATTTTGATGAAAAACCAAGAACAAACCCAGTATACAGGCAGCAGGGAGAACAAGAGGGAAAAAAATAAAACAATAGTAAAGAAGAAAAGAGAAAAAGATCAATTTAAAAAGAGTTGAAGAAAGGAAAGAAGAAGGGAAGAAAGGAAGGAAGGAAGGAAGATGTAAGAAGAGCCCTGAGAAGAATTTGGGGGTGTTTCTTGCAAAAGACTTAACATGAGTCAGCAATGTGTGCTTGCAGCCCAGAATTCCAGCTGTATCCTGGGTTGCATCAAGAGAAGCATGATCATCAGGTCAAGGAAAATGATTCTGCTCCTTTACTCTGCTCTTGTGAGACCCCACCTGGAATGCTGCATCCAGTTCTGGAGCCCCCAGCACAAGAAGGACATCAAGCTATTGTAAATGGTCCTGGGAAAGGGTGCAGAGATGATCAGAGGGCTTGACCACCTCTCCTGTGAAGAGAGGATGAGAGAGTTGGGGCTCTACAGCCTGGAGAAGGGTTTGAGGGGACCTTGTAGGGATCTCCCAGTACCTGAAGGGTTCCTACAAAAAGCTGGGAAGGAACTTTTTGTATGGACCTGTAGCAACAGGTTGAGGGGAAATGGGCTTTAAACTGGAAGAGAGAAGGTTTAGACTACATATTAAAGATAAATTCTTTACTGTGAGGTTGGTGAGACACTGGAACAGGTTGTGGATGTCCTCTCCCTAGTGCTGTCCGAGACCGGGCTAGACAAGGCTTTGAGCAACTTGGTCTGTTGGGAGGTGTCCCTGCCTATAGCAGGGGTTTGGAACAAGGTGATCTTAAAGGTCCCTTCCAACCAAATCATTCTGTGATTCTATAATGGTTGCATGGAAGGAGGAAAAGAAGATAAAATAAAGATAGATAAGAATTTGTCAGAATAGGAAAGCAGACAGAGGAAACTGTCATAGCTTGGCAAGGACCTTCTGGTCAAACAAGGATGGGTAACTTGGGAAGAAAACGGGGAAAACAGGGATGCTGTCTGGATACGCAGAGACAGGATTAGGAAAGCCAAGATATAGATGGAAATGAACTTGGCAAGGGATGTTAAAAGCAACAAGAAGGGCTTTTATGGGTACCTAAGTCAAAAGAGATAGACTAAAGAGAGCATACTTTCTCTGCTAAATGAGAAAAGAGAACTGTTTACAGCAGATAAGGAGAAGGTTGAGGTACTTAATGAGTTCTTTCCCTCAGTCTTTACTGGCAGCCAGAATTCTCATATTTCTCACATCCCTGAACCTCCCATCCTTGAACCTCTTGGAGGGAGCTGGGGAAGCAAACTCTCCAACACTGTAAGGGCTGAGCAAATCCAAGACCACTCTGTAAGACTGACAAGGAATTAGTTGAAAAGCCACAGCCAGAGAATCGTGGTCAGTGGCTCTATGTCCAGGTGCAGGCCAGTAACAAGTGATGTCTCCAGGGGTCCATCTTGGGACTGGTACTATTTAACATCTTTATCAGTGACATAGAGGGGATAGATTGCATCCTGAGCAAGTTTGCTGATGAAATCAGTAAATATAGCAGAAGGAGGGGATGCCACCTAGAGGGACCTTGATAAACTTGAACGGTGGGCCCATGTGAACTTAATTAGTTACAATAAAACTAAGTGCAAGATGTTGCACTTGACTTGGGGCAATCCCAAAAAGGTACAAAATAGGAGAAGAGCTCCTTGAGAGTAGCTCTGTGGAGAAGGACTTAGGGGTTCTGGCAGATGAAAAACTTAACAGTATCCTGAGCTCCAGCAAAAGAGGGGTGGCCAGCAGGGTGAGGAAGGAGTTTGTTTCCCTCTACTCTGCCCTCATCAGGACCCATCTGGAGTACTGCATCCAGGTCTGGGGTATCCAGCACAGGAGAGACGTGGAGTTTATGGAGCAGGTTCAGGGGAGGGCTACAAAGATAGTCAGACGGCTGGAGTAGCTTTCCTATTAGAGAGCTAGACTCATTCAACCTGGAAAAGAGATGGTTGTGGGGAGACCTCATTGCAGCCTTCCATTATTTATAAGCAGATTGTAAACAGGAAAGAAATCAACTTTTTACAGTGGGTAGATAGAGATAGGACAAGGTGGAATGGTTTTAAACAAAAGGAGGAGATATTTAGATTTGATGTCAGAGGAAATTTTTCACTGAGAGGGTAGTGAGGTGCTGGAACGTGTTACCCAGAGATGTTGTGGATGCCTCATATCTGGAGGTGTTCAAAGCCAGGTTGGATGGGGCCCTGAACAACCTGATACAGTACTTGATGTAGTGGATGGCAACCCTGCCTATGGCAGGGGGGTGGAATCTGATGATGCTTGAGGTCCCTTCCAACCCAGTCCACTCTATGATTCTATAAAAGAAAAAGAAACAAAAAGAGGGAAAAAGAGAAAAGAAGGAAGATAGAAAGAAAGAAAAGTAGGAAGTGGCCTCTGAATTTGGCAGAGGCTGAAGTAGGTGTTTGGGAGCTTAGCTACTGTGGCAGTGCTGCTCAGCATAAGTACCTATACACTGAGGATTGATGGTTTGATTACAAGGAGCATCTCCAGTAACCTAGCACTCAATGGTAAATTTGTTGCACTCTACATTGCCTTTGGGAGTCTTGCCCTTGCTACCAGCACGACTTGCTGTCTGTTGCTAGTGGGCAAAAACCTTGATCCTGTGTCCCCTGGAAGTCAATAGGAGCACTGCCTTTGACATCAATGAGTGCTGGATCAGACCCCAGGTGAAAAACAATAGCTCTGCTTCTAGTCAGGCCAAATTGATGAATAAATTAGTGTATGGAGTCAGGACATATATGGGGTGAGTGTCTCTTGCAGAGGAATTTTACAGTCCAAGTATGTGTGACCAAGGCAATTTGATTAATTATTGGATAAAGCTTGAGGCAAGCACACAGTTACAGATACCAGACAGAGAACTGTGTTACAGAGGAATTTAAAATACCTTTGACTATAAGCCTCTTGATCTTCAGGGGTATTCAAGGAAGATGGAGACAAGGCGATTCTTTCTGTGTGTTTTCAATAGAAGAGAAAAAGGAGGCAGCTTTTTCTTTCTCTGACACTCAGTTTTATGCTCTAAAATTGTACTCCCAATTATCTTTGAAGAAGCTTATAACTTTTCAGGAAAAGACCTAAATACATTCAATGTTTTGCCCACTCTCCCCACCAAATCCTGAAGTTTGAACTGCAGTGATCTGTAAGGAGTTTGAAAACTGCCTTGCTGCTCCTAAACAAAGAAGAAGCTGTAAAATGTACGATAAAGATCACCACAGGGTCTGGATGTCTGTGGCTGGTGTTTCTGTGTCTCCATGCACCACTGAGATCACCAGCAAGAATTGTACCACAAAACTCTGTGGAAATTCTGGGCCACTGAGAAAAATGCCTGCTGTTTTGTCCTTCTGTAGGTCTGTTTTGTCCCTCTGAGCTACCTAGTCTCCTTTGTTTTTCTTCTAAATTCTGCTAAGCGTCTCACCACATATTTTTGAGAATACTATCTGATACAGATTTTTACTCAAAGAACTAGGATTTTTTTTTTAATTCTTTTTTTTTTTTTTTTTGCAGTAAAACAGAGATGGACTGCAGTGTTAATGATTTCAGAAAGAAGGGCTCACCAGTATGTCCTAGGAACTCCTGCCAGCTGTGTCTCTTTAAACTCTGGGGAGCTGAAGTGGTGAGAAAGAGTTATGAATACAGCAGGACTGGGTAAGTAAGATGTTACAGCACAATGGGGCCAACTGGTGCAGCAGGTAACCCTTTGAGATGCAAAGGTCAATCCCACCGCATTATCTGCAGAATTTGCACTATGAGTGAGGCCCCTTCCAGTGGGTTGAAATACTTGCAACACTCTTTTTTTTTTTTTTTTTTTTTTTTAAAGAGTTGAGGGGTGAAGTTTATTTGCAGTGAGTTTCAGAAGAGGAGTTCTGTTGACAGGATTTGTGCTACCCTTCACACAACAGAAGGGGAAGAGTATGCGAGAGATGGGAGTAAATGTCTCTGTGTATGGTGCTTTAAGAGAGAAAACTCCAGCTCAGGCAGGGAAATAGTCTTTGTCTTACTAATCCACTGAGAAACGGAAATGCTCTTCTCTCTCCTTTCCTCTTCATTAGTTTATGTACATCAGGTCTCATCATGTTTACCTGCGAAGTGGTTTCAGTATGACTGCTATCTTTGTAGCTTTTTCCATAAGCACTTCAAGCCCTGCTGTATAGCTCAGATGGAAGTTAAATAAGCATTCAAATGAAACAAAAATCCTCAGGAGATCTTGCTGCCAGGACATAAGTTGTGCAGTCAGGAAAAAATAGCCAAAGAAAGAAGCTATGGGCCATGCCTTCTGCTAACAGAGACACAGGTGTTTCCCTTGACTGTTTTGAAATGAGGCCTGAGCCAAGTCTTCTCCACATGGCTTCAAGTGGGAATGCATCTTATTGCTCAAGATGCAAAAAAAATTGAGTGATTTACACACTTCTAAACTTACACTGCACATCTACCATTAATCATACACAATCCACAACAATGTCACTCTCTTTGTTCACTGCGATGAAAGTTACCAATGTATCATATATTCAAATTACATCGTGTGCTTGAGGGAGCTCGTGATCCCCTGCAAACTTCTGTGGTAGCATGGTTTGCAAGCTCCACATGCTACCTGTGAACTATTTATTGTGTGTGTGACTGCAAGCCTAAATCCCTGCCTGGGATTATCTGAAAACTCTGGAACTTGCCAGCAGGAAAATTTACAGCTAAACAATTATATTGTTGAAACTCTGACAAATCCACCCCAGTTTATGACTTTGAAAATAGCACTAGGTGTGAGCATCTGAATAGATTATATACTGTAGCACGGCCTCTTGGGTGTTGCGATATAGAATCTGTTTACTTTGACTGACAATTTTCATTTTCTTTTCTTCCAGACATTATTGCTGCAAATGATCTCTCTGCTCAATACGGATTTGTTCCTCAAAAAATGTTTTAGGTATTTGGATAAACATCTTCTGAACAAGTTTTTTATTATGATGATTTTTTGGAAGTAATCCAGCAATAAAAAGTTGATGGGCAACATGATGAGTAAGAGCAAGTAGCTGTGCATTATATTATATATTAGTACATCAGACTACATGGATGTGAGATTTCCAGAACTTCTTTCCAATATATAAAAACTAAAGGTCTAAAAACTTGGAGTCTGAGCACAAAGGAGAGGTTTTTCCCCCCTCACTTTGCTGTAAGCAGAAGTTTAAACCCCTCCAAATAAACAAGTGACTTCTTGCCAAGAGTGAAATAAATCTCACTCAAACACAGAACGACGTTCTTTCTACTTAGACCACTTACGAAATACAAGATTTGTTGTTAAAACCAATAATAATACATACAGACAGAACAAGCGTAAGGGATATGGACTGATTGAATCATTTTCCTTATATATTGAGTCGTAAAATGCAGAAATATGCAACTGTTACCTTTAATTTTGTGAACATGAAAAGAGGAGGCAGATACATGTTTTATGTATCTTAGTTCTGCCATTTGTATTTCTGAATACTGGAAATAGGTTGTCTCTGCTTCTCTCTGTCTTTTTGTAGTTTCTTTTACTAATGCTAATATTTATTCCTGAAAGAAAGTTGCTTACATTTTTTATATACCTGTTTTGTACTTCACTGTGCTTGCCCTGCTCTTGGAGTGGGCACCGTACTTTCTGAGAATATTAAGATGAAAATTCCACCTTGTTTAAGCTAAGGAGGGATAATTTCTCTGCAGTAATGCTGAAGTGACTTCAAAGCTTATATTTGGAGGGCCAAAGAAGTCTCATAATAAACTGCAGATTCTCTAGTGCCTTCGTGTCCACCAGTAGTGGATATTACTGTGCAGCACAAGGAGTGACAGGAATCCTGAGTGGGGGAATGGGTTCTCTCTGGACACTGCAAAACCTGCTGAGATTGTTTCTGAGGAAACTTAGAAATCAACCCAGAAAAGGCTAAGGTTCACATCCTTGCTGTGCTTATGATCTGATAAAAAAAAATGGGGGCAACAAAGTCTGATTTACTCTCCACACTTTGTCTTTCCGCTGTAGTTGCCTGTGTGCAGGCTCTCTCCTGATAAGTGTCAGCTGTGTGTTTTCTGGTCTGAGAGGATGTAGCCACTAGGCTGAAGGAAACACTCTGTGCCAGTGCCTCCTACTCTATTGCTGGTTTCCACCTCCAGGGAGGTTTCCATTCCTGTTACATTATGACTCTGTGATCTCCCATTAGAAAGAAATCCCCAGAAATTATATTAAGACAGAACTGGTACAATTACAGCACTTGCAAAAGCTCACATTTCTTTATCTCTCTGGATTGATGTTTATTTATGTTTCATGATGTAAATGGGACTAGAGATTTAGGCAGTAGTTTACATCTTGTAAATAAAAGTGTACAGGCATGTCATGCTCACGTCATTTTTTCACCTTTGTCAGAGACCGTAAAACCCTGGAAGGAGAAAAGAAGGGGTAGGTCACTCAATGATCTTTTCAGGCAGTGTCTTCAACTACTCACTGCCCATGAAAATTTTCAAGGCTGGGCATGTTTTCATAGTCGTCCCTGCTGGCGAACATTTTGTGCTAAATCTAGCTGACACTTTGCTGAGAACTGGAGAGAAAAAAGGCACTAAGCAGTTCAGAAGTAGCTTCTTATTTTCAGCTTAAAGCTTGAGTAAATTGAATAAAGTTCAGTAAGAATCTGTTTCACCTGAAATTATTCTATTGTCTCAACAAGCACTCTGCCTTTCAAGCAACTCTTCAGGAACCACAAATAATTTACTTCATAATGGGAAGAAAAAAAATGTTACTGGGGAATGAAGTGAACTTGTCTCCACAAGAGAATGATGTTGCCTTTGACAGCCATTTTCTTTGCATCTTCCCTGAAATTTTCTGGATGGAACAAAGAGAGGGTGCTCAGGCAAAAAAAGAGACTCATGCGCTCAGTTTTTCCTGACTTTTGATCTCCTTACCATTCTTTCTTTTCCCAACTTCAAGCAGTATTAGGAAGGAAGATATAATTAGAGACTGTATGTTTTATCCTGCTTCTATCTCCCACAGCTTGCACAAGTTCAGGCTTCAAGAGTGAGCAGACTCAGAGAGAGTGAGTCATCACAGACCAGTGGTTTTGAATTTGGTGTATGTAATTTATGGCAACAGCTAGCAGCAGATGTAGTGTAGTGATCTGCTGAGAGTCTCTATGAATAGTGTCTTGTTCTGGAGCAAGAGGTTCTGGAGAATCTACCTTAGACCTAGACAGTGTTTAAATCTTGCCATTCACATCTGAAAGTCCCTCCTCTCTTTGACATCCCACATCAGCTCCTTAAATCAAAACTCATACACTCAGGAATGAAGTAAATAAATTATAAGCTTTATTGATTGTGTCTGCTGCGTGAATGTTCTTTAACATTGACTAAGCTGTCCAAAGCATTGTCCCAACATGGATCAGGCTCTTCATAAATCCCGACATGGCTGCTCAGAGGGAACAGAAATGTTTTCTTTGGTGGATCCAAGGTTCTGTCAGGGAAGGTTTTGATCTCCACAGCTTTACAACATCCATATGGTGAGGAATAAATTAGCTGGCTCCTTCAGTGGGATATGGGATCAGAGTTTTAGGTTGGACAGAAGCCCACTATGATATAGTTTTTTTCTTCTTTTTAATGAATATCAGTGAATTCCACATGATGTTTGGAACCAGAAACCCCGTTTGTCTCTCACTTAGTCTGTTTTCTCATCCATATGACTTTGTTGACTTCAGCTAAATTACTGGTATAGAAGTATCTCAGACTTCTCTGCCAGCTAATGGAGGCAGTGATGGTGGTCACTGATTTGAGGTTATTTTGTTGGGGAAGGACTGTTTTTGCTTTTGCTTTAGAGCAAGGAGCTGTGGTAAATCATAGGCATGTTTCTTGGGATGGAGATAATAAATCACTCTTCCCAGGTGAAATCTTTTATTTATGCATTGGGATTCCATTTCATCGAAGAAAGGTATGTTCTTTTGGCTTCAGCTAGGCTGCACTTAAGCAAGTGATTCAAATCAAGCTGACACTTATTAGTGAGCATGTTGAACACTTTGCTCTCAGGCAGTTCACTGTGCTGCCATGCCACCATCCTCTCTTCTTCATATATGTTTGTTCTCCTCTAGTTTCATCTGGAAGAAAAATCACTGCCCGCTCCTCATGTCAGTGGGAATTCAACTGCAAAGGGTAACTTGATTTTAGAGACAGTGGGTCACTCCAACCTGCAAAAAATTGAAGGAGAGATGAAATAATGCACTCACAGATCAGCTTGAGAGTGTTCTTATGATCTGAAGATAATTTTTATTTTCATTTATTAGAGAGTGAGCCCTGCCAATGGTCTTAGTGTACAGAGCACACAATCAATAGCAGAGGTTTCAAAGAGAGTATTGGCAATATGGAAGGGGACCAAACAGAAGGTAAATTATATTAAAGGATCAACTGTCTTTGCAAGTTGATGCCTATTTGCAAAAAAATAACCTCCAGTCTTGAACAACAACAACAAAATATAGGAAATTCTTTACACATAGAAAGTCCTGAACACTGTTCCTGTCTCTAGGAGTACTTTAGGTCAATCCCTAAGTCAATACCATTCCTTTGCACTGCATATCAGCTGGCTAGATTGATGCACCTATATATTGCACTGAGAAAATATGATTCAGAAACATGAACCTGCAACTAAGGAAGTTTTGCTGTCAGAAAAGAAGAAAGCATTTTTAGAATTTCAGATGGCCTCTTCACATGGCCTCTTGGTTAAATTGTGTTTATTTATATCTAGAATGAGGTGCTCACAACTTACCAGATAACAGTAAGTGGAGTGTTATATGACATGCCTGAGTAGAAAAAAAGAGGCTATAGACATGAGGGTCATAGGAACTGGTAATCTTCAGATATCTCGAGCCTCTGTTCAGACTGAGTGTTCCAGTGCTACAAAGCATCTCTGCATGCAGGCTACATGTCGCAGTGGAAGGCTGATCACTTCTGGGCATAGCAACCTGCATGTCTCTAGATGACCCATAAGACACCAAGGATTTTTGGATGAATGCAGTATTATGCAGTCATCCACACTGCTGTGGCAGAGACCCGTTGCACAGGCCATTTCTTACTGCTGACAACACAGCTTTCAGCTTGCTTTGTAACTTAGAACAGTGGAAAACGGAGGCCACTGATAACAAAGGTCTGATTATTTTCTTCATTCAGCTTACTTTGTTGTCTTTACGGGGTGTTTCCTACACTAAATAGAGGATGAAGGTTGCTGTTTCTAAAATGTATACTTGGGCATCACAATCAAAAGTAGAATGCCTGCAGAAAGGAAACAAACACTATTTGTAGCATGCATTAGTATGTGCTGGAGTTTGAAGGCTGAAGTAATATTTATATGCATAGAGGGACTATGTGAATTCCTGACCTGGAAAGGTGATCCTGCCATTTAAGCATTTATGTATTGCTAATAAACGGTGTAAGAAAAAAGTCCACTTAAACTAACAAAATATAATCTACTATAAAAGACACAATAACATTATTTGGTAGAACAAATTCTCAGCTACAAAACACTATTTTTCAACATAGTAGCCACCATTAGCTGTTTCATGCAGATGAGCTGATAGACACCTTTTATTTTGTGTTATGACAGTTGTGCAAGGCAGTCTGGAATGTGTCTTGTCTTTCATGTTGCTGTTTCTATTGCAGAAACACGACACCCTTGCTGTGCTCAGTTCCACTGTTGGGTCTCCATTCACTTTCAGCAAGTGCTGATAAACGTTGGTCCAATTCTTTCTGTGTGGAGAAATTCAGTACCACACCGTTGCTTCATATGTACTTCCATGTAAGACTCCATTTTGACGGGCTGCCTCTGTGCTGCCGTCTGTCACAAGGCAACAACATGTAATGGAACAATGTTGGGAAATCCACCCTTTACTGCCGTACTGCCAACATCTGCCTCTGATGTTGTGGGCCAACATAATGAAATAGAAGGCATTACTTTTGGAATGAGCCTCAAAATAATCATAAAAAGAAAACAAAGGCAAGGATAATGTTTCTTCCTTTCCTTTCACTTTTTACTGTGCTGTAATATATCCAGTGTCTGCCGAATACGCCAAATGTTTTAAGACATTAATACATCTACAAAATATGTATAAAAAAGTAACTACCAAACCTTTCCAAACAAACAGTCCCTTATCCTCTGCTGTGGAAGACAGCGAGGCTTTGTTGAAAGAGAGACAGAACAAGTTTCCCAGTCCATAGTTCACAGCAGAAGGTGTCTGGCCACAAACACTTTACCCAGGAAAGTCACAGTTAAACTAGTCAACTGCACTCACAGTGATGTGAAACAGGGGCTTTGGTGTGGGAATCTTGTTAAGCAAGAGGAAGCTGGGCAGTGGCGTATGGATTATGGATTACATAATCAGCTGCAAATCAATCTGAAGACCTGCTGGAAGTAGAGGAAAACCATTTCTCATGAACTTCTGTAATCTAGTTCTGATCTAGTTTTCGGAAAATGGGGCATAATGTGGAAATAACTTTAGGAAAGACTGACAGTGATCAATTCCATGGGCTAATATGAGCCAGAATATCCTCTCAAGTGCTGAAACAGTCTGTGCCAAAAAAGTGAAAGGATCTTGGGACTGCTTCAGTCTTGGTAAGAAACTGTATTTCTACATACATAGAGGATGTTTCTATATCATTTACCACCACTTTCCAAATTCTCTAACAATACATAAATTAATTTACTAGCGGCTCTTGGTTCTTAACATCCTTGTCATTTTCAGACAGACAACATTCAGTTGAAATCAGTGGAGACAGGGCAATTGAATGGGTTGTTCCCAAAGCAGTAGGAAGTATTGCAAATAGGAGCACATCAGCTAGAATACAAAATGTGTTGTGTGTTATAATTACACTACCGAGAGGCTAATTCCTCTGAATCTCTACATCTGTAATTTTGTTCATGCTTTGCAATTAATAGCAACGTCTGTCTATATGATTGTATTGATAGCAGCATTATTTGAGAAGGAATTTTTACTACCAAATATAAATATACCATGTGTTCATTTTTTAATTACATATAACATTCAGAAAAGTGGCACATTATTAAGGAAGGTCATTGATCACTCCCAGGATATGGCTGTAAAATGTATAGTATGGACAAAAATTAGAACTTGTTTTAGAGCAGTGCAATGTGAAGTAGTGCAAAACAAAGCAAAACAAAACAAAAAAAAAATGGTGTCCTAATTAACAAAATAAATAAATAGATAAAGGATGAAAATGAAAACCTTATATCTGATGATGGTGTGACTGGATTCAGAAACAGAGTTGCAAACAGTATTTATTCTTTTTAAGATGAACATGTTGATAGACTGGTAGACATTTTTAAGGTTTTCATGACTTGATGAAAAAAGGTATGGCTGAGGTTATGGGTCAACAAAATGTTGTAGGTGCCAGCTCCAATAAAAAAATTTTTGGTCCTAAGTTGATTCTGTTGTTTTGGCAACACACGATTAACTCTGAGATTGTGCCAAAGAACTTAAAATAGATTCCCCCCACCTCGCTGTTTTACTCACTGTCAGATCAGTAACATATGTCTGCTTTGAGGAACTGATTCTGCACCCCCTGTTTCAAAATGAGGTTTTGTCCTGTCAGCAGCATGTGTGACCACTACCAAGAATTTGGTGAGCTGAAGAAACTTTTCTGGTTAGATAACACTTAGGCAAACATGACCTCAAAATTTTTCGTAAGTCTTCCTAACTAGATATAAATAGATATGCTGGTTCTGAATTACTTTTAACATTCCAAATGTCTTCATAGCATATAAAGGTGGGAAAAAGTTAAAAAGCCATTTGCAAATTAACAAACATTAAATGAAAACAGAAAAGCATTCCCTTGGATTTCCTTCTCTACTTTCACTTTTATTTTATTCAATACATCCAATGACTTTTTTTTTAATTGTTATTTGTTTGTTTGTTTGTTTTAATATATGATAAACCACAGTTTAAATAGTGTGTTTACTTTCCATTCCTGACCTGCAGCAGATCCTTGCAGCAACTTCAGCCATTTTCTTAGGTGGGCAATGAGTATTCAGAAGTGTACCTTTTCCTGTTTAACACAGCCATGCAGCTGGAAGCAAGGAATTAAAACAGTTCTGTGTGATCAGCACATTGTCTGCAAAGTCTGTGGATAACACCTGCCATCTCGCATAAAAATGCCTGCTTTTTGAAGAGCAGCAGAAGGCCAAGGTAGGGCCTCAAAGTAGTCTACAGTGCAAGAACAAAAGTAAAATCTTAAGATTAGGAGTGGGGAAAGAAAATTGTCAATTTCTGCTTCTAAAGAAAAGGGATATTTCAGAGAAGCTGTGAAGCAAGACAGCTTAGAAAGAAAATATCTTTTTACTTGGTGGTAGTTAGAGCTACATTGACAGCCTTCTGTTTAACCATTGCTGGTATTTATTCAGGTTGGTTTTCTTTCCTCTTCCCGGGTAGGAATTTTCATTGAAAAGATTCTCCTCATCCCCTCAGACCTTGTTGGGTATTTAGGTATCTCAGAGAGACCTTCCGGTTGGGGAGCCAGCCATGGCCCTTGGACCAAGAAAACACACAGGCTGATTGGAGTGCCAGGGTCTGTCACAGATTGACTCCATTTCCACATGGAAGATGGGGGAGCCCTTGGGGCCTGGCAAGCAGCAGCACTGAGAGATGTATTCAAGACCGTGCTGGAAAAAAAATGGCAGAGTTTGTATTGTTAGTATAACCTTTAGAGGGGTGTGTGGGGAGGCGGAATTCTTATTTCCACTCTGTAAAACACAAGATTAAGAGCATAATGAGCTCTATTAAAGCATCAGACAGCACATGGATAATTAGAAGATCCATCTTTATTAGGCAAGCAAAAACAAATGCATGTTATAAACCTTAATGCTATAGAGCAAAAAATCACTTGCTAATTAAGGAGGTGGAATGGAGGGTAGGAGAAAGCATCACTGGAGGTCAGGTTAGCCGAGGTTAGCCTGCTAAATGGCTGTTGCACCTTCCTCTTAAGCACTCCATGAGGTTTGTGTAGGACAGTGGAGTTTTCACCACTATGATCAACATTTACACGTTAAGTACCTGCACTGAAACAATCTAAGGGCTTACTGCAGTTGCTTTACTGAATCCTGGTCCTACATGTCAAGAAAACCCCTCCTCTCTTTAATATGGGTTCTTTCACTATTCCCTCCTCTCTCATATTCTTCATCAGAGATGACTTATTCCTGGAAATCACTGAAATATTTCTGTGAAGAATAGTTGATTAGGTTGTGTGAAGTAGTCACTGTTTTTTGATGCATTCATGGAAGGACAGTATTTCTGTATTTTCCTCAAAGCCTACTGTGCTGTGCACTCATAAAAGTGTTTCTTTGAGAATGTTTCATAGAATCATAAGGTTGGAAACGACCTGCAGGATCATCTAGTTCAACAACCTACATGAAAATCTGTTTCCGTATATGAAAAAAAAACAAACAGTAAATACAGTCTGTGGTTTCATCAGCTGTTCTCATTTTCCTCACACTTGACTTGAAGGTGTTTGTTATAATTTAGAATTGAACACAAGAAGATGTCAGTGAATATTCAGGTGTGACGGAGGAATTTCCTAAAAAATACCAGCACACACCTGACTTGGTCTTGCAGTTCAGCCTTTCTGCCATTTGGGGAAAGCTAGCAGAGGAGGTCGTTAGCTGTACACTGTCTTTGAAGAATTTCCTGCTAGTTTTAGGTCAGTAGTACATAGAAGAGTACAAGAGGCTGCACGTCTGACTTTTCTTTCATATGAGCTTTTGCTGTATCAGCTCATCTAAGAAACAAAGATTAGTGAGTTGAGGAAGAAGTAAAAGAAGAAGGGATCCCATACAAGGAGGGAGGTGAACTTTGCCCAAGGTGAGGTGTTGCTTTCTGTTGGTTTTGGACCCAGAAATGGAGACCCTCAAGAGAGGCAGGCCTACTTGGGATGCTATCATGACATGCTGGTAAGTAATCAGCATAGTCACTTTGTTCCTAGAGGCCCAGATGTCTTCACTGCTGACTTTCCTGTCCTTCTCCACCTTGATGGCACCACTCACAGAGCCTTTGTTTCCTCAGTAGCGAGGGGATTAGTAGCCTGCAGAACTGTATGCTACCTTCTCAGCTTTTTGTCAGCAGCTGTCACCCGACTTAGAAAAGATCTTCTGTCCAGTTATGAAGAGGTCATCCTCTCCTTTCAGAAGGTCTTGACAAGCAGAAATGTTCACAGCCTTTCTTAAGCCAAACCTACACCTGTCTTCCACCAGGGAAAATCCTTCCAAGGGCCATTTTGAAAGCTGCAATCCATTCATTTCATAAACTTACACCTTATTCTGACCCAAGAAAACATCACATCATTTCTATCCCCCCTGGAAGAGTCTTTAGACAATAAAGTAACAGCAATCCAAGGCAAGAGAGAACTTGTGCCTACATGCTAGCCCTCTTTAATGGGATCAGATATAATTAGGTGCAATTTTCTCAAAAGTCACAAGGGGATTTCTCATGTTTGAAGCATCCAACTGGGATGCCTCAGAGGCCATTAAGTTCAATACGCTGCAACTTGGAGCAGGCTACTCACTGAGAGATAGGAACTATAAAGTTATGCAAAGGCTTGAACCTTAAAGGCACCTGAGAAATCAAGCATATTCTTTTAATACAGACTGTGTTGCAGAAACAGGTAAGAAAAGTGAAGGGGTAATTTCAGGTGACAAATATGGGCTCTGGTCTGTCCTTTTGTAATTTTAAAAATACATAAATCTTTAAAGAAAGCCTGTTGTGTCCACCTCTGTATCCCTCTTGCAGTAGGGAAAATAACTTTTTACACAGGTAGACAGTGATGGGACAAAGGGAGGGGAATGTTTTCAAACTAAAGAAGGGGAGATTTAGTTGAGATATCAGAGGGAAATTTTTCACTGAGAGTCTGGTGAGGCGCTAGAGTTGCCTAGAGAATCTGTGGATGCCGGGTCCCTGGAGGTGCTCAAGTGCAGATTGGACAGGGCCATGGGCACCCTGATCTAGTGCTTGATTTAGTGGTTGGCAACCCTGCCTGTATCAGACTGACTGAAATTAGATGATCTTTGAGGTTCCTTTCAACCTAAGCCATTCTATGATTCTATGACATGAACCAAGCACTTACCTTGCAAGTGGCAAGGTGTTTTTTTATTATTATTTGCAAACTTCTTGCCACTTTCTACATGGAAGAGAGCATCCAGAAATTTTTCTTGACCTTGTTGTACCACAGCCCACTAACATCCTTCCAACAATAGCTGATCTGAGTACATCATAGGGATAACATTTTCCAGTCAAAGAGTTGCTTCCAAAGTTAGATGCTATGGGTGTTCAGGAAATTTGTTTCTATTTGTTTCTATAGCCAGGTTTACATGCAGAAAAAAAATATGCTGTGAAATTAAAGTTGAAGAAGAATGAAAATTCACAAACTGTTCCCTTGCAGGAATTGTAAACTCTACTGAAAGCCAGATAAAAGGGGGCAAGACTGATGCTTAATGCATGACAGACAGAAGAGTTGGCTTTCATCAGCAGGTCTGAGGTTGATCTTGCAGTCATCACAGACATTTCTGAAGAGATCATATCCTGGTGTTGGAATGGGCAAGACACACTGCAAATCTGAAGGGTTAGATACTAGCCCAGTATTTCTAGTTCTGCAAGATAATGGAGATAACAGAATTTTAAGTAAAGTTCTTTCCTCACAATTTAGTGTGGTTTTGTAGGGAAAAAGCCCTATCCTTCTCTATTTTTGCAGGCAGGATCATAGGATATTGCAACGCTACATATATTTCTAATGTTTACATACAATGTGAGCTGAGAACAGGCTCCAGTTCTCCAGAGGATTTTACAGCTTGATGACATCTTCATTGTTGTTATTACTCATTACAAACAGATTTCTGGGAGTGAGGTCACTCAATGGCAAACCCATGACAAATGCTTCCCAAAACGCATGTCTGGAGAAACCCTGTGGATGCAACAATTTCTGTAAACAAGAAAGAAACAGAAGAAACTGGCTTTGCTGGGGATTGCAAACCCTGAAAACTTTTTCCTTCCCCTGTTTTCTGCTGCATGTCTCACACCTAAAATTATCAAACATCTATTAATTCCTTTTAAAAACAGCAAATTATTTATCCAGAATTTGATCTCATATTAAAAAAAAAAAGCAAACAAAACATGACCACATGCTGGTTTGAAAATAACTCCAGTTATTACTTTCTTTAGAATTTGAAAAAGTAAAATAAAAATTAATGGATGCACCAACCTGAAAAGAATCAATGAATACTGACTATGGACAGGAGCACTTGTACCTCTGTTCTGTATTTAGAAGCAGTGGTTTCCAGACAAGCCTGTAGCTCACACAGGTAAGACACCTTGGTAGACACAGCTTTGTGCCAAAGTGCCCCCTATTGATGTCAAGTTATTTCCTCAAGTTATACTGTCTAAAGGTGTTTCCAATTGGAGTTTCCTTGTGATATCTGCAATCTATATTTCTAAAAGCTGAATGGTCTGACCCAGACCTCCCCAGACATAAAGAGTATTTAATTGTTCATTTCTGCTAATGAGGTGCAGAGTTGACATGATTTTGAATTTTTGTTCCGTTTTCAGGAAAATTTGATAACCTCTTTTCTATTAATAGACACTTCAGATTCTTTTTTCTAAATAATCTATAAAAGTGTAAATAAAGAAGGTTTTTTTATCATACTTTGCAATACCTCTTTCAGCATTTACTCCTGATATTGACTCTTGTCCAAAAACAGCTATGTTACACAAAGCTCAGCTTTCTCGATTACAATAACACTTTAATTTCGCAAGTACATAGCTGTTTTTGATTACAACAAAATGCAGCATTTTCATCAGCTAAATTGTTATTTGTACAGGGGGGCGGATAGCCAAATTTGCTTGTCTTGTTAGGTTTTGAGTGTTATTTTCTCTTTATTTTGCTAGGGCCTCATACTTTCCTTGGTTTTGTTAAAATGTTTTTATTTTTTTCCCTTTCTCTCTCTCTCCCCTCTTTCCTTCCTTCCTTCCTTCCTTCCTTCCTTCCTTCCTTCCTTCCTTCCTTCCTTCCTTCCTTCCTTCCTTCCTTCCTTCCTTCCTTCCTTCCTTCCTTCCTTCCTTCCTTCCTTCCTTCCTTCCTTCCTTCCTTCCTTCCTTCCTTCCTTCCTTCCTTCCTTCCTTCCTTCCTTCCTTCCTTCCTTCCTTCCTTCCTTCCTTCC
>JAPSGF010000003.1:6480001-6498088 GCA_035772895.1 Perdix hodgsoniae
CTTCCTCCCTTCCTCCCTTCCTCCCTTCCTCCCTTTCTTCCATCTTCTTTCTCTCTCCTCTTTTTTATTCTTTTTTCTTTTTTCCTTTTTTTCTTTTTATTTCTGAGGGGTTGTGTCATTCAATCTGGAGAAGAGAAGGCTCCAGGGAGATTTTATGGTGGCCTTCCAGTTGAAAGAGGACCTATGAGAAAGATGGAAATGTACTTTTTTATAAGGGAGGGTAGTAGTAGGACAAGGCATAATGACTGTAAACTAAGTCAGTCATGCTGAAAATAAAGCCTATTTATTTCTGTGGAAAATACAACACCTACAAAGAACACAATAACACTATTTGATAAATTCTCACCTACAAAACATTATTTGTTAGCATAGTCACCACCGTTAGCTATACATTTTCACCAATGAGGAACCTGTGAGCTGCACTCACAAAAATCAGCACCAGCAGAGATGACCCACTGTTTCACAATCACTAAGATGGCATAGTTGCTAGGAAAATGTTGCTCACACATTTCATCATCCCAAATAGATGGAAGTCATAAGGCATAAGTCATAAGGTGGATGTGGTAGGACAGTCCAGCCTAGACTGGCAATGTGGTTTTTTTTTGTTTTTTTTTTCCAGAGGGTGATGAGGTACTGGAAGAAGTTGCCCAGGGTAGCTCTCAATGCCCTATTTCCAGAGGCTAATCTGGATCAATCTTTGAGCAATCTGATCTAGGTGATATTCCTGCTCTTGGCAAGGGAGTTGGAACCAGATGGTCTTTAAGGTCTCTTCTAACCCAAGTCATTTTGTGATTGCATGGCCTTATGATTCTTTGAACTTTTTCATTTTCCTTTGGATGTTGGAGTAGGAAAACTCTAGAAAGCAGTACCCCTTTTCCACGAACCAGAAAAAAATTAAATTAAGATATCAAAACAAAGTGTAATATGCAACAGACCATATTTATATTTTGTCCATTATGCACTGATATTTGATACATATTATTTTTTCTTACTTTGTTTATTGGTGAAATAGTTATAAATGAAGACTCACACAGAATCATCTGAAAACTTCAAACTTAAATCTCTCATCTGAAACATCAGGTCTCCTTGGAGGTGTTGTTTGGGGCCCTTTGCTGGCTTTAGAAGAGAAAATTCATTGTTTTGCATTTGAATCACAAACTCATAGTTAACTAAAAAATCCCAGTAGAACACAGGACCCGAGACAGGTTTTACCAAAATAAATATTTAGCGCAATTAGTTTCTAACTCCGTTCGTAGTTGCTTTACAGCAATTCCTCAGCAGCTACCTTTTATTTTCTAGATACATCTAGCAGCACCATCTTTTATTACCTTATTAATAGGACACAGAATTCAGACCATATTTGAGAATGAGAGCATAAATACTGCCCTTCGCCATTCCACTCTCCCTTCACCCCACCAAAAACAAAACAACAACAAAAAAATTGACAAACACAAACTCCAAATTCCAAACAACAAAAAAAAGCCAAGGCCAAACCAAAGAAAACAAACCAGCTTGGGGACACTGAAGAAATACTACTGTAGTTTTAATGAGAGAACACCTAGAGAGTACTCATTTAATAGAAACACTTTCTAAAGGAAGGATCTGGTAAAACAATAAGAAAAAAAAAAACAGCTTCAGAATACCTATAGTAGAGAGCTTTATGGGCTTGCTCTGTTTATCTATAAACTATTTTGCTTCTTTCCACAGAGATGGTTTTTGGTCAGTGTCAGTTGTAACTTTTCTCTTTGCTCCTGTTTCCATGACCAGTAGGTTTCATTCATCCTTTTTTCTTTCTTTTGCCTATCCAAATAAAATTTCCCAATTTCCATTTCTTTTCCAATCAAATTTGAATCCCATACTTATAGAGATTTTATTAGCCATATTATATGTTTTCTTCCAGACAACTGGTGGAACAGCATGCTGGGGACAATTGCTTTCCTTCTTTTGCATCTCTCTCAATGCTCACTCTATCACTGCAGAATGTTCTTCAGTCATTTATGTGCTACAGATGAATCCAGATCTGAATATTTTTCCATGTCTGCTTTGACATTATTTTTTTTTTAATGCACAACATAATACAATAGCAATACTGTACCAAATATGTACTTCAATGAGCTGTTACTTGTGTTGAAAAACTGCTCTACAGTGGTTGGTAAATTTTTCTCAGGTGTAAGCTAATTTCTTAGCTGGAAGTCAAACATATGCTCTAAAATGGTTATCTACATCATGGACTATATTCATCCTACCCAGTTTCAGGCACTTGACTTGAAGTATCTAATTGGTTGGTGCTTCCTCACCACATGTTGACATTATTGTAGAGATGGGAAGATAGCTGGTCTCCTGTCAGATTTGAATTGTACTTGACTATGTCTAATTCATTTAATCAGTTATTATTGTGTCTTTCTGAATTCTCTGACTTCCCTGAAAGTGAGATGGTAGATAATGGAATAGATCCTAGAATGGCCATCAGGACCTTTCACTGACTAAGACAGGAAACAGGAACAATGAAAAGAATGAAAATGGAGGAGAAAGTCTATCTCTGACATCCCATTGTACTCTAGCCAATCTTAGATGAGTTTGCTAGAAGAAAATAATCTGTAAGACTCATGTGAGCCCAAGCAGGCTTTATGCTTGACATTTAAATAAGTTTGCCATTCCAGAGAACCTGCAGCTTAAACCAAACACTGTGTCAGCAAGGTAAAAACTCACATTCATTGTTTATATCCTTGAAAATATCCCTGGAATACCGCTTGGTAATGAGCTCATCCAATGGCAAATGTAACAGGCTTTTGTGCTTACAGGATTTTTCTGTTGAAAGCACTAGAATATTATGGCTGTGCTGAAAAGAAAATAGGGCAGTCCAAATAAAGAAATAAATAAATGTGCTTAGTCTACCTGTTGATATCCTCTCTCTCTCTCTCTCAAAAACAAACAAACAAACAAACAAACAAAAGAAAAGAAAAAAAAAGCATCAAAAAACAACAACAAAAAAAAACCCAGTTCCTGGCTTCCGGGTCTACTTTGCAAAGTGCATCTTGTGTATGACAAACTCTAAAAATATTTTATGCCAAGAAAATTGGAAAAGCAAATGCTAAATATTGTATGTGTATAAGCAATCCTCAGGTATTCCTTGTGTTTTAATATTAATTCAATCATCATAGCTGTGGAGTCTGACCCACCATGATGTTCAGCTATACTCCATTTAAAATGAATGCTTTCTAGTACAAGCCTGAAAATATGTAGGCCACTTGCTGTTAAGGGAGAGTTGTTTTCTCATGGTCTTCACTTTTCATGTTAAACCTCTCATACAGCATTGCTCTATGCCATTAATAGTTGCCAAGTTATACCACAGGGGAGGCTGTATTTCAGTACTGGATAAAATGATCCCTTTACACAAATATCTTAAGGTAAGATTTTCTTGAGGGAAAAAGAAAAATATCAGTTGCTTGGACAACATAGCCTTCAGTAGAAGTCGAATTGTTGGGATGCTGTACAGTGATGCTTATGAAGTAATAGAGTGTTATCCACTGAAAGATCTCAATCTTACAAGGTGCAGAATGGTCTATCTTTGGTGAATAAGAAATATGGATTTTTTGCAAGTGTTTCTTAAATGCTTGACATATTCTATGAAAGCTCTGAATGCATGTTTCTCAGTAGAGTTTGTTAATCCTTTGCTAATATTTGGGTATAGGTTTCAGCTGTGCCAGCACTAATGGAGTGTTAGGGTATATGTGTTTGTGTGCTGGGGGGCCGGGGGGTGTGCTGGGTAACAGTTTCCTGACCTCATTTCAGCAAAATGTTCCATCAGTGAAGTCTTTTGGGTGAGGTGACTGCAGAATTGAGAAAAGTTTTCATCCACTGCGCTGCTGAGCTTCTGTAGAGAGCCAAAAAAACGCTGAAAATTGGGAATACTCACAAGTCTGAAATGCATGGAAATCCATATGATCTTCACTAGCTTGAAATTTTAAATTTTAGCACCCTTAAGTTAGTAAAAATTAAGGTACTGCAAGACCAGGTGAAATGAATTGAACTTAAGATTGTCATTGCTAGGTAACCAACTCAAAATGTGTGAGAAATGAAGTTATTAGTGACTGTATCCTCTCTCTAGACATTGGTTGAACATTAAATATTTTTTTTCCCCTCATATGGAAAGAAACAATGAGAAAATATTTTATGGATCATGGATCTGCTTGGGAGAAATCCCTGTTACTAGGAAGGAAGTTCACAGTGTTTCTAGTCCATGATGTTGGATGGATGATATCACATGAAACTGTCCCTCTTTGAGACCACATTTAATCCACAACTGTGGGAGACAGGAGTCTGGTGTTCTCTGACCACTTCTCTAAGGCATTCAAAATCTCAAAACAAATCCTAACTGGAGGATCTGAATGTCTGGTCTTGAACCTAGTATTAGAAGATGTTTTAAATTTGTTTGAAAATAAATCAAATTTCAAACTTAACAGGTAAACCTAGATTCACTGTTGAATCTATACACCTGTCCCTATAACCTGTCCCTATAACCATCTCTTGGTTATATGTATTTTACCACAACTTTTGACCCGTGTTGTCAGTTAGGACTGAAGTTTCTTTTTTAGGGAAAACTGGAAACCAGCTCTTTCAAAACAAAGGAAAAAGGAGACTCATTCTTTGATTTGATTTGCATACTGCCTGACACAGGAATACCTGGAGCATGTATATTGCCAGCGTATATAAGCTTAGAACACATATATACATTTTCCTTCCCTCTATTTAATCAGGAATATCTTATAGAACTTTGCCCTGAAAGTCTATCTGCACTCACTGTTTCTCTTGTATTTATGAATTCTGTACTGATTTGCCTCACCATGAATTTAGGTAGCTATGTTCCATAAAATGCAAAGGGGTCTCTCTGCTACCTCCTGTAACAGGAACATTAGGCAAGGACTGCCCTTTTCTCGTGTTGGTGGCGGGCCATGTCTCTATCAAAACTGTAGCAAATTGCAGTCCTTTATATGCCACAGAAAAGAAGATTATCCACAAATGTCTAAATCTTGAGTAAGAAATTCTGTGTTGTATAAAACCTCACACATTAGTCAGCTTTTTTTCTACAGTTAATAACTAAACAATCCAAACGAACACCTGGAGGCAAGGCACCTCCCTCCCTGTACACCTTCAGTTGTGATAGATGCTATGCAAATACATAATAGTACAAACCCTTTTCTGCAAGATGACATATTAAGCGACAAGAGGAAGGACAGAAAAAAGGAATTAATTTTGTATCAACTGCATATAAAGGGAACTGGGTAGCCATCGTTAAGTGTCTTACCTACAGTTGCTGCCACCAAGCATACCAGAGTTTTACTACTATCCATACAGAACAGCACATTTTATTAGCATTTTTGCCTTTTCTTTGCCCAAGTCATTCATTCTAATTTTGCATAAATGCTTATGTATCACTGCCACGTTTAGAAGAACTAATTAGAAATCATGTCCTGCTGGCTTCCAGAGAATTGATGCAGAATAGAAAAAGTCTCTGTCACAGTGAGTTTGCAATCAAGCCACCTCTAAGCCAGAGGAATAGCAATATTTTATGGTGCTATCTAGAGTTCATTCTTGTGCCATTCAGAGTTCATTGAAAACCTCAATTTTTATTCCAGTCAAAGATCCATGGAAAGACAGCTTTATTCACTAAATTCACAGATCAATGCAGCAAGATTTGCATAAAGACAAGTACATAAATCCTGCTTTGCAGTATATTTTTCCTTCTCTTGCACTGTGAATTTTTAAAGAGTCTTGTGTCAGGAAGAGGCAATAGTCTGACAGCACTAGAAAATGAACTCCTTTGTTTACCTAGAGGACAAGCATAGCCCACACAGGAGCAGTGTGGTCAGCTTTCTCTGACTGTGCCCACTCATCTGGCAGCAAGCATTTCAGGAAGGGAGAAGACAACTGGGCTTGTATGTTCGTTCAGTCATTGGTTCTCTTTCCAGGAGAGCAGTGTTGCCAACCCAGGGTTGAAATACTTGGATGCAACCATTCTCCTACCATTCTTCCATCCTTTTTTGAAATAAAAAATTGGGATATGCGCACTTGCAGCCCAAAAAGATAGCATTATCCCGGGCTGCATCAAAAGAAGCATGACCAGCAGAGTGAGGGAAGTGATTGTCCCCTCCATCCTTTGGGATCCCATCTGGAGTACTGTATCTAGGTCTGGGTCTCCCAGCCAAGGACATGGAACTGTTAAAGATTTGTTCAGCCTAGAAAGGAGAAGACTTTGGGGAGACCTCACTGTGGCCTTCATTTACCTAAAGGCCTACGGGAAAGATGAGGAGGGACTCTTTCCTGGGAGGTATAGTGATAGAACAGGCATAGTGGTTTTAAGCTAACAGAGAGTAGATTTAGATTACAAGTTAGGAAGAAATTCTTCACTATGGGGTTGGAGAGATACTAAAACAAGTTGCTCCCTCCTTGTGGATGCTCCCTCTGTGGAGGTGTTCAAGGCTGGGTTGGATGGGGCTTTGGGCAACCTGGTCTAGTTCACAGTGTCCCTGCACATGGCATGGGTTTGGAACAAGGTGATTTTTAAGCCCTTTCCAACTCAAGCCATTTTAAGATTTTATACTTCTATGATTCTGTGATATACTTAAAATCATCTTCTAATGACAGAGCATTGGAACAAGTCACAGAGATTGTGGAGTCTCCTTCTCTGGAGATACTCTAAGTATGCCTGGAGTGCTTTCTTGTGCAACCTACTTGTAGGTAGGATCTCTCCTGAGGTTCCCGCCAACCCCTATGATTTTGATTCTGTGGTTCTGGTTTCTAAGCTTATGGAGTACGTTTTAGTTCCCGTTTCTCTTTCTGTGGAAATGAAAATAGAAACTTTTTTATATGCTGAAATTGATAAGTCTCTCATAATTACATCCTTAAAATAAATTGGGTTTTATGAGCAGCATGAAATTCACGAGAGAATTCTATGAAGACTTTAATGCTGTAGTTGTCATTTCTGATTCAGCACTTTTTTCCCTCAGCTTGACCTGAGGACTAAGATCTATCTTACGTAGCTTATTTTAAAAACTGAAATAATTTTTGGTCTTGACAACTAAGGTTGAATTTGAACTAGGAGATGCAAGGCCAGTATTGCACCATCCCACTGCCAGTTTGTTTCCTAAAGGAATCAAAGTCATTCAAGTTTTTTCCACCTAATTTTGTATTCTGTTGCAGCTCACGAAGACATCACTCTGTCCCTTTCTAAAGACCAGCAAAATCAGTTGTCTTGGTCAAAATATATGCAGTTACTGTCTGGATGTAGCCTGGTCTGAAAAGGAATCTGGTTAATTAACATTGATTACAATCTACCATCTGCAAGTAAAAATTGATTGTCAGGTTCCTAATTTGAATGCCTCTCTGTCCTAATTTCACTGTTTCTGTGACTACCCAATGAGAGAGACATGGATAAAGAGTGAGCATACTTATTAAATGTCCCAGCTATATGTAGGTGCCCATATGAAAGATGTCAGTGATCCTTCTGGTCCCACTTTATCACCCATAGAATGGCCATTTATTAGCGCAGCATCTAATTGCTGCAAATTGTCAGTGTGCACATTTGGACTCTGTTCAACACTCCATTTTTTACTGAGAGAGGAGCAATGATATTGATTTTGGATAGCCAAGGAGAATGCCAGGGATATTAGTAAGGAGCTCAGAGAACACAACGCATAAACTTTTATGACATGATGTCAAACTGCATTGCACAGGCATAAATGAAAAGGACAACATCTTCTGTAATTACTGCAAACACATACCACACACCTATTAGAAAAAGGCTACATTTGAGTGAAAAAGTGACTCTGTAAAAGGCAGCACCTCAGAAAATTTGTGTGGTCAAGATGGAAAAGTGGGAAGCGTTTTGTGTGTAAGATTGGAAATGACAATGCAGGAGCCAAGGGCTGTATTTCTGATTCTGCTGCTATTTCACTGTGATGGAAATCTGTACTTCTGTAGACTGGTGAATGACTTCCACCTTTCTTAGAGCATGGTTTGTATAATCCCAAACTAAGTACTGTCACTCCCCCAGTTATGTCTGTGCTAGGGCAAGGTAGAGCACAGCCTCTGTTACAGACTGAGTGAAGTTTGTCTGTTCCTTGCCCCTCCCTTATATCTGAGTTCTGGCTTTTCTGTAAAGTTTGCACAATGGATTGTAGCAAAAGATTTGTGCAAAACAGTGTCACATCCATAAATTCAGGTATTTTTTTTCTCCTTGTGCCTGCTACTCTTTGATTTCTCACTATCTCTGGTGTATTATGAAAGTTAATGTCAGTAAATGTGTTTCAGCTCACCTAAAATTTCACCCATGAAATCTTGATAGCCCGAATTTTAGAAATTAAGTTAGGATGATGGGCACAAACTAGAATGCAGAAAGTTCTATTGAAACATCAGGAAATGCTTTCCTCTGTGAATGAGGGAAGACTGGCATGAATTGTCCAGAGAAAATGTGAAGTCTCCACCTTGGTGATCTTCAAATGCTGTCTGGCCATTGTCCTGAACAACTGGCTCTGGGTGGTCCTGCTTGAGCAATGGGTTTGGGCCAGATGACCTCCAGAGGTCCTTTCCACCTTCAGTCATTCTGTGATTCTATGAGGCAACACAAAGAGTATAAATATACTCTTGCAGTTATTGTGTAATTCTGTTTCTACTTAAGAGTTTATTTATTTATTTTTAAAATTGATTTATTTGAACTTTTAGAGTTCTAAATTCAACTGTGGAAAAATTTTAAAGGTATACTTGACTACTGAATATCCTTTTTGCATGTGATCTGCTTCTTCAGGCAATTGAAAGAGATGCAGGGGTTCACAGAGGAATCCCCCCACTGATTAACCAGTATTTTCCCCAAACTTTGAAATACTGCCTTAAACTCAGAACAGTAGATGAATGCTGAAAAATGAAATGATGTCAACTATTTGTGTGGAGGCCAAAGAAAATACAAAGTGGCTCTCAATGGCTTCATCTCTGAATTTGTTGCAATGCAGCTGTGAGTAATAAGTTTGCTTTCTTTTCAAGCAGAGTACAGTACATATGAAATAGTTTCTGAACTTAGCACCGTTTCTATGATTTTCCTTGGGGATCAGGAGCCTTTCAAGCATTGCAGTGAAGAGTTTGATCTCAGCATATTGTGCAGCGGGGAAATGGGTGGTGGTCTGCTGGCTTGATCTCACAGATTGCAGAGCTTGGGGAAAGGCACTATTTAGATATATTAATATCATTTTATTGCTAGTGCTATCTTTTATTTTGACCCATCTGTACATTGCCTAATTTCATACTATTTTAAGCATATGTGCAGAAAAGTTATGCAAATAGATAAGTTTTCTGTGTGGGTGGGTTTAGAAAAAAACTCAGCGGGAATAAATAGGTAGATTAAATCTTTCTTTTTATCTAAAATTCATTGGTCCCCATCCACTGCAGAGGCTATTTCTAGAAGGTGAACATGACCTCAGAAAGGTGTCCCTTCATACTTATATGAATGATTTTTACTAAAAATATATTTAAATTATATTTCTTTTCATGACCACAAAATCAGATATTTTATACATAGTATTGATATTTGTATTTAGACTTTTTAATAATTCTACAGTGTCTCTTGAAAATGACAAATAACAAGTCATATAGTTTGCATACTTTATAGTTTGCATTCAGCAAATCAGAAGTAAATAACACTACGAAGTCAAGACAAAGTAAATATATTATTTTTGCTTTTACTTTTGAGTCTTGCTACTACTTCTAGTGGGCATCACACTCCTCCGGGGAAGTGTTGTGCCTTATCCTTCATGTTCATTACCTACTAGATTTAGAAACAAGGGAGATCTTTATTTTCTACATCAGATAGAGGAAGAATTCTCCCTACTCACAGTGAGAAAAGTAGATGTAGCCCGTGATCTAAAAACATCTTTTTGTTATTGTTTTTCAGTGAATTGCCCATGGATACAAAGGTTTTGCAGTGACTCTGACTCCTTCTATTGTCTTCCTGTGACACAACTTCGCTTTTTGTCCATTCGATAGCTCAGAATTTTGTTGTGATGTGCTGGGACATATTTTTCTGCTGGTACGCAGAACAGATATTTGGTGAGATTTTGGGGCCAAATATCTCTTGCATTTTCTTATGAGGGGAATATAGGAAATCTGGGACTATTTAGCCTGGAGAAGACTGAAAGAAGAATTTATGAACACTTATTAATATCTAAAGAGTGGCTTTCAAGAGCATGGGGCCAGACTTATTTCAGTGGTACCCAGGGACAGGACAAGGGGCAGCAGGCACAAACACAGGAAGTTCCATCTAAACATGAAAAACTTATTTAATTTGAGGGTGACAGAGCATTGGAACAGGTTGCCCAGAGGTAGTGGAGTCTCCTTCCCTGGAGATATTCAAAACCCACCTGCATCCTTTCCTGTGCAACCAACTAAGGGAACCTTGGTTGAATGGGGGATTAGACTAGATGATCTCCAGAGCTCCTTTATAACCCCTACACAATTCTGTGATTTTGTGAATACAGTGGATCAAGTCTGGTGAATCAGGGGATTCCTTCATGCCTTCCATATCTTTATTTTTTTTCTCTTACTCTGAAATGTGTGGACCTTAATTCCCAAAGAAGCTGCTTAACTCACCTCAGTACAATTGAAAATAACAACCTTCATAAGCATCTAAGATAAGCTCCTAAAGTATGGTAACTGCTGGTTGAAAATATTTGGGGCAAAGATTTGTCTTTTTTTTTTAAACTTGTGATTTATTTAGCCTACAACTTGAGAAAACATCAGGTTAATAATATTGGAAATGGTGATGCAGACAGATACTACTGATCTTGCTCTGGAGATCTGACAGAAAGTCTAAGTTAACTGAAATAGTAGAGGTAAAACACAGGTGTATACAGGAGATCTGAAAGTGGCCATGTGTTGTCTACAAAAGTGTTGACTGCTGCTATCACATTCTCCCTTCTTCTCCCACTTCAGGAAAACACAAGTAACAATAGGAAAAAAAAAAAAAAACCAAGAAAAAAAAGCAAAAGTGTCATCAATGATTATGTGAAATCTGTAGACTGAAAATATTGGCTTGAGGGTTTTTCTTAAATTAAAAATAGAGTTGCTGAAGTTTTCTTCTTTTTTCATTACTGCAGTAACAGTCAAGTGGCAGAAGAATGAATTTCCCTGCCCTTTGCTAGTAGAACTGTTAAATTAATCCAGTGGTTTGGATGATTTAGTTCTGACGAAGGACCGAAAGGCTGTAAGGAAAAGCAGTATTTTGGGGACTCAAATAAAAAGATCATTGGGAATTTTGGTTGGTGAGAGAAGTGAGGACTAAAATCATGGAGAACAAGAGAAAACATCTGTGCAAATAGGAGGCAAGACGTTCTGTCTCATTCTGCCATTGCCAATGAGCCTGAGGAGAAAAGAAATAATTCTCTTTGAGTGATTCAAATGTATCATTTGTTTGAAAAAAGGCATAAAGCTGGGATCCACAGGGAAAAGAACATGAAAACAACTATTCAGAAACACTCTAGTGAGATAACAGCAGAAAGGCATGACAAGTCAGGTGAAAGCCAAGTGTGATCAGGGATAAAAGCTAGACTTACATGAAATTCCAAAGGTTTGGTTGGCAAGAATGTGGGTTGTTGATAGGCTTGAGGTGCTTTGAATTCAAAGTTGTTTGATCCTGAAATCCTAAAAGCACAAACTAAAGTAATTTCTATAAGGAATTAAAGCATTCATGTCAACCTTGTAGGTCTTCTGTTTCTGAATAGCTGTAAGGACACAGCCATTCTCTTCACTCGCCACTGAGTGGCGCAGTCCAGACTCCAGCTTGCTTTCACCAGCCGGCTAGTTTGAACATTGGCATTGATACTCCAGAGTGTAGTCTGTGATATTCAAATATATATTTGACACAATCTCCAAGGGAGAAGTAGGTTGACACCTTCACCAGATTGTTTTGTGTCAGTTCTCCATGTCCCAAAAATTGTTTTATACTCAATTTGCTACAATTTAAACAGCTGAGGGGGACAATGAAGAAACTACATACATTTATTGCAAACAATATTTAATTAGCATAATAGTGATAAATATAAGTTCCTGTCCCAGAATGCATTGAGTAACGCAAGTTGCCTGGCCTATATTAAAAATGAGTTTTAGTGAGGAGCGATCACAGAAATAACTACCTTATGAAAACTGGTTCCTGTACATTTGATAAGACTTTCAATAATCTTTCAATAACTGTGATTACAAATTTTACAGGATTGTATTTCTTTGTCATTCTTTAGATTTCTGTCTTCACTGTTCACACAGAGAAGATAAAAATAAAGTTGTTATACGCCCTGGAGAAAAGAAAGCTGTGGGGTGACCTCATTGCAGCCTTTCAATACCTAAAGGGAGCCTACAAACAGGAGGGGAATCAACTCTTTATAAGGGTAGATAACTGCAGCATGAGGGTTATAAGTTGAGGGAGGGGAGATTTAGGTTGGATGTCAGGGGGAAGTTCTTTACAGAGAGAGTGCTGAGGTGCTGGAACAGCTGCCCAGAGAGGCTGTGGATGCCCCGTCCATCCCTGGAGGTGTTCAAGGCCAGATTGGACGGGACCCTGGGCAGCCTGATCTAGTATTAAATGGGGAGGTTGGTGGCCCTGCCTGTGGCAGGGGAGTTAGAGATTCATGATCCTTCAGGTCCCTTCCAATTTTGGCCATTCCGTGATTCTGTGATTCTGTGATTCTATGATTCTGTGATATGTGGCTGGAATCTCCCTTAGGAAAACCTATTTAGATTCAGAACTGATTTTTTAGCCCGGATAACTGAGAAGTATAGGAACTTTTTTATGAAGAAAAAAAGAGAACAGTATCAGGAAAGATGAAATTAAAAATTTTTCTATTAATTACTATGTGAGCAAAACCACATTCTCTTGAACAGTTATGTATGGACTATGCTCAAAGGTGGAATGGAAATGAAACCTACTCTAAGACCAATCACAAAAGATTCTGAAAGTTACGTGTTCTTATAAAACAAAGATAGAAACTTTTACATGGGAAAATGTGATTTGCAATGTGGTGATCAATTCATAAAACTGCCCTATCCTATGAGCTAAATATCACTTCTCTTTACAAATTCTTCCTTTGAATCTGCTGTGAGACTTTCTCTCATCTTATCTGAGCTTTCTTTTTATATCACACATCATTCCACCTTCAGTGTAGTGACTCATGCCCCTCCTTGCTCTTTAACAAACTTGACACTGTATTTACATAGTCCTTGTGCCCTTCTAGGAAGAGTTTCAGGATATGTATCTTCATGAGGGAAACCTTAATGAGGAGAAACAGCAGAGGTTTACGTAGGTCACTCCAGACACAACATGGAAATAATAGTATAGAATGAAATGAAGATTATGATAACTAGTAATATTTGCATTGACAGTTGTCTGGAGTATGAAACTGCAACCAGAATATTCTTATGATAAATTTCTTACCATATATAAGGTTACATGTATGAAGATTAATCCCCTTCACTGTTATCTTGACAAAACTCCATCTTAATTAGATGTTGGAGTTGTTATACTTGAAGAAAAATATGGATCCTCCCCATAGACGTTGAACTACTACTACTACTACTACTACTACTACTACTACTACTACAGTCACAACAGGTTGTTGTCTCACTCTGAGTCACTCTGCTGAAATCTCTCTATGGTATTTTCTCTTTCTATCAGGTAACCTGGAAGATGGAAATAAGTCTTCACTGACTTTGCATCCATTTTTTCCCCTTTTTCAGTAAGACCTTTCCTGGGAAAAAGTGTGTCAAATTGGAAGAAAGGCTCCAGGATACTTGTGTTAATGATGGCAAACATTTTACTCTGTCTCTCTATGCTAGAAGCAACACAGTAGCAGTTTGTGCAGGCAGGCTGCTGTAACTTGCTTGTAGGTTCACAACCTGTGGAAACATTCTTGAACTTAGCCAGAATGGTGGTCAGCACAAGTCTGAGAGCTTAACCTGATGCCCCTTCAGGGAAATCCCCAGAGATGCCTGATACATTCACCCAGGAATAACTACTGAGGAAGCAGACCTTGATACTGGCACTTAATGACACTTGAACCTTCTCCTGGTGATAAGGTGAATACCTGCACAAGGTGGGCACAGGTGGGTGATCTTTTCTAGCAAGCAGCTGATTTTCAGGAAGCAATTAAAAGGCTGCATAATTTTAGAGGCACCAAGTCAGAGATGGATAGTGGTTTAGTAGTCATACTCCAGTATTGGACATCACTGAGAATAAAGCACATTGGTCACTGGTGACCCTCAAAAGCGGGGCTTCTCTTTAGCCTTCACTCTCCAGCTTCACAATGAAAAGAAGATACGAAGCTCTGACAGTTACAGACACCCATGACCAAGGTTTGCAAGGAAAAAACACACCAGCAGCCTACTTTGGATACTGTGAAAAGAAATGCTACATGCTGGAAGTGAATTTGACTTTCTGTTAAATAGCATAGAAGCTCCCCTTGCTGGCCCAACTGGAAGTCGTAAGAGATTTGTTGCCTACTAGGAACCAGTGTCTGGGACACTGCCGAGAGGGTACCACAGCTCATGAATAGCAGTAGGAATAGGACTACCATCTTCTGTTTCTCTTTCATGTGAGCATGTGATTCTTGTGTTGGGAACCCCAGAATTGGGCGCAGTACCCCAGGGGAAGTCTCACCTGGTGAGGTCTTGCCAGAAGAGCGACAAATGTTCATTAGTTGTCTCTCAGGACAAGAACAAGAAGGCCACATCAAGGGTATGTATAGCTATTGCAGATCTTCTTGAATTCCACTAAGGAAACCTCCATCCTCTACTAGCATTTCTTCTCTGAAGTGCCTGTATACCAATGTATGCAGCACAGGGAATAAACAGAAAGAAGAGGATCTTAGACACTGTCCCACACCACACCCCTATATCTAAATTGAGGAGGTATGGATTTGAATGTCAGACTATTCAGTGGATAAAGAATTGTTTGGATGGCCACAGCCAGAGGTTTGTGGACAATGACTTCTGTGTTCATGCGGAGTCTGGTGATGACTGGTGTCCCCTAGGCATCCATTCTGGGACTTGTGTTCTTCAACATCTTCATCACTGACATAGTCAGTACGACTGAGTGCACCCTCAGCAAGTTTACTGGTGTCATCCAGCTGAGTGCTGCAGTTCACATAACAGGAGGAAGGACCTGGGCAGGCTTGAAAAGTGGGCCCACATGCACAGAATGAGGTTTAACAAGGCTAAGTACAGGATGCTACGCCTGTGTTGGGGCAATCCCAGATATGTATACATAGGATTTGGGAGTTCTGGTGAGCAAGAAATTTAACACGACCCAGCAGTGTGCTCTTGCAGCCTGAAAGGCCAATTGCATCATAGACCACATGAAAAGAGGGGTGGCCAGTAGAGTAGGGGAGATGTTTGTCCCTTCTTCTCTGCTGTTATGAAGCCCCATCTAGAGTAATGTGTCCAGGCCTGTGGTCCTAAGTGCAAGAAAAACAGGTAACAGTTGGAATATGTCCAGAAGAGAGCTGCAAGGATAATCAGAGGGCTGGAGCAGCTCTTTTATGAAGAAAGCCTGATGGAACTAGGGTTATTCACCTGAGATAAGAGAAAGCTCCAGAGACATCTCATTGCAGTGTTCCAGTACTTAAAGGAAGCTTATAAGCAGGAGGGAGAATGATTTTTTACACAGTTGGATAGTGATAAAACAAAGAGGAATGGCTTGAAATGAAAAGAGGGGATATTCTTTACTAAGACAGTGGGGAAGCAATCAAACACGTTGCCCTGAGAAGCTGTGGATGCCCCACCCTTGAAGATGTTCAAGGCCTGTTTGGATGTTGTCCTGGGCAGCCCAGCCCAATGGCTGATATTTCTGCCCATGGCAGGGGGGTTGAAAGTTCTTTAAGGTTCCTTCCAACCTAAGCCATTCTATGATTTTGTGATTCTATGATTCTCCGATCTGTGCGTGGTCACAGAGCCATGATATCCTTGTGATCACAGAGACATGGTTGGACAGCTTGCACAACTGGAATGCTGTCATGGATGGCAATGTAATTTTTACGAAAGACAGACCAGCAAGGTGAGGCAGTGAAGTTGCTCATAATGTGAGAGAGGATGTGCAATGTATTGAGCTCTGCTTATGGATGAATGATGAACAAGTGAACAGTTTATGGGTGAGAATTAAGGGGGGCAGGCTAGTATGAGTGACAACGTTGTGGGTGTTTATTACAGGCTGCTTGGTCATAATGGGAGAAGTTAATGAGGTATTCAGAAAACATAAGATAACCTTATGATCACAGGCACTAGTTCACATGTGGGTCTTCAACCGCAGTGATATTTGCTAGAAAAGCAACACATCTGGGCAACTACAATCCAGGAAGATCCTGCAGAACTTCAGTGATTAACTTTCTGACCCAGCTGGAGAAGCCAACGATGAAAATTGTGCTAGGGGGCAGCCTAGACTACAGTGATCATGAGATGATAGAGCTCAGGTTGTGGATGCCCCATCCCTGGAGGCATTCAAGGCCAGGCTAGATGTGGCTCTGGACAGCCTGGTCTAGTGGTTGGCAGCCCTGCACATAGCAGGGGGTTGAAACTAAAAGATCTTTGAGGTCCTTTTCAACCCAGGCCATTCTATGACTCTGTGATTCTGTGAAAGGACAGTGAGGTGGATTGATAACAGGCTGACTGGCCAGGCTCAGAGGATTGTCATCAGTGCTGCAGTCCAGAGGTCTGAAACTAGCAGTGTTTACCACAGGTCAGTAATGGGTTCGGTTTTGTTCATTGTCTTTATCAATGACCTGGATAAAGGGATGGAATGCACCCTCAGCAAGTCTATTTTTGATACAAAGCTGGGGTGACTGAGGTGCAGGAAGGCTGTGCTACCATTCAGTAAGTCCAGGACAGGCTGGAAAATTGGGTGAAGGGGAAGAAAAAGAGATTCAACAAGGGCAAGTATAGAGTTCTACTCATGGGGAGGAATAACCACATATACTAGAATAGATTAGGGGCAGACCTTCTGGAAAGGGGCTTTGTGTAGAAGGACCTGTGTGTCCCTCTGGCCAAGAAAGCCAATGATATCCCGAGCTGCATTAGAAACCGCCTGGCCAGCAAGTTGAGGGAATCCATTTTCTATGTCGTGGTGAAGCCAAATCTACAGTACTGTGTTCAGTTCTGGGCTCTCCAGTTTAAGAAAGACAAGGAACTTTTAAAGTCTAGCAAAGGGCTACAAAATCGGGAGCCTAGAGCATCTCCCTTATGAGGAAAAGCTGAGAGACCTGGGATTGTTTAGCCTGGAGAAGGCTGAGAGAAGAACTTACTAACACTTACAAATATCTAAAAAGTGACTTTCAAGTGGATGAGGCCAGACTTTTCTCAATTACTCCTGGTGACAATGGGCAATGGCACAAACTGGAACACAAGAAGTTCCATCTGAATGTGAAAAAGCCTTTATTTTGAGGGTGAGAGAGCACTGGAACAGGTTGCTCAAAAAGATTACGAGGTACACTTTTCTGGAGATATCTAAAACCCACCTGGACACTTTCTTACTGGAGGGAATCTGCTTTAGCAGGAGCTGAACTAGGTGACTTCCAGAGGTCCTTTCCAATCCATATGGTTCTTGATTCTGTGAGTGGCACTGCCAGAAAAAAAAGATTGCAGTAGCTAAATTAAAATATTCTGAAGAAAACAATAATAATCTTCAGTCAAGGTAAGTATTTTACACACATTTTCTAGTGTGGTTTGTTCACCAAACTGGACATCTTCCCAGATTTTGGGTGATGACGGCAAATGGAGCAAGGTATAATATCTGCACCTGACATTCCCTCTGTCATTTCCTGCTCAGCTTGTGCTTTGATCTTGGTCTCTGAACATAATTATGAAGCCTGAATCAGAACCAAGCTCTCATTTCTGCTGCTCCAACTTGCCCTCTTCTTTAGCTCCTGAGGAAGACCCTGTGATTCTCAAATATTTGCCTTTTATTTTTAGTCCAATAAAATGGACCTCCTGCAAATTCAGGTTGTCTTTTTCTTTTCTTTTCTTTTCTTTTCTTTTCTTTTCTTTTCTTTTCTTTTCTTTTCTTTT
>JAPSGF010000003.1:6498488-6522057 GCA_035772895.1 Perdix hodgsoniae
TCTTTTCTTTTCTTTTCTTTTCTTTTCTTTTTTTCTTTTTTAATTACCTGCTTCTAATTATGTAATCAACGTACCTCAAAAGTATCCAGTAATGTAGAAAACATAATTAATCTTTTGTAAGAAAGATTGTGTCTTCTTTGCTTTAAATTGTACCAAACCCTTAGCTGGCACACACCAGCAGAGCTCCATTAAGTCAGCCAACATATGTTCATTTGCAACATTTGTATGTTTGGCTCAATCTTTTTGCTTTGCTTTTAGTGATCGTTACACACTGAGATGGACCCACAAGACTAAGAAAAAAGTCTTTGTTATCAGCCAGGGGCAATTAGCATAGCTCTGTTAACTGGATTGAGGATATCTTGATTTACAGCAGCTGAACATTTGGCCCCTGCAGATACTATTTCAATGTTTTACATTACTCACTGTGGTATACATGCACACAAACACACATATATAAGACTTTGCACTGACTTCAGGAGATAAGGATCTTAAGGTCCTATATCCCACATACTGCACTCTAGATCTCTTGTAAACTATACTGTAAATAGTATAGTAATCACCATTATGTTACATTTGCTTAGTTATGATATCTAATTTCTGTCAACTGGCAGAGAAGAGCAAAAGTAAAAAATTAACAACCAGACCCCAAAGTTCTATTTTTCTTTTATGCAATTCTTGACAAAGATATCACCTCATTCATCCTTATAAAATTTCATTCAATCAGGTCAAAGAATAATAATGAATCCAATACCTGATCTCTTTCTCTACATACACACATACACAAATACATACACATATATATATATATATGTATGTATTTGTGTATGTGTGTATATATATATATCCTCTTTTTCTCTATTTTAAATGTGATACAAAAACAACAGAAGTAAGAACAGAATCATGTATCTTACTTCTAATTTTTAGAACTGTAGTTTTCTAAAAAGAATTGTCAAACTTGCCCCAGACACATTTGTTGACATAGAGCTTAGTGTCCATCCTTTATTAACAGGAATATTTTTCTGTAGCCATTTTCCACTTTCCATCAGAAACAGCACATGGCAACAGCTCATGTCTAGTGACTGTTAAAAATTCTTTGGGGAGAGCTAAGGTTGTAAAAAAAGAATGTTAAATACATGCATAAAAAGTGCAAGCCAACAGTTTACAGCTCGTACATAAATGTCCTCGTTCTACTTTCTTTACAAGGCAAAGGTCAAGCAACCAGCAAATGCCCACTTTTGCCGATTATTGAACCACAGCAAACTAAATTCAGATAATCCCCTATCCTTTGTTTTGTAAAGAAGGAGAAGAGCATGAAGGAGCAAATAGGAGGAGGTACTCCTCCTTTTCTTCTGTAGACTTAGGAAAATGCTACAGAAGCTGGAAGCTCAGGCTTAAATCTAGTATCAGGCAGTACAACATGATTGTGGCCTTCAGTGGGGTTGCTCAAATTCCAACATGATGTAAATGATGAAAGGCTTGAGCCAGTACTTGTTTATGGAAAGATTTGTTTATACTTGCAATATCACCAGAATAAACTTGTTAAATATTTTTAAATATTAAAAAGACAGGCTTTATCTTGTTAGATAAAGTGGACACTTTCTGCCTCTATATCTTCACTGACCTTTTAAAGACAGCACTCTTCATTAAACAGTTAAGCACAGAGTTAAAGGGAAAGCATTTCCATTTCTTTTCTCTGAAGTGGCTAACTTTGAAGTCTTGTAGTGCAAAAGATACAGTTCACAGTGGAGTCAAATACTCACCACAGGAACTACTGTTCTTACAATAGCAGAGGGTGTGTTACAATAGGGATTTGCTGAATATACAGACTTTTTGAACACAGTCAATACACGGTGTTCTGTTAACAAGTTGATCTCTTCCTGGAGCCATCCTTTAGATCCTTTATTATAGGAACTACTGCAAAAGAGTTTCACTGAAACAGGGTAATTCCTTTGACAGATGTGATAACAATAACTATATTTTCCTTTTTGATACATGGTTTTTGGTTTCACTTCACATATCTGTATTAAGGGATTTTTTATGGGCATTTTATCCTACTACTAGATCTTCTCTTAAGTTGGGATTATTCTGTAATCAGTAGCATTTTCAGTCTGTCAGAAGCAGCAGAGAGCAGTTGAGAAATAATAAGACAGGCTTCTGTAGGCATTCCATAAAAGTTTCTCTAAGTACTTAGTAACTGTTCAAACACTATGCAAAGCATAGTGACAGACTCCTAATTTTCACACTCCAAACTGTCCCTAAGGAGCTACGAAATTTTCAAATAAGGAGTAATACAGAGATGTTCTGGCTATGTTTCCATAGATATTTCCTTAAGGAAATGTTCTTATTCAATGAGTTAATAAAACTATCTCCTCTCTGTTCCATCCTTCCCCTGCCCTCTTTTTCCTTTTTCCTTTCTCCTTTTTCTTTTTTTTTTCATTTTTCCTTCCCTCCGCTTTCCTCCTTTCCTTCCTCCCTCCCTGACTCCTTTCTTTCTTCCTTTCCTTCTTTCTCTTTCTCTTTCTCTTTCTCTTTCTTTTTCTTTTTCTTTCTTCTTTTTCTTCTTTCATTTGAATAATTCTTCATTCCCACCACCCAGCTTTCACAGGCTATGACTGTTGCTAAACTAAGCAACTGCAAGGTTTTCTTCTACTTTGTCAGGAGCCATTTACATGTGTTTATCCAGTAATAAATTATATTCTGTCTACTGAAATTCATAAGATGATTCAGAAAAAAACACCTACAGAATATTATAGATCTATACCACTTACCAATGTCTCAAACATTCACAGTACCCTTCAAGTTTTGTGATTATCTTCTCTGCTGTGACAGAAAGTATATACATGTCCCAGTACTGGCTTTGAAAGCACAAGGCACTATTGTTCATCTTTTGCATGCCTGAAGATACTATCAGGGCATTTGACTCTGGGACAGGAATTTTTCCTCCAATGATGACAATTTTTCTTTTATTTTATCCTTAAAAAAAAATAATGTTCCTGAAAAAAAACCAGCAGTTGTCTATTCTCATTCATCTGCACTGCCCAATGCCTTAAAAGTAACTTCTTGCAGAGAAATGAATTTCTTTTTACTTTTTCTTGTGGAACATACATTCTAAGGCATGAGTTATAATCTCACACTGTGCTGTTAAATGTCCCCTTACTATTCATAAATGCTTTGACTCTCATCCATTTTGGAGTGTGCTGGTAGAAAAAATGAAGCTGAAGAGTGAAATTCCATTGAGCCATTTTGACAGAATCCAAGCACTGCATTATTTTTAAATTTATGTTTGTTTTCAAGACCATTCTCTTTACTCTATCTGTAACACACACACAGTTAAGAATACTTACTGTTTTGCTAAAACACAAGATTGTATGGTACCAAAAAGTACCTATCATGGCAGACAAGCACTTGCTGGCAACATTTTGACATAGACCGATGCAGGCATGATCTTTACCTATGTTAATGTAAAGGAATGAAATAGAAACCAGGAATAATCATCTACTGACAGTGACTGCCAAAAACACTATTATTATTCTATCCTAGCTCATAATTTTGTAATGGTTAGATTAGAAAAAATCACAGGACAATATTAGTCTAAATACTGATGTCCTGATGCACAATTGCTCTGCAAAATGAGATTAAGAGATTCCATGCTCTGGTTTGTAGACACATTTAATTTCTGATTAGATGACTGGAAGAAACTGTTATGTTCAGAGCGGTTGACTGGAAGAAACTGTCAAAGTGTTGATGTTTTCCAGGGACTGTGGCTCCACATTAATTCTATTTAGTTTTGTGAAAATACTAATGGGTCATGTGAAATCTTTGGAGTCTTATGAAATTTACTTGCCATTTTCCAACTTTCCTTGCAGAATTCAATGAGAGTTGACACAAAAAGGTATAGACAATACTTAATTTCTTATACTGGTGATGGTGTTCACCCTAAAAGTGAAGCTTTGCTTACTTCTCTAGCTTGGAAGTCATACGGCTGGAAGGAAGAATACGGCCGGAGGAAAGTAAGAAGTCTCTTGCAGGTAACCATCCATGTTAATTCTTTATTCTAATAGTCCCAAACAGGTTTTGAAATCCTGTATCAGATTCTGAACATACTCTTTGAAACATCTACATCTACTCTTTAAGAAATAAAGCACCATAGCTTTCCATCTGACCTTCACTAGATAGCAGAAGGAGCCACACACAGAGGAAAGAGTTCGTTGTTATGGTTGTTGTGGATTCTCAGGATCCACAGAGGTATGAAAATTTCCACTCAAGCACTGAGAGCTGACTGGCCATTATGCATTAGGATTGTGCAACCCATAAAGGGCCTTACTTTCAGGATCAAACACATTTTCTTCTTTTATTCCAATATAATAAAAATAAAAAAAAACAACTCATAAATACTTATTTGTTTCTGATAGTGATTCCAATAATCACTAGTGCTGCAAAGAATGTACTCTGTCTTGTAATTATTTGCCATCAAGAAAGCTTAGAGAAAAAAAGGTAAGAGAAGAGGTGTATGTTTTAAAACATGTCAGCAGCTGGAAAGACCTGCACCTTTAAAAAGTTTTTTTTTTTTCTTCAGAAGTGAAGGGATTCTATAGTCAAGGAATCACATAGAAAAAGGCTCATTGTACCTTTGAGCTAAACCTGAGGATGAATTAACTTTGTAACCAGACTTGAGTGTGTGTAAGTTGATTGGAAATCAGGGGATGCAGAATTGACTGAAAGAAATTGCCATCCAACAGTGCGCAAGATTTGCATTTCAGTCTGGAAAGATACTTTGTTGCTGATATTATATCCCGGAGCTCAACAGAGATCTGCGGAGAACAGAAGTGGGTACTATTCCTCAGCTTAGAGTAACACACACAGTCTGCGGAGCAAAAAACCTGTGTTTACCACTATGAACATTTACGGTGGTTTCTGAAAGAGCCTGAATGAGAGCTGGAAAGACCAGAGCACACTAGCAACTTCCCTACTTTTCAGAAACAAAAAATATTGAATTAGTCAAGTAAAACCCTATGAAATGTTTCCTATGAACAGCTTATGAAACATTTACCTCACTTATTCTAGAATTCTAGAGTCGCTAACAATAACTGTCAAGAAATCAGATTTCTCTAAAAAGAGAAGAAGAGGTAGCACAGAAAGGTGTTTCTTGAAGCAGTCATCGGCCACCAGCTTCTGCTGACAACTTCGGAGACCAGGGCAATGGAGTCTTCTTAAGGAAAATGGCCCTCAGAGACCAAACTTTGTAGGAATTCAATGGAAATGGAGTTCCCAGTTGAAATAAATTTGCTTTAGAAAAGCCAAGCTTCTAGTCATTTGGCTTCTGCAAACTATTCAGAGTGCCTTCCTCCCTAAATCCTATTAAATCTGCAGTTTTCAGGACCTATTCCACATAAATCAGTCTTGAGCTGATCAGAATTTCTTTAATAACAGTTTCCAGACCCATGCCGTTAGGGTATGAAAAATCAGAATAACCCAAGCCAGAATTTTTAAAAATTAATTTTGTCTTGTGAGACATAGCAAAATGGTTGATGGACATAACTGATGTTCAGGAAAGTTGACTTTACCTGTAAGAGCCTCCTAGCTTTAAATGCCTTTTAGTTATTTTAAGTAGGGATATCTCCACTGATTCAAATGGATGTATGTTTACCAAAATTAGCTAAGGATCTAGTCATTTTTCTTAGTAATAGGTCTGGATCTGCTTGCTTTTTGACTATTTTTTCTAAAAAAAGTACCTGAGCTAACTGACCCAGTTCAATTTGCCAGTGTTCTGAAACCCATTGCTAAATATCTGTCTTTCTCAGTTACATCTAATAAAAAAATAAAAAATAAAATAAAAAATTAGAATGATTCCCAATGACCTTGATAACTTGTTTCTCTGTTTTGATTTTCTGAATTACTGCTTACTGCTTACAAAACAGATGAGCTTTGTTTCTTTTGATGAGCAAACAATAAAGAGAGTAGCATTGAATCCCTGTCTGTCACTGACAGTGATAACTGATAGACTGAAAGAGTCTGTGCTGTGTTTCCTGGCTGGTATTTGATGGATGGTAAATTTTCTTGGGTCATCACTTATTTCATACATTTTTATCCTCAAAAGGTATATTTTTAATGTTTTTATTGAAAGTGGTATTTTTATGATATATCAATTTATCAAAATGGTCATGCAATGTAACAGTTTACCACTGTTGAGTAAGGTGGTCTTCTTCACTGCTTCTCATCTCATCTTCCAGATTCATGGTCTGTGCCAGATTGCACTGGGACATGAAGAATGACTGAGCTGATACAAGATGCAAAGCTGGAGTGTGAGACTGTCAGTGAAAAGGTGGAAGGGACACTTTCTTTCCCTTCCTGAACAGTAAATCCCTGAAGCAAAATTAGCTCTTCTCGTGTTCTGAAATTGTGCTCTCTGAGTTCATTTTGCTTTCTTTGTAGCAATGTTGCAAATCAGATTGGAGAAGTCTCCTCATACTGCATTGATCTGTGGAAGAGTATGAAAAAACATCATACTACTTAATAAGTTATGTGGCAGACAACATCAGAATTAATGTATTTTTAACATAAAATTTTAAAGGCAGGTAAACTAACCTATTCTGGAGGTGTAGTTTTTATTAGCAAACACGATTTTTATTATTATTATTATTATTATTACTACAATATTCTTTTTCATCCTACTCATATTCTATTATTTCCCTTCCTCTACTTTTGAAAAAAGAAGGAAAGGTTTCAAGGAAAAGAAAGCAACTCCTGAGGAAGACTTTTGTGTTGACAGAAAAGAAGCTAAACAGTCCCATTACTTTAATCACCTGTTCTGACTAAAGTATCTGTTAGCTGAAGTATGTTTGCCTGACATAAGATCAGCTCATATTTTGAAAAAGAAATGGCTGCTAGGTGAAAGTTATGTGCTCCAAATTTCTAAATAAAATGGAAAGAAAGAGGACTAGTTATGCTGGAAATAATAATGAGTTATGCCGGAAATAATAATGCAATACTAACTACTAACTATGCTACTAACTGAATACTATATACTATAACTACTATATGCAAACTAGATACTAACTATGCTAACAAGGTCTACGGTATCAAAACAATACAAAGATAAGAACAGTTCAATACCAGGAGTTTGCTTTTAAGTTGGAATATTTAAGAAATCTTTTACAAGTGTAATTAATTTGCAAATGCTTGATGTGTACAACTTAGGTCTCTCCAGTCATCAGACAGAGATTATTGCTCATCCTGCTGTGTTTCATGACTATATTTATATAAAAAACAATTATACTATCAATCTACACATTTACCCTCCAATAAGATTGTGGCTGCCATTCCAAACAAAGATAGAAAAAACAGAAACCCACATTCTACATTCCCAGTAGAGGGAAAGGATTTGAGTGAATTATTCTTTGACATTCATATTATAATGCGTGCTTTGTAACAAACAGCAACTTTGAGAGTGGTACTGTGGATGGAAGGTTGGGGCAGATAGATATTAAGATCATCAGAGATCCCTGCTTGCAGACAAATAGTCCTGAATACAGAATTAAGTCATGAAAGCTTGAATTTGTTCAACATTTTCTAAATAAAAAGCAGTAAGAAATCAAAATCAAAATCCCTTATTCTTTAAAGCTAAAAAGCTCTGAAATTCATATGAGCCAGTTATGAACTTCCATGGCAAAATTTTCATTCACATCCATGGAATGGTATTAAGCTTTGAAGGATAATTGTCCTTTACCTCCTTTTATTTCAGTGTAATACCTTATATCTCAGAGAAGAAAAAAATTTAGATTAATTTTCCAGACTACAGAATATTTTCTCAAAAATACAAAAGCTTGTCTAATAGGAGACTATGCAGTATTTAAAGTTGTGAATGCTGTCTAACTGGGTTTTATTAAAGCATTTGATACTGTTTCTCACAGCATTTTTCGGGAGGAGCTGGCTTGACAGCTTCAACAAGTGTATAGTTTGCTTGGTGGAGAACTGGGTAAAGGCCCTCCCCCACATCCTGTGATATTCTCCTATCCAGACTCACTCACACACCTTGGCCAGCTCCATCTAACGGCCAGCACAGGTAGCCTCTTCTCCATGTTAAATCACTGCCATACCTCTAACCACTACCTTGAAGCTCAGAGAAAAATTATGGTTGCCAGGTATGGCTATTTAGCTTTAACTTGAAACATAGGTTATACTCAAAGCTACCACACAAAACTCCTATCTATAGAATCAAACTGAAAATAGTCTTTTGTCATGGATCTCTCATCAGCACTATCAAAACAAGAAACAGGAATTGCTCAGACCATTTCCCCTTCTGCATTTGTTAAATATTACATTTAACTATCTCTTCTCTGACAGTAGTTGACATGTACTCATGAAAAATTGAGTAACTGATTAGGGATTAAGGATTGAGTAACTGGAAGGAATTTTCCTAGTCCCTCTCCCGGGGTACTACATGTTGATGAGCCTCATCTCTGTGTCTGGGAAGGTTGTGGAACAGATCCACATCGAAAACATATTAGGACGCATGGGGGATGAGCATCATCCCATCCAGATATTTAAAAAGTCGTGGCTGCCAGGTGAGGTCCTGGATGACTGGAGGAAGGGTTGTGTCATTCCCATTTAGAAGAAAGGGAGCAAGGAGGACCTGGGGAACTACAGGCCGGTGAGTCTCACCTCTGTGCCTGGGAAGATCATGGAACAGATCCTCCTGGATGACATCACATGAGGAGTGAGTGTGTGATCTGAGACAGCCAGCAAGGCTTCACCAGGGGAAGATCATGCTTAACCAATCTGGTGGCCTTCTATGATGGATTGACGGCATTGGTGGACAAGGGAAAGGTGACTGATGTCACTTACCTGGACTTGTCCAAGGCCTTTGACATGGTCTTGCACCACATTCTTATCTCTAAATTGGAGAGGTGTGGATTTGAAGAGTGGACTATTCATTAGATAAGGAATCTGTTGGAAGGTCACAGTCAGTGGCTTTACATCCAGGTGGAGGCAGGTGATGAATGGTGTCTGCCAGAGGGCCGTCCTAGGACCGGTACCCTTCAGCATCTTTGTCAGTAGTATAGATGATGGGATTGAGTGCACCCTCAACAAATTTGTTGATGACACCAAACTGAAGGGTGCAGTTGATATGGCAGAAGGAAGTGATGCCATCCAGAGGGATCTTAATAAACTCGAAAAGTGAGCATTTGTGAAACTAATGACGTTCAACAAAGCAAGGCACAAGGTTTTGCACTTGGGTTGAGGTAATCCCGGATGTGTATACAAAGTGGAAGAAAGAACTCCTTGAGAGTAGCCCTCCTGAGAAGGACTCAGGTTCTGGTTGAAGAAAAACATAACATGAGTCAGCAACATAACACTTGCAGCCTGAAAGGCCAATGGTATCCTGTGTTGCATCAGAAGAGGAGTGGCCAGCGAGGCAAGGGAGGTGATTGTCCCCCAACAAGGAAAAAATGTGAAGCTGCTGGAGAGAGTCCAAAGGGGAATTTGAGAGCTGGAGCACCTCTTCGGTGAAGACAGGCTGGGAGAGCTGGGATTGTTCATCCTGGAGAACAGAAGGCTGTTGGGAAACTTCACGGTGACCTTCCAGTACTTAAAGGGAGATTATAAACAGGAGGGAGAACAACTTCTTACATGATAGGACATGATAGATAGTGATAGGACAAGGGGGAATGGTTTTAAACTAAAGGAGGGGAGATTTTAGCAAAACTTCAGGCAAGTAAACTACATAGCAGAAATTTGCACCCAGAGCCTTTGCAGAAAGGTAAATCTGAGTAAAACATTGCAGAAAAAGCCGTTAGGAAGGGACTGAGCAGACCCTGACATTCAGCAGCACTGACGCGGTGTGGACAGAACCAGGGGTGACAGTGGCCAAACCCACCTGTATGTGCAAAACCTGCCACTAGTCAGGGTGTAGCATGGCAGAAGAAGGAAACAAATCAAAGAAACTTAGCTTTAAATACCTGGCTTTGGGGCTGGAGCCACTGCCAGAACTTTGTTCTTTTTGACAACCAATTAGCCTACACAGTCCTGGGTTTGTGGGCACTAGATTTCTCAAAGGGGGAAAAGGATTCTTGGAAAAAAGCTAACAGGGCTCGTTGGGACAGCTTTAAACTAGGTCTGAATGGGCAGGAGTGATAGTGATCCTTCCGATCACTCGGATCCTTTTCCGATCCCAGGGACAGGGATGAGGCATCTACAACCTCTCTGGGCAGCCAGCTCCAGTGCATCACCACCTTCTGTGTGAAAAACTTCCTTTTAATATCTAACCTAAAACTCCCTGCATTAGTTTAAAATCATCCCACCTTGTCCTATCACTATCCTCACTTGTAACCAGTCTTTCCCCCTCCTCTTTATATGCTTCCTTCAAGTACTGGAAGGCCACAATGAGGTCTCCTGGAAGCTTTCTCTTCTCCAAGCTAAACAATCCGTTTCCTCAACCTTTCTTCATAGGACAGGAGTTCCATCCCTCTGATAATCTTAGTGGCTCTCCTCTGGATCTGCTCCAAGAGCTCCTTGTCCTTCTTCTACTGGGGGCCCCAGGCCTGGACACAGTACTCCATACGGGGCCTCACAAGAGAGGAGTAGAGGGGGACAATAACCTCCCTCTCCCCGCTGGCCGTTCCTTTTTTAATGCAGCCTAGAACACAGTTGGCCTTCTGGGATGCAAGTGTACACTGCAGGCTCAGTTTGAACTGAACTCGGAAGTGGTTGACAAAAAGAAGAAGAGCTCATACCCTTGGGAAGTTTGAAGATGACAGATGCAGATCAGTGGTATGAGGCTCAGCAAGACCAAGTGACAGGTCCTGCACTTGAGTCACAACAATTCCATGCAGAGCTACCAGCTTGGGGCAGAGTGGATGGCATATGTGGGGGAGAAAGATCTGGGGGCATTATTCAAGAACCATCAGAACGTTTGCCAGAAATGTGCCCAGACAACCAAGACAGCCAATGGCATCCTGACTTGTATCAGTAAGTGTCATCAGCAGGAGCAAGGATGTGATTGTTCCACTGTACTTAACAACAGTGAGGCTGCACCTGGAATACCATGTTCAGTTATGGGCCCTTCACTACAAGAAAGTCACTGAGGTGCAGGAGCATGTCCAGAGAAGGGCAATGAAGCTGGTGAAGGGCCTGGAGCACAGATCTTATAGGGAGTGGCTGAAAGAACTGCGTTGTTTAGCCTGGAGACCTTATCACTCCCTACAACAACCTGAAGGGAGGTTGTAGCAAGGTGGGCGTTGACCTCTTCTCCCAGGTAACAGCAACAGGATGAGAAGGAACAGCTTTAAGTTGAACCAAGGGAGGTTCAGGTTCAACATGGGAAAATTTCTTCTTGAATGAACAAGAACAAGAACGGCATTGGAACAGGCTGGGCTGCTCGGGAAAGTGGTGGAGTCACTGTTCCTGGGGTGTTCAAGAAATGTGTAGGTGTGTCACTTGGGGACATGGTTTACTGGGCTTGGTGGTGATGGGGTGGCAGTTGGGCGGTTGGATGCAGGGTGACATAAGAGGATGCAGGCAGAATCCTTGGGAAATGTGGAGATCAGATGGAAGAGATTAGCTCTACTGTGAAGGCAAATCAGTGGGATATGGACCTCAACTGCTGCCATCTCAGAGGGGCCCTCATAACAAGATGGAGGCCAGCATGAAGAGCGTGAAGGCATGGGGTAGGCAGGAGGAGGCAGAGTGCCCCACCCAGGCTCCACCTCATAGTGTGTCATGGTTCCAGGGGTGGGTGGGCAGCACTGTAATGTCAGCACAGCCGATTCTGAGCTCAGAGGGGTGGTCCCACCTCTGCTATTGTCGTGGTGACCAGCGTTTAGCTCTCTCTTTGTCCCTGTTACCCTTGTCCTTCTCTACGGCCTCATGTTCCTGGTGGCAGGAATCTCCCTGCTCACTGTGATCCGAAACCTACAAGTACAGGAGCTATGAGGGTGGGGGTGACTTGTGGCTGGGGGGGACTCGTGGCTGGGTGAGTTGGGGTCAGGTCTGCAGGACCCCTCAGGAGTGCAACTGTGTCATGCCCATGTGCCCACAGGCTGGCAGACGACGCTTGTGGTGGAGAAAATGGTGGCAGCAAGCAGTGGCACCAGAGCCAGGTGAGCTCTCTGAGGGTTAGCCTGAGCTGCAGGCTTGCCCAGGAGCGTCCATCCCCAGGCAGGACCTAGCCTCTGGCAGCAGCTGAGCCGCAGCCCAGAACCTGGCACAGTGCAGCCTGGCCAGATGGGCCCGGGGCATGGGCATGCAAACTTTTGGCTTCCTGGGCTGTGGTGGGTGTGTGCTCAGGGCTGGGCTGGGCCTCTTGGCAGAGCAGAGCTGCAGATGAAGTGGGGCAGAAGCGAGGCTGCAGTGACAGCTGTTCCAGGCTGCAAGAGGCCCACGGGACACAGATTGGACATGCTTGGCCCAGAGCATCCCCGGAGTCCCTAGCCCACCGTGGCTCAGGATTTCTCCCTGTTTTGCAGGTGCTGAGAGACAGGCAGCCAGACACAGCAGCAGCTCCCAGTGTGAGCCATGGTGCCCCGGCAGTAAGGCCGCCCAGGAGCTCCAGCAGCTTGTCCTGTCAGGGCTGCCTGGGCACAAGCCTGTGCTGGGCCCTGACTTCTGGCAGGCAGCCTGGAGGGCCTGGAGGAACTGGTGAAGTGGAACAGCCTGTCGTGCCACTGTTGCAACTCCTCTGAGGTTTGATACTGTCCCAGAGAAGGCTATGACCACTCCTTGACTGTGCCTGGCAGAGCACCGACAGAGCCGGTGCCATTCTGTACCCCTGGATCCGTGTGGAGCGCTGGAGCCCACAAATCCCTGAGCATGCATGTGGCATGGAAAAGCCTGAAAGTGCACCTGGGGGCCCTGCACCCTGGGCTATTGTTCTCCCAGCTGCAGGCAAGGAGAAGGCAATACTGCTCTGTTCTGCCCAAACTCACCTAACAGGGCAGACTCAGCCTCTGCTGCAGCACCGTATGAGCCCCTTGCTGCAGGCCAAGGGTGACTACACGGCAGGCAACATTCTTAAGAAGCAAGATCTGAAACAGTGGGAGGGTCCAAACCCTAGTGGAATTTTGCAGAACCCACTAGTACCATGCCCCCCACTGCTTCTGCTTCCCCAGAATATGGGTCTTTCTGAGAATCTCATTGAGTTTGTTCTCTATTTCCAGGGCCAGGCTGAGGCACAGGGGCATCCCAGAAAGAGGCAGCAGCACCATCAGGGCCAGCCCAAGGAGTCAGCAAAGATTCCTTTGCCTCTGTGCACAGCACCTAAGGAGACAGAATGTCCAACGGCTATAGCAGCACTTCCTGGCCCAGCCAAAGCAGCACGGCTAAAGGACAACAGCAGTCAAACGGGCACCTCAGATCTGGATGTGGCTGACATTAAAGCTATCAGGAGGCAGCACCACAGGGATGCTGAAGTGGAGATGCCTGACAACATCTCAAAACTGCAGCTCAGTCAGGTGACTTGCAGGAAGCCCTCCATGCACACAGCCAGCAAATGCCTGGAGCTGAACTTCCTTGGGCCAGTGCAGAAGTCCACAGAACAGCTGCAAAATTTACAGCCAACACAGGGTGCACCAGTCTCCACACCCTAGGAGAAGTGCCCCCTCCATCCTGACCAGGTCAGGAGGCAGCAGGGTGGCGCTGGGGCACCAGGATCATGCCTGGTCTCCACGTACTTCTACAGCTGTGAGGCTCGGTTCCAGACTGAGGAGGAGCGTGAGACCCTGGAGCTGCACATCTGCTCCATGAAGCTGAAGCACCTTGGCAACTGCCTCATTTCAGGCCATCTGCTGCAGTCAGCAGCGTCCTGAGAGAAGGAGTCTAGCAGCACATACGTGACTGCACCATCTGAGGCAGACTGGACTGTGGCATGCCCCAAAGGACACAAATGGTGGTCCTGGTGGAAGAAGTGACCTAGGAGAGGCAAGAGCAACTGGAGCACCAAAGCAGAATGCAGCAGCTCTCCACCTGACAGTGTAAGGAAGTGTCACTGTAAGACAGTGTTCTGTGAAGCACAACAGGATACCACCACCTGACGCAGCTCATCATTAGCGACCCTGTCTGTGGCTCCAAGAAATTGTGCTACTCACACCATACCCGGGATGCTGCAGCCATATCAACTGGCAAGAAGGTCTACTTAGTCTGAGCAAAGATGTGTTTGATGCTCTAAACGCCAAGGATCACTGCTCTAAGTCCATCCATCTTGCCTGTAAGGAGAGGAAGGGCCAGGCTCAGCAGTGCTCCTTCTCTTTAAAAAAATCTTTATTTTTTAAAATAAATAAGTTTATTTACTTGTAACAAAGAGATTTCTCTGTGGGGCCTCCATAGGGATAGAAAGTGGAGATGGGCTCAGGAGTTACAGGGAAGGTGTGCTGTCCCATTGATAGTAGGACATGGAGATAAGGATAAGCCAGGGCAAATTGGCTGGAGCTGCTTCTCCTTCCTGGTTTTACCCTGGGAGCAGCCTGGGACTCTGTGACTCATCTGGAGGCACAGAACCAAGTCCTGCACCACCTCACACTGATAAGAGGAGACTGCAGGCTCCCATAGCACCAGGAACTGGCCATCAGCTCCTTCTACAGGCAGGCAGGCTTGAGGTAGCGCAGGGCAAGTCCTTTGGCTCACCTTGGCTTGTGATCCAGGAGTGGTGGAAGCATGTGTGGAAACAGTGCATATAGAAATCTGTAAGGACAGGAAATCCTGTAAGGACAGGAATGGCCAGGCTCTGCAGTGCTCATTCTCTTTAAAAAAAAATCTTTATTTTTCTGGCCACACGATTTCTAACTGACCTGGATGGCATCAGGTCTCTTGGCTCAGAACCTGTACATTTTGATGTGGCTCTTACTTAATGTGAAAATGTGTGTAAAATATGAAGAAAGGCACAAAAATATTCAAGTTTCACCCAAGCATCTGAAACCTGTAATGCCTGAACTCATCATTATTCACTGACGTGGATCTGCAATCTGTATGAAGCAAGATTTTATTTTCTTTCATTTTCTAAGTCACTGTAATCCAGAGTATGGGGACAGAATGAAAGACATCATTATTCTTCCAAAAAGTCAAAGCCAGAAGGTCTGAAAGCCTATATATTCACATTAAATAGCTTATAATTTGTGTTTTTATGTCCTAACTTGGGACAATGACGCATACAATATCTATGCTGTTGAGAATAAAGTTGGGCCATGCAGCCTATTAGGGGTGAAAACCACTGATTTAGGTTGTTTTCATCTTTACCTTTATTTTCTGTGCGCATGAAGAATTCTCTCTTTTAAAAGGGTGAAGTGCATGCTGAAATTGAATCATGCTATTCTTACATAATTTTTTCATTGGATTGTTGTAACCTATAAAGAAATCCAATTAAATTTCCCTTGCAGGCACACAGCCTCATTCAGCATGCCTTTATAAGGCTGGCTTGTTGTATTGTATGGCATGTCTACGAATTGAGAAGCACTGAGGCCCTGTCCCATTCCTTGTCCTGTGTGACATGATGTAGAGAGAGTCTGCCCGCAGTGTTTCAAAGAGCTTATTATCAGAAAACATAAAGGCTTTGCCATCATTTCTGATGCTATGGTTTAGAATATGCATTTAGTGAGCAGTTCTGAGCACTGTATGGCTCACCAGCACCTTCTGCAGTTCTGATTTTCATCTTCTTTATACCAAGGAGATAATGTTTGCCTTCATCCATGAACACAGCTTGGAAATACATGCAGACACAAAAAATATCTGACTTTTCTAACAGTAGCTGTAAACATTGTATGTCCTGTGTGTCCAAGAGATAGCTGAAGCTGTACAACATAAATGCCTTGGATTGATCAATCTGCTTGCTTTTTTTTTCACTTATGAGAAAGGCAAAGTGCAGGGCAAGTCACCTTCTGTAGGCTCTATGTGGTTCCTACATAGAAGATTGCAGGCTGTGGCAAGGAGCAAGATCAGTCATCTAACTGGTGGCACATACCTGGCCTACACAGGTCATGAAGTGAATACAAATGCCTTCTTTCACCTCCTCAGACCTCCACATCCTGTAGTTGGAAATAAGCTATAAGATCCAAATTATAAACACTATGTGGAATGCTGGGATGATAAAGATTAACCACTATATCTTCCTGTTAATGTGGAATTGATTTCTGTGCTATATTTCCTGACGTTTCTCCAATCTAATTTAAATGTTCCCAAGTGTTCTTCTCCCTTGAGAAATTATTTCACCATCTAATGTTTTGATGATGGGAAAGATGCAGTCCAGACCTAAGTTAAGAACTGAAATATACATGTATGCAACATTAGGAAAAAAGCAGAATCAATCACATGTTTAAAATCACATGTATTCTTTAGTGCTATAAATAGTCTCACTACTTGGGGTTTTCTTCTGATAGTCAATCTAAATTTTTCTTCTTTTAATTTCTTCTCATTATTGCTCTAGTTATACCCCTGTAACTAAGCTAAATAATTAATTGACATTTTCATTTACTTCAACAGGAGACATTCACACATATCAGAGGACAAATTTTAGCTCTTAATAATGAAATGATCCGTTGTTTCACCAAGCAGATACTGGAAACAGTATCTGCTACTCACCTAGCAGATACTAGCCTACACCTGCTTACACAAAAGAATTGAGAACCAATAGTTTATGATGACCATTTATTCCAAGAATCTTCAGTAAAGACAATATTTCATTGATTCTTTGTAAACTCAGTCTAAAAGAAGTCAAGGCTGTCACCCTAAAGCCGTATTCATGCAATGTTTTTACATTCCTTAAAAACAACTTGCATTTAATCTCATTTATAGCATGATTAGTGTTGATGTGTTTTTTTATTTTCCAGAAGTATGCTAATGAGACATTCTCTGGGCCATTTGTTACCTTATTTTCTGTCAAAGAGAGTCAAATCTAATGAAGTTAGTTCAACACTGGGAAAAGAAAAGATGTTTGGAGCAAGTTTTCCACAGCATGTTTGTCTTTAAAAGTTAATTATTTGAATCTTTTTTAATATTATGTATATTGATGAATTTAGTGTAATTTCAACACATCATGAGGATCAGTGCGCACAGTTAACTCAGGGAACTAGTGACAGCGCTAGAAGAATCAATGAGGCACTACATTGTTGAACAGGGTAATGCATGTCCACTGGTAAAAAGCAGAAGGCGTGAGCATCTACCACTTATTAAATAGAAAATTTCAGACATACATGTTAACCGAAATTATTTCAGGCTCAAATAGACTGTAGTCTGCTTTAGCCACTATTCTGTCAGAAAAAGGCAAATAGGAACAATCTGGATACAGTACATAAGAACAGAAAGTGTCCTTGAAGATGGTGCAGTCATTAAGCTGGTCAAATGTCACTGAGTAAGTTGTATTTATATTTAGTTTACATTTCCATGGGCCGAGGAAAGCACTTCCTTGGAAGGAATATAACCTAGGACAAAGATGACTCATAGCAAACTTTAATAATGTCTGAGACAGAGGGCTTGCCTTTTTTATCTTTTTAATTCTTAGAAGATGAGTTTCAGGCAGTTCTGGACTGCTCTCTGACTTGCTGGGCATTGTGTGGTGAGTAGGATGTCAGAGACAGCTGGAAAAGAACAGGCTGAGTGCAGGTCCAGGCCTTGGCCCTCCCTGGACCTTGTGAGCAGTACCACTGAGTCAATTTCACCTCAGCTCTGCTTTCCACAGATGAGTTCAAGGCAGAGTTGTAGGCAAAAATTTGAAGAGAAAGTACTGAGCCTTATCCAGTGTCCTCCTTGGGCTTTCTGTGTAGCCCTGCAGAGGACATCACTCATCTACTGTCTTCCTCCCTCAGTGCCTTTGCGTATTGACACCATGGGCTTCCCTGCTGGGCCTGGTGCAAGATATCTAAGCTTTCTTCAGGGGATATGTCAGGGATGGGAAAAATGCAGGAAGGAAGATAAAAGAAATGTGCTAGCTGAGAGGACACACGAGACAGAAGCTGTTGCTCTACATCTAGCGGATTGATTTAGTGGTTGTTAGAGTTAGGGTAGTATGGCTAGGTTGTGGTTGGACTCAATGATCTTTAAGGTCTTTTCCACCCTGAGCAATTCTATGATTCTATTCTGTGATTTATTTCAGGTTTTGTGCTAGGCAAAATGATATCAACTTGAGTGTTGCAATTTAATCTGCCTGCAGCAGGACAGTGGTGACTGGACTTTGGGATTTAAATACTCAGCTTTTCCTACCTTTTAAAATCATGGCTGAACAGGCTGTAAGAGTTGGCAAGTCATCTCTCGCAGCTTTGATAACCACCAGAGGTCAGCAAACCACATTCCAGTAACTACTGAGGTGGTACTATGAATTAGTGGGCTTGGTGGTGATTGCCTTGCTTTGTTTATTCAAACCGCTGTAACCACCCCAGTTCAGGGTCTTAGTAGGTGATAGCATCGCCTCTGGTGAAAAAACAACCTCGTGTCTCTCAACCCTACCGTAGAGGTAGGAAGGCGTTGCTGTAGCCTGCTTAGCACAGAGACACATTGGCCACATCCTGTGAAACAGGCAGAACTGTTTAAGAGTAGAGAAAATCAGGAATATTTGAAAGCAGCAGTGCTAGTACATTTGCTGCACTTCCAGCTGCAAGGACGTTTCCAAGCTCTCTAAGCAGCCTCGCATCCTTGGCAAAATTATTTCCCAGTGGAGCCTGGGAGCCCTCCATGTGGAGTAGGCTGGAAAGGAAGAGAAAAGACAAGAAATTCCTTCTACCTCCCCCATTTCCAGAGTGAGGCTCTTAGAAGAAAGAATTACATGAAGTTAGATGTCAAAACTGTCTCATTTCTAGTTCCTGGCTCAGATCTTGCTTGATTTTTACTATGGCAATTGGACCTACAGGGACTTCTGATTAAGGGCACATCTATGTCCAGGGCATATAAATATTCCTTCCCACTGCTAGAAACTGGGCTGTGATTCAGCTGTAAGTGTAGCTTGAAAAACATACAAGAAGAATTGAACAGAATAAACATCTAGCTAAATGGATGACTTTTTGACTCTGTAGAAAGATTTAGAGATAATATGAAGCAATTGGAATCCAGACAGTTAAAAGATACAGGAGGCTGCAAAAGAAGAAAAAGGGAGGGGGGCAGCAGGGCTGGGAGGATTTCTATGAAATGTATTCTGCATACTCTAAAAGAAAAATGTGTGTAATTTGGACCCTAAAAGCAGGCCAAAGTGACAGCATCTAATATGGGAAACATGATTTAGTGGTCGGTTTATAAACTAAACAAATTTACCGAGTTCCATAAATGAATCTCATGGCAAGATCCAGATTTTTTTAAAGGTGGATAAAAAATATTGTATGTAAGGGGGGAAATGGAGATGGTTTTTAAACTGATGTCCTTAGAAATATATGTATATACTCTTTTTTATGACTCTTGGTATATAAAATAAGTCATTATTCTAAATAGAAAAATATTGATGATGTCACAGGAGCCATTGCTGGACACATCAAGCTGATCTGATGAACTGGGAAATCAATAGATATTTTCCAAATGAGATGGCATTTCTTTTAATTGGGTGCGTGAACACGATATACTGCAAAGTGCAAAGATATAAAGTTAATTCTCATTGAGCTTGGATCTCTTCATGTGTTTTTCTATTATTTCTCTATGTAGATTTTACCTTTTGGTTTTGTTTTAGGTTTACATCTTCTATTGCCTTGCATTTAAATTCCTTATTAGAATAGATAAAACAGCATCTGTGCATTGAAGACACACAGTACTGCTTTAGGACCTATTTGAATATCTAGTATTTGGATATCTATTGTGAAAATTTTGAAGATTTCACCAGGCTGTACAAATAGCTCACGAGGTAGATCAATACACTAACATTCTATTCAGGTGCTATTAAGTAATATTGTGTGCCTTCCGCTACTCTCCAGAATTTTCAAGGACATCCAATAATGAAACCCTTATAAAAACAGTTGATCAGAAAATGATAGTGGGTGGGGATTTCATTTCTCATTTTAGCTTTCTGCTTTTGCACCTCAGTATGTAAGTAAAAAATCCTGACAAATATTTGCTTACTCTCCATGCACCCAAGAGTTTTTGTGATCTTGTTTTTTCCTCAAGTTCATAGTCCCCTCATGAAGTGGAGACAGAGATGTTTTAAATCTCTAACAGTAAGGAACGTGTAAATATCTGGCATGTTGTTGTTTTTTCTTTTTCTTCTTCTTTTTTTTTTTCTGTAAGATTTAAATAGATTTTGTTTATTTTATATTAGTTAAAACTGGCGACTTTGGAAGGTCCTCAGTTTAACCCTACAACTGTAACTGCAAAGAAATGTTGCTGCCCTAGTCAAAGTATTGCTGCTCATAATTCAGTCTCCACATTGGCACTTGGAGATGTCCGACAGAATTTTGTTCACAATTTGGTTGTGGTTTGTTTTCTTCTTTATGAGAAATATTAGTGGAGGTCCCTTTGGTACCTATCCTTTCCTTGACACTACTGGCCACAGTAATGTGAGGTCCTACTATTTATTTCTACTGCAGCAGTAGCAGATACTTTGAGAGCATTGCTTTGTTCATTGCCATAAATGATGCATTTCATCATTAAAAAGTACTAAAGTTATAAAATGTGTATAAACATATATCTGTAAGTGGGTAAAACATCTTTTCTACATGAGTTTCAGTGGTAAAGTCAGTGTTCTGTTTATTTCAATATCCACATTTTCTGTTCAGTGACTAGAGAATATATTGTGAGGGAGATCTCCCTTGTCCCATTCCCCAAGATTTTTTTCTTAGAATATGCTTTTTATCTTTCTTCTTTCTTCTAGCTTCTAGTGCCCCATTTTTATCACTTCTCCAGAAGTTTCTTTAGCAGTATTCTGTATCCAACCAATTGTGATTTCTATATCATGTATTTTGAATTAGTTTCTTGTAAACCCAAGCATTTATTCTTTAGCCTTATAACACATCTAGAGGTCCTTCCAGTACTTAATTCATATTTGTTAATACATAAATAATATGCCACTTGTAGAATGCCATTCACTGTAGCATATAAGTGCTGGATATCTGTCACTTTCTTACTATTTCTAGTAAGAAATGGTAATACTTTTACTAGAAGTAGTATTTCTACTATTTTTCAGCTTCTGTGAATCTGATATAAGAGCAAGATATACATTTTTGTCTTCTAATTAGGGAAGTTTTAGGAGTAATATAGTGTACTTTCTTGGAGTCCAAACTTCTTTCAGTTTTGTTTGCCAAAAAAAAAAAAAAAAAAAGTCTTTGTCCTGCTGTAAGGACTTCAAAAAGACAGTGGTTCCACCCATAGGCCACATGATCACAACTGCACTCTAACTTTACCCCTCTAAAATTATGCAAATACACATCTCTGTTCACAGAACCTGGCCATTTTAATCTATAGTCCAAACCATTTCTGAGCTAACTGCTAACATGTCATATGCAAACACCTTGAAGGATGAACAGATAGGATCCTAGTACTTACACATTTCACAGAAATTATTTTCTTGGGTATAGTTTGAAAAACTGGATTCGTATTTCAAAATGAAGGAGTGTTGGCCTAGGTCTTGTGACAAATACTTGGCCAATTTGATGCATTCAGCAAACTCAGTGTCCCCATGTGCAGAGTATGACCAACAAATGCAAACTTTATTACCCTCAGTAACTTACAAATCTTTTTTTCTGAAGGTAGGAGTTCTTAACTAAAATTTCCTGAAAGGGTAATAGCTGAATTCCTCTCTTATCTTGTTTATTTTTCATGCACCTTGGCTGCATTTTGTTGGGCATGTTGTTCTGTGTGTGGAACAGAGATTTAATATTGTTTCTTGAATCTTGAGCGCCACTTTGGAAAGAAACTCATTCTCTTAACTATTTTGAAAAATGCAGGAGAAGCTGTAATTCTTGAATGGGTCTAAGTAGATGTACAGATTCTTTTTTCACTAGGGAATGGATCAGGAATGTTATGTACTATGTGTAAAAGGAAGAAATTTCTTGTAGTCAATAATCGCATGGGTGAACAAGTACAGTAACTTCATAAATAGCAGTACTGGTGAATGTCAACAAAAATTGTTCAGCTTAGTTGAAAATCACAAACTTAGAAAGATGACTCAGATGTATACAAACAATGTTTCTCCATTGATTTTTTGGATTTTGCATTGCTAGTGAGATTTCCTAGATATGGGATCTAGTGGTGTAAGTCAAGGGACTAAGAAGCTCTTGCATCAACACAAGGAATGGGGCAGAAGCCTGATGGACAAGTTATGGATCACTGTTTTGCTGTTTGCTCCTGAGAAAAGTAATTTTTGCCAGTCTTTTTGCAGACATAGCTCAAACTCAGCAGTACCAGCCAAGAGATAGAACCAACACATTCTCAGTGTAACTGCTTACAAATGTGTACAGAAACTAAGATTGCACCTCTCTTTTCTTTAACTCTCCTTAAATCTACTTTGGTGCCTAATCAGTCAGATAACTGACTATCTAAAGCATTACATGTGATGATCGGACATCCTTTTCCCTGCTGTCTGTGTAGATGACAAAAACCTTTGCAGTGGGATTGCAACCTAAGAAAAACGATGAATACATCTCTCAAATTGCAGAAGAAATGATAATCAATTCACAGAATCACAGAATTGCAGGGGTTGGAAGAGACCCAAAGAGATTATAGAGTTCAATTCCTCTGCTAAAGCAGGACCCCTACTATGGATCACATAGGTAGGTATCCAGCCAAATCTCGAATATCTTGATAAAAGGAGACTCCAGAACTTCTCTGGTCAACCTGTTCCAGTGCTCTGTCACCCTTACCATAAAGAAGTTCTTCCACATTTTAGTACTTATGGAACTTATGTTCATGTTTTAGGCCATTATTCCTTGTTCTATTGCTACACACTTGAGAAAAGTGCGGCCTCATCAATTTGCCTCATACCTCCCTTTAGATATTTAAAAATATTTATCAGATCCCTTCTCAGTCTTCTTTTCCCCAGGCTGAACAGACCCAGGTGACTTAGCCTTTCCTCAAATGAGAAATGCTCCAGAACCATTTTGTTAGGGGAGAGTGAGAATATAATCCCCACTACCACAAACTATGGAGCTGAATCCCCAGATTTCATTTGGGGAAATTGCAGAGATCAGCCATTCATAAGAGTTTAGGAATTCTCAACACTTCGTCAACAAGCTATCCATCTAAATACTTATAAACAACAGAAAACAGAGCTCCACAGTTAACTGCAGAGTTACTGATGTAACTCAGGTTGATTTTTGTAAGTGGAACAACCAATCTAAGAACCACAGAACCTCAGTAGTGTCCAACAGGCCATCATCAGCATGCTCTTCTAAACTACTCTTCCTCAGGATTTTCACTTCCTGAAGTAAAAAGTGTTCTTAAATTCATGCAGCTCTGCTGCCTGAAGACCTGGACCCCAGCTGTGCCAGGAATCAGACAGCAATCTTTCATGTGCAACAGGCTATACATGCGAAGAACTTTGTATAATATTGATGAGGTTAAAGGGTCTTCTTGACTGATTTTCAAACTTTAGAATGGGCAAGTAGGATTTAAAAATCTTGCTACTGTTTCAAAATATGTTTTTTCCCTTCCCTTCCCTTCCCTTCCCTTCCCTTCCCTTCCC
>JAPSGF010000003.1:6522457-6583649 GCA_035772895.1 Perdix hodgsoniae
TTCCCTTCCCTTCCCTTCCCTTCCCTTCCCTTCCCTTCCCTTCCCCAAGATGTTTTTTTCTCCCTTTCCATCCCTTCCATTCCCATACCTTCCATTCCTGTCTCTTCCCTTGCATTTTTCTCTTTTCTATTATTTACTGCTTACCTCCTTTCTTTTCCTCTTCTACCCTCCTTCCTTCCCTCCCTCCCCCCTTTCTTATATCCTTCTTTTCCTCTTTTTCTCTCTTTCTTCTAATGTGTTTAATATGTATTCAAGACTGCCCTATCAAAAGAATTATTAATTAGAGAATCATTTATATATTGGATCTCATTTCATTTTTTTTTCTCAAATATTTATGAGACATGCATATTTATGAAAATGCTCATTTTGTAATCTGTAAACCTACTTTAGGAGTTTGCAGACAGAATTTAGTTTTTCCAGGTTTTGGAAAATCCTATTGCTAAATCTGACCTAAATCTGTTAAATATTGACTCCAGACTTGTCAGGTAGAAATGTTATTCTGCTAATAAAACAGCTCTATTAAAGATCATTGATACTATAAGTGAGATAGCTTTGCAATGTGTGCATCAGTGTTTATTTTAATGAAAGGGATTTCCTGGCACATTGTCAACTAAACGTTTTATACTGAGAAATGCCTGGAAAAGAATTAAGCATATTAAAATCAGTCTTTTGCAGGGATTATAATTTTGTTTTTAAGTCTTTATGACAGAAAGTGTGTAAAAGGAACTGCACCCAGTAAAATACAATAATTTATTCTAGAAATTAGCAAGCCCACGTTCCACCTATAAAACCATTCTCTGTGATGTGCAACTGGCCTCCATTTTCAATGGCCTTGATTTATAGTTAGAATTTGTTTTATTTTCAAGGGGTAGAGACTGGGAAGCAGCCGGACAGAGCTATTAAAGCTGTTGCGCACAGCAATTTTTCAGGGGTTTATTAATTCTTACAGGGAATAAGTCAATGAACTGAACATTTTTCAGTGTAAGAACACCTTCCCTAAATGGAAGGTTTTTTGATGAATAGATACAGACAGCGCAAAACAAAACATATGGATGTTTGTTGTATGAATTTAACCATTTGTGTTTAGCTTCATTCTCAGTTGCAAAGCCATCTCAGAACAAGGGCTCACAGTTAGCAATCATATAATCCCACTGATGATTGTGATTTTGGTCCATGGTTTTCCTTGATGCTCTCACTGATGCTTTATATATGCAAATTAAAAGCCTCAGACTGTCTCACAGAAAAAAAAAGAAAGTTGTACTAACTTAATTCCAGTGACCAGGCAATACAAATGTTCTCTAAAATGGAAATGCTGATATTTTTAAGTGGAATCTGGCTTTGTGACTTATAACTTATGGAAGTGAATTCTAATTAAAACCATCTAATTAAAGATTGTTTCAGTCATAAATCTATTAAAAACAAAATTGTGCGTCAGCTACTCCAACACTGCAACATTTGCTCAAAAACTTTTGTTTCTTAAACTGTCTCTCACACAGTTTTCTTACACGTCTGATTTCTAAACATGTTAGCTGCTCTGGAGACAAATGTTTTGAGGACTTAGATGGGATGGACCCAAAGAGGCTCAAGGGACTTTGAGCACAAAGTTGTCCATTAGATCACAGACCCATCAAAAGCGAGCTGCTCTTCCCGGCCTCAAGTGAGGTGCCAAGTTCACCTGTTTCGAATGCTGAGAGAACTGAAGGGAAAGATATCTACCGACCATTTGGACAAACCTGTGATTCTGTAGGTCATGTTTGCTGCTCACTTAAACTTCAAAGGTCATGCCAAAAGCTAGTTCTTCCCTTTAGCTACCACTGAAGACCACAAATGGATCAGGGATAGGCTCTTCATTCACAGGGTTCAACTACACATTGTATTAAGAAGACAGAATAAAAATACCTTATCACAGAGTAATTAATATTTGCTTTAAAACTTCCTTTGCTAACGAGTAAAATGGATGAAATACTTATTCAGTAATTGAAGCTCTCTTTTAATGAGATCTTTTCTCACCTTTGTGTTAGAAGACATTCAGAGACCAGGCTCCAGGTCAATACCTGGGAACTAGTTGGTGCACACAGTTCCCATTGCTGAAATGGTACATTATGGCTTTCACGTGACAGAAGGCACCTAACACTCGTTGGGATTCAGCGTGGTATAACAATGGGAGACAGATGAGAGTGAGCAGCACTGACCTGGCCAACTTGAAAAGGTTAATCAGGCAGTCAGTTAGGTTGCTGTTCTTCTCTTACTGTTCTATACAGTCCCATACCTACTACTGTGGTTGCAGCAGAAGGAGGTGAAGAGATCTGAAACCACTGGAGATATGCTTGTGTTGATAATGAAAAAAATCACTGCAAATGGTAGGGTGAATAAATTATTTATATGAACAGCCTTTCCTCTTAAGCACTGGCTATGCAATTCAATGCTCAGCAGGCTTGATCTTACAAGCCTCCTAAACATCATGCTTGAGCCTGCACGTGGTTATGTGGCAATTTATGAAGAGTTCAAGGGGAATGCTAGCCAGGATTGCAGCCAATGAAACAACTCTGAGAAATATATAATAATAATTAAAAATAAAATAAAATAAAATGGGCCAGAGAGAGGGAAAAAAAAAAAAAAAAAGGAATAATTTGCTTGTTAATCGTAATCCCAATTGCTGGGCATTTTAAGAAGGTGAAATGTTAACCGTTGTCACGTTAGTGATACTACACTAGGGTTAAAGGCTTTTGCAACTAAGTAAAATGACCCCCCAGAACCAGCACATTTAGAGTTTTCTGGCATTGTTTCAAACAGCATGTGCTTGAATCCTTCAGAGTTGTCAGCAAAACTCCCAGTTGCCTTAAAGTTTCCTTGAGGAGTCTTTGCATTGATGTGAAGAGAAGACAGGTTCAAGGATTTAAATGATTCTTTCTTTTTGCCCTCTCAGCTATATGGGGTTTCCTCTCTGAGGCTTCTACTTTAGAAAGTAGCATAGCTGTGCCATTTCTATCTGGTACCACCTCAGCTTTATACGATCTTACAGCAAAGCCTGAACTGCAGATTGCAATTGCAATGATGTTAAAGTTCAGAGCATTTTCCTCTGATTGGGCCAAAAGAAGTTGTTGAAATTGGAAGGAAGGAAGGAAGGAGGGAAGGAAGGAAGGAGGGACGGAGGGAAGGAGGGAAGGAGGGAGGGAAGGAGGGAGGGAAGGAGGGAAGGAAGGAAGGAGGGAAGGAGGGAAGGAGGGAAGGAGGGAAGGAGGGAAGGAAGGAGGGAGGGAAGGAAGGAGGGAGGGAAGGAAGGAAGGAGGGATGGAAGGAAGGAAGGAAGGAAGGAAGAAAGAAGGAAAGTAGGTAAGAATATATATTTTCCCTGCCATGAAGTCACATACACGCAGGGTAGATGTCTGAACGGCAGGATTATTTTTTCCTTCACCGTATGCAGAAAAACATGAAGTTAATGAGTATGCCTATGCCGGCTTCACCCTCTCCAGACATTACCTGTGCGGGAGGGAATCAAAAGCACGAGCAGCAGTCGGTACCGCCGCGGCTCACCGCAGCGCTCCGGCGCAGCCCCGCTGCCCCTGCCCTTCCCACCGCACCTCCGGGTCGGCCGCGTCGGAGCGCTCCCCCCGCTCTGCGGCGCCCGCGAGAGCCGCTCCGCAGCAAGCCGCAGATGCGAGCGCTTTGTTGTGACAAGCTGGAAAGCTGTCTGCCTGTGCAGGTCCGTGTGCCTGTGTTTGTGCGATTCCTTGCCTTTGTTGTGGTGCAAAGCCTGGGAGGGAGGGAGGGAGGCTGGGAAGGAGAGAGGGAGGGAGGGAGGGGGGAGACCGAGGAGCCGGCAGAGCGGTGGCAGAGGGGCAGCGAGGATTCGGAGGCTCGCACGCCCGCGCTCCCGCCGGCCTCAAAGCACGCACTCCAGAGGGAAGCAGAAGTCTCGTAACTGAGTGTTAATTATGTCTGAGTGGATTCTGGAGAAAAGGAAAACCATATACTGTATCAGCAGAGAAATGGCTTCACTCTGAGGAAACTAATGATGCTTTTATCAGGAACAATATAAAGATTGCTTTTTTACTAGTGTGTGTCCCACAGGGTTTGGACTATGAGATATTTCTGTATCTGGCTTTAGGTTCCTCTGAGCTTTTACATAATCAAATCAATATAGCTATGATTCACCCTCTGGCAACAACTGCTCCTTGCAAGTTGCTGCTGCTTCTTTAGTGACTAAAGAGGAAATAAATAAATAAGTAGAAAGAAACTTATTACAAATCCGTAAACATTGATTTGTTTGGTCTTAGATTTTACTTTTTTTAATTGCCAGGGAGAAGAAAAAAAAAAGAAGGAGGAGGAGGAGGAGGAGGAGGAAGGAGAATATATGAGTTTGTGGTCAATGGGGCAGACACGTGATTGCTAGCTTGATACTTTGGGAAGAAAAAAAGTGGGTTGATAGGATTTCATGAACCAACATGAAGTATTGTCTAGACACAGACTGAAGGGCAGATTGGGTAAGAAGGGGCAGAGGCTGCAGAAGTCAAGGCAGGCATGGAGTTCAGAGATAGCAAAATTTGATTTTTCAATAGCATCACTGTATTGTTTGGATCTGCATCTTGTATTTTTTTAGTGGGAAGTTCAAAACATGAGTTGCCCATCTCAAGCTTCCAGGCGAGAAGAGGAAAACAAACAAACAACAAAACCCCTAAAAATTAAAATTTAAAACAAACAAACAAAAAAGCAGCTCAGAAATAAACATCCTGCCCACATGGGTCTCTTTATGTCACTCCTCCTCACCGTTCATGCTGGCCTCCAGCTAATTCCCTTAATTCCAGAAACTCTGTGTCCCCAGGTCCTCTTTCTGCTGGTGTCATATTGTTATTAGCACAAATATTTTCTGCTTACAGCTGCTGGTGGGGCACAGTACTCCAGCACTGTCATCACACACTGGTGGATGTGACTGGATGATCTCTCGGGATCTTCTTGTCATGTTTTACCCTGGGCTGACATCTCTGTCGCACTGAAAAAAGAGACTGCGCTAAAAGACTGCTGCTTTTTACACAAAAGAACACCTCTCTTTTCAACAGACCATTTTAAGGGCGTATGCTGTCTGGCAGGACTTTGGTGGAGGGCATCCGCGGGGCCACCAGTGTTAGCACAGGAAACTCATCGGACTCTGTTCCCTACCAGATCACTCGCTCAGTGTGGCAGCCTGGACCATCAGTGTGCCAACTAAGTTCCCAGCACTTTGTCAACCCTGCACTACACCCTGCCTGGCTGGAGATGCTTCGCCTGTGACAGGCAGTTCTGCTGGCATTTGTGAAGTGCTTTGGGAGCTTTGGGCAGATGGTGTCACTAGCATTACCTTTTGGGGTTTCCAGTCAGTTTTCAATAAAGGAAGGAAAAGTGCGTCTTTCCTTCCCCTCCCCACCCCACTTCTGCTTTTGCATTTTCCTGTTTTCTTTTCTTTTTTTCTTATGAATTATGTTTTTAAAAATTAAAGAATCTCTCCTTTAATAAGATCCTTTAAGACAACCAGGAATATCTAATGTTTTCCATGGCAGAAGGGACATAAAGCTCAGTTTGCATTATATTCCCATTCATTCCTAATATAAATGTTGTTACCTTCTGCAGATCCAGCAGGGAGCAGAGGGCCCTGGATTTGGGTATTCCTCTGACCTAGAAAGACTGCTTTAAGAATGCAGCTATCCTGGGAGAGCCCTGCAACCCACATGTAATGGAACTGGCCAAGAAACTTCAAAAATTATTTGCAAATCATTTATTATGACTCAATGCAAAAACCACTCCGTTTTTATTCCATGCATAGGCTGTGGCCAGAAAAGGAATATAGTCAAACAACATTGTATATTATTCATTGTATTTCACTAATTTTAAGTAACAAACAGCTCTTCAGCCATTGTTGTTCAATCAACACTGATATGCCTCCACGCTGCAGGATGTCTAATCTGTATCCATTAGAAGTGGTATAAATTTTAAACTTTGTGGTTTTTTCCAGGTGTCTGACGATCATGATTACTCAGAGCTAAGCACCTTTTTCCCTTTGTGTGAAACACACAGAAGACTTTCACTCCTCGATGCCAAACAGCTCAAGAGAGACCAAGATTTTGAATTCTTGGAAAAATAAAATTCAGATTTTAAAAACTGTGCTCTTTAACTTCCCAGCTCATACAGATGTAGCAGCAACACTCCTTTGTGCAGCCGTGGCCCTTTGTGCCCTGTCAAAATCTTAGCAAAAATGCCTTGTTCTGGTGAAGTAGTTTAGTAAGGCTTTATCTTGACCACCAGCAGCAAAGAACAAAGGGGCAACAAAATTAATGTGTTTTATTAGTTAGTTTTGTTTTGCTCTCTTACAGCTTTTACCTTTTTTTTTCTTTTTTTTTTTTTTCTTTTTTTTTAGCAATATGGGGTTTCTTTTCCCAGTCCAGAGAAATTTTGTTCATGTACACATCAAAACATGTGATGGAATAAAAAAGTTATGTGCAAGATTCATTTGGTCTCTGCGCTTCCAGGAATCAATGAGACACCATGGAGGCATGTTCCCAGCTGGGGTGAATTGCCATCCCCACACTGAAGCCAGTGGACCAATGGCAATTTAAGCCAGCCTGCTCCTTAGTGTATGAGGGTTCAACTTCCTCCAACACACACATGCAATCAGAAAATACACTTTAAAAATCTAATAATACTTACTTGAGGCTTTTAAACTCCTGAGGGGTAGATAGATACAAGGCAGTAAACCAGCAGAGGGAAAGAAAAACAGTTAAAATAAACTAATAAAAAATCCTATAGGAAGGAAATGACACCCCCCACACACTCTACCTCCCCACCCTCCTCCCCCTTTAAAAGGGGAAAAAATTAAAAAGGGAACTAAATTGTTGTGCTTGCTGTGGTGACTTGCCTGGAAATGAACCTATGAGTTGAAGGCATATGGTGCTTATGTTGGAATTGTTTTCTAAACAGACTTTTTGCCTGTGTGTCTTTTTCACCTCTTTCAAACATCTTGTGCCAAAAGCAGTAAAAACACTGCTGCATTAAACATAAATCAGGGCCCTGTGTCTGCAAAGGACCTCTGTTGTTGGAGGGGGGTTATTGGACTAGGGATGAAAGGAGACCTACCACCGCATTGATCTGAGGTGATTGTGTGGAGCATATTCAGTTAGGATGCTTCTAGCTAGTTATGACAATGTGAAACATTCAAGCAGTTAATGAACACATGCTTTGAGTAGAAAGGCATAACTAGAGATTTAGCTGGATGCGTGTGTTTCTCAGACTAAATGCATTCTAAAATAATACATTTTTATGCATTTGTTTAGATAGGGGAACTGAGAGTATATTACCTACCTGGACTAACAGAAGGCCTGTATTAACAGGCAAATGTGTATTTTTGCTATGTATAGGACAGTATGAAACCATTTGTTAAGTAATTTTATGTGAAAGGAGCTACTCTCCAAGTTACCACAAATTCACTACACATTTTGGGTGGGGACAAGCTGCACTGTGTCATGGCTGCAAACAATTTTCAGAAGCCAGAATCTGAGAATTTGTTCCCCATGCTGTTAATTCACAGCTCCTTTAGCAAGATTTCAACTCTTCTGTGCTAAAAGCGGAGCAGCCTCCTCCGTCTCTCTCAGAGGTGGACATATCTGCTTCCTGCTTGCAATAGAAACCGTCAGTGCAAATAAAGGCTCTCTGGAAAATTATGCCAGCAGTTTATACAATTGCATATGTAGTGTATAACCAATTACATAAGCAAATGGGTATGTATAACCATTACAGAGAAAGAAATGAACAAATGTCTGGGGCTTTTATGTAGACTGTGGCTGGAAGCTATCTCAAATGAAAGTCTTTGCCCTTAAAGTATCCAGATATGTTACATAATTTTTTAAATTAGCAGGAATATTAATTTGGACATCTTGGCTAAAATTTCCAGTGAATTCAGACCACTTACTTCACTTGCAATAGCAGTAAAGGAGAACTCTTCCTTATCAAATCACCTTGTCAAAGGAGGCTGGATTTCTGCAGGGTGTCACACAGACTGAGCACCACTTATAAAGGGCCTGGGAATTATTTCTGGGTTTGGAGAGCAGGAGAAACACATCAAAACGTTACACCTCTGGGAAGGAGACTGGGGAAGGTACCAGCTCTGCAGTTGCATCCTCCCTGTCACTCAGTTCTCTGTGGAAGACTGCTCAGGGACCTTCACTGAGATTATGCTCAGTCATCTGTTGAGGCACTTTCCTGCTTCTGGGGCAAATGCACAGCTGCAGGGCTGCCAATTCTAGTACTGCCAGTGTCCCCTTGTGCAGAGGGAATAATCCCATGAATGCCATGTGCATTTGTGGATGTGCACACTCCCTCAGGTACGTGAAAGGAGGATTGATGCAGAAGAGGTAACTTCCATGTGTAGCACTACGCAGACATTGCAAAATGGCTATTCAGAAAACAAGGTTGTGTTGGGGCCAGAAAGAAATGGGGCTCTGGCACTGTGCTCTTCAGCAGATCCTAGAACACCCATTGCTCTTGGAAACTCATAAACCCTCTCCTTCCACAAGGAACAAAGCCCAGGTGGAAACTCTGAGCAGAAATGTATAAAGTTTCCTTTCTTCAAAGTGCTTTTATTCTCTTGGCACAGGGACAAATTGTGCCTTGAGGGCCAGATCTGCAAGTGGATCCATATGGAGAAATCTTTATGTGTTGGGAACATCATTCAAGTCAACAGGATGCAGTGAGGGTACAGAAGCTTGCCAGGTCCAAGCAGCAATTTGAAAAGTGTTTTGTGTTCCTTCAAGGTAAAAGGCATACTATAAACCTAAGCAATAATTCTTTTAATAAGAAAACTATTGTGCTTGTTCTTTTAACAGCAAAACGTAAGGGAAGACCAAAACCTATATAGCTGCCCTTCTTTCTATACACCAAAAAATGTTTATTTCTCTCCAACAGGTGGAAGGAATTTTATCTTGTGCTTTGAACTGCATGGAAAAATAAAATCCAATGGATAGTTTACCCATACCACAGGTATCAGATAGAATACAAGTTCCTGGGAGACCTAACCTAACTGTACAATAAAATTGATGGTGTTCCAAGCAGCACAAGCCATGCCATGTCTGTTCATGGGACAAGATGACAAATTCTTTTCACAAAAAAAGCCCACCAAGCCCAATAAATTGTTACTGAATGAATCTAAAGGTAAATTTAAGGAGATCTGGTTGTGACATTTGAGAGCAATGTGGGACCATAAAGATAGTACTGTATATATTACCTTTGTATTTCATATGTGCTGTTGTTGGCTGCAACCTGACCCGATGAAATGAGCATAAATCTGGGAATCAGAAACCTTTGTGATTTTACTCACTATTCCATTTATTTGCTTTATCACCGTAAGTGACTAAAATTATTCACCAGAGTTCTTATTTGTAGTTGCCAGTTTGATATACATACAGAGGTTTGCAAGACAACTGTATAAAGCTTGAACGTGGAAAGTGAAGGCTTGGAGGCACCCTTCATCTCCATAGAGCTGGCACTGAGACTTCTCTACTGCAGAGGCCAAGGTGGATTCCTGGGCCTGCCCTGGAGGCAACACAATCAGCATGCAAGTTAGATCCCCCCTTAATTTCCTACCCCAAACTGTAAAACGAGCTTAGACTTCACATCAGCTAATTTGGTCTGTATGATGACAGCAGCGTGAGAGAGACTCTTGATTTTTCTTTCCCTTCAATCATCACAGGGACCTTTTACCTAGAGAAGGATAAAAAAAGGGTACTATTAATCCAGTAAGCAGTATGCATTGTTAGATGCCTACCTCCAACAGAAGTCTTCTTTCTGCAAGTCTGCATTTCCCTGCAAAATGCCTGCTCCCATTACACATGTACAACAAAACATGTGCTGTTTTTTTACTTCAGTGAAAGCAGGACTGAGCCCAAGATTGCTGCTGAGCTTACTTTGCTACATAATGTAAGTCCATCCCTCCCTGGAATGGAGAGGCACCAGATGGGTGGTAGTGGTTTGGAGGGAATGTGTACCCTGCAGTCAGGGTTTTTTTGTTTTTTGATTTTTTTTTCTCTGTTGCCTGCTCTTGACCTTTCAAGAAGTATGTTAAAATGAGTACAATCCAAGAAGACATATTGTATATAAAATGAATGACAGCTCCTAGCGCCACCAAGAAAATCAAACCCTTTGTTTATTTAAGATTTAAAAAAATACATCTGGGATTAGAAGTCACAGAGTTATAAATGAGCTCCCCGACCACCACCAAAAAAATAATTGTAATAAAAATAATGGTACCATATTCCATGATAAACTAGTGCCAGAAAAGCTCTTGGGGATCAAGTTTTTGTCAGTCCCCAGCTTTTACCAATTTAAATTCTTGGCAGCATATTAAAAAAAATGTTGAAGGTATTTGAGACTGCAATCCCTCAGGTACTAAATCTAGTGTTTCCTGGCACTAGATAAATGTTACTGGAGTTAAAACCTAGCACCATAGCACCAGATCTCCATAGCTGTTCATATTTATACTTAACAGACAAATATGTCATGCTTTCAATATCCCTTTACACGGCCAATTTTTTCTCACATTTTTTTTTCTCTGATAAAAACAAAGGTGAGAAAGTTCCAAGTAGTGGCTGACATCAGCTTATTTTTGTTTGCATTTTAAATTTCTCGGACACACCTTTTCTACCCTGAATTTGTTGCTCTATTATGCTGTTGAGTAACATACTTGATAGCAAAAAAGGAGGGAGAGCACATTACCTGCCAGGTATACACATTTCCTCAGTACACCCAAGCAAGTTTTCTGCTCTGCAAAGTTGGAGATGAGAGGTCATGCAGGATCTCATCCCAAATCAGACTGCTGCACTGCAGCAAAATCAGTCAGCTGTTCTCCTCCTAACACCAGATACCGAATGCAGTTTGCGTTCCAGTCACAACTTTCCCTTTTTCTGCCTTGCTCAGGCTTTTCTTTGTCACCCAAACCCAGAGATTTTTAATCTAAATTCAGGGAGAGTCCCTGTGCTGAGGCTTCCCAAATTCAGGAGAGACTGAAGCTCTCTTCTGCTCTGGAGGGCTGTCACTGAGAGTACAGTCACACCTGAAAATGACTTTGAAGACTAAGCGATAGTCTGACCTTGCACCATAGACGTGAACCTGAGTATTACAGCTAACTTCAGGGCAAGTCCATAGTGCCTCTTCTGAAGACTCTCTTTGTTCCTTTTTTCCTAACTCAGGTCTTTACCTCGGCATAACAAGCACCTGCCATAGTCTTTCATACTGCCTGATCAGATTATGCTATTCACTCCTTTCACTCTTCTTTATACAAGACACCTTCCTTAATTGTTATTCTTTCTATACATTTCTGAGTTTCCAAGTTGCTTTATGTGTGAATTGAGCCTCTTCATCAAATAAAGGGTTCAGTTTCCAATATTCAGTCATGGTTTTCACCTTTTGATCCTTCCTCTTTGTATGGAACCATCTCAACTGAATATAATAAAGACATTAAATGCCTGGATATAGGCAAGACCAACTCTTCCACGTGTTCACGTTGTGCCTGCAAAAGCAGTGATTCAGCTTCATTAGTTTTGCCACCAAAAAATAATGAAACCAACAAGTACAGTGAACAGAAAAAATATCTGAAGTCACTTCTACATCAAAGTTATCACATTCTATTCTCATTTCCATTTGTGCATCAACACTTTCATACTCATGGAGTTATACAGAATATAAATCAAGAGACAGAGTGACCCAGATAGCTTCTTAGCTCCTGTTCATAAAAAAAAAAAAAGCGCTCAACACTACTTGCATTGCCAGTACTCAATGTCTTGATCAGCTGAATCCTCTGACGGGGAGAAAAACAGAAACACATTTCTGAAGGATTACATCTTTCACCCAAAAGGATATTTATCTACAGAACTGCACCTTTGGAACCACTCAGGGGTTGAGTCCCTGGCTCAGAGTTTGGCCTTTTGCAGTCTGTTTTGTGCCTACCCTTTTTGCTGAATGCCTTGAGATACACTCTTGCAAAATGAAAAATAGAGAAAAAAGACATGTGAATCCAGCCCAGGAGTCCTGTAGGAGGGGAGAAAGGTTGGGGTAGGACTGGATGGTTATGTATTTTCTATACTATATTCAGCTTGATATTGATTTCACCCATTCAGTGGACTAAACATGAACCTAATAATCAGATCCTGCTTAAGCCTTGTGCTTCTCCGGTAATTGACTTTCGCATATTGATTAAGATGTTGATGTGTCCCAGTATTTCTCAGTGGTAATGCAGCTGAGAATGGGCCTCTTCTCCCTGCATTCTCAGCACTCTCTGTACTGCTGTCACCACACTCCCTTTAATGGATAAAGCTGTCATCCTGAAGCTAGAATGTCTTGCAGGCAAAAAGACAAAATTAACTGTTCAATAATTTATGGGACATGGAAAAAACTTTACCCAACAACTTCAATTGATTGCTGTAAGTGTTTTGACTGCACTTGCCTGCTTTGCATAAAGTCAGCTACTTTGGAGAGCCTGATTTCCATTTACAGTAGTTTCTTGGCCCTCTCTACTATACAAGATTTTGAAGAACTGTGCCTTGCTTCAGCGAATTTTCCTGTATTGCACAGACCTGGTATTTTTTTCACTTCCATGAGAAAATCAGAATCTTCAGTGAGAGATGGATAGTGAATTTAATAAGCAGAGATTAAACTCAAGTGATATATTTTGGTGCTGTTTTTTAACTCAAGCTCACAGAAACAGACAATTAGCGGACTATACTGATTGTACAGACGTAGTCTGGGAAAACTTTTATTCTTTCACACTAATAGTTGTTGAAATATCCTATCAGTGCAGAACCCCTGTACTGAGATGGTGGACACAGTCCAGCACTTGGAGATGTGAGTTCATATCACAAAAGGAAACCAATAGAGAGTTTTAGAAAGAAGGTCTAGGCAGCAAATTATACCTCTTCTCAGAAAGTTTGTTGTTGTCATTTTGTTAGATAAGCTGGTACTTTTGCTGTATCTTGTATTGATCAGTGGCAACAAGAACTTCTCCAGAGCATTTTATTACATTTTATTATTGCCAGAGTCTTTAGAAACAATGTACTCTCTCCCATCTGGTTGTTTCTTTGTAAAATAAGGTTTTTTTTCTTATGTTGTTGTTGTTGGTGGTGGTGGTGGTGGTGACATTTCATAGCATCACAGAATCATAAATTTCTTAGAGCTGGAAGGCACTTTCAAAGGCCATCTAGTTCAACTTCCCCATAATGAACAGGGACCTCTACAGCTATATCAGTTTGCCCAGGCCTGGTCCAGTCTCGCCTTCAAGGTCTTTGGGGATGGGGCATCAACCACATCTTTGGACAACCTCTTCCAGTTCCTCACCACCCTCACAATAAAGACTTTTTTCTTTTATCTAACCTAAGTCTACCCTCTTCAACCTTGAAATCAATGTTGGTTCTGTCACAACAGATCCTTTCTAAAGAGTCTGTCCCCTTCTTTCCCATAGCTCCCCTTTAGATAATGAAAAGCTGTTATCAGGTCACCTTGCAGCCTCCTCTTCTCCAGACAGAACAGCCCAGCTTTCTCAGCCTGTCCTTGTAGGAGAGGTGTTCCATTCCTTGGATCGTTTGTGTGGCCCTCCTCTGGACACGCTCCAACAGGTCTATGGTCTCTCTCACATTTCTTTTTATTATATTTTCTTTTTGCTAGTGAACTTTATGTTCATGGAACAGGAGAAGCATAGTGTTTGGCTAAAGTCAGGTGCAACAGAAAGATTAGTGGACATTCTTCTGAGATACATCTATTTTAATATATTTCCATTATGTCTTACAATATCACTTTCTGTGTACTCAGTGATGTTTATTATTTTCATAATGCATAAATTCACAAGTATGAGTTTCTATTATGGAGTGAAAAGAACAATAAAAGCATAGAATAACCAAGGCTGGAAAAAACCTTTAAGACTGTCTAGGCTAACTATGCAAAGGCTTAAGGATTGTTCTCTAAAACATGCTAACCAATCCACAGGACTAAGTGCTTGAGAAAGGAAACCAGATCTGTCATCTTTTAGAGATGTCACAGATGATGAGGCATTAGAATCTGACAATCAAATACTTATCCACATCAGCTCAATTTTACACTGTTGTAGCACTGCTGAATTTCTCTGTCTCAAGTCCAGGTAATCATACTTTCTTAATTAACAATGGTGTAATGACACTGACCACTATTTATCCAAAGTGTAGTTTTCCAGTGAATTAATATCATTAAGATAATCTGCGTTCAGAATACCATAACAGCTGTATCTGAAGCTCTGTCTGTAGTTTTAATTTCTGTTGGTAAGATATTAGCATATCAAAGCTTTGCACTTCTAATGGGTATTGGACCTCAAACAGTAGGAAAATGTCTTTACCATGTTTCATGTTCTTGAGCTGCTGCTCTCAAAAAAGGAGCAGCTGGCCACAACCTGCAGTGAAGAGAAGATTGTGGAAGATCTAAGAAGGCTTGCCACAAGAAAAGAAAAATCTCTTAGTTTTTTTTTAATGGTCAGCATCCAAAGAGTTAACACATAGTTATCTAGGGCCAGATCCAAAAAAATATTGTACATGGTACCTGCAGTGTGAAGAGGAAATCAAAACAGAATAAAGCAAATAATGAAATCATATCCAGTCATGTTTATTTGCTTTTTCACGTTTCAAGGTGTTAATACTGTGTTTCTCAGTACATTCCCAGAACGTTTCCCAGATGGAGACACAAATACACCAGCATTTCCTGCCTCTATGTACTATATTTCCATTTGTTCTCCTTCGAGAAACTCTGTCTAAACAGACCCTCCAAGTGGGAGGGTGTGTTGCTTTCCAGTTTATTGTAGTGCTCAGTAGTTCAACACCAGCCGTCAGAATTTTCAGTAGTCTCTGCAGTTTGCTGCAGAGCCTGTTCAAAGTCCAGGCCTCTGGAAGGATCCCCAGGAGGACTACAGCTGGGCCTGTTTGGATATCAAAGTCCAAATTAAAAATTTATGCCAGTGTTTGAAAAATATCTGACCAAAATCTTGGTATGGATTAAATCTCCCTTGCCATGCAAGCTTTTCCAACTGGGGCTTGAGGATTTATTTTTAAAGTGAAGAAAGGACCCAAATAGCTGCATAAGCTGATTCAGGTCAGATGTTTGTTAGCTAAATTATCACTGGTAATAAGACCTTTTAGACCTCCAGAGGAGGCTGAAAGAGCTCTGTTTTTTCTCTTGCTTTCTCTTTTCAATTTTCTTCCTTATTCTCCTCCCTTCCTTCCCTCTTCCCTTTCTTCCCCCTTCCCCTCCCCTCCCCTCCCCTCCCTTCCCTTCCCTTCCCTTCCCTTCCCTTCCCTTCCCTCCCGTTCTTCCCTCCCTCCCTTCCTTCCCTTTCTCTCTCCCTTCCCTTTCTTTCTGTTTTCACTTAAAGTCAGAACTCACAGGAATTCAACTAAATATAACTTAGCACAAAAAGATGTCCATTTATATTCGAGGAATAAAATTCTTGTACCTGCCAGCAATATAATTCAAAGTTGAACATCAGCAATAGAGCAGTAAGATTATGTTGCTGGAATAATTTCCTGGGCCCTGCGCTTCATAGCTGAGCTGAAAAAGGACATGAGGTTACTCTGCCACCTTTTGAAACTATTCTTCTGCGGAGGGCTGGCTACATGATGAACTTGGGCTAACAAGGAAGAATTAAGAAGTCTAAACCAGTTGTGCTTTAGTTGATAATAACTTACACACATCTTAACAGAAAATATTGTTTAGAGCTACGGACATGCTGTGGAACTACAGAAGATAGTTATTTTTTGCAAAGTGACTTTATGGTAAGCAAGGGACACTACTTTGTCTGTAAATCTTACTTCGATTCCTTTTTCAGTAAGGAAAGATCACAATTAACCAATTATTTTACAAGGTTTTTGGTAAAGTATATTTATGTTAACCCAGTGAGATTCATCCATGATATTAACTAGGTGATAGTGAATCCTCAGAATTAGCTTGATTTGATTTTCTTTGGAAGAAATACCTAAAGCTTGTGGAGAGCTTTTGCTCATATGATCACAGAATTCCCCCAACTTTGTCTTGTTCCATTAAAGGTCTCCATACTCTGTGTGATTGACTTAAGTTTGTTTGCAACATACCTGCCACTAGTTCCATTTACCCTCCCTTGCTTTCACTGTGAAAAAGAAGAACTGATTAGTATCCACCTCCTCTGTGTCACCATGATTTTACAGGTAAGAGAAGGAAGAGATTGAAATCTACACAGGAATAGTATTTGATGGCCACATATGGGGCTCAGACTTGACAGGCAAATACATCTGGCTTGCAGTCTGAAACAGCTTAGTTCAGTGTTTAACTCAGTGAGCATAGCATCCAGTTCAAGAAGCCTGTAGCTCCTTCTTTGACCTCCTTGCCAAACCCATGGAGACTTTTCTGTTCCTCTGAGTGAGCCTGAACAGCTGCAGCTGTGTGTCCTTGGGCAAAAGGATGACTCCATCTTACTGGGGTTCTGCAGAGCTTTCTGGGTGCCAGTGTGAGATCCTTGGGAAATTTCACCCAGGCAGCAAAAGGTATCACATAGAAGAGGAAGCACTACCAGAAGGGTATGCCAAGGAGCAGCAGTAAGTCTCCTGAGCACGTTTTGAGACCCTTCAACAGGAGGGTAGTTCACAAGGGTGCAGAGATTTCTTCAGATGAGTTCTTACCAGTGTGGGCCAGACAACCCACTCCCCCTTGTGACCATTTGCCATTGCCAGCCACTGCTTTACTGCCTCCAGGTACCTTTACAAACAACACCAATAAACACAAGTATCCAGTCAGTTCACTGCATGGTGCCATGCATGTGCATGCACATGTAGTCTGATCTCACCCAGAGAACCCTAAGAGTGGTGGCATATGAACCCTAACCTGCACTGCCCTACCAGGGGAGGGTGAGGAGGGCAAATGATAGGGCGGGCCTGTGACCTGGAAAGAAGTAACGGGTTCTGTGTCGGTGCTGTGGCTACCTGGGAAGTTTTTCATTCATTATTTTCTTTTTTTTTTTTTTTTTTATAAGGCAGGATTTACTCTGCATCTTCTCTTCCAGATCAGGATAATGAACACTCTCTTAACAAACACACAGGCAGAAACCTAGCATGCAGACCGGTGGCCCAGAACTGTATGTCAGAGAGGGTTTATGGCCCTCCTTTTTACTTACTCCGCTTCTGCAGACTCCGGAGGATGATGCTGCAGGGAAATTCTCTTTGTTTCTCACATGCCTCTGAGGGCCAAACCAGAACAAAGCCAGTGTTTATGTTCCCTGTCTTTCTCTGAGTAATCCACCCCAGGCCATCGCCCAAGCAGGGCCCCTGGGCGCGTTGTGTCTCTGGTGGACGCAGAGGGATTCCAGCTGGCCCACGCAGGCTGGGGTGGTCTGCCCCTCCATCCTCTGACAGGCCTGCCCTAATCTGAGCTGGCCCATAAACAAGAGGCAGGGGGTGGGAAGCTGTCTCCCTGCTCCGCTGTGGGTTTCTGCCAGGTTGAAGATGGCCCAATAAACAAGGGGTGGGGGCTTTCCTTGAGCGCTGCAACTGCACTTTGGTTTACTTGAGCCAGCTCCCACCGAGAAGGGATGGGCTGCTTTTCAATGTTTTCTTTTGCTTTCTGGTCTCTCTATAGGGCTGGCAGCCTCTGGAGAGCTGTTACATGTGGGCTGGTGTTCAGGGCTTACTGGCTAGCAGCCTGTCTCTCTGAAGCCAATTCAGCTTGCTTGCACTTGACAACAGGAAAAGGTTCCTGCACATGACAGTAATAAAGTATTTTTGCACTTTATTGCATGTATCTCCACTCTGGACTGCAAACCCTTGGGGATAGTCTTTATTTCTTCTATTTCTCTTCTTTCTCTTTCTCACCATTCCTCACGGAGAGCAGAGGGGCAATGCCTTGTGCCTGTCCTATTCTTTGAGTAAGTTGTTAGTTTCTGCAGGGAGGCACTGCAGTTCAAAGATACAAGTCTGGCAGGACTGTTCGATAAAGAATATATATTGACATGTAAGTACACAAAGCACAGCAGAAGATGACAAAGTTACGGAGGTAAGATGAGAGAGACTGCCCACTTTATGTACATGTACATGCTGCATTTGGGTGTGCATAGAGTGGTTGTTCATTCTTCCAGGTGGAAGATTTTCTGAAGCTATCACTCTTCTGAGGAGAGAAAGGAATCATCCACTGTCCTCCCACTCCACTGCAGCTGAATGGTAACAAATAATATTATATATATATATATATATATATATATATGTTTGTTTGTTTGTTTGTTTTTTCTAGAAATGGGAAGTGGGAGTGGTTTTACTCTGATGAAGCAGGGAAACTTCACCCAGAGAAATCTGCCAGCCTCAACAAGAAGTATGGATATCATTAACTACCTGTAACTGGTGCTATTTAGGCTTGCAGTGATTGGCACTGTGGGAATCTCTGGCCCACGGAGCCTTTGTTAATTGCACATGAGCGCGCCTCTGCACAAAGATGCTGAGGTGGCCACTGTGAACATGGCTAGTGTGGCTGACTGTGCGTTTCTTCATGCAAGATTGTTGGTCCTTATTTTACAGAGACAATTTCTTGTGATAAGAATAACTGTTTCAGCCTGAGCAGAAGTAGGATAGCAACATGGGTCTTCATAGAATCATAGAATTGTTTAAGTTTGAAGATAGTCCCTTAAAGTTGTCATACCCAACTCCCCTGCAATGATGAAGGGACATCTACAGATAGATCAGGTTGCTCAGGCCTTGGGTCTTCCATGCTGGGCCCACTATTTCTTGGTGAACTCAAAGATGAACAGCTACTTAACTCCTTTTCTCTAAATTTCTCTACACTTACATTGATACTTAATCTTCCTGATTGTCACTTCTTGCTGAAACCCAGTGAGAAGTCAGTTCTGAGACTCTCCTTGCTGCCTCAGTTCTGCCTCTTTGCCAAGGAACCGAATTACACTTTTTCGTTTCTCATGACCCAACAGTTTGCAGCAGATGGAAAGAGAGGGTCAGAAGCTGATCCTTTCCAGTATGAGTCCAAATGGAATGGGAGTGGTTGGAAAGGGGGAATAGATGTTTTTGCCCAAGTAACTTAAAGGAGTTGTGCAGTTGTTGACTAAAGGGTTGCTGACTAAAGCTGGACGGAAAGGAGTTCATGAGGATAGGATAATAAAATAGTATACTGACTACTGAGAAAGTTTATGGTCACAAATACACGAAATGTACTTCACTGGAAGAAAGTACTGTCTTTGGTGGTTTTCGTAAAGTTAACTCTGCTTACCTTTCAGCACGTCTTAGTATTCCAGGATGCAGAAGGTTTTTGATAATAAGGCATTCCTCCCAAACCTACATTATGTGTTGTGAAATCCTGGGATCTTGATCATATTCTTGCCTCCTTTTTGGTTTTATGTTAAAAATAATAATTAAAAAAATATTTAAAAAAAGGAATTAAGGAAGATAAATTATTCTCCACTTAAGAAGCCAAAGCCTGTCTTTTTTCTCACTTCAGTATCTTTACTTGCAGGGAGACCAGAGTGGCCAGACTGGGTTGCATCAGTAGTCAAAGGTCTTAAATTGGGCAACTGATCAGAAAAATTCTGGGACATTTGGACATTTGTGTGTTGCAATCTTGACAGATAGATATATCTTGTCATTGTCTTTCTCCTCTTGAAGGAGGTGAGTGCTACTCAGAAGGGCACTTGGGGAGCAGAATAAGGCAATCCATTCTCAATTCCTCCACTTCTTGTCACTTCAGTAGTGTGCAAAAATGCAGATTAATCTAGCATCCTTGGGAGTCCCACCTTTTCCAGAAAAAGGCAGATGCTGCTCCTAAGCCAAAGGTACAGAAAACTTACTTTTTCTTGTGAGAGAGGGGACACAATATTTCTCAGTGTATCGTATCTCTTAAATACCTGTTTTGAGATGCATAAAACCAAATGAAAGGGTTTAAAAGCAGCAGCAGAAAAGGAAGCCTTGCATAAGAGGGTGGGGCTTTGGTGTACTCCAGGCAACCCACTACATACCTCCTCATGAGAGCAAGTCACTTGCTAGAGATGATTTTGGTAAAGGCAGAGTAGGACCAAGAGTGCTTCTGTGTACTGTTTTCTTATCCTAATCTTTGCACAATTGTCTGCACTCCTCCCACCCATGAGCCCTTGCCTCTCTTACTCTGTGGGAACAGCAGCAGCCCTTTCTTGTCTGGCAGCATAGTAAGCAGGAGCTGCATGAGTGCTTTTTTCTCACCACTTCTGCCTAAATTGAATGTACTCTAGTGAGCTGGATGGAAACGCCTGGCAGTTCAGACTTGATCTGACTGACTTGCTGGCTGGGAAAACTAGAGTAACACTGGAGACAAAAGAGCTGATACCTTCATAGCTGCAAACATCAGAGGCAGCAGGAACTGCGTACCAGAACACAGTATAAATGATTATCTTTTGCAGTTGTCCTACACCAGATGATCGTCTTTGTTACTGCTCATGTAGAAAATCTGCAAACATATGTAACCTGAGGTTCAACAAGCTGATAGGCTTGGCAGATAAATGCACATTCTTGCTTGTGAGTCTTAGCTCAGCTTTCAACTATGATTGCAGTGGTACAGAACTGGCCAGATTCTGATCTCATTTACACCCTTGCCAATATAGAGTAACTCCTCTGATGCCACAGTGTAGTGTAAAACCATCCAACTATGGCTTGTACTGATGTTTCCTTGATGCCCAGTTTGAGGAAGAGTTGCATCCAAACTGTGTATCCTACCCAGAGGACTCTGTATGATGAAAGAAAATAATTGTAAAATGATGCACAGGCAACAGTGCACCAGTCTGGATTGTTTAAAAATCAGAGAGAGATTTAGTAAATTTCAGATTCTGTGGCTGTGCTCTTTTTTTTTTTCCTTTTTTTTTCTTTTTTTTTTTCTTTTTTTTCTTCTTTTTTTCCACAAAGATCTGTAGTAAAGTTTTGCCAGGCCTGACTGTAGGTGGATTGCTCTTTTCAAAGTTTATGGATGAGGCTTCTGATTTGTAGAGGTAGGACATACTAGAACACCATCAGAGTCAACAGGCCAGATGGTATTTAAGCTTCCCTATTCCAAATGCTTCTGTTGATGCAATATGCACAAAGGTGCCCAATACTCACCGTGGACTTTCTTTTTGGTCCTCAGGAGGTTGACTATAAAATCACAGAGTAATTGAATAATAGTCATAGAATCATAGAATGGTTTGAGATGAAAAGGATCGTAATGCTAGAAACTAGTTCCAACCCTTCTGCCATGATTTATTGTACACTACATTAGGTTACCCAAAGCACCGTCCAGCCTGGCCTGTACCAACTTAGACTCTGTTGTGACTTAGCAAAATGAGACAAAGTGACTTAAGATATTGATGTACCATACAAGCATCTTCTACACTTTTCTGTTCTGGCCTCTTCATTTCAGACTGAGATGGAAGATCAGCACAGGAGTTGTTTGCTTTTGGAGACAGGAGAGCTGCAGCACTATAGAAAAACTGAAGACTGGAGAAGAGCAAGTGAAGAATGAAAAGGATAGTAGGAGTGTGGAAAAAAACTTTATAAGCTTGATAAAGAGGAGGAGTAGAAGAAAGACAAGAAGAAAACTTCACAGGGTCAGAGAGAATCTGATAAACTTCGACAAAAACTTCAACATACTCGGAAGGTGTTTTCTAAACCTTCTAGCCTTGTGGCATTTTCCCATCAATAGTCCAGAGGTGAAATGATTTATGAATACACATGCTTACACAGTTCTCTGTGAGCATCTTGATAAGGTAAATATATCACTCAGCAGGAAGCTTCACTGCATACTAGTCTTCTTCCTCAGAGAGAAATTCTGTGTTGTGGGCCCCAGCTAGCCCTTTCTGACATACACAGGGTGTGAAGTTTTGTTCTTCATTAAAAAATGTCCCATCGAGATGTTTAAACACAGATCTCCCTGTAAGGGTGAACACCCTGAATTGCCCTCCATCCAGTTCTTCTCCATTTAATTGGTATAAAGCAGTTTCCCCTTGGCTACTTCTTCCCTTGAAATTACACAAGTAGCCTCACTAGAAAGGCATAGGTAAATATTTTATACTGTGCACCATGTGGGTTAGGAGCACAGCTCCCATTAACCAGAGCTGGAATCATGCAGCTGATTTCCCCCTCACACTGTGCTTGAAGCATACCCTACAGGATGCAGAGACTGAGCTCCCAAGTGCCACCTTATGAAGAAGGTGTGGAGTACTTTCATTTAATACTGCATGTGTTTCCATTAGCAGAGTCAATTGCTCTCCATCCTCAGTTTTAAGACTCCCTGTTTCTCTCTATTACAGCTTTATTTCCAAACGCCAACCAATCCTCCCTAGTCCTTCCATCTGAGCCTGTAAGGTTTTGATCATATAACACCACAGCATCTTGGCTTTCATTTCGTTTAAACTTTTTGTTCACAATTATAGATGTGCTGAACACTGAGCACTTCTATTTCTCATGAGCTTACTGCTGCTTAGGAAAGCTGATGGACCTAGTGTATTGGCAATCTGGGGTGGCAGCTTAGGGGGTGTCAGTACAGCAGAGGCCACCTGAAACCTGCAAAGCACATGGGGAAAAAATGTGGCTGCTACTTTGATTGAGAGCAACTGTTCACACAGGCGTGGTTCCTACAGAGTAGAAAATTTATGTATCTGTGTAAATTCTAAGCTAAAACTAGAATATGTTCATCCCATATGTAAAAATAAAGTTGTGGTTAATATACCATACACTGTGGTCAATTACTACTCTGTGAAGTGGTGTCTTAGCTACCTGTGCGGTACAATATAGCAATTGTCAGACACTGGCTTTCCTCACTTCCATTTTTTCCACGTAGCTATCACCTCCTGTCTAGGAAATTTACAAAATAAAATTCCACCTAGTCTGTGCAAGTGGAGTTATCTCACGGCAGGTAATAATAAAATTGAGTTTCCATTCATGAAGAAATTTTAATGAATTTCTTAGTTCTACTTCAAAATTTTAACTTTCAGAAAATCAGAATTTCCTATTTTTCTAATGCAGTGATTTTAAAAATTAAAAATATCCAGAAGAAGGTTTTACTAAAAAAAAGAATTAAAAAAAAATCAAATTCCACAATTTCTTAAATAAGCCAACTGCTTTCCTTTAAATTTCAGGTCAACTCTGGATTAGAACTAATTAGAATACTAGATTGCATGAGCATATGAAATGAACTAAAAGTAATCAAAATGACAGAAAACACACACAAAAAAAATTTCTACTTGATTGGCATGATGCTCGTCAGCGTTATCAAACCACAACAGCTAGAGTGAAACACTTCCACTTTTCTCAATTCAGAATGTCACTGAGGTAAAGTTGTTCTTGGAAAGAGTTTTGATTTCTTTATTTAACCACATTCCTTAAGAGAAATTTCTAATAATTATTTTTACCAGCTTAATCGAGAATACAGCTGCTGTGAAATTCTACATATGACCACTGTTTAACATGCAAATCTTTGCTACCTCCTTGCTGATCCTGTTTTTTGTTTTGAGCTCTTTGCTAATAAGTAATGAAAATGTTACAGCCTTACAGCTTGTTTTGTGGTTGCAATTACGTAATCATTATTAATGAAGCAACAATGTCAAAACTGTGTGAAACCAAACTCACATTTAAGCACTTACAATAAACAGATATAAAACAACAGATGTCTCAGTTTTTGTTCTCCAATGATTTCATCCCTTGTTAAAAATAAACGTCTGGTTTAAAAAAGAAAAGGGCTTTTCTCCACTCTTACAAATTAATTGAATCCAGAGATTGGTGTTAAGGAGTTCTCTTTATTCTTTTTTTCTTCCCAAAATTTGTTTGTGGGGATACTTCTTTTTTTTTTTTAGTTAGCAATAAATTCACTTCAAAGCCATCCAGGAATCCTCGGAAGTCAATGGTCATTTACCCCAGCTGAAGCCTTGGCCCCTGATCCCAGCCAGAAATGCAGCCAAATGCCAGGCTCGCCTCCAGTCTGGAACACCCTGAAAAACTTTTAGGATGTTTTAGAGATGTTTCCAGTCCATGGTTTTGGTTTATCCAACTGATACCTGTCATTTGCAAATGTTGGTTCAGATTTGGGTCAGAATTTGCTGATAGGTACAGGGAGGTCTGTAGATTTCTGGAACCTCAGAAAACCAGCACTCTGTTTTATTCAAACATCAAACGTCCAGATGCTTATTTAAACCATTCACATCTGTTGAGTCTGCAGAACTGGGCTGGAAATTTAGTTGGAATAGGGTTTCCTGCAAAATTTCATAGACTTCATAGCTGAAATTGTGGCCAGAAATACCAGAGCTTCTTCTGGTATTTGAGCAGTTTTTATTCCAGTGCTAACTAGAAATGTATAGGTTAAATTTAATGAGTGGGTGGGATATGCAAAAATTTTAAAACTTCACAAAGATTTAGATCTTGTGAACAGACCCTGTGAACAACAGAAATACTCAATAGGAAATTAAAGCACTATTAGCTATTTTTGAAGCAAAGAAAAACATGTTAGAAGCTGGATAACTTTTCAGTTCTTCAGAGGATAAAACAATGTTTTCTTTAAAGCAAAATCTTTTTTTATTATTATTTTATTTTTAAAAAAAAGCACAGAAAAGCACTTAAAATTTTTGTTCAGTTCTAAGTGAATGTCAGTGTCTAAATTTAGGATTTGGACAATATTTTTTTTCATTTGCCAGCCCCTCTGGCACTGGAACAAGTGCAAAACAATTGCCTGTGCACTATATTGCAAATCTTGCACAATTTTAAGCACACAAGCAAAGGCTCTTGCAAATTGCATTCTGAGAATATAGCACATTTATGCTTACAGCACTGTAAGCATTGACAAGATGTTTTGAACAATCTGTTTTCTCAAATTAGATTAACATCATCGAGAAGCACAATCTGCTCATTGACACCAGAGGGACGAAAAAAGTCGGTGTTCTCTGTCCTCCTTCAGGACCTTGTTTTGGCATTAGATATCCACTGTCTATGTCATCATGAAGGATACAGGGCACTTTTACAGCTGCTGTATTTTAAAAGATATGCTAGGCTCCACACAGCTCTTACGGAAATCAAGCAGCAAAAATACAGCAGCAAAAATACTGCAGCTCAGGGTCCTTACCATAGCAATCCACTTTTCAAGGCAACGGGCTAGCAAAATTACCTAGCACATTTGTCTGCACCTACATAGCAGTGTGTGACACACCTGAAGTGACTGTTTAAAAAAAAAAAAAAATCACACAAAGCTTAATGAGTATGTAAGATGTTAGTTTACAGCTACTGAAAGTGTCTACCTGCCATGGAAACACTGACCTTCCCCGTGTATCTGAAATTGACAATATCTTCCCTTTTGTGTATCCACATCTACAATCAGATTAAGTCTGTGCCTTGTACAAGTACCTCTATTCACACTTGTACTGTTAGCCCTGGGAACTACCAACTACTTCCAAAATTTAGGTATTACATACTTTCCTTTGCAAACACGGTTTTTATCACCTGACAAAGCAAAGTCAAACCTCAGGAAACCGCAACTGAGTGTGACCTATGGCTTAACCCTCTATCAAAATTAAAATAGTTGATTACTTTTTTTTTTCTTCCTATTTGGTTTTTGTTTTTTGTTCATTCGCACACGCACTTGTGTGTGTGTGTGCATATTGTACTTCCAAATAAATTCCTGGGAAGCATGCGTTGTGTTGAGTGGCTGCATGCAAACAGTTTTGGAACTGGGTAACTTTGATCTTTGACTTACAGACTACAGGGCAAAGGTTAAAATCACAAGCTTCGTTGTTCTGTTGCCAGCAGTCTCTTTTGAAGCTTCTTGCTTCCAGTGAAAGTGATATACAGTAATGTACTAATATTCAGTTCTCTGTGTCTTTGATTTTGCTTGAAAAGTGAAAAAAAAAAGAAAATCAATCCTATTAGCTTCTGGTATTTGATAAACTTTCTACAGGTAACATTAGCAAGAATCTGCATGTTCTTGCATACATGTACTTGTAGAAATGAAAGTGAAGATATTGTCAAAAGGCATATTTGCACCCATAGGTAATGTGCAAACAGAGAAGACTTACATAAGTAAATTTGGGTGCAGATGACTACTTATGTGTGCAAGATGGAAGCTTGCTATAATAATCCAGGTTGGAAAAATTTGATCTTAAGAGACCTTGTTAACTACTTGGATGTTGTAATTCTAATGGGCTGTAGACATTTTATAAGAAGTCTATTAAAATGAGCCAAAACATAAAAAGGCAGTAATAATTGTAATGGAAATCCACTGCATGAAGACTTTGCGCTGCTATGACCAAACTACATTTATATTGCCTTCTACATTAAAAAAAAAAAAAGGAAAAAAGGGAGAGAGCTGAAAGAATTTACTGAAATCTTATAATACCAGGAATTTTGACTGCCTTGGCAAAGTGAAAGCTTCAGTTACTCAGACCTTAATACCAAGTTGTTTGCTTACTGCCATGCAAAAACATTAATAGCATCTAGTTCTTAAGCTGATATGTGAGGCAGATCCTGCAGCCTAAGACACAGAGCAACAGTCCATGGTGTAAGGCTCTGTGCTAGTAATCAGCAGATTTGTAGTTTACATGTAGCTAAAGAATTACAGCTGTTTCATACAATGGGTAATAAATGAGCAAGACAAAATAAATGAGCAAAGCAGTCCTGTCCCGCTCCACCCCACCCCCTGTTCCTAATTATCCTGTCTCTTGCAGCATATCTCTCCCATTAACTTTAGCTTTTGGTTTTTTTGTGTGTGCAGGTCTTGGGACAATTGTACCCCAGAGCAAATTCAGTGGTGACATAAGCAGCAGCTGAAACAAAACAAAACGAAACAAAACCTTAGCATGAAAATTGTTGAGAAGTTGTGAGAAGTAAAAGCCTCATAACATTCTCTAATTTGCTCCACCTTCTCTTTTAATCTGACTCCCTTGCACACACGTAGCCTGTTCCCTACCTTTCTTTCACTTCTGCACAAAATATCACTAACACTAAATGCCAAAATATGGCACAGAATGCACCCCTTTACATTTTCTAAGCCAGTTTTGGCCACTGTTTACTTCACTGCTGAATTTGATCAAGAGGCATCAATGGCACATACAGCTGTCTTCATTGGATCTGGCTTTGCTCCGTTTTCCAACGTGTACTTTCTCTTTGTGATGGCTGGGTGCCTCTCACAGGAACCCCAGGTAGTAGAAAGTCCTTGCTTACACAAAGCTCAAATGGAAAAAATCCAAGCTGCCTTCTAAACACTTTAAAATAACACTTTCTAATGCTTCCTACGGGTGATGTTGACACATTTACAATGTTGATTTAAAGGGCAGGGGGAACATAGTTCTTCCTGACACCACAAATGTAAAGTTACTGGCCCACCCTATCACTGGAGCCACACCGAAATGGCTGCCAGCAGATCCTGAGTGCCAGGTATTTAAAACTGAGAAAACAGGCAGATGGGGGCCTCTGTGGTTATGAGCAAAACTTTTGAAAGCTCCCCTGCTTTCAGCTCCCCCAGGGCTAGAGTTGCAGTCAATACCAAGCACAGATACTGCAGTTCCTGAGTATTTGGCCCAACAGTGCCTGAACTCTCTGTGAACCATTTTAGCCCAAGTTTGCTCTACCAAAGTGCATACTGAAGATTTCCTTCATTTCTTTACCTTGTTCTTCATTCACAGTTGGTTTTTTTTTTTTTTTTTTTTTTGCTAGAACTAATCTGACTGTAAAGGTTTGTCAGTCTTCAGATGTTCTAATTTCTCAATCACCTGCTCTGACATGATCCTGATTTTCTTCAATATTTCATCTTCCACCCCTGGGAAATTTATATCTGTTCCTGGCATTTGTCTCCCATCTTCCTTTGTGAACACAGAGGGGAAAAATTCATTTCATTTCTTTTTTCCTCTCTCCCTCTCCCTCTCCCCTGTCTCTACTTTTTTTTCTTCAGCAAAGTCTTCTTCTGTCAATAAATTACTCCTGCCACATCCGAGAGGCCAATTTTCTCTTCCTTTGACCCCAATATTTCTTATGATTTAAAATAATATCTTATTATTAATCTTTATCTAGGTAGCATGGTTCTTTCCATTTTTTTTATCTTTCCTTTTCTTATTTTGGTTTCTTGCTTCCATTCAGACCTTTCTATGGACAACTGGACTCAATGTTTTAAATTTTTCACATGTCCTTTCTTCACCTTTGATTAGTTTTTCATTTCCTTGTTCTTTATTAAGTGTTGGCAACACAGAACTCTAGGTGGCATTTTCCTCTTTCCTCTCCCTTCCTTCATTCCTAGTCCATGCTGAACTACAGCCCAGAATGATGTCGGGAGAGCATTTAGACATTTTTTGAAGATGTGATACTGACCGCTCTGTTCATTAAAGGTCTTACAGTACATTTCGCAAGAACAAGAGCGTTAACCCCCACATCCTGGCCCAAATCCAAATGGACTGATTACTTTCTTCCTCCCTGGACTCCCCATGTAGTTTTGATGGGATAGATTAATCTTTACTTTGGGTATCAACCTGAATCATAACACTCTTATCTGTACATACCGCTTCCCACACCAGTAGTGACTGGATGAAGGTTCTTTTTCTGTTACAGAAAGTCTTAGTCTAATTTCACAGTGGAAACATTTTGGGAATGAAGGTACTTGTTGTCTTTATTGTTCCATGTTTCCTACTGGAGATTTATAACCAGAGTTCTTGCTTAACTCTTCTACCTGCAAGCAATTCTTCTTTCTTTTCCATCCCCATGCAGAATGTACTGACTAACAATGGCATGCACCATCTTCATTTTTTGTTCTTTACATTCTTATTCCCTGCACTGATCAGACTATTTACATCCATCACTACAAATGCAGCTTTACACAGCACTTCTAGCAATGGTCTCCAACCATTGGTTGAAGGTCTTAAAGAAGAGCTGAAGCACTTATAGAGGGCTTTCAATTCAAAGATTCCTCCCATGACTTCATGCAACAGAGGGAAAGCACAGTGATGTGTAAAGCTCACACTGTTGGCTCATATAGCATAAACAAAAGCAGCAATCTGTTTCCTCAAAATAGGTGCTGGAGAAAGACTGTAAGTGACAAGAGCCAGAAAGAAAACATTTCTAAGAGTGGTGAAAGCATTCCGTAGGGTTGAGAGTGAACTAATAAGGCAGCAGTTTATTTGGGTTCAACTCCCATGACTGGTTTGTGACCTTTATGCTCTTTATTTTTCTAAAATAAATGGACAGAACTGTTCCACTTTGAATTCCCGTTGTTACTAAGAGCCACATCTTGCCCACATGGTTTTTGCCATGAAATGACTGGAGGGCAACATTTGATTCACCCCAGATGAAATCCACTATCACAAGATTCTTGACCACCTTTTCACTTTCTTTCACTGTGTAGGATTTTGACTTCTGAGCTGTTGTAATACAACCTTCTTTTCATACTTTTTCCTCCTTTTTTTCAAGGTTTGCTGAACTAATATCCTGGTTTTCTAGCCCTCCTCAGCATTTTTTAAAGAAAAAAGCAACAGTGCAAGGCCTTTACCTGACTACTGTCCATGAGCTTTCATTTCTCATCTGTTCTTCCTCTGTTTCTTTATGGCTTTTTATTATTTGTTTCACTGTTTTACATCTGTTGAGCTATACTGCTAATTTCTTGCTTTCTACTGTTGTGAATAAGACCACTGATGTATCACAAATATCTTCCAACTCTCTTTTCTGCTAGCTTGAATTCAGTGTTATAGTTGATCGTTCTTCCTTCCAGACAGTCCTTCTAGCACTCTACCTATACTAATTTTGCATTGATCCCATTTGTTTAAAATGTGATTACTTCCTTTGTGAAGCATTTCAGAAGGACTGTAACAGAGAATAGAAGGGAAGGGAAATAAAATCACTGGCACACTGGAACACAGGTGGTTATAAACTCCAGTATTTCTACTGCCAGTAAGGCTGAACTGAAGCAAAATGATTAATTGACTCTACGATCCTTCAGTTGGCTAACCGGAGTCCATTTTTATATGAATATTCTTTGATCACCTTGGCAGAGCCATCTAATGCTGATCACACACAAATCAGCAACTTTGATGAAGATTTTTAAACAAATTCCTGACTCAAGCATGCAGATCCTTTCCTTCTTTCTCTTTGTTTTCCTCTTCCTTTTTGTATTCTTCCATCCCTTCACTTCCCTTCATTTCCTTTCCTTTCCCTTCCCCTTTTGCCTTGCCTTTTTTTTTGCTTTTCCTTGTTTTACCTCTTAAAAGCGAAAAAAAAAACAACCCACCAAAAACTATTAAAAGTAGCAGCAAAATAAAGTATGGAAATTTGTACCAGAACAGAAGATCTGCTTTGCGGTACCTTTTGGAGGCATTGTTTATATTGTGCATGGTGTGATCAGATGTTTCTTTAACACGTTCACAATTGCTTGGCTTATTTTATGTAGAGAAGGATTATGCTATGCTGTGTCTCATCAGGTTGTTAGTGAACATGACACAATGCTGGAAATTAAATGTGACAGTTAAATAGCAGAAGACAAATAATTATTTTCAAATCAAGAGTGTGCTATCACCTTAATTAGCACCTATCAGCACTTTCCATATTTTATTTACAAACATTCTGGGCAAAATTCTTTGCTCAATTGTAACCATACGAACATATATGGTGCATGTTTGAGAGTTAATTTTCTGCTGTGTTTGCACTTCAATTTTGAAGACAATCTCTGCTGTATTCCTTTCCAAAGTGCGATGGCAAAAGATGAAATGTGATTAAGGTGGGGATTGAGGGGGAGGTATATTGAAGGCATCACTATGAGGTATGTGACTGGAAGCAATGAAAGCAGAAAATGTGGTTGAAAACAATGCTGAAAGACTCAACCCAATCTCAGGAGTCAAGGGATTTATGAATGTAAAAGTAATATGTCTGAAGGGACTGGTACGAGAAAAGGGACTGCTCCCTCACAGTCTTTCTCATGCATCCAGCATTTATGCAGTGACAGCAGCTGCTGCTGCTGACCTTGGCTGTGCTCTGATGGTTGTTTTGAAGAAGGATGAACTCCGGATCTATGCCACCAGGCTCTGAAGTCCTCTCTTCAGAAACACATATATTATGAGAGGATAAATCTTAGAGGAAGACAATAGGACTTTGACTATGCTGTCACTGGGGTATGTCTGAAAAAGCTAAGCTTAAAATCCAGGCCTTCACCTGGCTCTGGTGAGGTTGCATATGCGTGTGTGATAGTGGGTGTCTGGGTGTTGCTATTTATCTTCACCTAGCGGCAGCTGTGACTTGTAGTGCATCTTATAAATTCATCTCCTGAAACTTAACATCATCCTGTGTCTGAACAAACCAAAGTCTGAGAGACAGACTGTTCCCTGTTATCCTTCGTCAAATACGCAATTCTGTGATCCTGTGGGAAAAGGATACAACGAACCCACAGAAAGCCCAGAGGAGCTGGGTATTGTTATGTACTTCATACTACAGACCGTACATACTTAAAGTAACACAGAAATGCAGCAAAAAGATGTGAGAACTTCTTATTCTCCATAAAAATATACCAAATACTCTCCTTCCCTACTTCTTTTTAAAAGTGCATGAAAATTACAGCTGTTTTTGCTCACCTTTGAGAAGGGCTCTGTCAAGGTTGATGACATTTTAAGCATGTGCTTACTATCATATATAATATACTAACACAGAATTTGGGCTTACATGTTTTTCTAGAGCAGAACTATTGAAACAGGCAAAGGGAAGAGTGCTTATCAATGTGAAATTTCTACCTACAGTACAGTAAAAAAGCTTCTAAGAAAATCTAAAAACACAGCCCTGCATGAGGAATAAGAGTTAAAATGTCAGGCATGTAAAAATGCTCGCACAAAAGTTTGATCTTAGATATTACCTTAGTACATTAAAGAAAATGAAGTAATTACTGTTAACAAAGAAACATGCATGAGCATATTACTAGTACACATAGTATGTGTACTTATACTCATTTTTCAAGACAGCCAGTAGGATTTAACTGGGTGTTGTTTCCTTTTAAAACACTTCAGGACTATTTTTATGATACGTTCAAAATTCGCAGCAGCTATCTTGTTGTGTGACAGGAGTTTACAGCATTAGTTTCACCAGACAAGGACTGGTGGAGTAAAATTAGTCATGTATGTAAATTATAATCATGCTGAATAGTTGTATGTGCTCATTTAGGCATTTTAACAGTGTGTGATGTTATCCTCTCTGCAGGACTAATAAGCATTAGCCATAATGAGGTCAGTCAGTCAGTCAGGCATTATCATGGGATTTAATTGGGACACTGGTCTCTGCTGAAGTGAAAATTAATAACTTTTGTCAATGTTCTGGTGAAATGTTCTGTCTTATTAAACTATGAGGGTCAATTAGAAAGCATTATGTAATAAAGTCCCCAGCAGCAGAACTCAAATTGAGTTATACCACAGTCATTATTCCAGGACGATTGCATTTGAAAATGGAAAACCAGAGTGCCATATGGAGGGTGCAGGTTATATTTACAAGCATTGCATGTTAAAGCTTAGGCAAGAAGGAAACAATTAAATGTAATACTGAAATAAATCAAAGCACTGAAAGTGCCATGTTGTGCCAGGCGCTTAATATAGCCAGCATACCCCTAGATGCGACTAGGCAAAATGGCACCTGTTTATAAGCCTTGTTTGGGTTCTGTCAGACAGCTTCCTCCCTCAGGATCGCTTCGATGATTCAAAATCTGGGGCACACCTGGAAGGTTCAGGCTGGCACATTGACTCATATAAATAACAGTTTATTGTATGGTTATTAAGACCAGAGATTGCTTTTATTAAAGTGCAGTTATCATGGTACAACAAATTAAAGAACTTTTAAAGCATGTTTAATGGCCTCTGATACTCCCTGTTCAGTCATGTTTTACAGTACTCCAGATCAGGGAGATGGGAAGTCTTTGCTGGTGCTGGTGGCTAGAGGCAACGACAGCAGCCAGCAAAGGTGCAAAGGGACAAGGAGAGAGACCGCGTGCACTTTTATGGGACAACAAGCTTGGAAAGCTGATCTCCCTCCCCAGAGGAAGGGAAAAAGTTGTCTACCATGAGCTCTGTTGCTGTAAAGTTTCTAAGGATTCCCGCTGACCAAAAACATTAGCAGTGTCACTTTTTAAGGATCTTTTTTTTCCCCCAACAATTTATTTCCTAAATAGAGTTGAAAAGGGGTACCCAGAGACTGAAACAGAGAAGGGAAACAGGCCCACTGCTGCCACCCAAAGTCCTCACTGGAGTACTTATCAGAGCCATGCATCTCTGGGGATGACAGCAGACTTGTGGCATTGTGTTGGAGAGCCACCTCTGATCTGCTTTCCAGTTATTCTCACACAGATGTGGGTGGCTGTCTCAAGCACTCCTTTTTAGGCTAAGGACAGCTGCCGTAGCAGGCACTGGTATCTCCTGCTCTGGTGTGCACAAAGCAGCACAAGAGCTGTGCTGGGCCTATGCATTTCTGCAGGCCTTCCGAGGGCAAATTCTGGTCTCAGAATGGTAGAATGGTAATGCCATCTTTGCTGGGAGGAATACTTTTTTCATCTAAAATTTTATGGCCCCACAGGACTTTACTTAATTATTGCTTGCAGTGTGGGGTCAGTTAATTTTTAGTTGGAGGCTGAAGGAGATGAGCTGAACCTCTGTTTCACTTAAAACTGTTTAAATAGAGCCAAGCATGTGATTTTCAACTTAGCTGTAAAATGGCAAGCAAAATGAAGCATGATTTTCCCCTCACTCATTCCGGTTTGATGGCAGCAGGGCTTAGGTTGGCTGTTTTGGTGTTATTTCTGATTTACACCAGTGTGGGAAGAGATTCAGGCTTGTTAGCAACCTGTCCCTCATGGAGTGAGAACACTTTGCAACTTAGCTCAGTGCAGCTGAGAATGTCAATATATTTGATAAGCATTTATGAATAGAGCCTCAGTACTAGTCCCAGGAGGTACTCTGCTGTGGATAAAGGTCATCAACTAGACTGTTAAGAAGCACCTACCAAATTTGGAGACTGCGTTTTTTTCAGTGTCCAACTTCATATCTTGCAGTTTAGAAAGAGTCGGGCTTCTTGTCACTGCTCATCCTCCTGAAAATCGTGGTTGTTGAAAATCCCTGTCAGGGATCTGATGTGCCAAGGCACATGGGCGTTGCCAGTCCAAGACCTGCCTAAAGTCCCTCTCTGTCAGGACTGGGCCCAGAGCTCTGAGTAGGCCATATGCAGTTCTGTGCCTGAACCACAAGACTGTGCTTTCTCCCCTCTAAATACTGCAGGAGAGACTGTCAGCTTTTCTCTCTCCAGCCCTGTGTAAGTCGCTTTATCTATTTTCTTTCCTGGACAGGAATAACGTATGCAGAAGGTTGCTGTTTCTGGCAGGCACATCTGAGCATTATATCTTAGACTCACGTATGCAGACATATGCACATGTGCACATACATTTATATATGCACACAGATATTATATGTATGCATTTACACACGCTAATGGAACACCACCCAGATGCCGTGGTTCCAATTTACCATTTGAAAGCAATTAGAGTTTATTATTGTAAGCATTTTCAACATAGGGAACACTTAAAGACAACAGCACTTCTAATTACTTTCAAATGGTGAATGTCAACATTATCAAGGTGTTGCTGCATAGGGTTAGATTCGTGGACACAGATACTCTCAGCTTCATCACAGAAAAGTGCACATTTGTGAATAGGCAAATGCACACATGCACCTGGACTCACCACCCCACTGATGGACCTACAGGCTTCTTTATTCTTTTAAATTGCCCAAGACACCAGAACTTTTAGCTACAGCCTGTTTTACCTCCTTGTTTTTTTTTTTTTTGTTTTTTTTTGGGGGGGGGGGGGGGGGGGGGGGGGTTGTTTGTTTTGTTTTTATTTGTTTTGTTCTGTTTTGCTTATGTTTTTCTTTTCCTTAGCATTGCTACAAGACCAATGTCAGGGAGTTTTGTTGTTGTTGGAAAAGTAAGTGGTTAGAAAAGTGCTGATTCTCTCTAGTCTCCATCTACAGTGTTTAGAAGATCTTAACAAGACAGTGCCAGGTCTCAGTGCTGGGCTGCCTGCTTCAGTCTTTGGCAAAATGATAATATTTTGGCAGAAGTGCCCTATGTTAACAAAGAAAAGTTTGATTAATCGCAGAAGGAAAGACGTGGGGGAAAAGGGAGTGGAAAAGAGAGAGAGTGACAGACATAAGATGAAGTCTATTCTAAAAAGTCTAATCAGTTTTAAAACAACTTTAAAAAGGAATAAAAATTCTTAAATCTCTTTGATGATATTCAAAGAGCCTTTTTTAATATATGAGGAGACGCATTCTAAATTCTTAACACTGCTAGTGTCACCAGTCCTTTTTTCCACTAAACCATTTTAATTCCATAATTTAGAAGGCCTTGAAAAGTAGTAGGATCAAACTGCAGCGTAATTGGATACACTGTGCACTTCCAGGGTGAATTTGGGTCCCTGTTCGGCACAAGAGATTTCTCTCTTTCTTTCTTCTAAGATCACATACAGAGTACTTACTTGAAAGGAGAGATGCAGCGACGAAGCAAGCTTTTTACAAGGTGTAGGAGCTGAGTGTGTTGCTGGCCATTTGTTTGGCACTGACGGTTTCTTTGTGATTGGAGGCAATGCTATCGACAGGAAAATCAATTTGGGTTTACTAAAGAACAGCAAGAGATCAGGGAGTGGGGAAGCAGTCAGAGCGAAGAGGTAGCATACTATATTTCATTCTGAAACAAATGGGTGCAGATATTTCAGATCCTTCTATTGCTGTTACCCCCTCACCACAACCAATATAGAATGTCTTTATGTGCAATTATTAGCTCTGCTGACCTGAGCACTGCTAATAGGAAGCTGGAACTTTGGATGTGGTCTGATTTTGAGAAACTGGGGACACTTGCAAACCTTTTCTAGGGTCCTAGAGGGCTTTTAAAAACAGAAGGCAAGAAAGGCAGAGAGGGAGAGAAGAGAAACGTCTGAACATCTGCTGGAAAATCCTAACTGGCTTGTTCAGCTGAGTTCAGCAAGAGCAACAGCAACAGCAGAGAAGTTGGCAGGTGTCGCCGCACTTTAGTTGGAAATTGCTGCAGATGATCTCAAGATATAAATGAGAATAATCTGGACAGTCCCCCTGCCTCCCCCTGCTCTTCCAGATTATTCGACCCTCCCAGGGGACACCAAGTTTATTGTATGCTGAGTAGCTTGGTGGAGGTATGAATATAGCTGGGAGCTGGGATGTGCATGCATACACTTAAATAGCTTTATTATCAAATGTATTCTACTGTAGTATGCTGCTTTCTTTAAAATGGCTCAGGGAATGAAAAATAACAGAAATCACCCATCTTCTTTTCAGGGATGCAAATAATCACTTCTGAAGCAGACTGGGTTGGGAAAGAGAAGTGTTAATTGTATAGCATGTATTTTTCCTGATATTTGTGCAATATAAAAATACTAGCTCTGTCTCCAGTACTACTCTTTGCATTTTCTTTAAACTTATACTATTCCTGAATAAACTTTCAAAGCTAATCAGTCAGCAGCCTCAGGCAGGGCTCTTCACCATTTGCTCAGCAGTTCATGGTTCTATTGGCTTCATAGACTTTCCTACTGTACCCTTTCTGTTCCACAGCCTAGCCGACAGGCTCTGGACAGCAGGACAGCTAGATCCAATAAATCTGAGACCTGTCTAGGTGCTTCATTTATCAAGAGGCCTAATTTACCCAGGCCCTTTAGACTAATTGCAGATTTGCAAAAAATGCTGATAATGTAGAACAGTGCATTGTGAATGTCCCTTGCCATATTTCTGCTAATGTGTTTCATCTGGAGTACATAAAGAGACAGGGATGCTGATTTTAGACACAGCACTTTGGGGCTAATCCAGTTAAATGATTATCCCTAAAAATCTGCAGTGATGTCATTTTCCCTATAGAACTCTGCCAGTTGCCTTGTTTGCTTTATTGTGAGAAATATGCGATCCCAGGCTTTAGGAGTTCACCTTATATTCTTCTTCTAATGCACTGTAACTCTCTCGTCCTACTCCCCCAGCTACCCATTTCTTCTTGTTTATAATAGTCATGTTGACAGCAAACTCTGTCTCGGCTTTTGTATATACACTAACAAGGAAGAGATATGTTCCGCTGCTTGATATATGCAGATATATGCAGGTACCCACCATGTTTCTTTCCTTGTGCAATTCCTTCATTCCATTCCCTCTCAATTCTCCCCTTCCTCTAGAGACCCCTATTCCACTATATTTTGGTCACTTCTGTTACCAACACTGTTTATCTTTGGTTCCCTCCTTCATTTTCGTCCAAAATTCACATCCACAATTTTTTATATGCTCCAGATCTTTTTATCCTTTATCACAGAATCACAGAACTGTGGGGCCAGGAAGGCGTTTCTAGAGACAGTAAGTCCAGCCCACCTGCAAAGCAGGCTCCCTACAGCAGGCTGCACAGGTAGACATCCAGGTGGGTCTTGAATCCTCAGCTTCCCTGGGCAGCCTGTTCCAGCCTGCTCCATCACCCTTTCTCTGAAGAAGTACCTTCACATATTGGTGAAGAACTTCCTATGCTCCAATTTATGTCTGTTTCCCCTTGTCCTGTCCCCACAAACCACTGAAAAGAGGTTGGCCATGTCCTTCCCACACCAAAGATATTTATCTGTAATGCTAAAATCCTTTTCCATCATTTCATAACAAATTCAGCTTCCATATTCTTTCCCACATATTTTCTTCCCTTCCCTTGCACTTTGAAGCCTTTTGTGCTCTCTTTTGTGCTCTGGGAAACTCTGCTGGTGTACTGCCTTCAGCTGGGACAGAGTTAAAGCTACAACAGCTGGGAACACACAGAACCACTCTGTGTTGAATGAGTAGAATACAGTTTCTGGTAGAATGTCTGCCCTTCTATTCTGATAACATTCTGCCCCTCTTGTGCCCACCAAGCCTGGCACCCCTCTGCTCTTCCTGGCACTGAAGTTCTCTTGCTCTCACACACCTCTGTGTCCTTCAGGGTCTTCTGAAAATCCCTCTGTGTTGCAACAGATACAGTGCACTTGTTGAGGCATGGGGCAGTGGACCCAGTAAGCATCAACATATGCTCCTGTAATAATGGTTACTATTATATTAATAAGTATAACGACTGTAAAACCACCACATAATAATCAGTAGTTCCTGGGGGCAGCTACTAAGCAGTCCCAAGTGTGCTTCCCTACTCCACTGACAAGTTAATGTTGACTTTTGCAATGTGAATTTACAGAGAGTTTAGGATTTGGAACAGATAAAACATCAGGAGACCCTCATTTTACAGTAACTAGCTGCAAAGGTCTGTGATAAGGCAGCTCCAGGAATTTGGCACTATAAATATTACAAAGCTTTGGGAAACAGGCTTACATCTATTCATTTATCTAGCACCAGTTCCTCCATGGCTAATCAATGGAGCCTTCCACACAGAGATAGAGGAGAGCAATAGGGATGGCTTCTCAGGTATCCCAGCAAGGTTGCATGTGACTTATCAGTGTTCAGCAAGCAGATGGCAACCAAATCCCACTGCTATGAGTATTAACAAGAATCCTACTTTAAAGATTTTCTCTTGTTCTTTCACATGCCCCTCAAGCATAACCCCAGAGTTCAGAGAAATTAGTATATGATGAGATAAATCCTGTCCAAACAAGGCAGGTGAATTTACAGAGAGTGAAACACAGAGGGACTCCATAGGCCAAATACTGTAAGAGACTGCTTGCTCTCAGGAGAGGAAGCTCCTCTCCCAGGGAAGTCAATAACATTTGAAAACTGTCAGCTGAGGACACTCAAGTCTCTCTGGGAAAGTCCTGAGTACTTTTTGGGGTTGGCTTTTTTATTCTCTATCATCTCTCACTTTAAGGTATCCTTAAACATCCTTATGCTGTAGTGCTGCAGAATAGAATAAACTAGCCAGATTCTTAACTAGTAGCAGTGAAAGAAGCAAAGTTAGAGGCATTATTTACAGTTCTGGTATTATAAAACAAAGCATCCCTTTTCTTTCTAGCCAAGAGTTAGCTTTGCCAAGCCCTGCAGTCAGTACATTGATGCAACAAGATGTATCCTGTGCAGCATGGCCCTAAGAAAAGTATCAGAGCACAAGCAGGCAGTAGAAGCCTCACTGTTCTTAGTGTGATGGGGTGAAGGAAAATTACATGACAAAATTCTTCTGCCTCTCTCTATCAAAACTCTTCTTGTGGCTATATAGTCTGAATAATCTCCACTTCTAGACTCTTGCAGATAACTTCTAGACTGTAGAAGAGCATTCAAGGGGGAGGTGAAATCTAATAAAAGTCTGGCTGACATTTTGAACATACTCATGCATATATCAAGATTATCCCATAGGCATATGTCACAAGGAGAGAGTAGTTTTTCCATATTAAAAATGGCATTAACCTTCTATCCTATTTTGCTCCCCTCACTATTCCCAAACTCTAAATATTTCAGATGTCTTCTGCTCCACTCCCCCACCACTTCACCAGTTAAAAATGGCAAGATGATGAAAAACTCAAATCTGATCCAGGTCCTTCTTTGTCTCTAAGGTAATTAAGTCTCATTCCCTTCTTGTGCTTAGAGTCAAAGGTATCTCATTGTTAAAAGTTCACCTTATGTTGCACTTCTGACCCCCAGATATGCATTAGCACTCAAATAATGTTCATAGAATGGGAATACATGCAGAGGAACATTGGACCAGTCAAGGGTTTGTCTCGTGCTGCTTTACCATTCACAAATGCACTGTAGGCAGAAATAAAATAAATAAACGAGGCTCTCCCTTTTGAGGAACGGTTGGGACTTCAGAGAAAAAGCGCTATTTTGTGCATGTCAGGGAAGATGTCAGCCCACACTGGTATCTGTTCACTGTCACCCATTTGCCCACTCTGCATCTGTGGAAATGCCTTACTGAATGGAAAGAGTAGCTAAGTGGCAGCAGAGACTGAAGTTCTGTACAGAAGTATTTGGTCAGGAGAGGAGAGAAAATGCTGAAAAATTTAATTAGAGTTTTGGTAATAAATGATACAGAAACTGCCATGGTAAGTCAACTGAAGTTTTATCATAACTCTTACCAACAACACATATATAGTTCTTATCTGGCAAATACTTTTATCTTTAACCTAACAGGAGGAGGAGATTTGCCCTGAGCAGATATTTTGACACATTATGCTGCCTTATCTGAACTTTCCTAATCAGGATCTGGGTCCCGGACCAGTGTCACACAGGGCTGAGTCAAGCAGCTTTCAGACACATTTTGACCCTATCTCTCTAAAAACTACCTGTTACTTATTACAGAATAGTAGTAAGAACAAAGAGATGAGATTATTTTTATGCCCATAGAAACATCACTAAACCAAGCAGACAAAAATTTTGCTTTGGAACAATGCTGTTTAAAAGTAAAATGAAGAGAAAAATAAAGTTACTGAAAAGGAAAAATGAAGATTTGAAGCTTCAGAGGTAGTCTTCCTACAGATGTATTATATACAGTCTTCCTAGCATGTATATAAGTAGGAGAAAATCATAGCAGCAGGGAGACTTTTTTCCCCCTGTATTGATTTTTGTTACATTTCTTGTGACTTACTGAGAAGATAGCCAGAAGCAATTTATAAGTACAGTAACACTAGCAGACTCCAGAGCACTGGTACTGAAGTGCCATAGGTTACAGAGGATGCAAGGATAATTCAGTGCAATTCTTTAACCTTACCCTGTTCAGGTGAAATTTGGTATAAGCACTATAATTACAGAGAAGTTATGGTGACCTACACTGAGGATCTGGGCTGAAGTACTTTCAGGAATAGACTTAAAATTTATTTTATCCAGTATTCAAGTAAAGAAGTTAAATAATGAATTGTATGTTGTCATTTTTATAGGATTTTAGTAAGATTGCACTTGGTTCATATGGTCTTTTTTCTTCATACACTCTAGTCTCCAGGACTTAATGCTCCCTCCATCCTTCAAAAACAGTCATCTCGTTCTCTTACACATGCAAGAGTTTCCTGTTTTAGTAGAGAACAGTCCAGCAATACCAGTTTAAAAAATTATGTTCCTACTTCTACTCGTGGAAGTTTTAAGTAATTTCAGCAGTAGAGTTCATTACAGTTCATATTACAGTTGTAATACTGTTTGTAAGAGTGTTATAACAATGTACTGCCTTGACTGTTAATTTTCATGGACAAAACTAGTAAAATACATTTACACAAGTGTTTGATTATATATTTATGTATTTGTCCTAGCAAGACTGCATGTGAATTAACAGGAAAAAAATCAGAAATGTGTTTTTCTCCAGAAGTAGTACACTTAGAAAACAGGTTTGATCATTAAGACTGGTCATTAAGGTTAAATAAATTAAATATTATATATTTAAATAATATATGGTAAGATTGACTTTTAGACAAAAGAAGAGATAGATAGGAATGCTCCAGATGCAAGAGCTGAGGAGAGGAAGTAACTCTATCAACATCTCCTGGTGAGTAGGCTACAGAAACAGCTTAATCCTCCGTAACTTCTGTTTAGTGATACTGACCAGAGAAGGAAATGAAAGGACCTTTTCTTTTACAGGAATTATGTATGTTTCTGTAGCTATTTTATCCTTTTTTACTTAGGATATATATAGGATATATATAGGATATATATATATATATATATATATTTCCTGAGCACTGTAGTTAATTGATGTGAACTGAACATGGTTGCTCCCTCCCAGACACTGGTCCAACTTTAGACTAGATCAAGTGGGATAGACTCAGGACAGACTTGTGGTGAGGGCAGTTATAGAGATGTGCAGAAAGAGAGTGCGAAAAAAATGCCATATTTTTCTATGGAAGAGTCTTTTATATCTCATTCATACAACTATGCTGTTGCTGTGTTGAGGTTTTATAGTCTCCTCAAAAAATAAACTTTGTCACAGGATTTGAAATGGGGAAAACTAGGGTGTCCAACAGGAGTTCTCTCTGATTCAAAGAAATTCTGGAAAAGAGCTCAAGAGAGCAATATTTGTGAAACAGATCCAAGGCTGTTTAAATGGCATTATAACTGCTCAGAATCACAGAATGCTAGGGGTTGGAATGGACTCTGAAAATCACCTAGTCCAACACCTTGCTAAATCAGGTTCCTTACACTAGGTTGCAGTGGAAAGCATCCAGGTGGGTCTTGAATATCTCCAAAGGAGGCACTACAACCTCTACCCCTACACTTGACATCTGCCCTTTAGATGGTTATATTGATAAGATGTCCCCTCAATCTCCTCTAGGAATATCCGGGTGAAGGGTTACAGCTAAATATACATGCAGGTGGAGAAAATTCTTTTGTCCTGATTCAGTGACTTACCTTTTTTTCATCCTGATTTTAAAGACTGAAACAGATATTCTGAAATTATCAGTTTTAATTCCATGCTTACTCTTGCAGTTTTCAGTTGAATTTACACTTAGTATAATTTGTTGAGAACTGTAAAAAGAAACAACGTATTCTGAATTCTGTCTTGCCATTTTTATTCAACGAAGCTAGTAATTGATGGTATTTTACCTGCTGAGCCACTAGATTTCAGGTAGTTGTTTGCACACTGCCGTGTTTTACCCTCACCAGCAATCTCCACAGAAAGCTAGAAATCTTAAGTACAGATGCAGGCTCAGCCCATGGTTCCTGGCAGACTTTGTCTCCCACAACACTTCTTGTTAAACCAGCCCCTCACCCTCCAGTGGTGCCAGGGCTAAAGGTAACTACACAGAGAAGCAACTTTGCTCCAGCTGAAGGAATATCAAAACCTACCACCAACATTTCCAATGATGCCTAAGGCCTTGGACCAGACTTTAAGTCTTTGCTGATGTGTGTCATCCTGATCAAGCTGCATGGGACAACTCACATAAGTAAGCATTTGAACAGCTCATTTTCCTTGTGTTGCTTGTCAGTGCTTGTGTGCTTTGATATTCAATGTGTCTAAATCACCACACAGCATTTTTATTTTTATTTTCATAAAATACTTGAATTACACTCATATGAATTATGCCTCTGGCCCTATACAGATGTTTCCAAAAACCTAATAACAAACAGATCACAGGGCAGAAGAGCGCTTATTCTTACAGTCATTTCCAAGCCGTACTGCTCTTGAGTTCTGATTACAAGAAAAGCCACGCTGCTGATGTTGCTTTAACTGTGATGTTAAAATGAAAACTCATTGCTGTATCCCATGGGATTCAGGAACACTTTGTTGCCCATCTGAAATGGAACAATATTCTCTATTCCTATCATGTGGGTATCTGTTCCAACTTGGAAACCAGCCTCCTCTCATAATTCAAGCTAGGGCTATACTGATGCAAACCTTCTCAGATATTATAAGCCAGTATGAGCTCAAAAAAAGAATTCACTGCTCAAGGCCAAATAGCTTCAAAGCTAACAATCCTCCAGAGTCAGTGTGAAAGTGTTGAAACTGTCAATGTCAACTTACACCATGCATAGTGAGTGTAAAACTTCAATAATGACATCATGGAGAAAAGGACAAAGGGCAGGCACTACACAGAAAAGTGCCAGTGCTCTTCAAATCTTTGAAACCTTCAAGGATTTATCTGGACTAACACTTCTACACATAGTCATTGGAGTCTTAGGCTATACTGATTAAGGATTTAGCTTATTCAAAGGCTCTCACTGATAGCAAGGATGACAAGGTTTCAGCAGTTATATTGGATTCCATTAGCTTTCACTTAAAAAAACATACCCTAAAACCCTGAGGATTCTGGTCTTTTTTTTCTGCTTCTCATTTTCTTCCTTTGTGTCAACCTTTATTTTTTTCTTTAACACACACATACACACACACACATTAATATATATTAGTGTCTGGGTTTGATTCACAAACAGGTTTTGCAGCACTTATGCTCTCAGTTCTCAGAATGCTGATCCCAGAAGAATTGAATCAATTCTTCAGGAATTCCCTGAAGCACCACATAACATATTCGCTCATTTCAGCTGCACTTGGGGCAACAGATACACTTTTAAAAGGGGAAAACATATTAGAGAAAGAGGGAAGGGTGTTCTACTTTAAGAGAAAAACAAATGCAACAACAAAAAAGATCGGCAAATAAAGAGATAAATTAAAAAGTTGAGACTCGATTGGGTTTTGGTGCCTGGGATATAGAACTATCCTAATGGTTCAAATGCAAACTGTGGAACCTTAAGTGTAACAAAGGATCATAGAATCATAGAATCACTTGGGTTGGAGGAGACCTTCAGGATCATCAATCTCCAACCCCCCTGCTGCAGGCAATGCTACCAACCTCCCCATTTAATACTAGACCAGGCTTCCCAGGGCCTCATCCAGCCTAGCCTTGAACACCTCCAGGGACAGGGCATCCACAACCTCTCTGGGCAGCCTGTTCCAGCACCTCACCAGTCTCATAGTAAAGAACTTGCCCCAGTATCCAACCTAAATCTTCTCTCCTTCAACTTAAAACCACTTCCCCTTGTCCTGCTATTATTTACCATCTCAAAGAGTTGTCTCCCCTCCTGTTTATAGGCTCCCTTTAGGTACGGAAAGGCTGCAATGAGGTCAGCTTGCAGCCTTCTCCAGGCTGAACAAGCCCAGCTCCCTGGGCTCCATAAGGGAGGTGCTCCAGTCCACTGATCATCTTTGTGGCTCTCCTCTGGACTCTCTCCAAAAGCTCGCTGTCTTTCTTGTACAGGGGGCCCCAGACCTGGACACAGTCCTCCAGATGGGGCCTCACAAGGGCAGAGTAGAGGGAGACAGTCACCTCCCTGTCCCTGCTGGCCACCCGTCTTCTGATGGAGCCCATTTGCTTTCTGAGCTGCAAGGGCACACTGCTGGCTCATGTTAAGATTTTCATCCACCAGGATCCCCAGGTCCTTCTCTGCAGGGCTACACTCAAGGACCGCTCCTCCCAGTCTGTATGGGATTCCTCCAGCCCAAGTGCAAAACCTTGCACTTTGCTGTGCTGAACCTCATCAGGTTCACCCAGGCCCACCTTTCAAGCCTGCTGAGGTCCTTCTGAATGGCATCCCTTCCTTCCATTGTGTCAACTGCACCACTCGGCAAACTTGCTGAGGGTGCACTTGATTCCATCATCAGTGTCACTGATAAGAATGTTAAAGAGCACTGGTCTCAAGACAGACCCTGGGGGATGCCACTCGGTACCAGCCTCCACCTGGACATAGGACCATTGATCACCACCCCTTTGGCTCCAGCTTTTCAACCAAGTCCTTATCCACCTGGTGGCCCACCCGTCAAATCCACATCTCTCCAATCTGGAGATAAGGATGTGGTGCGAGACCATGTCAAAGGCCTTGCACAAGTCCAGGTAAATGACATCAGTTGCCTATCCCTTGTCCACCAATGCCGTCACTCCATCATAGAAGGCCACCAGATTGGTCAGGCAAGATCTGACGTTGGTGAAGCTGTGCTGGCTGTCTTGGATCACACGTTCATTCCTCATGTGATCAAGCATGTCATCCAGCAAAATCTGCTCCATGATCTTCCAAGGCAAAGAAGGGAGACTCACCAGTCTGTAGTTTCCCAAGTCCTCCTTGCTCCCTTTTATATAAATAGAGACACTTCCAGTCACCAAAGAAGAATAGAAATGTTTCCTTTGTACCATGGCTTTCAGAGAGTCGGTGTCAAATGAATATTAAAGATATGAAAGTAGAATAGGAGGGGACTGTCTTGTCTCTCTCCCTCTATTATTTGTGAGAAAAATGAATGGGAACATTCTTGTTGTGTTGTACACTATGCAGTCATATAATAACGGCTGTACACTATGCAGTCATATAATAATGACTTAAGCCCCACACCAAACAACTTCCTTCAGTCGAGTATTCCACAGACAGTAAAAGCAAGACAGAGAAATATTATTTAAGAAATATTTAATATTTTAGTTAGCCCCAGTTATTCAAAAGGTTATGAGAGTATCGTGCATGTGGGCCACCTGTCTCAACATAACCTTTTAGCCATTATATCATTCCTCTGCTATCTACTGTGAGCTTCATCGCCTCCATTTTCCTCAAATTTCACTGTTGTGACCATCAGTTTCCTGCCCCCTCAGCTGCCTTAGCACCATGGACAAAATTCAGTTGCTTAACACAGATCATTGGTCCATATACATCATGCTGGTACACACAACATCCACACGGAGAACTAGCAGATCTAATAGAGGGTCTATCGAGATCTACTACTTTCTAAAGCAGCATCTTTATGATGTAAAGACAATGATTATTAGGAATATCTTAAATGACACTAGACAACAATGTTTAAGCAACAGAAGTGTAGTATACAAATGTCATTGTTGATGCCCAGAAGAGCTGCATAAGCTGTTTCACGATATATCTTGATGCACAAGCTCCAAAGGTCTTGATCCGAACCTACAGTAGTGAGGGGACACAGGACAGACCGCTTCTGAAATAATGTAGCTCAGGGGAGCCCAGTGCACACTCTTCCAAGATTATCTAGGATATTATATAGCATCAGGAAAAAATTCTTCTCAGAAAGTGTGGTGAGATACTGAAACAGGCTGCCCAGGGGGTGGTGGAGTCACTGTCCGAGGAGGTGTTCAAAAAACATGTAGATGTGGCACTGAGGGACACAGTTTAGTGGGCATGGTGGTGATGGGTTGATGGTTGGACTTGATGATCTTAGTGGTATTTCCCAACCTTAATGATTCTGTGATTCTATAATTAGCTGTGCTGTCACAAAAGCAGCATGCACTCATTCTAGAAAACTCTGTCATTGGTACAGGACAGCTGATCATGAATCAAAAAGAACTTTTTGAATTTATGTGTTTTGCCTATTACAGTCCAAGTGGCCTTCCATGTATGAGTACCACACATGCAAGACAAAGATGATCTTTTTCAGGAAAAAAGAGCCAGCTGAGAACTGTCCCTGTTTCACACACAGAGAAATGAGGTTTAATGAGACAGTGGAACACAGTGCAAAGGAGCTGCAGTTATTGTGTTTTTACTCAGCTAAGGAACTCGATATAATAAAGGTAGATTGGTGAGTTCCTCAGCCCAAGCTAATAAGTTATGCTGAGATGCAGAGTGTGTTCTTCTAATGCAGTTATCCTGCTTTTAAGACCTTGGTGAAGAATGCTCTGTGGGACAGATCAGCTCTAGTGCAAGGGGCTCCATATGGCATCCCGGGTCGCCACAGCCTGAAGGTACTCTGAGGTGTGGTTGGGTTCACCTGGGAAAGGGGCCAAATGACAGCCATAGTGCCCAACTTTTCCAGTAGTCTCTAGGGAGACTGACAGATCATTGTATGACTTCTGAGGGTTCCCTAACACTTTTACTGCTGGCACCCACATTTTGGTCCCCTGCAAAACTCATTTACTGGAGATTTAGCAGTGTGTGGTAAAGTTTCCTGCTCTGAGTAGATCAGACAGCCAGTGTCCTTCAGCTCACAACCTCTGGGCTTTGAACAATGCTCTCAGGGTTTATTTTTCCACATCCTCATTGTTGTTGCTGACTTAAACCAACTGGTTATTTTTCTTCCAGCACTTGATCCCCTTAAGAAAGAAATCAGTGCAAAAGGAATGAAGGGGTGAAGGGTTATCACAACCACAGGAGCGGACAAGAATGAGGAGGAGGTGGGAATACTCCACCTCTTCTGCAAGCAGTTCTCCTTTGTGCTAAAGCACTTGTTTTTGGTGGGGTTTTTATTTTTTTATTATTATTTATTTATTTATTTATTTATTTTTGGTGAAGGGACTGAACCACAATGCTGGCTGTTTAAACATTTGTGAGGAAGGCTTTACATATATTCTGTGATTGCCTCTATTGGGGTCACTATAATAATTGATTACACAGACACCTATTCAGCTAAGTTAACTGTTGCCAGACTGTTATTTCACTCATACTGACTTTACACCCACATTAGGTTACTGACTTCCTTCACTCCATCCCAGATTTGTACACTGAGATCAGAATGGGGGCTCTGCTGAAAAAGAATGGTTTTTCATTTTTAAATAAGGCCTATATAGCATGAGAAGCCTAGAAAAAGTCAAAAAGCTGCAACTGTAAGTATGAAACATAATAGTTCAGCTTCATTACGAGTGAAGAATTTAAAGGCTTAGTTTTGCTTTCCTGGGAGGATATTTTCTTCTATATTCTTGAAAGAGGTCTTACTGCGTGGTGTTTATGAGCTCATATTAGTGCACCCTCTCTTACCAGGGCCCGTCACACATACTGTTCTGTTTTCTATGGACTCACTGAAATCCCCTGCTATATCTCTGACCAGACAAAAATTCTCTTTGGGAAGAGAGCCAGCACAATGCAGGACTGCATTTGAATGCCACTGGAGGGAATAAATACTTCTTAGTGACTTGCAAATCTGTGCCTGTTCTCCCATAAAAGGTAGCAAGCACATTGTTCTCTCCTCTGTTGCATTCCCTACTTCCATCCAGCTGGAAGAAAAGGAGACCAGACAAAAAGTCAAACTGAGGGCATCTGCTTCACTGATTATACCTGGCCACTAATCCACTAAGACAGCTCCAGCCTCATAGGGATTTTAAGAAACTCCTGCCCTGGCTAATGCTTTATACTTATACAAAGTTTTAAAACGAATACTGCACAGTATAGCCTGTAGCCCAAACAGACCCATGTTGTCTGCAGTTCTCCCAAAATTTGGTATATGAGCAAACAAATACGGCCAGGGTCTTCCATTGCCCTTTCTTTTACAACAGCACAAGTGACAGACGGAAGTATAATTCATGAGTGGTGGGGGAGTGTTGGATTGCCATTTGACTTTTGAAGACTGGCACCAAAAGTCAGCAACCAGCTCATGAAATTTATAGGAGAGTAGGAGCAGATGAGACACACTATCTCATTCTGACCTCTTGGCAAATGAGGTGATCCATGCCACAGTATTCATCTGAGAGAGGACCATCACATCTTTCCTTTAGTTTTACATCAATGCTTATTGGCTTTTTTTTTTCTATGACTTGAAATGAATTTCCAACCCCACCTCACTCACCTGTTTACATCCCTTGTTCTTTTTCCAAAGTTCTTGAGCAACAGCCTCTCTCACATACATCTCACAGAGACACACTCCTTAGGATTCATTACCCCGGCTAGGGATGTCTGTGTGATAAAAAGCCTTCAGTAGCATTTCAGAAATGGTACTGTAGGCTACTGAAAGCACTGATGGGAAATGCACAGACCAAACACATATGGCCTATCATTTAGGCCATTCCCTTGACGCTGGAATAACACTGAGCTAACACTGAGACCTGTTTCAACAGCCCTAACAAGGTTCCTCTGAAGAAGTCTCCCAGTCTTCACAGCAGCATGGTAATTTAATTGCTTCCATACAGAAAAAAAAATAATAATGAGGTGAGCTAGGTAGTGTCTATGGAAAACAGAAATGGAAGAGACTAAGAGATTGTGCTTAATGCCAGAGAGGCTAGTAAAGATCTGAAGGCAGATGTGTACCATTTCACATCCGCTTGAGATTTCAAATCTTCGCAGTAGTTTTGCAAAGCAAAGCTCTCTCCCCTCAGAACGCAGTAGGACACAGGAGTATATTCATAAGACTTAGAGTCTTATGACTCTTAAGTATTCACAGTCTTGTCCGTTGTGTAATGTCATCATTGAAAAGACTGGTTGTGCTAATAGGAAGTGATGGCTGATCCCATTTAGAGAAACATTTCTAAGAAGCAACAAGGGGTATAATATCAAGAGGACTTTTAGATTTCCACATCTCTTCTCCTGGGGGCGCCTTCAGATAAAGGAGAAGTAGGCAAGGAAAGTAAATGTTTGCTTTCTTTTTTTGGTAATCACTAGGTACCGTGCTGTAAATGCAGTTGCATTTGTTCTATAAATCATATAATCACTCAAACAGGAAAGGTGCGTGGCAAGAAAAAAGGATGAAAGAGTAAAAAATTCTCTAAGCTAATTAGCAGAACCTTGTATTTCTTCTTCAATTTGTAGGCCTTCCGTAGCATGTTGGGGGTAATAGTCTTTACCAGACTCTCCTGGGATAAACTCTGAGCAGTTCAGCCAAAGGAAAGGGTTCTTCAATTCGTTGCTTTGCAAAGCCTGTCTAAGTACACAGATCTCATCAGTAAAAGGAGATTAGCATGCAGATCTTGCCACATTTTCAGGCATTTTGCTGGAGGCCAAATCCTTCTCGATTTACATCACTGTTCTAAATATTGTTAGCTTTGCTTTTTCCCTGATAATGAATTATGTTACAGTGTCTTTGCTCCATAAGAGACCATAAGGCCCAAGTAAGGTATGGTCTGTACTCTACGTGTTGTTTTACAGGCAGAAAAGAATAAAACAAAGCAGAAAAAAAATGAGTTGCCCGTAGCCCCAAAAAGAATTACCCGAGAAGAGCTGCCAATTCCTAAAAATCATGTTTACGCTATTCTTCTCTTGATCTCCCATTTCAAAGTCTAGCCAGCTGTGCACTGGTAGAAAAATCCTGTGGCTTCTTTCCTTAACGTCCACAATCCATAGTTGCCAGTGGCAGAGCAGGCCTGTACTAGCTGTGCTTAACTATCTTCTGCATGCAAATCACAACAGCATGTGACCCACCCAGAAATAGCCCCAGCATGCATATGTGTCCTTGGAAGCAGGATATTTTTCTACTGATCACTCTTACTCAAGAGTCTGTGTTCATGCAGTGTCTCACTGAGCGAGATGCTCTGTCTGAGAACGTTTTCAAATATCTTTTAGTTCTGCATAAGGTGACTTCTGAGCTGAAAGACAAGCTCATTCTTACCACAATGAAATGGGCTCAGTGCTGAGTGCTGCATCCATCATCCTTCTGAGGCTCTGTTCAGCGCAGTGTCTGTAATAAAAAGTATCAGCCCCTGAGAAGGGAAAGCACTGTTTCCCCAAGACTAGGTTGATCCCTTTCAGTGTTACACTTCATAGTTTGCTTTTCCTAACAAAGCTTCTATACTGAACAAACAGACATAAAGACTGCAGTGCCTATTCACTATTCAAACTGAATGCCTTCTCCCTCTCACTTCAAAAAACATACACACTTACATGTCCATGAACTGGAGTGTAAATGCATTGTACAAGGAATTGCAATGGATATACAGTATTTCATACTGAAGCGTCAAGCTTGCCTTGCTTCTAAATCAGATACATCATCTATTGACTGCAGTGCAGTAAGTCACCCTTTGAAACAGATGGTTTCCCTCATGAATTAGATGGGCAGATCATCTACTAAATCATCTCCACGTTGAATCCAACACAGTACACAGCAAAGTGAGCCTTTCTACAAACTAGCTATATGTAGAGGAGGTACTGCGGTATCTCCCCTTGGCTTATTGCTTCAAGGGCTGGGCAAAGACAATACCCAGGCAGGTTGCTGGTGGCCTGCTTGTGTAGACAATGAGAGACTAATCAAGTGCTACAATAATCATTCTGACAGATACTATCTCAAAAACCTGCTTGCAGCAGTTTCAAATGTAATCACTCCCTCCAGCTGCAGGGATGTGTGCCTGTACCTCAGGTGTTCCAGTCCACGTCTGGAGTATTAATTTAAACCACCAAGCTGGGAGCTGGAGCAGCTGAGGCATCGACACACCCTCTGCTTTGTCCGTTCTGCTGACTCTGCAGTGAGACTGTAACCCCAGTGGCAGGGATGGCACAGACAGCCGGGACGGTACCACAATAAACTGCTGGAACTTGATTTGCCAGGCAGTGCCTGTCAGGACATTGTACCCTAAGGGTACATAGAGCAAAACAATTTTAGCCAGGGAAGACATTTGCATAACATACATTAAAAAAAAAAAAAAATTAAAATTAAAATTAAAAAAAGAATATAAAGACACATTTTCCCCCATTCAGAAGAAAAAAGATAGAGGCTCAAGCTCTTTCCCTCTCTGTGCCTAGCTGCTTTCAGAGACATGTGCTGCTATAGTCTTGGTCTCTTTTTGTAGCCCTTGTCGCACAAATGAGTTTTTTTTCTTTCCTTACTCGTGCCCTCTGTGAAAGACAGCAGTAGACTCCATGTGCTGTAATTGGACTGACTGGCTGACTGATTCCTGCTCTTCCCTCGTGCAGCTCTGGGAACCTAGGAGAAAAAAGGTGGAACAACCAGCCACTCAAAAAAAACCCAGACTATTTCAAAGGTTAAGGAGAAGAGCATGCAACTTCTGTCTGTTACAGACGACTGGGCATTGCAATTCGGATGTCTTGTTCCCAATACTTCCTTACTATGATTGTCACAAGGATGACAAAGGATGGGAAAGGCAAGTCATTCTCTTCAAGGGGGGGGAGGTTGTGAGGGGAGTATTATACTTTCTTTTTTCTAAGGTATGACAGTGCTTGGGAAAATAAGATACACTGAGCCTAGCTTAAGCTGTCTGTGCAATGGTAAATGTTATACAGATTCAGAAAACACACACCCACATGCACCTAAGTCAGGCAATATTTCTATCGTTTTCCTTGGCATTGCATGCAGTGGTAAGAAAATGTTTGTTCTGCCTCGTGTCAGTAAGTTTGAATTGGTCGTGATTCAGTGGGTAAAAATGTTCGCTGTGGACCACGTGCCACTAGACATAGAGATCAACTTTTCTGCAGATCAGCACCCTTCTTTTACTTATTTTTCCTTCACTCTCTCCCAGAGCATGAACAAAGGAGCTGCTGATCTTGTCCACCTGTACTGAGGGATTTTAGTATTACAGTAGGTTCCTGTATTTATGCTCTAACTAAGATGTCTTTCTTTTTCATCCCTCTCCTACTTTTTTACCAAACCAGCTTGCAACAAGCCCTTGTCTATCCTCACTACTATTTCTGGTCTTCTGTACTTCTCCTTCACTAGTTCATCAGCAAAAGAAAACATCAAGAAACTCTCCTAATTCAGGACGAAAGCTTAGAACAGATTCAGCTCTCACTCATTTGGAGAAATGCTGCTGCAGTGCTCTTGAGCTTATCTGTCAGTTGTGCTTCACTGTTTCAGACACAACTACAACTGCATCTTAATCATGTTTCTGCAAAGGCTAGCCAGAGTTCCGGCACTTTAGATGACCTGAGACAGATAAGAAAGTATGATCTTCTGCCAAAAACATGCCAGTCAGTGACAAAATCAACAGCTCCTCCATCTAGCTCTGACACAATGTTGTATCACCGGTACAATACAAAGGAAGGTAGAAAAGGAAATAAAGGATTCTCTAAAAAGCTCCCTTATTCATTTTTCCAGTCTGTTATCTAGATTTAGATGAGAGGTCTAGGAGTGAGGAAGTGAAGTATTTTGATATCTTCACTGTACTTGGAGTTCCAGATAGGAAACAATAAAAATTAAATAATAATAGAAACATATTTAAAGTTTTCTGGACTTTTACAGACATTATAGTTCAAAAAAATATTACCTTTTGAGGTCTGAATTTGACTCAATTTCCCCTCAACAAGGCACAGCTTGTCTTACATTGTCCATTATTACCTGATACTGCCCTTTGAATCCTTGTCTACCATAGGGATACAGTTCTTGTGAGTGAATACATAAAACGAATAAACTCCCTCTTTTAGTGGTCACCCATTAAGCCCAAATGTGCTGCTAAGGTTGGAAATCCTGTAGCAGGTGGAAGTTTGCTACTGCTCTATGCGATGCTGACAGTCCTCTCTGAGCCATGTGACTACAGTTGTTAAAGATGCTGTGGAACAATGTGGCGCTTTTAGTTCTAATATATTAGCATCTCACAGTTCATGTAAGCAATTGGCAATATTGTTGAAGTTTTTCTTTCTGATTTTGCCCAACCATTTGCTAGTTTAACATATTACAAGAAATGCAAAACTTTTTTATGAGGTTTTTTGCTGGCTCTGAAAAGTTGATCTAATGGGACTAGTGACTGATATATTGAATTTGGTCCTCACAATAATTGTTTAAATGTTATAGCAGCTTTAACATGTCATCTGTTAAACTTATTGGTGATGCAGCTGTTCAATGTGCAGTGTGGGTAATATTTACATGATTTACTGGGTGACGTACAGTTTTTGATTCAATAGTAATGTATTTGATTCAATAGGTGATGCATCTAATTCAACTGGGAGTCCATCTAATTCAAAGGTGATGCATTTGATTCACTAGCTGATGTACCTGATTTAGAAGGTGATGGATCTAGCTCACTGAGAATGATTCCAATTCCCTCATGCAAGGTATTTACTTCAGTGTGTGATGAATGAGCTTTAATAATAATACATGTTCTTCCAATAGTGGATGAATTGGCTTCAATTTATATCCTGAGCTTCCCGAATCTGGAGTGGAGTGACACCTTGAAGCCACAATTCAGGTGAAGATCACAAGCAGTGTGAAACATTAGCCACTAAAACAATGGGACCAAATTAAGCGATAAAAGCCATGCCTCCCAGATGAATTATTTTCACCAGATGTGATGTGGGGATACAAATGCCCTGTCACTGCTATTATTGCTACCTCTGTACATGACAAAAATCCCCAAATCCATTTACCTTTAGTGTCATTGCTGGGATTACATACTCAGTACTTATTTCCCCAGAGCTATGTGACTCTCAAATAACAGCATTTGAACTAACAGCTCCACTCACCTCATTTTTGTGTGTTTTACTTTGTTAGAGGTTGGCAAATATTTAGCACCGATGAAAATGGGGAAAAAGGTGTTGGTAAAGATCAGTGTTGGTAAAGACAGTATCACCTGAGGAAAGGCAAGGTGCTCACTTCAAACCACCATTTTTGCATTGGGATCACGCAAACCACTGTAAGTGTTGGCCTCACAAGCCCATTTCTGTGTTTCTACTATTGCCTACCCTAGACCCATTCCTGATTAAGTCAGTCTCATTGCCCAGCCTGCCTCTGGCTTCAACTTCAAAACTAGTGGCAGGATCTTCTCTTCTTTGGACAGAGGAAGTAATTGGGTCAGTAGATCCTCTGTGCAGTGGTCAACCCTGGAGTTCTGGCTGTTATCACACTAATTACAGCATATTAGGTGGAGGTCTTCTTTCACACAGACTGGGATCAGTTGTGAAAGAAGGTATCCTGTGAGCTTCCATGTTATGTTTGGTTGACTTGCATCCATGATCAGCTACAAACATGAAAGTTTTTCAGTTGAATCCCAGACCCTGGAGAGCCACTTCATACCCAAAGCAGTCCTTGCCTGGTCTCCAGCCCAACTTTTTGGCTGCTTCTTCCTTATAATCTTTCTCTTTGTCACCAGCAATGAATTACTCCTGCTGGGTGACAGACAGAAACAGGAGCTGCAGTCTGTACGTTTGTCTCCATTTTGTGAACCACTCATGCCCTTGGTACTGCTATGAGAGGCATATTCAGATTTTTGTGTAACTTCAAAGTTTTCTTCTGAAATCCACGGCTGGTATGTCTGCCACTTTCAGACTACTGGGCAAATAAATGACAGGGGATGTGTGCATTGTTGCTGTACAAGAGAGAGTCTCCAGATTCTGAAAGCAATGTGCTAAATACTGAAATAGATATCTAATCTTAAAAATAAGATAAAATAAAAATTCTTTCACACTTTATTGCTCCAGGCTGTGTCTAGAGATGTACTGAAGTTGTTGCAGGAGTCTTAAGTAGTCAGCTTTTTTTCTGTCCACTGAGTTTTCAGGGTTGAGATTCATGCACCTCCATTTGGTATCATATGTTCAGACAGAATACATTAACACATTAGTGTCTGATCTGGGGAAATGGGGCTGTTTTTTCACCTTTCATTCCTCTCTTTTTTTCCCTTGCTTTCCTCCCTTCTCTCTAGGCATGGCAGTGACTGAAATCTGTCTTTCATTATCACATATGCAGTGACTTCTATCTGCTTTTCCTTATGCCAATCAGTAAAATATGTATTCTGCGGTTAGTGGATAAGTGTATTAACTGCCTTTAATGCTTTAGCAAAGAAAATGAAGAGAAATAGTAAGTCAGGAAAATTAAATGGTTTGCAGTTACTCTTAAAGTTCAAACTTAGAATACTATTTTGAAGGACAATATATCTGCAGTGATGAACACTGCTGAAATACTCAGATCATTAATTTCTTCATCTCTTAAGTGGTTCCATTTGACACAATATACAAATTGTATTTTTGCCATTGATGAATGTGACACTTCGTAAGCTGGGCAAGCTCCACTTCTTAATGATGAGAAAGCAAGTAAAATTCAGGCTCAAGTAAAAGATATTTTTGAAATCATCTTGATCTTTTGAAGGATCTAGACCAGGAAGACAAGCAGTGCTTTGATAAGAATACTTTCATGTTACAAAAACAGGCATGGTTGTATAGGCAGAACAAAATTCAGCATTTATGTTTCATGTCACCAGGCACCCTGCTCTCACCCGTGCCATGTTCTCTCATATCTGGAAGGACGTACATCCTATATTTAAGATTTGAGACCTGTAGAAGTCTACATTAAAACAAGAGGAATCAAGCAACAGTTCTTGTCTTGAAATATTCTTGAAGTGTGTTTTCCTGAGGCACATGCTTTTTTTCCTTCTTTTTGTTTTATTTCTAATCAAGTCTTTTAACAAGCAACTCTGAGGCCAACCAACATAGGCTATATTGCAAGGAATGCCCTGCATGTCTGCTCCTGTGCAGATTTTAGATGTTCCAGGGGGATCCAAGGGCCAGGCTTCTGAAGTTAATGCCATTTTATTTACAAGTGAATGTCCTTTCCAAACATTCCTCTCCTTTTGGTAACAACTGAGAGCTGAAATAGAAAGGGGGAGGGAAAGGCATACTGCCTCAGGGCCAGGAGTGACTAGATATACAGCTAATTGTTTTGGCTACTTTTTAAAAACTTCTCCCAGGGGCTGAAAAGCTGATGAATTTCAAAGATGAATTTGTCTCAGGCTCGATCTGTGCTTCCCAGACCTACAAGAGACTTTGCACATTACACAGTTTGGAAACTGTAGACGACGCATTCTCTCCTCTTGGCACAGAAGTGCCATAGGCACTGTCATTAGTTGAACACTGCCATTTTTACAATTACAAACCCTGCCATGTTGCAGAGAGGGGCTGCAGCTGCTGCTTCTTGGGGTACTAAGTAAAGAATACTTCTGTGATGGCCCCCAGAGACCCATGCACAGCATAGCTTATTGAAACAGATGGGGTGAGGGAGGGATGCTTCATCGACAAAGCACATTTGTCTAAATACAGGAAGAATGAAAACACAGCACTTATCACTGGTACTTAATCTTAAATCCAGAGAAGTTTGGAGTTGGAGGAGATGAATGTTGTACTTGCCATGGTGCAATACAGAAGCACATTAAAAAAGAAAAATCCTTCTTTACTCCTCCTTGATTTTTGAGTGCATTCACCACTTAATAAATGCATGGAAAGCAAGCAGGCTGCCCCTATGAGCAAGCAGAGCGCTTAGATCACTGTGAATTCATTCCATCTACACCCTTTCCCACCATGTAGAGGAAGTTCAGTACAGAACCCTCAAAACATCACAGAGATCTTGCCCTCATACAGCTTCATATTTTTGATACCCGAAACTGACTAGCATTATCATGGATGTTCCTGGGTCTTTCAGTTTAGATCGTCACTACATTTACAGACATTAGAGGGTAGCAAGTTACCAACTCCCTGAGATATGGAGAAAATTAATGTTCGTATTTATATAGGCGGGAAAACCAAGAACAAATTGCACGGTGGTTATCACAGGAGTCAGAGGTAGAATCTAGAAGTAAATTCCACTCTCTCTTTATTCGAGACCTTTACTTGGGTCTTGAATATCTTTTCTTCGTTTGTTTGTTTGTCATAAAGTGGGAACAATTCCACATTTTCAAGGGCAATGAGGAGCAGCAGGTAACACATTCCTCTAAGGCACTGGTGAATTTTTAACATCTTTGTCACAACATGATGCTTTAATCACGGTAGTGTTTTGGGACAGGTGTTTATCAAAACTTCTTTGCTTCTCTGGTTTTGGCTAAGGGTCACTGCTCTGTTAGTGCAGTTGAGGCCTAGTTGTTTTATAGATGCTGGACTAGAACAGGTGGGGAGATGGTGTCTAAATTAACCTAAAACAAAATGTTAAGCATGAACATAAATTAAAGTATTATTTTGCCAGATTGTCTTTTTATTTTCCCATGCCTGACAACAAACCTGCACACCTGCTTTGAGATTTATCATTACTGGAGCTTCTTGGGAATTCCGTGATTTTACTGTTTGAGTGAGAGGATTAAAATGTCTTGGGACACAGGCCCAGTCTGGCTTTAATAGCCATGGTTTTGAGCAAATACAAGTCACTACAATATGAAATACCTTTTGGGAGAAAGCTGCATGGTGACCTTTCAATGGCCTTCCAGCCTGCAGGAAAGATGGGAGGGACTCTTCATCGGGGAGCATAGCAATAAAGCTTTAATCTAAAGGAGGAAGATTTAGGGTAGATGTTAGGTGGAAATTCTTTACTTTGAGAGTGGTGAGGCCCTGGCATGGGCTGCCCAGAGAAGCTGTGGATGCCCCATCCCCATCCCTGGAGGTGTTTGAGGCCAGGTTGGACAGGGCCCTGGGCAGCCTGAGATGGTGAGTGGCAGCCCTATCCATGACTGTGAATTAGAACCAGATGATCTGCACTTACTGAGGGGAGGAAATCAAAGCTTAAATGAAATTATTCAACTTTTTAAAGTATATCCTCATCAGGTAGAGCAACTGCACAATCAGCCAAATGACATTTACTTCTGACACACAGTTAGCCACCTTACTGTCCCAGTTATATAAATTATAGTCATTCCTGAAACAAACAAAAAAACCTACTGTTCTGCTGGAAACATCTCTACACAGACTGACATCTTTAAATTTGCTGAGCAATTTGAATGGCAAAATAGTATATTTTCAATAGGAAAATTATGAATGATGGTCTGCATCTCAGGATAGCAAAGGGACTATAAAACTAGCTCAACCAGCCAGCTGAGAATTTCCCTGGAGAATTTTCCCAGCTCTTGGCATAGGGGACATCTCAGGAATATGGCCAGGAGGGGAGGAGGAAAGGGGTGTGCACTGTGGTGTAATCCTTGGGGGCTATTGTTTGTTAAAGCAGCCCCAAGGTTGCTTTTAATTGTGTTGTGGGCTAAACTGGCTCCTAACCAGCTGCTGGGGTGTGAGAACTACAAATATGGTGGAGGCACCTTTCTTTCCTCCACCTCCCAGCTGCAGAAAGCACAGTTTAGCTGGGGTGCAGGAGTGAACCTGCTGGCTTATTCTTGCAGCTGAGTGTTCTGTGCTGTGACTTGTCACTGGGTATGAGCTCAACCCCATGCCAACTGTTATCTAAACAGGCTGGATACATTATTAATTTCCGTAACTTAGATCTCTTAAGAATTGGGCATGAAGAGAAAAAAAAAAATAGTAATTTAGTAATTTTTGGTGTGGGTATTGACAAGTATGCTTTCTAAAACAAAATAGAAATATGCACGAGGAGAAATAAGATTGCAAACTATTCTACGGCTGAGTTATCTAATATAGGAAGGTGTTAACTGATCAGAAAAGAAACAAGTTACTCTTTTGCTGCACACATAATAGTAAGAAATCTTATCACACCCAGTATTTTCCCTGCTCTTCTCCTTTCTTATGCTGTATACCTTTTCTTCCTGCTTTATAGAGAGCCACTCATTATACCAATTCTGAAAGGTTCATTTATCACAGGTTCTGCATTTTGCATGACTCTTAATAAGTGCATAAATTGAGACAATGACCAGGTCTGTAGATGCATCAGTGAGATAGGCAGATAAACTTCACCTCCCCAGGAGCAAGTCTATCCCCCATCCTTTTATCTTTATGGGACATGTACTTTGAAAACAACTCCACACAACAGAAAACCAGTGTGTTTTCCAGCACAGACAGATAATTGTGAGTCAGGACTTCGCTATGGGCTTAGGAATGTCACAGCTAGAAAATCCTGTTGTCACGGCACGATTGTCCACACAACTGTCAGAAAAAATCAACTGCACACATTTCTAAGCTGCTCCCTATCCTGTATAATTTGCTGTATTTCCATAAAACAAACAGACAAACAAAAACAACAACAACAAAAACTCTTTATATAATAGGTATACCTTTGGTCAACCTTGATGCTAGATACTGGAGTGAATGTTGACATCAGCAAACTTTGGGTACCAGATCATAATGCAGACAGCACTAAATACACTAATCTGAAAATGGCGTTGTCATGGGCAATTGTATCACATACCCATATCAGAGAGCCAGCACTCCAAATTGCTCCTTTTTTCTCTTAATCTAGATAAATGCAGAGTGATAATACTTTCCACCTTTATTTTGTGTATCTTTTTTTTTTTAATGAGATTCACTAAGAAAGACTCACTAGCAAGGTCACATAGTTGCTCATATTACCTGACGTGGGAGAAAAATACAGTTTTTATCCATTAAATTGTTCTGACCACTTCGGGGTGGTCTGTCTTGCTGCAAATGCCCTATGAACTCCCACCCACCTCCACCCCATACCCTCCATCCAGCACAGACCCTGCTGTTTATGCTATACCCTAACACAGAGCTGGAAAAAGATTATGAAACAGGGAAACTATCCAGGAACAAAATTGCTTTTTTTTTTTTTTTTTTTTCTCCATATTCAAGAGGTAAATAAAAAGTGAAGCCTATCTGACAATGGGAAATGGGTCTGAAAGCAAAAATAGCAAAAATAGAACCCCACATTTTGTCAAGTATCCAGCTTTTTTTTTCTTCTGGTGAGAGGTTTTCATAAGAGCCATAACCCCTTTTGGTGAGGTTACATCACCATTTGATCTAAACCCCCACAGTAAGACTACATCTGCTACTAAGCTGTGTTGTAAATGTCTTTAATTTTTATATTTCATCTGAAGGGAGTTGTTAAAGAGGGTTTACAGGGTGATGGCTCTTTGAATAAAAGACATCAGGACTGAAGCAAAGCTCTGCATGACACTTAATTTTCACTCTAATAAGCCCTCCTAAAACATTACAAGATTTTGTTTTTCCCTGAACTTGCTTTCCCTTCCTGCATGATAATTATTTTTCTTTATCCCTCCTACTTTTTTAGGACACATTTGAGGAGAACGGTTTTATTTTTGCCCAGATGACACCACTTCTCTTTTCACCCTAAGCCAGATGTGCTTCTCTCTCTGAGAAAAAGAAATCTCTCTGAAGTTCTTTTTTTTTTTTTTTTTTTTTTTTCCCAAAGCCATTGCTTTTTTTTAGTTTTAGGGTTTTTTTTTTCCTTCTAACTGTTCTTCTGTACTCTCTGGGCCTTTTGTTTGACTTTTGTCTGTGAGGGTGGGAAGGGATCCTCCAATA
>JAPSGF010000003.1:6584049-6608597 GCA_035772895.1 Perdix hodgsoniae
AAGAGAAGAGAAGAGAAGAGAAGAGAAGAGAAGAGAAGAGAAGAGAAGAGAAGAGAAGAGAAGAGAAGAGAAGAGAAGAGAAGAGAAGAGAAGAGAAGAGAAGAGAAGAGAAGAGGATAATAAAAATATTTACAATCTAACAAACAACATATAAAACCAAGAAGTCAATCTATAATATGATATTCATTTGGAGAAAAATGTCAAAATGGATGGAGATTCTGCAGCAGTTAGAATGAAGGAACTTACATCACTGCATCTCTTTGGAGATGTGGGTTTGAAAAGACTTCAAGCATGTAAGAACATCATGGGTCATGTTCACTAGGCAGGCCAAAACTAAGAATAAGTTTTTGTAATTCAAGATGGGGCTTCTGGATTATGAGATACACAGAAATTACCAGCTAGATGAGATGAGAAATATTTTTCTCTCTTTTAAACCAGGAAACAGTAGTAGGTCTCCTAAAGGAATATTGTTATTATAGTGACAGTAATGTATTGAAAGTAAGCACTCAGAAAGTCAGTAAATTTCATAAACACATTTTCCCCACAAGATTTATACAATCACATGGAGTATTTATTTTTGATTCACAATTTCATTGTGAAACGTACATTTTAATGGATTATATTTGTCATTAGTGCACACCATAAATACAATAGTAATCATCAGATTCATAGCTAGCACTCATGCAGAGCTGTACATAATCACAATCCTCTAAAAACGTACTTGCCTCATGCTTAGAGTTCAAGTGGTAATTTCTGAATAAAGAGCACTGGAGATCAGACTTGTGTAACACTCAGAACCATCTGTGCTCCTGGGGCTGTAGAGTGCAGACAAATGCCTGACTCCCTACTCTCAAAAACTTCTTGCCTGGACTGTTTTCCTGTGCTGGCTTAGTCATGCTTTCTTTAAAATCAGCAGGAATGGGTGAAGCCCAACATGCACCACAGTTACCTAAAATGTAGGGGCTTACCACCCATTTCTCAGCAAGTATGCAGAGATACAATATTAATTTGACTTCTAGAGTAGATGTAATCTACTTAGAGTCAAGGTATTCTCTTTCATGCTGTCCTGTTAATATGTTTGGATATACACCCTTCCCCTGCTTCTCAAAACTTCAGAAAACCCATCTTTCTCTGAGGTATGCCAGGTGCTGGACTACTCCCCGCTCTGTGGGTGTTCTTCCTCAAATTATTTTGTTTGTATTGAATTGTGCCTTCAGGGCCTTATCTTGCATTCCTTGCACACCCAACGCTCAATGAAGTTGAAGGAGATACAAAAGGCAAGCCTTTAGCCTGTGCAGAGATCTATTGAGCTTTCTCCTGATTCTGCCTCCTGGTATGGGCTCCACTGTCCTAAATCCTGAGAACTGAGGATTTTGTGCAGTCTTTTTTGTTCAAAGTGTAGTCACTCTTCCTGAGTTCAGAACTTCTGCCCTTTTTATTTTTTATTTATTTTATTTATTTATTTGTTTGTTTATTTATTTATTGGGGGGGGGGGGGGGGGGGGGAGGAGGGGGGGGTGGAGCAGCTAGGGGTGGGGTTTGATATATGTGAGTATTGTATTGCATGTGCTACCCTCATGGGCATCTCTGCTTTCTGAATTCAGTGGACACAAATGCTTTGCTTCTCAAGCTGCATATACACTGCCATCAAGACACTGAAACAAATCTCATTCCTTCTACTTACTATCCTCTGAAAAAATCACTGCTTCAATGTTTGTGGTATGTCTATTATATTATATTCTTAGTGATTCTTTCATATCTGTCCTTATTAAAAACATGCTTAGCAAAGTTAATTAAGGGTAATTTGCATTCAAGCTATTCATTATTTACTTATCTTTGAACTGCAAGCTGTAGGAATGCCATTTGTTCATTAAAATTCCCAATCTTTGCCCACTTTCTCTTTGATAGCACAGTGGTTAAAGAAAGTTGTGCTTAGCTGCTGACTAACCATTCTCTGCACACTGAGAAGATGGCTGCAGGCCATTATTTCAGCATTAGAAAGTAGTTAATATTGAATGCCATGAAGTTAAATTTGTGTTCATTTACTTATTATGCTGGAAGTCAGTTGTTCATTCTGTACAAATTCCCCAGCACTATTCTCAGCCAAGTTCTGCAGACTCAAGAACACGCAGAAACAATATTAAATGTGAGGAGGTTTGAAGGGAGTTAAAAAAAAAAAAAAAGAGTAATTAAACAAATATCCGAAGACGTTTTTGTGACCCCCCTGCCTTGGATAAGGCTTCTTTCATTATCAATGCTACCACTCTTGTTAGTTCCTTTCAGTAGCACAAGGAAAAAAATATCCACTGTTTATTGTTAACCACTAATTCCTGTACAATTACACATCTCTTAATTCTTCAGAAGCGCTTGCTGTATGCCGTTTGCAGATATTGTCACTTGACAGGAGAAGCCATGGCAGTTTTCCTGCTGACAGGGAAGAAGAATTGAGTTACTCAAATCAGGTCAGTGTCTTGCGTAACTCCTTGGTACCAAGGCTGTGCCTACCTCAAGAGCAGGAATGATACCTCCACAGCAAGAACCACATAGTCAAGACAAGAAAGCACTGTCTAGAAAAGTAACGTCAGCAGAGAGCTGCAAGGCTGGCCAGGTCCTGGTGTGCTGCAAGGACTGGGGCAAATCATGCAAAACAAGTTTAGACAGAGATTGCAATTTACCTCTGTTTGATTTTCCACTTCCAAAACCTAAAAATGATGACATTTTCTGTCCCCTCCCCCTTCCCTCCATCTATTGAACTAATGAGCAAATAAGGAAAGAAAATTAAAGAATAAAAAATGTAAGCAGTGATAGGCTGAGATCAATAAACTGTAGATTGCTAGCACTGAGTGAGACTGAGTAATCTTCTGCATATTGCACGTTGAGTTAACTTGCAAGAGAAATATGTTCTTTCTTATTGTCCCATGTCTCATTGTGGAAAAGGAAGCAGGAACTGCAAATTAAAATGCCCTTGATTTAGGTTCTAAAGAGAGTGCCCGGGAGTTCTTTTTCTATTGCTACATGCTAGAAATTGAACTGGACCATTACCATATAGGAGAATATTTTATTAGTGTTTTCAGCTTGTGACTTCTCTTGCCCTCCCTCCTAACAAACAACCCATGTAGGTGGCATCACAGAACAGCAAAGGACTGTTGTTTCAGACACTATTATAGGGCAGAAAAGTACAGATGAAGTGTCCTACATGATACCACACTAAGGATTATTCACAAAGTAAAGATGAAGCTAACAAAAGTTCAGCTATATGTGGACAAATTAAGGTGAGTGAACTGTGTTTACAGACATAGGTTTGCATCACATAGGTTTCGCGCAAAGAATGAGAGGTCTCCTCATCAATCCAAGGGATGTACCGCTCTTAAGAACAGTTTCTTTCCTTCCATCATGAAATACTATACTTGGGTTAGCACATGTGAGTGTCGGTTTCTCCAGATCGTGGCACAAGGGAGGAGGGATGGAGGCCTTTTCAGTCCCAAGGGAACCTATAAGAAAAGTCAGAACAAGAAAGAAGAGATACTTGATGTTATAAATTTTACAGACTGAGTTAATTTATGCAAGGCATAGCTGCCACCGTGACTGCAGAGACAAGTTTGGGATGCATTAGGCCCACAAATAAACAAAATAAGGAGGTTTAAGTAAGAAGAGAAAGCCTCACCTCAGATGAATAGAATATCTAGTATTTTTATACAACCTCACCTGAACAAACTATGTAGTATTTAAATATAGTTGTAGTTCTCACTTCATCAAATACCAAAAAAGTGTCTTAAAAGTTATAAAAGCTATTCCTTTCTTCTGAAGTCTGAGTATGACGGAGCAGAAAGCAAGGAAGACCACAGACTTTCATGCAATTACTCAGATGGGAACTCATGTTTACACTTTCCTTGCTAGGATCTGCCAAACCAAATTAGTAAATCAGACTTTCCCATCTACAGTTGGTGGAGTTGTGTAGTGCACATTGTATATATAGTGACTGATACTCAGATGTGAAGTAGGCTATGCTTTACCTCTTTTTGGTTGGAGAAGGGAAACATGTTTAAAGAAAGCAAGCTCATTCTAACTGCATGTAAGACCCTTTTATAAGCAAATATAATGGCGTCTACTTCTTTCATGTCAAAAATCAACAGTTTGTCACAAAAGGGAAGTGTAAAGGGCCTATGAAGAAATTAAAGACTTTGTATACTGGATTTACTTACGTTTGCATAAGAATAGGGTACTTTTTAATCTCTTGAGCTTCCACAGGAAATACTCTGGAGAGTCAAAAGAGAATAATTTAATTACCTCAGAGATTCACAATAAATTAGGCTTCAGTGATGCCTAGGATCAGTTAAATTAATAGGCAGTATGTTTCAGTCAGAATATTTGACAGTTATACAGTGAGATTTTGGCACCAGTGCATTTTCATCAGCTTCAGAAGGTCAAGATTTAGCTTATGTTAGCTGTAAACACAAAATGTAATGATTACTGAATGGGTTGGTTCAGGGCACTGTTAGTGTCCTGGAAGAAAAGAACACACTGCTCTCAAAATTTTCTTTCTGGATGCTACAAACTTGATTTTCCTGAAGTCAGCCCTGTCAATGTATGTGTGGCAACCGCCCTAAAAGTGGTGAAATAGAAACAATATAAAATACCAAATGTAGCACTTCAAGTGAATTTCAGTGCATTTTTGACATTAGATCTTAAAACAATTTTTAATTTCTTTGGCATCTGTAGACTTCAAAAGCAATACTACATAATGCACACAAAGAAAAGGCCATGTAACTAAGACAGGGGAGGTTTAGGTTAGATACTAGGAGGAAGTTTTTCACACAGAGGGTAGTGACGCATTGGAATAGGTTGCCCAAGGAGGTGTGGATGCCCCATCCCTGGAGGCATTCAAGGCCAGGCTGGATGTGGCCCTGGGCAGCCTGGTCTGGCGGTTGGTGACCCTGCACATAGCAGGGGGGTTGAAACTAGATGATCTTTGAGGTCTTTTTCAACCCAGGCCATTCTATGATTCTATTCTATGATTCTATTCTATGATTCTATGTAAGTGAATGGAAGAGAGACAAATTCTGATCTCTAAGTACAGAATGAACCCAGAGCTACCAAGTGAGTTTTCTGTATATTTACATCAACATAATGTGGTCTGGAGTGGAACTGTTTGTTCTACCATAAGCCTAAAACCAGGTCGCCCCACCATGGTGTCTCATTTTACTGCACTTGCACATACATGCACCCACATGCACGCACCCACATACAGACACATGTTCTCTTCAGATGTTTTTCATTCTTGCTGCAGAGCTGTATGGTCTCTCCTGGATAAGCTGTGTTAAATTAAAATTAAACATGACCAAGCTTTGTGCTCAACCTCCCTCTGTGCATGCTCTGCTGTGGGTGTGCAGGGGGGTAATATCACAAATGTTCCACAGGAGGCTAGTGGGATTCAGTTTCAGCTAACATTTATTTTGCCAGCTCCTGTTCACTTTCATCTCTGCTTATGAACACTATTATCTTGTTTGTAATAATATATATAGATCACTGCAGCTGTGCTCTGCAAAATTCATCCATTTTTTGAGCTTTGTAAAAAAATTACACCAAAAAACCCATCTTTTATCACAGTACTGAGCCCTGTGAATTCACCCACCTTCCCAGCCTAGACTCTCATGCAGATTGTAAGAAGGCATGTGTTTGCAAACTTCTCACTGAAAATGGGCTATCGGATTTGTAATGTAATCTCATACCCAATGTGGTCTTGTCTTTTCACTCAAGACTAATTGTGAGCAGTTGTTTTTTTTTCTCCATAAGAATGGCCTAAGTTACTTCAGCTTTTTTGTATTTTGTTGGTTCCTACTGTTAGTTTCCTGTTACAGGTATTAACTTTCTCACATATGCATTCCCAGCATATTGTGCTTGAGTCCTCTGTCCTCAGTAGATTGCCAATAATGATTTTAGTATCTGACTGTCATAGTTTTCACACCTTCCTATCACGGAGTTAGCAGTGCTGATTATTGATAGACACTGGACCGGATATCAGTGTATTTAGCATTTTCTTTCGAGACTGTACAAGAACATACAAAATAGGCATGCTCTTCTATAGACATGAAGTCACTCAAGCAATCCTTATACTCTAAAAGGCAGCCAGCCTAAAGAAGGATATGAGTCTTTTTTACAATGTGTACTGTACGGATACTTTATACTGTAGAAGAGGAGATGGAAGACTGCAAAAAGGCAGGATTAGGCTTGAATTTACACTAAAATTTCAAGCACAAAATCCTCCTGTCATATGTCTTCTATGATCTGGTCCCATGGCTTTAATCTAGAAAGACATACAGAGCAAACTCTGGGCTGCAAGTTCTTATGTTTACCTGTCTTGCTATTACTATTGCACAGCTTACAATGCAGCTATTATTCCAGAAATTGAATGGTGTGATACAATAATTGACTTCCTTACTAGCTTCCCACTCTTCTTCCTCTTCAAGAATCAGAAGTTGTTGAATGAGTAGGTCATATCTCTATTCTGCTTTTCTCATTTTGAGACAGAAAAAGGAAGACTAACTTTCAAAGCCTCTACCCTAGGCTTTCAAGAATGGAGAGTGTAAAAAAAAAGAATACAAAGGAAACAAAAAGCAAAAGCAATAGAGATTTAAGTAGTTTAGACCTCGTGCTCAGCAGACCACAAGATCAAACTCACTCCTCTCCATGCAGCAGCTGGTATCAATGCTCTCACACTGTTCAAATAAGTTCCAGCATTTAGTGAGTTGGGATGCTGCCTTCTGCTGTACTTCTGCAGAGGCCGCCTCTCTGGTTGCAACTGATTTGTGCCTTACAGAAGCAGCTTTGCATTACTTTGACAAAGCCAGACAACACCTGCCCTTGAGGCTTAACAAATGGAAGTAAAGGGAAGAAGAGAGTAATTTCTCTCAGGCCTCTGTTGCTATCACTCTCCCTTTATATTTCATTTAGAGCAAAATGTGTACAAAGAAAGAGTGTTAGACATGCACACTATAATGAAAATCTATGACTAGACCATGCATTCATAATTATTTTATAAATAAATGGCTTCTGGAGAGCCACATCTGTCTCTTCCCACAGAGTGTATGTCTTTCATTAATGTATTGCAGGCCGAATGAAGCCAGCCTGAGTGCTTTGCTTGCATCTTCCTCTTCCTCTCCATCATTGTCCATGGATAGGTTTTTGTGGTTCAGAGAGAGCTGCAAGCCCCACGTGTCTCTGCAGGACTGATGGCTCGTCAATAACATTAGCCAGCATTATGGGCTGCATCGGTGTAGAACAGAATCAATATGGCCAAGTAAAAAGTCTAATCAGTTGACATGACCATCTTCAGCAGGGCTCACGTTACAAGAAATGAGTTTTTTTAAGGAATCAGCATCAGCGCTGCTTATTCACCCCACACCAAGAAGCCTTGACGAAGATTTATTGCTTCTTGTTTTCTTAGTGGTGCAGGGTAAGCTGGTAGAAGTGAAATAATCATTCAAGTTAGAAGAATAATATGAACTGGGCTCTGCAAACACTGCCCATGTTTTTTGAGGGAGTTCAAAAGAGCTGCTACAGAGCACCCAGCAGTGTGGAAGGAAAGCAGTTTGCATTAGGAAATAAGAACAATGTAGGGACCTGAAAACAGGGATTCATGCCCTTTGTCTGACTAGGCTGCATTCTCTTTTCTCACCATCTCTTTTTTTTTTTTACTGAAGGGACAGATTCAGCTCTCACTTCTAGTTGTGTAAATTCAAGTCAGTTGGCTGAAAATAGGATTGTTCCAGATTTCTATCAGCATAAGTGAAAGCAGACTTTGGCAGTCATGCCTATGGCAGTATACACATCCTGAAACAAGTTTCTCACTGATGCATGGCTTTATCTACGTGATAATTATGGAGCTGTTTTACAATCATCCCCCTTTCTCTTTCTCCTCATTTCTCTGCATGCAGATTCACCCACAACACAAGAGCATCGGAGGTGCAGCTAACAGATATTTCACTTTTATGAACTCTGCTGATCATCTGTTCCCATTTGTCCAGTCATCTGAGGGAAACCCTGTTCAATCATGTGAGGGTAAAGCATTAGTGAAATCGTTAGTGCAGCCTGGGCAGGCTAATAGGCCTCTGCCTCAGCCATTTTTTTGCAGGCAACATATCCCCTACATCAGAGTTCTTCAGCGTTATTATTTCCCAAACAGGTAAAAGAAAATAATAGCATCTAGGAGGCAAGTAGCTTGTTTGAATGGGAAAAATGAGATGTTAACTACTCTCACCCAACATTGTTAGAATGAAATAGCTGGGATATGCTTATTAAAAATATATATAAATCCTGAAACAGGTTAAGTACCTATTCAAATTAACAAGAGTCAGACAAAAATTAAAGGACTCGATCCCTCGAGGCCTACACTGACTAGATATGAAAGGAAGAACTGGAAGCTTGATTCAGGCCTTTATGCCACTGCCAAAAACTTCAGCATATGCAAGACAAAGAGGTGATTTGATACAGTCAGCATGGCTTCACCAAAAGCAGACTGTGCCTCACCAGTCTGGTGGTGTTGTATGATGATGTGATGACACTGATTAACAAAGGAAGGGTAACTGATGCCCTTTTGCACAGGGCTTCTGCAAGGCCTTTGATATAGTCCTACATTGCATCCTTATCTCTAAATTGGAAAGAGATTATTTTAAAGGTGGGCTATTCAGTGGATAAAGAATAGGATGTAATAGTCAAAGAGCTATGGTCAAAGGCTTGATCTCTAGAGGAAGGCCAGTGATGAGTGGTGTCTCCCTGGGGTCCAACTTGGAACTTGTCCTCTTCAACAGCTTTATCAGTGACCTAGATAGTGAGATTGAGTGCACTGCCAGCAAGCTTTTGGATGACAACAAGCTGAGGCGTGCAGTTGACACAATAGAAGGAAAGGATGCTGTCCATAGGGACCTGGATAAGTTCAAAAAGTAGGCCAGTGTGAACCCAGTGAGGTTTAACAAGGCCAAATGCAAAGTGTTGCACGTGGGTTGGGGCAATGTCAGATATGAGTACAGACTGGGAAAAGAACTCACTCAGAGTAGCCCTGAGGAGAAGGATTTGTGGGTCCTGATGAATGAAAAGCTGGACATGAGACAGCAGTGTGCTTTTGCATCCTGGAAGGCCAACAGTATCCTGGGCTGCATCAAAAGAGATGCAGCAAGGTGAAGGAGGTGACTGTCCCCCTCTGCTCTACCCTCATTAACATCCTGTCTGGAATACTGCATCTAGGTCTGGGTCCCCCAACACAGGAACAATATGAGGCTGTTGGAGAGGGTCGAAAGGTGGGCCACAAATATGAACAGAAGACTGGAGCACCTTTCCTACAATGAAAGGCTGAGGCAGCTCGGCCCTTTCAGCCTGGAAAAGGCTCAAGGGAGACCTCATTTTGACCTTCCTGTACTTAAAAGTATCATACAATCAGGAGAGATGTAGACTTTCTACATGGTCTGATAGTGACAGGACAAGGGGGCATGGTTTTAAACTAAAAGAAGGGAGATTTAAATCAGACATAGGAAGAAATTTTGTACTCAGAGAGTGGTGAGGCACTGTAACTGACAGCCTGGAGTTTTGGATGCTCCATCGCTGGAGGTGTTCAAGGCCAGGGTGAATGGGGCCCTGGGCAACTTGATATACTGTCTGATTTAGTGGCTAGCAACCCTGCCCATGGCAAGTGGGTTTGACTATATAGATGATCTTCAAGGTCCCTTTAAACCCAGGCCATTTTATGATTCTGTATTTCTGTGATTCCCTTCTGGGCAGCAGCAGCCCTTCATTCTCTGAGCTTGATCCTCAGTGACACAGTGCACATTCAAGTTTCCAGCAATATTATCTTTCAAAGATGAGGCCCGATGACAAAGTAATGAAAAAGTATATCATCTTCTTTTGTTGTTGTTGCATGAGGAAAGGCAAGGTTTTTTTTACCCATATAGATTCCAAACACAAAGGTTTTTTTGTTTGGTTGTTTTTTTTTTTTAATAAGAATCCTTCTGCAGAATATTAATAGTATAACATTAATTTAAATGGTTTATTGAAGTAAAAAAAGAGTCAATTTCTATTAAGATTCCGCCATTTATACTGAATATTCTACTCTCAGTGCCTTAGGATCTTGGTATATAACATCCTCATTTGTGTTAATGAAAATTTTACCCCTTTGAATTCAAGTGAACTGAAAAGTTTCACCAGTCGCACAAGCCCTGTATAAATAAGCAGCTCACAGAAAACACATTCCTTTAAAAGGATTATCACTTTGACAGCTCTTCAGTTGGGGTGGCTTTTTCTGTCCCCTGGAATTCCCAGCTTGCCCTCTTAACAGCACAGAAGGTAAATCTGTATAATACTTCACAGCTGCCTTCATTGGGACCTGACACTGAGCCTATTCAATGTGCTTTCCTGGTACAAAGCACCTCGTCAAGTCTCCTGCTATGGATGCAGCGAATGCAGCTGATGAGCTGTCTTATTAAAAGTTATGAGGAAAGGATGTTCACTTCATTATTTTCTGAACTACTGGATATGTATGGCAAAGTTGCAGAACTGGTCAGTCCCTCTAAGTTCCCACTGTCACAAGCACAAGCTGCATGTCCTGTTCAATAACATACTGGTCTCACAGAAATCATAGTCATTTTGTTTATATATTTATTTAGTGGAATTTTTTTCTCCATCAGTCTTGCCTTGTTATTTCCTCTTCACTGCAGACCAAACTTTAGCCTGGCTGTCCTGCTGGCACCAAGCACACTGGGCAAGCTCCCAGGAGTCTTAGGCTTGGTTACTGCCACCCCTCTACCTGCAGAGGTGGGAAGAAGGCCAGCAGCCTTCACCCTGCCTGCCTCAGAAGTAAACAAGCCATGTTTGCTGGGGAATTCAGTAGGTCCTGTGAGATGGAGAGAAGTTGAGGCTGCAGGGGCTAAGGGCTGTGAGGGACAAGGGCGGGCTGGCATGGCAACTGCACAAAGCAGACCAGGTGTTGGAGGTGCTGCGCAGAGAGCTAAGAAATAAGACTCCTACATGCTTCCACGCCATATAGCCTCCCTGAGGGAGGCAGAGAGACAGAGCTGAGAGCAAGAGCAGCAGGAAGAGGGGGGCCTGAGCCTGGAGCAAGGCCAACAGATGTCTAAGTTGATGTCACAGAACTAGGAGAAGAAAATCAACTTTTTTAAAGAAGGGGGTACAAAGGCTGCTGTGCTTAAGGTTAAAGTGGGTCAGCCTCAACAGTGCCACGTGTGGAGCATGTACCCATTACTTTCCTGCAGGTATGAGGATAATACTGTTTCTTGTTTTGTCCAGTTAAAAACTGCAAATAAATTGCCTTTTTTCCCACTACTGCATTGAAGCAAAGGACTTATTGCAAGCAGCCTGCTTTGGAAAACTGCTGGCACTTGGACTGGAAGAAAACAATTAAAAGATGCAGTAAAAATTGACAAATCTTGGTGTGGAGAGCTGAAAATACATTACAATCCCAATTGAACTATAAATAAAAAAACTAAATTAAATAAATCTTGTACAATTATAGATTAAAATATGTTTGGCTTTAATGACTTAGCATATGGGCCTTGACTGTGGATGTGTTTGCTGAGACCACATGGCTTGCACAGGGATGCAGTCATAAACAAGCTAATTGCTGCTGCTAGGCTATACAGCTTTGTGGAGGGCTGCAGGTCTTCTGGTAACTGGCTACCACTGCTTCACAGGCAGTGCTCTCCATGTGAACTTCCAACCATGTAGCTTCAGCAGCAGCAAGCAATGTCAATAATAGGCTCTGAGTGGGAAAGAAACCCAACCCAATAAAAACAAAGCCCCTACGGGAGCATTATCAGCAACTGCTGTCATCAGATGTTTGGAAGCTGCCACTCTTTCCTATCAGCCTCAGGCTGCAGGCGCATGCTGGGCTCCATGAGCTGCAAGGTAGCAGGGTCCCAGAGGTCGGGCTGGGCCGTGATGGCACGCTCCTCTGTCACAGCTCAGTGGAGTGGGAGTTGGGCAGCCGTGGGCTCCTGGACTGCAGAGAAATTTGGAGAAGGAGATGGCAGAAGCAGTGCACACCTCCACCCATGCTCATTCCAGAGAGCAGAGGACACTGTCCTCCTCCCTGGGATGATAAGCAGGGATCAAAATACTTTCTGCAGCCATCGCTTAGCACCAGCTGCCTCAGCAGCCACCACCTGCCTCAGCAGCCACCATCTCTCTATAACTAGACTGGCACTGGTGTGGATGGCCCCAGATGTTCGCTGTGCCCCACTGACTGCCCGAGAGCTGACAGGGCTTTCCAGCTCTGTGTCTGGCAGGCCAGGCTGTCAGCGTGGCCCAGTAACTTCAGCTGCATTGCATTGCCCATCTGAAGGCAGGGCTGAGCCTTAGCAAAGAAATGAGGAAGAACATCCCAGGAAGGTCACTTTGATGACAGGGTAAGCTGGAGCACAGCTTCCATTACACATGTAACTGAGAGAGATTTAGCACAAATGAAGTCTGGCTTCCCTAGGGTGTGGGCCCTGTTGTGAACAGCAGCATCAAGGGAAGAGGTTCCTGCAGCTGTTCCCCTCTCTGCAGCTGTTTCTGTGTCAGTACCGCACTTACACTCCCTTTCCACCCTCTGGTCAGTCTTACATAGCATAGGCAGCCCTATGCTATACATACAGTCAGATGGCAACACTCATTTCCGTGGGAAACCACGCCTAAAAGAAAACAGCAAACCATTTTCCAGGCTTCCAGCTCTCTCTTACTTGGTGCGAAAGTTATGGTAGCCTAAAACAATCTCTCTGCTACACCTAGGAATTCACTTGTTATGTTCTCTTAGAACCGCATTTTTTAAAAGATTCCCTGATTAAGAAATGTAAAAAATGTAGCATATATGATTTTTTTTTCTTTCTTTCTTTTTCCCCCTTCAGAAACTATTTACTGAAATATCTTAAGTTGATTATATCAAGATTGTGATTACTTAGTGGCTTGACTAAAGCTACTTCACAAGTCAGGTCTCATGTGTTACTTTAAATTAAAATGAGTTTTCTCATGTTTTGTAGGGAAAAAAAAAATCTAAAAAGCAAGTATTCTGTGTCAAAAAATTGCTTCTTGAAAAGCTGTCATACCATGACGTATGACTGTACTTTGCCAATTGTTTATTCACCCACTATTATTGTGTTATTAGACATAGTTGACCCTTTGATCTCACTGAATTAGCACTTTTACTGATCCAGAGACTGTGAGTTTAACCCTCATGCCTGTTGATGCTGTTTTCCTATGGCTTGGCATTTATAATCTGCAAATTATTGCTATAGCTTATTCATTTCTAAAATATTCTGAATTGATTCTTTGACATGTTCTCTGTGACTCAACATCTCTTTCACTGTATGGCTTAACTCTTAAAGCTTGCAATAGTACACTACGGTTCACATGTATTTTGGCAAATTACCATCTTTTAAAAATGTCCACTTAGAGTCTTAAACACTGCAGGGGAAAAAAAAAAAAAGAAAAAAAAAAGAAAAAAAAGACATAGCAGAGCATTTTCTGGGCTGCATCCAGCCTAAGGAAAACACAAACCTTTCAGGATAGAATTTAGAAGTTAGAAAACTTGAAACATGGTGTATCTCTTGACCTGAATTCTTGTAAGCCAGTAAGGATGTACATCCTAATGAATTTCTCCATCTGCATTTTGTATTTCAATCATCTAGCACTGGAATCAGTGGACACTGACTGCTGTGGCAGTTCAAGGGTGTGACATTTGTTATTCTGATCTTAATTATGAGACCGATTCAAGGACACACAGTCCAGTTTCATACCAGCTCCAAAGTTTGTCAGATTCTGATTACAGAATTCAGTAGACTTGGTTGAACACATCAGACCAAAATGGAGCTCATTCATTGTAAAATTACGTGAATGGATGCCAGTGGGCACGGGAACAGGATGGAAAATTTTACATAGCAACTGTAATGTTTTACATCACGTAAAATAACTCAGGAGCTCAGAAATAATTGTTTAAATCCAAATGTCAGAGTTTGTCTTTTTTCATTCTATAGGAGTTATTCTGTACAACTGGTGTATTTGATGCCTCCCTGCCTCTTTCCTAAATCATTGAGAAATATATGTCACTATGGCTTACTGTCAATTAGAGTAATATCCCTCTGTAGTATATTCCAGTACAAGATGCTTTTGGTGAAGCACTTAGGACAGGACTCCCAGAGATACACAGTCTCTGTCTAAGTCCTTTACCTTAGAAATTTTAATTCTAAAGCTGCATGCAACTTTAATGCTGCAAATTTTAAAAATTTGCTTTCAAATAAACATATGCAAAAGACAGGAAATTTGAAATTGTAGAGCATAGAGAGGTGTGAAATTATAAGAGTGCTTTGAATTTTTAATATCACTTAAATTTAAAAGACCTCTAAAAAATTCTAAGTAGTGTAATAATTTTAAATAACTTCATACTGTACTTGTCCAGACCCCTGATAATGTCCACATTCAGCTGCTTTTAAGTTTTCTCCTTTGCGCATTCCAATATCATGAAACTATTCTCTGCAACGTAGAGTGTATGATTTATAATTACTAGAGCACTTCAGATTTTTCTGTGACACATGGCATGCGTGAAAGAATTCAAATTGTGCTATATACAATCAAGATATATTGGACAAATTCAATAAAACGTTGCAAACAGAAAACTTCAAGTAATTTTAAAACACGATTAAAATAAAAGACAAAGGTAAGCATCATCTTGGAAAGAAATAAAAAGATAGATCATACACAGCTAGGCTACTTCACTGGCCTAGGAAAGGGCAGGTAAGAAGCAGAAACTACAGTTAGATATAGTGAGAGAATAGATACCTTCTTAAGACATGAGAAAATGAGTTCGTAAGATGAGCTCACTTTCTTTGTATTGTGATAGAAACAGGAATACCAAAGGGCCTTGAACTTAGCTTCCTAACAGCCAGGTTACTTCATTAAACTCCACTGGGTATTCATGAAATAAGATGGAAAGATATCCAAACACTGGTTTTGCAGATAATCCTATTTTCATTTTCCTCATAAACTGCATAGTCCTCATTTTGACTGAAACAGACAGTAGAAGACTGATCAAGAATCTTTCTGTTCCAGCACTTAAAAAATCTGTTTCCGCTTTTTAGCATAAAATTTTATCCAGTTGTTTTTTCTTGTTAATATGAATGGCTCTTATTTTTGCCTGGTATTTACACCTTGCCCTCTTGTCACACATTTATACAGCGTAATTACACTCCCTTTCAGCTCTCATTTCCTTGGATATGGAACTAAGCTCTGTTAAGCTACCATCATAAAATTCAGTTTCCTTCTTCACAAGCAAGGACAGCTGTTCTTTGAATTTGTCTTTCTTGTTCATGGGCAACTAAACTACATACAATGCTCTGAATGAAGGCTGGGTTGAGCTTTGGGAAGCATTGCTGGAGCTGCCCAAGCTCTCCTGCAAATGACTCATCTGATAAATCTTGAAATCATGTTTAAACTTGAAAGCCTGAGCACCTACTTAGAAATTATCTTTACATTGTTGCTTGGTCTCACTTTATTTCCCAATGAAAAATCTTTCTGCTATTTGCTTTCATTTTGCAAAGTCTGATGTAGCTTGACCTTTGGCAAGTCTGATTGTGTACCCAAGCCTCCTAACACTAAAACATGCATTCTGAGGTTTCTGTTTTTTGCTCTTATTGGGAAATTCCCTTCTTTTCTTACTACTGGCATCACTTATGACATCACTTTTCATACTGGAAGATGGAGGTTGGAGCAGCAGAGGCAGGGGGATTGTGGTGGAGTGGTTAGCAATGAAGATAATATTGAGTCCCTGAGCCCCACATCAGCAGCAGGCTGCTCTGAAGAATATGCCAACAAAAAAGGCAACCTCAAGCAATGCAGGAAGTTCCAAAAAGAGCATTTGATAATTGCTGTGTGGCAAAATGCTCAGAAAGCTTCAGTGATTAGTTCACCATTGGGATTTGTTACTACTTCAGTGGAATTAGCTACTCAGGATATTTTGCTAAGCTCGGTGTTGGCCGTTGTGAGATGCGCTTCACCTTGGACAGAGCTATTTTAGGATTAGCAGTGTATTGCTGGGAGAACTGAAATCTAGCTTGAACTCCCAAGAAACAGAGGCTATAATGGGGATTCTTTTTGGGGCTGATGTCAAGAAGTTGCCACCTGAAAGCAGGGCAGCACTGGGCACTTGGATCCTATGGAGACTACAGCCTACAAGCAGCACGTAGCTGCCTTGGTGCTGCTATGACAGCCAGGACTGTAAGCAGCAATGCTTATTTGCTCTGACTGTCATTTTGTGTTCTTCTTTACCGAGAGGTTTCAGCTAAAGGTCATAGGAGAGCCACTGTATATTTTTTCTTCAAATAAAATCAATCGAAGGACCTGGAACACAGTAAGTTATGTTGCAGGGTTGCACTTGCATGTATTCCCATTGGAGACCTATCAATGTGAACTAGCACTGTTGGGAAATCTCTCCAGCTACCACAGTTAATCAATATCTGTTCATTATACTCTCTCTGATGAATATGGCTAAGGTTTGGGTAAGCATGAGTCAGGTGACTTAAAAATAACAGCACCTCACGTAAGATCAATAAAGGGCAGGTTTTCTCTGGTATTACTCTGAGCAAACTAATGTAATTTTTATCTCCCCTCTTCTTCCTACCTCTTGCTCGTCGTTGGTATATCAACATCACTGTAGGAGTGGCTTTATTAAATTAGTAGCACTTAATCTACTGTCACACTGTCAACTTGCAGGCAGTGAACAAGCAGACAACAAGTTTTCAAGTGGCCCAGTGTGCCTCAACTGGCTCTCACCCAGGCAGTTAGCTCAGAGCTGTGCCAAAATCAGTCTTTATGGGTGCCTGCTAATATTTCTGCACTAAGCATGAAAACCCTATGCTAGAAAAGATTGTTTGAGGGGAATTCATGCCAATTATAGATGTGTTATGACAGATGAAATGATTATAATTATGCTTGGCTTCCATGCAGAACTACATTAACACATCTATGACATTTAATAACATGGGAGGATAACCACATGCCTCAACAGAGGTTGGCTTTCCACAAAGTTGCTTAACTTATATATTTTTCCTTCCTCAGTCTTTCTCCCACCCACTGAAATTAAGAAGAGCTGCATTTGCTTGAAGCACTTTGGGGAAAAAAATAAAATATAAAACAATGGAAGGGAAGGGATACATGAAAGTGAGAAAAGGCAGAAGGAAGAGAGGGAAGGGGAGAGTAGTAGGAGAAAGGAAGAAGAGTGGTGGCATGTAAATTAAATACATGAAGCTAACGTTTACAAGTCATTAACAGATTCAAGGCATCCAGTTCCTTGTTGGACTTGTTAGAATATCACTCAGACTGAGTAAACAGTTAGTGGAGCTGTGGAGGACAACTTTTATCTATATGGCCCATGCCTGTTAGCAGACAGGTTATATTAAAGCTAGGTAAAATCTGGACTGGAAGGTGAAACCCTGTTTCTAGAATTTAAATGTTTGCAAAAAAATCCACATCATTTGTTCATTCTGGGAGAGCTGTAAAAGAATAGCTTTAGGAAAGTACAAAATCTATCAAAGAGTATATATTACCAGTTAACCACTTTCCTCAGACTTTCAGTTCACAATGCTTAATGAATTCTAGTTAATTGGCCTTCACATTCCTTTCTTTCTCCACCCCTACATCCGCATTCAGCTGGTGAGTCCAGTTGTCTCCTTTTTGCTGATAAGGACACGTGCTGCAACAGTCCTTTTTGAATTCTACCAAATACTGAGCAGGCTGTTTCCACCACAGCCAACCTGTTAGAGAAGGGCTCATGTGCAAGCAGATATCCATTCCCTCTGAGCTAAACAGGACTGTACATGCACTTAAAATTCAGCACAGAGTGCTCTGCACCTTGCCAACAAAGAACCCGTAACAGGACAAGTTGCCTTTTGCCATTCTTTTTAGAATGAGTTAACATGAATCATATTCCATCACATTGACTCACTTATGTTTGTAATATGGACTCTTTGTCCCTCTGAGCACAGCACTCACTCAAATATCCTGCTGAGAGACATCCCTTCAACTGCTTGTTTTTGTATTGGTAAGAAGTGCAGTATGGAGAACATCACAAGCACCACAGAAGCTCAGACTGAGTAAGAACTGTTTATTCCACAAGAATCTAGTTCACAACCTGCCAGCTGCTACAACCACCCCTCACAAAAAAAAGAAAAAAAAAAGAAAAAAAGTGAGATTAATTAAAAGACAGTATTCTGTCTTAGAAATGCAACGCAGAAATGGGATCTCCCCGTTACACATCTATGCCAAAGAGGAGCAAGGGGGCAATGACAAGAATTGGAAGGTGAATCCTCTGGTGGTATGTGCTTACAGCCCAGTCCTAGATCAGTAGGCAGAGGTCAGTGGGGGTGCACATTTGGACAGCATCCTCACGTTCACAAAGCACGAGAATGCTCCATCTCAAACAGAGATTAATGAGCTGTGTGAATGCTTTGAAAAGCAAAAGGGAGGTGACCTGTGCTAGGACAGTAAGTTCATTTTATAAGACCTTTTACTTCACTTTCTCCGTCTACCAGATATACCAAGTGTGAGCAATGCCAGCCTTAGGAGGCTTTTACAGATGTTTAAATAACAGACTCTGGATACCAAACATTTCAGGGCAAATGTGCACAAGACAGAAAAAAATATTGTTATGTATCCCCTCAAAATTTTCATATATTCAATTTCTGGCAAATCTTTTAAAAGAAGTTTTTGGCTCTCAAAATAGAAAAAAAGATATGAAAGAAAAAGGCAGAGAAAGAAAAGTCAGTGACTGATAAATCTTTAATATAAAAATTGTACAAGAACTTTGATACAAATTACAAGAGGTATTTGGACAAAGTATGAGTAAAACTCCATTTATATCCCCAAAACCTTATGCATTTTATGCAAAAGACATACTGTAGGACAGTTACAGTACAGAAAATACAAGAAAAGAAATGCCAAATTAAAAACAGGAGTTTTAATTCCCTCAGACTACTAATGGAAAAAAAACTTGTTTTGAGTACATACAGTATTTATGAAGCTACTAATGTCACGATTATTAGATCAACATGATGCCGTTTTTCATTATCCCCTTGTACAGCTATGTTCCATAGTGCATGCTTTGGTTCTGCAGGCAGGACAGCGGAGCATTCACCTTTTGCTCACATGGGAAACAAACAGTGAGAATTAAACGCCTCATCCGTTCCAGACGCAGAAAGGCCCTTGCAAAAACATTCACTGGGCCTCGGCTCCCCACGGCCGCACTGCGCCCATGCGGGGCTCAGCGACACACTGTGACACTGCTGACATGAGTGTCCCTGCAGGACAGCAGTCAGCTTGCTGTCCTCCCGCTGCAGCCCGCCTCCCGCCACTGGCTCAGCACGAGCAGCACAGCGCTGCGTGGCACCGAGCTCCCAGCACCGCTGTGCTGAGGGGACCCGCCCACAGACAGAGGGGTTTCCAGGCTTTTTGTCTCTGCAGCCAAACCCACCACCAGCCCGCTGTGGGTGACCAAATGCATGAAGGCTCGAATCCAGTTTTTCTCAGTTTACATCTCCGTGTGTACCCCCAGCCAGACCCTGATCTCTCCAGCTCCACAGCAGATGGCTGCATGGGAAACTGCTACGTTTCTCAGCCCATGTGACATTCTCAGCCAAAGCTGTTAAAACCACAGCTGTGTTGACGAGCCAGTGCCCTCAACAAAACAAAGAAACTCCAAGCCTATTCGGTTGTGGGGATGAGCCCACTACAATGAATCAGAGGTGTAACAGGTTGTGGTGACCTGCTCATGGGTGAATAAAAACGTGTGGAGGTTTGGCCGGGGTAAATTTTGACTGTGCTGTCTTGACTTATAAATTTTGACTGCAGGGGTCAGGTTGGCCTGCTTCCACACCTGTTTCACATGCACTGAACTGGGACATGGAGCCCTTCTTACAGACAGGAAGAGAGGCAGGAGGCATGGATGAGAACACAGACTGCCCATTGAGAAACTGCTGCATTATGGAAAGTAGCCCCATATGACATACGAACCAAAGTTTGCACAAGAAAAAGCAGCATGCTGAATTTCATATTTATAAATAGCTAAATGAGACACACACACACACAACAGTGGCCATTTTATTCATCTCGTCACTTTACAAACGGTGACCATTTTCACAGATGGAATGCATAAGACTTTCCAAAATGGAGAATATCAGGAGGATGTGCTACTTTTCTGAATGCAGTTTTATAAGAGATTCTCTTAAGAGTGAGAGAAGAGGTGGGAACAGGTGAAGAAAATGAGAAAACTAAGACAATGACTGAAGACCATGCAAGAATTCATAAAAAATAAAGACAATTAAAGAAATCAAAAAATATGGCCTGAAAAAAAAAATAATAACGAACAACTCAGACTTAGTCTGTACAGCTTAAGTGGCCCTATTAATTTCACAGGTCATTGAACAGACCAAGAGGAGCAGGGCCAGGATCCAAGGGCCAGTGGCTGCGGAACCGTTCTACCACCAGGTGACGGTACATGGTCCAGTGCAGGGCTGTGGGGACATGGAGTGCGATGACATGGGGACATGGGGATGCGAGTACACAGGGACATGGGTACCTGGGGGCACAAGGACAGAGAGCCCATAACTGCTGCTGGCTGCTGGCAGGAACATGCACCACTCATAGCTGGGATGCGGACTTACGGCTGTGCCACAGCTCCCCCAGAGCCGCAGTTCACACTCTCGTGCGTTCCGTAACAGGAACGGACAGGTTGTGATTAACTATTGATGAGTTTGCCATCCTAACTGCGCATTATCCTCTGATCATTCCCAACCCTTTGTTTGACAACGGATGCCTTATAAAATCTTTATGCATCACTTAGCTAGTCTCGCTCTCTCTTTCTTCTCTAGAAATATAATTGCCCTGGATGCTTTCTTCTATTTTCCTAAAGTATTTTTCTCCAAAGGTTTGAAGAGAGTAGTATATGAAGTCTGTGGAACATCTGAACAAACCTCTTTACACATTAGACATTTGCTTAGTCAAGCTTCTTGTATTATTAGGTGTTTAAGAAGAAACATATGTACCAATAAATGTATAAAAATGACATAATTTTGCCCCTTTGTAGCTTTCATTTTACTGTCATTATGTTCTCTTTCCACTTTCTGTTTGTCTCTCACAAGCATATGCACAAGGAAAGGACACAAATGATTGGTTTGACTGGAAGAGTCCGGGTTTCCACAGCCAGCCCCAGAAATAGGGAGGGGCAGGACTGTGGATCTGATGGCTCTGGCCTTGGTGCTCACCACACAGGTGTGGAGCTTGTGAGAGAGCAGAGCCTGAGCTCAGCCTTTACACCTCCAACACAGACACTGCTCCCTCCTTCACCAGGCCTTGAGAAGTTGCCTCCTGACTTCAGCCCTTATAGCTTCTGATGCATGTGGAGGGAAGGGAACGGAGGAAAAAGATCACTGGTTATGGTCTGACTGGTAGAAGGCCTTGGCATACTGTAGTGGGTACCATCACCTTTAATGTAGTAATCACCATGCAGCCCTGGAAAGAAATTAAGCATCCAGAACTGGGAAACAGGAAATACTGCCCACTAATGTAATGAATCACCCAAGGATATGAAAAATAACAAACTTACAAAAGGCTGTGCTTAGGTCTTCCAGGCCTGGCATTTTTTTGTAAGCTGCTTCTTTATGTATTGCATGGGCAATACTGGTTCAGTCCATGCTGAGCAGCACTCAGGGCACCAATAGGACTTGGTACTACAGTCCCAGCACAGAAATCCTGCTGGCTGGTGAGGAAAGCAGGTCTCACTGACTCCTCAGGCTACGTGATCTTCCAGCGACTGTTGGAGAGCCAGTGAACAGCTCTGACTGACCCACATGCCATGCGGAGGAAAGGGGTGGTGAGGCCAGCACATAGACCTTTCATGCATGCAGGACTTCTTCAGCAGGGTGCATGCGCCCAAGATGCTTCCCTCTCAAACTCTTCCTCTCCTCTTCCTCTCTGCTTTGTCTGAAAAGCAGTGCTGGAGTCTGTACTTTTGGCAGTATTCTTGTTAATGAAGAGATAAATCAGAGCACAGCGAATTCCTCCTTGTATGAGGGAAGTAGATTGTGTCTCAGATACATCTCCCTAACACTTCACAGAGGTTCACACTGACCTCAGCAGGAGATGTTCCTGTCACAGCAGAAAGAATATCTGGAATTGGCATTCACCATTGGAATTTGAGGGAATGGCTTTGCTCTGAAATTTGCCATGGGATGGGCTAAGCCAGAAGAAGATAAGATTACTTGTCCTGTTTGCTGCTAAACCCGCAGTCAGACCTGCAGCAAGTCTGCACGTCTATTTCTAGCAGGTACAGTATGGCTTATGCCAATACAAAGCAATTAGTTGCTACATAAGCAGACAAAAGTGCCATCACAGACAGCATTTCTCAGCTGACCTTTTGTTAAGAAGCCATCTTGTTACTGTCTGCTTGATAGCTCGATAGAGCAGCCAGTGGCAGCCTTGGGCTTCCCAAAGACAAATCGAAGCTCTCCAGATGGGACTTCCCTTCACTCACTGCAGATGTGTGTGTGTACGTGTGCGTGTGTGTCAAGGAACGGGGAGGGAAAGCCTGGTTCTTATACTCAATTTCCCCTTCACAGGGGATAAACAGGCAATTACGCATCCTTTTATATTTGATGGCCAAGTGCTGAACTTGAAAGCACACTATTAGTTTGTGTCCCTTCAGGGCCAGTGCAATAAGTAGCCAGGAGAGCTGGGGCTAAGCAAGAGAGGGTGTTGTCTGCTGTTAGTGTGACAGTCTTGTCAGCAGCATTCACATTACTGGAAGGTAATAAAGTGACAAGTAAGTTATTAGAAAGATATGAGGTGAAATTGAACTGAAGCATCGTGCTGCTCAGCTAGTTGTTTTTTTTTTTTTTTTTCCTCTTTGTAATGGGCCACTATTTGTTACAAACCAAGCCTTGTCTTGAGATCTTATATAAAAAAAGAAATATTTATTCTTTGCAGGAAAGGTCACATGAATTTACAACACCACACTTTAAAGGAGAGGAATGGGAAAATAGTTTTATGACAACTACAGCTGCTATTAAAAAAAAAAATACAGTGTCATCATAATGAACAATAATACTGGCAAAAGTCAGAGGACTTGTCAAAAACATGTCCATTTTTTAACCCTTCCGTGGCCAAGAAATGCTTTCTTTTCAGTGCCAATACCAAACATAACAGCAACAGTATTGAGATATACATGTTCAATATAAAAATCAAAGCTGTCACTCAAACTGTCATTCAAGATCATGGCTTGACTGCAGAAAACAAGCCACATAAAGACAAGTTAACTACCAATTCAAGATAATATTACTCATGTAAAAAAAGTTGCTGCTTCAGTTGCAGGCCATTTCAAAGGCAGTGATAATGCTGCTTGGCAAGAAGAGACAGAAACCGTGGGACTGGAACAGACATGTACTTGGGCAAACATGTGGGTGAAAGGTTCAGTCCATCATATGATGTTGCTCTAAAGAAAAAATGGGTATGGAAAAGAGTTCCTTTTATGTCCCTACAGGAGGGGGAAAAAAACCCAACTCATCATGTGGCGACAGCAGGATATGCTGATGCTTATCTTGCAAAGTAGCACAAGAGTCACTGTTTTGTTGAGTTACTATAGTAGCAAAGTAGTGACATAAGAAAAAAAATTTAGAAGGTACTGGACATATACCAGCTGCCATAATGTGTCTGCCACTCACCTTCTCCCCACAGAGAACTCCTGCTGCCTCCTTGCTCTTACTACAGATGCTTTTGCTGCTTTTTTTGAAATAAAAATTAATAATTCTGTTAATACAACCCAAAGGAGTGACATAAACATTCTTGGCATGAAGAAAGACTAATAATTATCTTCACATAACTTGCATCTAACATTTGAAGGAGCATGTGTGTATTTCCCTCCCTTATTCCTTCTCTGGTCACCAAAGATGTGAAAATGTTCTGCAGAATCTGAGTAAAAATATATTCTTAAAAGACACTGTGTTTTCTGATGGTGGCAGAGATTCCTAACAATCCTGTAAAAAACAGGCCTAATCCACATACTTTCATTTTAAATTACCAAATGCACGGAAAGAGAAAACTTTGGAACTAAATCTGTCTTGTAAGTGGTTCCTGTCTTTGGAACAGATTGAACCATGTATCATTACATTTCTGATCTTTCCAGATAATCACACAGCTCTTTGTCTTGCTGTTTGGGCACATTCCTACCCCACATAATTAGCTATGCTAGATCCTTAACTGGTTTAATTGAGAAGACTAAAACTCAGAGAAGACTGAAGTGGATGCCTGCAGTCTCATTTCCTATGAGCCAGACTGGACTGGACTGACAGAGGTGCTGGCCTCCCTTGGCAGATGCTCTCCTGTTCCATACCTGACTTATTTTTCCTAAAGCTCTTTTTTGGGGATGAAATGGGAAATGCAAAGGTGATGGAAAATATAAACGTCTAGAATAAGCAGAGAAATTACACTTTATTTTCAGGAAAGAAGGGAGGCAGGGAGGGGTAGAGG
>JAPSGF010000003.1:6608997-6640452 GCA_035772895.1 Perdix hodgsoniae
GGGGAGGGGAGGGGAGGGGAGGGGAGGGGAGGGGAGGAACACTGTAGTTTACTTACAGCAAATATGGTGAATAATTTCTGCTATGCAAAGTATCTGGGAAACACAAATTTTATGAATCTAGGCATGAAGAACCTATAAGAGATATTTCATAGTATTGTGCTAACAACCTTTCTAATCTGTACTTTCCAAATAGTATCAAGTTCAATTGTGACTCAGTGGCAGAGTGCTTATAGTTTATATGTGTTACTGCAGTGTCAACATGGTGCCAGATGCAGTTTAAGAGACACAGTTGAAATCTCAGCCATAACAAAATGTATCTGATTGAGATATATGGGGGCTGCTCTGAAAGTAAGGCCTCCTATTTCGTTTTGTTGTCCCATGGTATCAGAGGTGGATGTTGGTGGTATGGCAGTTGAGACTGAACCTTCCCACCAATATTCCATCACACGTTGTTGCTGTGTGAAAGATGGCAGCAGAGGCAAAGCCTGACAGAATGGCGTCTGACGTGGAAGTGCATATGAAGCAAGGGTGTGTCACTGAGTTTCTCCATGTGGAAAAAATGGCACGCATTGGCATTCATCATTGCTTGCCAAACGTTTATAGAAACCAAACAGTTCATGTGGTCACACTGAGGTGGCAAGTGGTGCATTTCAGCAGTGGTGACAGCAGCAGTGGGTCACGTCTGCTGGTGAAGATTTTTACAAGCCTGGCAGAAATGCATAGCTAATGACGGTGGCAATGTTCTGCAGCTGAGAATTTGCTGTATCACCAAATAGTGTTATTGTGTTCTTTGAATTTGTTGTAGTTTCCAGGGAAATAAATAGGAGGCATTATTTTTGGAGCAACATATGTAGTTCAGGGAAACTGACTAAGTATGGTAAGGTGTGAAAAAATATTAAATTGATATGAATTAGTTCTTTAACAATTAGATTTTGGATTAAGATCATATCAGTGATAGCCATATTTTAACAGAAAAGCACAATCATTTGTGAGATATGATCTGTCTAAGCAGTGAGAAGGGCCACCACTATTATGGATGTGCAAGTCCTGGTTCCCATTCTTGTACTATTACTCTGCTATTTTCCTTCTAAATTATTTGATACAGTTTTTCAAAAATTACTTGGTAATTAACTGGCATCACATGCTTTCTTGGGAAAAAAAAAAAAAAGAAAAAAGAAAAAGAAAAAGGAAAAAAAAAAGCTCTCTGAAAGAAAAAAAAATGCTTAAGAAGAAAGTAATTCTGATTCCAGAAGAGATTCAGTATGCAGTTATTTTCTTGAAGAAGACAAAGCCTGTTTGATATTTACAGAAAAATACAAGTATTCTGAATGAACAAAACAGTAAAATAATGTGAAAACCATGTCAAGAATAACTATAGGAACCAAAGAACCTATTTCATGTAATATGAAGAGTCTCTATACAACTCAAATTCCTCAAATTCAATCTAATTCTTGTAAAAAAAATAAAAATAAAAAAATAGGACTGGCAATTTTGCAAACTGAAGGACTAGCCATGGGATTATGATGACATAAGCAACTGTCCAACATTTGTCATCGTCACACCATTACAGTCATGCCTTGTGCTGTATTAGTTTAGTCTTTATGGATGTTGCAATGTATGTCTCTGCTGAGATCACCTAGGAATGCTAGATGTTTTGTTAATTCTATCAGTAAAACCAAACTTCTACCAGCCCTTTTTTCGTCCTTGTTCATATAATTTCAGGGAATACAAATTCTAACAGAGGAACAATTCTGACAAATACAGATTTTCATAAAGATGCTTGGGAAATAGGATGGATTGAAATAGCACTCAATTATATAATAGTTTGTGTGCACTCCTAAAACCTGACATTAGTGTTCCTACCACTGAAAAAGCATTTTGAATCATTTAGAAATAACAGAGGGAAATATTCTGTTCGTAATAACATTCCTACTTGCCCTCACAGGGCTTAAGCATAATCTGAATGAAGTTTAGGATGCCATAAAAGAAGGACAGAAGTTTTCATAGGTTTGTCCCTGCTCTTTTACTTTTTTTAAAAAATGCTGTTTCATTTTGTTTAATAAATAAAATTTTCCTATGTAATTAATATGTTGAATTTATCTACAGATGATGTTTGCTTTTCCAAACATTTTTTCCAAAATCATTTGACCTCTAAGAGAAAGAGAATGAAATGAGAATGATGCAGAACCATTCAGTGAGGAATTATTTGTGTACCTCAAGTGTTTTTCATTAGAAACAATATTTATTTATAGCATACATAGTTTAAAACAGTGTTTTTGTTTTCTTTTGTTTTGTTTTCCCTTTAGAAATCATTCGTTTTTTGTCGTATTGGTTTTTAGACTTTCTGTCTTGCTTAGTTCCTAGTAGCCTGGGAGGAGGGACAGGATTGCAGTGCAGGTAACCTTACAAAAGACCAAGTGTTTAGAGGAATGCACCTTTAGGGTTCTGATTTTCCTCTGTCACTAACACACTGAGCTTGCACAACGTAAAACAAAGCAAAACAGATCTTTAGATTCAATTTAACAAGGGAAAATAGTAGAGACTTCAAGGAAAAATATAAAAGATGAAAGAAAAACAGTTAGTGAAACGGCCTTGCTTTTGCTATAAACTTTCTTTTTGTTAAACCAGAGGGTAAACTTTCATTATAGTTTCTGTGGGATTCACAGAAGTTTTCTGGGCTTCACCAGTACTCAGAATCAAAAAATGATCAGAGGCTTGTAACCCATAGAAGCACAGTGAGAATTAACTTAGATTTTTTCTCTTCTTTCTACAGCTGAAAATACAGATTTATTAGCTATTGATTGCTGCTTTTGGAAACGAGAGTACTGAAATGCATAAGGAGTACTATAAAAGAGGAAATCCATATTAGGAGGTTCCTCTAGAAAAATGTAACAGGAGTAAGTACTGATGTGGACATAAAGATAAGAATGATCAAAATGCGCAACAAATCAAAACAGCCACAAGCTGAAGCATAGGAGCATTTCTGACTCTCGGCTAATATTTTGGGTCAGTAAGTACAGAAAAGGAACACATTCTCAATGAACAAATGTTTTATTGGATGCTGAAATATCCCTTATTTTGCAAGTTTTTTTTGTTGTTGTTGTTTTTTTTTTTTTACTATTGTTTCTGTAAAGAAGAGTCTACAACAATGGTTTTGGCTGTAGACTGAATGTAAGTAAATACCATCACTCAATCAGTATGTTGTGGTAATGCAGGCTGCCAGTGTGGTTTACCAGCTCAAGCAACATGTGTAAACACCGGAAACAAAAACGATTCAGAAGACAGCTTCTCATTCTCGCTGTCTTTCCCAATGGCTAGCTCCTTCTCCCTCTCCTATCCTTGCTCCCTTTCATGCTGGCTCTATTTCTTGGGCTGTGATTCTTTTCTGACAAACCATGTGGGTGAAACACAAAACATTAGATCCTTTTTTTCTGATCTGCAATTTATCCAAAAGGAAAGTTACCCAATAAAAATTCCAGCATGTGTTCTCAGAGCTTCTAAGTGCTTCTGCCTTTAACATCTTTTGATTGCTTCTATAAAACATGCCTTAATCATACTACAGAACTTTCCATTGCAAAAAAAAGACAACTTTACAGAACAACATAGTTAACATAGTTAACATTATTTCCCTGTTCCTTTTTTTTTTTTTTTTTTTTTTTAAACACCACAAAAAATGCAGGCCATAGTAAGAAGCACACAAAATTATATTCATCTTTGTTCCGTGACAAGTAGTATCAGCATTTATATCCCCAAATATTATGCTTGTTCAACAAAAAAAAAAGAAGTTTACACCAATTCACGTGACACAATTCTGTTTTTTTCTTTCATGTAATGTATTATATATGGAATGAGGATGCTCTATTGTTTCTAGTAATAGTTGGCACTTGAAAAAAGCACCAAGAATTTTGTATTTCATTTTACCCCGTTTCCCTCCTCAGTTTTTTACCGTAGTCCAAAAACTACAACTGTGGTTATGGTGAATAAGTAACTACATTTTTTTTTTTTTCAAAATGTGTGCAAAGTTGGCACTTTTGTATTAACACTAAACACTAATACTCTTTGTTTGGCATTCATGCCCTCATACTGACCAGACCACTTTTATCTAAGTGTATTTTTTTAAAGACACTTACTGAAAGTATGGCAATAGTTTAAGAAAAAAAAAGCATGGATATTATTACACATCCCCTCGTAGTGTACGAAAAAGTGCATGACTGGATTTATGTAATAGTACAAGACAAAAAAATGGTATCAGATCAGGTACTGTAAAGCATGCCAGCACCTCTGTATTACTTATATCTAGCAGGTAGTTAAAACAAGACCGTGGTTCTTTTAAAAATGTGCATTAAAGCTAACATAAATGAGTAGAACTAGCCAGCAAACTATTTTTCCTGCTTATCTAACAGCTGAATGTAACTGTAAAAATTAAGCCAAAAAAAAAAAAAAAAAAAAAAGAGTTAAACCACCATCAATACAATTGTTTTACATCATAGGCCTGTCAAGGCTCAATATATATATACAAGTGTAACAGCCATGCTTAGTAGAACGTTATCCCCAATGCTTAGAAGACACAAAGACAACTAAGTAGGTTTTTTTTTCTTTTTTTTTTCTTTGCTTTTTTTTTTTTTTTTTCTTTTTTTCAGGTGAAAATCAGAAAATCATGGGTAGAACAAATTGTCTCTTTGGAGATGACCAAGAACATTCTAACAAAACTAGGGATAACCACAAGTTTTCTGTGGGTTTGTTTTTTTGTTTTTGTTTGCTTTTTTTTTTTTTCCTTGAAAGGTATTTCACCCCAGATTAAAGATCCCACCTTTTTGTTTCTATCCCCCCCCCCAAAAAAAAGAAAAAAATAAACCAACGACCAACGAAGGGAAAAAAGCACCTGGTGTTTCTTTTTTTTTGTTAAAAAAAGAAAAGAAAAAGATTATATATATATGTATATTTATATATATATATATATATATATCAAGGGAGGCTGTATATGGCAGTTCAAATGTGGTGGGCCCTCTCTGAGAGCTGGCATTATTCTGTGTCCATCCTTGAACTAATCTACTGAAGTGAAGGGAATGTTTTTATGCAGGTTGGGATTCTGACTGTGCCGGTTTCGGCTACGGACAGAAGAGAACATCATGTTGCACCCAGGGACTTTGCATTTGTGCATCTCTCGCAAGTGCACAGTTTTATAGTGCACTCTGAGGGTTCCCTTGTTGCTGTACATTTTGTGGCAAATGTTACACATTATCCCACCGTTGCTCACCGAAACACTGTTGAACATGAGGGATCCTGGGACATCAGTGCCCATACCTACAGCTAAGGCAGGGGCATCTGCTTTGTGGGCAGATTCCCCGCTGTCACTTGCCCCATCGACGTCATCCAGGAGAATGCCCTCATCACTTCCTGCATCAGATTCTCTTGAGGAATGGATACTGCTGCTGGACTGGATGCTGGAGGTGGTGCTCAGGTCTAGAACCATATAGTCTTCTGACATGACCCTGCCGTACCCATTCATATGGGAATCCTCAGTACCAGCAGGCGAAGAGGTGTCTTCCCTTATGTCAAGCCCCATCTGATGCTGAGCGCCATATATCTTCACCAAAAATTCATCACGAAGGTCCTTACTAAGAGAAGGCTGTGAGGAGTCCAGGCCCATGTCATCCAGTTCTTTGGTCAACAGTTTACGGTGCAGGTTTATATTAGCACTGTGTCTGGGAAAGGAAGAGGGAAGGGAAGAAAGGAAAAATGTACAGTATTTTTGATTAAAAGTACAGTCGCCAAGCACCAAACCAAAATTCTGATTTATCAATAACATACAAATATCCCCTACTCGTGCTTCTTGGAAAATTCAGTCTTGTTAAAATTGAACAAGTCCATTGGACAAAACAAGTCAAGCAAAATAAAGCCCCATATTACTTTTCAGCTACTGCTCCTCAACATTAGACCCCAGCAGCAGCTACAGCCCTTATATCTGATATTTCCTAAATGATAAGTCAGATTAACAGAAAATGCAAAGTGCTGTTCTCAGTCCCCGAACCCCCACTGGCCTTCCTAAAAATCTATCTCTGGAGAAAATGTTATTAATATCTGGAATATCTGTGTACATTCATACCTATATCTCTATATCCATATCTATATCCAGATCTTTATATATTTATACATATATACATATAAATATGTAATATACATACATATGTATTCACATAACTGTGTAAATGAAAGATAGGAGGAAAAAAAAAGCAGGTAACTGAATGATACATAGTCAGAGGTCCTGATTCTGATAATTTAATTCTGGTGTAAAGGGGTTCAGAATCAGGCCAAACCATCATAGAGAAGACTTGAAGGGTTTAGGAGAACAAGTCTCTGAAATTCACATGTAAGTTTCAGAAAATCTTAGCCAAAGTCACTGGTTCCATCCTTCTGGGAGGACACTGCCAGTCCTCCCTATATTCTTCCCAGTACGGTGCCTGATATAGTGCTGAATGACCCAAGCAATGTAATTTTCAGAAAAACAAACAAACAACAAAAAAGCTGATGGCAATCAAAATTTTGCCCCAAATCAATCAAAACACTTAACCATGGGCTTTGGCTTTGGTATGTGCTGAAGTCACTGTGAGTGCTCAAGAGACACTGGAAAAGCTGTCACTGACGTCAGTGGTCTTTGGACCAGATCCCAAGAGCTGCAAGTTAAAATATTCTCAAGTGTTTTACAGGATCAGGGCCTTTGTTCTCAAGAAGTAAAGCTCCACATTTGCAAACAAACATAAGCCTTTGGGTTAGTAACTGTGTAAAACAGCGTATTATTTTAAATGCTGCATTCTACTCTCCACTTTTGACATTGGCTTTATTTATCCATTGCAGTAGAACCTCACTGATTTGCAGTAGTGGCAGGAAACCCTCTTTGAAAAACTGCATTTTCTAGATTAAGAATGCAATGAACAAACATAGTCATCAAAGACCTCTGACCACAGAACATGCTCTTTTTGTCAAAGTGCTTAATGACGAGAAATCGGTACAAAGTTTTCAGTATTAGAAAACTTTAGGGTTCAGTATTCAGAATGTGCACCATTACTGAGGAAATGACAAATATTTATTTAGCTTCTTTGGAGGGTGACTGGATTTTCAAGTCAGTAACAGAAGAATTAGCGAAGTTCTACTGCGTAACATTCTTTGCAAGCTAAGGACCCAAACCCGCAATTTACAACATGCAGACTCACCAGTCTGTCTGCCCATTATAAATTGCAGATCAGAGCCCAAATGTAGGAAGGAAAGGAAAGAGGGGATGGGGGTGGGGAAGAGAGAGAGAGAAAGAGAGAGTTTTAACACAAGAATATTTTAATTTGCAAGAAAGCACTAGGCATAAAATTGGCACTGGAAAACATAACAATGATTAAATATTTTACAGATATTTAGATCCTACTGTAGTAAAAAAAAAAAAAAAAAAGGGAGAAGGGAAACAATAGCTATTAGCGGTATTTCCTTATCAGTAGCTTTTGTTTTAAGAAACCCTTGGAAACATACCTCTCAACCAGCTGAAGTCCCAAACATGGTAGAGCAATACAGTGTAGACAAACGAGGAAAATACAAATGTAGGCAGATTAAATATATCCAGAGTACATCTTTATGTCACTTATTTTGTGATTCATCTATCTGTTGATTGTAATTTATAGTAATAAATAAAGATATAACAATAGAAGTGAGCCATCCCACTCACCTCCAAGCACAGGTAACTTTTCCCTGACATAAAACTGATGTTGAACTGCAGTTTAATTCAATCATTTCTGCACGGGATGCAATTATTCCAGTGGAGGAGGTATGTATGGAGAATTTCTCTCCTAATGTGAGACAGTTGAGAGGTATGGGCAAGGGCAGAGAAAAAAGTGGAGAGCATTTCTTGTTTCTTTTTATTTTTTTAATTTTCCCACATGGGAAACATTCCTTTCACACAAGCAAATATAGCACCATTGCTTTTTTGAGGCGCAGAACTGTAATTATGCATATTCCCACACTGCACTTAGGAAGGCTGAGCTTACCTTGTGATAAGATCAGCTTTCTAATCTTTTGCTAAATTGAGATCACAAAAGAGAGAGAGAGAAGAGAGAAGAGAAAGAAAGAAAGGAAGAAAGAAAGAAAGAAAGAGGAGAGAGAGAGAAAGAACAAATTCACATTCCAATCCAGACATATCTGGTTTAAAAAAAAAAAAAGACAAATGAAAATAATATCTGAAACCAATAAAATACAGACTTTTTAAAAGTCTTGATTGTGAAACTGTTTTTGTCAGCTGTAATCTCACTTACACTGTCGTCTTGATGGATACTGACTCAACCACACAATATGAAAAACATAAAGCAAATTAATCAAAGCATATTCACAGCATCCCCATCATCATCCGCAAATGAGTTCTAAACAGATGCATGCAGAGTGCACATACATGAATGATAAACAGTAGTCCTGATAGTCCCTTGCCTTCCTGGTGTCAGATGGCATAAAGCTCCAAGTAAAGTTGCTAAGTGCTGTACAGGAAATGTTTACTGTGAAGGCCTGTCCACACTGACCGGTATTATTACATGACCATAGAAGTGTATTTGTGCTTATCATCATAATGCTAACTGCAAACTCAAAATGCTGCTCATAAAGTGCTCATGTGTTTACTTCTTATGATTTCTCCCCCTCTCCCCTCCTCACTCCCCTGCTACATCAATTTTCTGCAGTGTAGTAACTAGTCAGAATAGCTATTACTGTTGTTTCTCACACATTTGCGCTTACTTTTTCCATGGTTTGCTGCTGAGAAGAACAACAGCCAGCCGTGCAGTGAAAATAACTTCAGCACTCACTGAATTAAGAGATAAGAATAAATTATCGTGTTGAAGAGGGGCCACTGAGCCCCAGATGGACAGAGACCATTCTGAGAAAGACCAGCGTAAGGATGCAAAGCCTGCCGATGCTCTGATAAGGAGAGATGCCTCCCTTATTCAATTCTCACTTACAGCAGTGGCAATCAGTAATCTAATTAAAGTATGTACCAGCCCATAATATCTGTCAGGCAAACGATGTGCAGAAATGTGTGGACAAGTTCTGGCACTCTGCTCAGTAGTGTCCCTTTTCCGCTGTCAGCAGTACTGTTGGATTCTTCTAATATAATTACATTGACTTTTATTCAATTAAGTGCCATTCCTAGTCTTAAAAAAAAAACTACTTTATCAATTGATTCAGGTATAATGCAATAATAAAGATGAACTCATGGCAGTGCATTAGCTCTGCTGTTCATAACTTCTGAACATAGGTTCATTCATAGCAGTCGATTTCCATTATGCAACCACAGTTCAAAAGAATTGATTCTTCTACATTCATTTCTTAATCTATTTCACTTGTGTTTAACACTCTCCCTAAATATCATATGTAAAAAAATTCTGCTAGGTATGAAAGGACGGTATTGTCAGAAAAAGTTCATATACTTGGACACTGGGGATTTGAAATCTTAGGATAAATCCAAAGTCAGAGGCTTAAACTTTGCAAGAATTAACATTATAAGCTAAAGCTGCTAGCCATACACACTTCCAGTAGTCGAATGACCACTAGGATAAGATGGACAGAACAGTATGTTTTCATAAACACATAAGTCTAGAGTGCACAGAGTCTGACCTTTCATCTATTCCTGTCTGCAGTACTACTGAATGTGGCACAGACTAAGCATCCCACAGAGGGTGCTGTTTGAAAAGTGCCCTGCATAAGGAATGCTCTTTTCAGGATTGGATACAGCATTCCTAGGGTTTCTTTGGGAGGAGACAACAAGGGAGCCCTGTGCATGTCCATGTGCGTAAGTGCTGCTCTGAGAAATGGCTCCGTAAGGAAAAAAATAGATAAATAAATAAATAAAAATAGAAAGAGCTGGGAAATTCATAAAGGGAGCTGTTTTGGAAAAAGCAAGCATTGGCAACTGCCAACGAGAATAGGACTGAATTTACAGGTAGAAATGAATCACGATTCGCTATGAAGCCATGAAGAATATTATCCAAATGGAAAGGCAGAAGGATATGTTGCAGACACTGTATTCAGACCAAATTGATGTACACAGCAATCAGAATAGTATAAGAAGATGAGTATTAAAAATATTGGCCAAGCCCATACATTGTTTCATCTTGATAGCTGTAACTATTTCTCTGCTCCTCTCATGCAATGCTGATACCTTTTCTTTGTTTTTGTTTTGTTTTGTTTCTACTTTCAGCCTCCCTCTTCTCCCTCCATTTTTTTTTTTTTCCCTTGGAAAACACAACTCATCCATCTTAACTTGCTTAGAGAGAAGGTCCCCTTCTCCATTCCAAACTGATGCATTTAATTGAAATCCTTTGCAAATCTTTTTCTTCTGCTTAACCACATACGAGTATTAGCAAGTCCTCCACAGCCAATGCTAGCCTTGTAACCAGTCCTCTGCTCCTCCCCACAGCACCCGCAGTTTCTTTGGCTGTTCTGTTCCTAGAGTTGATCTACAGTGCCACTCATTGCTCTTTATTCTGAGTTTATACAAACAATATGTTCACCATGTAAGCTGAGGCACAGTGATTAATTCCATTGCCTGATCACTGCCATCAAACAGGTCAGAAAATCACAAAGCAAGAAAGAGCAAGCTCCAGCTTTTCACGGCTGCATTATTCCTCATCCCTGAGCTAGGCAATCTAAGGCTGTCTCTCGTGCCCTTTACACTGCTGTCTTGGCAAGGAAAAATGCTTCAATACCAACATGAGTGTCAGAAGTATACATATGTACAAAAAAACATAAAGTAATCAACACAGAAAAGTCCTCTGAATGACTCTGGACTTCTTAGACTTCTTACTTGTGCACCAGCTAATAAATTAAGAGATTTGATCCTAGTTATGGAAATGTTGCATGACAATTGGTCAACGCCCTCATCAAGTCATATATGAGGACAAAAGTGTTTAACTAAATGCAGAACTCACTCAGCTCGTTATCGGGTCTACTCTGTCCTAGGCAAAAAGAGACAGTGAAGAGGGTTAGTTCCAACAACTGGAAATAATACATGTCCCAAGGACTCTCCTAGCATCTGTTTAGCTCTGCACTATGTGTCATGTACCCTTAAAATCAAGGAGAATATTTTTCCAGGATGTTTTGGGATGCAGCCTATAGTGGCAAGAAAATTTCAGCAAAATCTGGTTTATTTTAGAAAGCCCAGAATGCCATATTTTTCATATAATTAACATTCTTCTTCCAAGTTATTACTCATGAATTAGACATATGCTGGGCAAAACTATGTGGAAAGTTCTCACAGGAGGGAATTCAGCTTTCTAAATACAATGATCTTCAAAATGCATCACTGCTGCTGAAAGGATTATAATGATAATGACGGTTCACATAAAATCTCAGTTTGTAGCCAACTCGCAAGAGCATCTCACTTTCCTGTTCAACACTGTCCTTTCAGCAGCAAAATGCAGAGTGCTACAGTGACTACAGAAGCTTTTTGACTGTGGGCATGATCCCACTGGTGGTAGTATTTTTCTTCCCTTGTGAAATTCATGGAAGTATTGTTTCATAATTAGAATTTGTTGTTGGTTCCACCCCATCTACTACTAGCAAGCTTCTCTTGTGAGAGATGCACTATGCCTCAACAGAAGAAACGTGATGGCAAGCTTAGGAAATATGGTCAATTAAACTTACATGCCATTTACACAGCTCATAAATCCAGACTGGGTTCCCATCAGCAGTTCCTTTCTACACTTGTCAATGAATCTGATTTTGTTAATTTACTATCCATTTGTTGGAAAGAAAAATGTAATACCTGCTTTATTTTAGTTTATGTAGTCAGTCTTTTTTTTTATCTCTTGATGCAAAGAGAGGAAGAATTTATCATAGAGTAAAATTTGTACTGGTGTAGAAATTGGCATGAATTCTATACATGACTCAAGGCCAACTTTGGATGCACCCATGGCTGCATTCCTATCAGCACTAGGACAAAATGCACCCCAGTGAGCACAGCAGAGTTGAGGAATTCAGATAATATATTTAGTTTGTTTAAATTCAGGTATCATACAGAACACAAAAGGACCTGTGTGAAAAATAGGCATAAATGTTTTGTGAACAGTTTGAGGCAGTGCAGGTTTTTGAAAATTAAACATGAAGTGTAATTTTCTTAATTTTTTTAAGATGAGAAATATAATATTGTATTTCAATTTTTAGTGAGTGAGAGAAAGAGAGTGATTCAGCAGAAGCTGCTGTAGAACTAGAGAAACCCATTTACCTATTCTGAATGCAGTCAGACAGGAAGGCAAAGCCAGCCTATGTTTCAATTGAATGTCCCAGCTATTGGCCTCTTGCTTTTGGGTAAGTGTAAGTGACAACGTTTCTTCATGAAAATATCACTCAAACATCAAAGCCCTTCGCAGTGTTCATCAAAAATCTGAAATGAATAATTTCAGCGTTGCTAGTTATAACCCCTGAATTCTTTCCTCCAATGTTTCCAAATAGAACACTTATCTCATTTTCCTACTTCAGATGTTCTGAAAACATGTTTTCTGGCATAAAAGATTTGCCAAAGTAATGCCACCATCACCAAGCAACATCATTCAAAGAACTCAAAGAAATCACAGGCAGGAGTTTAGAGCGAGGGAACCATCAGTCTTTTGCCAGCTCTACTTTTCAGTCTTTGGGCAACTTTTGCTTTAAGTGAATCTAGCATGAGGTAATACAATAAATGTAAATTTCAAAATGTAAATGCATTAAAAATTAAGCATTAAACATCTCTATTTGTTCCAGATAATAACTGGTATTTTTCTTTAAGAAGACCGAATATTTGTGTTTCTTTTATTATTATTATTTTTTACCTGAAATAACACAATCATTAGCAGTTTTAAGATTCTACTGCAAAATCAAATGCCAGGATACATTTGTCCAATGGTTTACATGGAAACTGACAAACCTCTTATTAAAAATGGTTATGGAAGTGATGGCTGAGATTGTACAGGTCCCATACAAGCTATACTCCTGCTGTAATAAAACAAGGTGCTGTTAGACCAACCTGTAATACAAAGGATGCTCCAAAAGTAATGCATCCTATTTTATTATCTTGGCTTGCAATGTCAGAGGTGGATGTTGGTGGTATGGCAGTAGAGGTTGAACCTTCCTGCAAATATTCCATGTTTTTGTCATGTGATAGATGTCAGTAGAGAAGCAGTCTGACAGAATGGTGTCTGACATGGAAGTGTTTCTGAAGCAAAAGTGTGGAACTGAATTCCTTCATGCAGAAAAAATGCCACTCATTGACATTCGTTGAAACTTGCTGAACATTTGTGGAGACTGAACAGTGGATGCAAGCACAGTGAGGTGGCAGATGGTGCTTTTCATCAGTGGCAAGAGTGATGTGAAAGACAAGTAACGTTCTAGATGACCATGCAGGCTTTTGTTCATTGTTGGCGAAAATGCATAGCTAATGGTAGTGACTCTGTTGAAAAATAGTGTTTTGTAGCTGAGAATCTGCACAATCAAGCAGTATTATTGTGCTCTTCCTGTTTATGATATTTTCCACTGAAATAAATAGGAGGCATTACTTTCAAAACAATCTACATATAAACAACATAACTTTCATTAATTTATCCTATGACTTGTTTTCCACAACTAAGTTTAGCTCAGTGGAATTTTTCTCAACGTTCAGCCTGTACTTTTACCAATAATTAAATGTAAGCCAAAGTTCTCTTTGTTTCTTCTCACCTTAAAGGCCTTCAATTAAGATGTATGTTTCTTTAATTTTGAATTCAACATTATTCATTTTCTTGCATATCAAAGTACTGTGGTCTTCCCTCAATTTCATGTTCCTTTCCTGCTTATGTAAGTCAGAAACTCACAAAAAGATTCAAAATATGTGAACATAATGAAAAGTACATGTAGAATTTTATGCTATCTCATAATCTCCGCAGACTGAAAATGCTGAGTTTCATGCAGCTGAAATCAAAGAAAGTAACGCTTTAGCTAAATATAACAGTGTACATATTTATGAGGAAAGATATGGCCTTAATTCTTGTATTTCTTCAAGAATGAAACAGCAATCATTTCTCTCATTTACTTAAGAAAATCAACAGCGAGACGGTTCTTGTAACTTAATTACTAATGGAAACTAATAAAAAATATTTCCTCAGTTACTATTCTATTTTTACCACTCTCTCAGTAATCTTTAGACATGCTACTTGATTTTGTTGTTGGTTTCTTAGTTTTAGTATATAAAAATAAAAAAATCCATAAATCTAAGCAAAGATACTAAAGGGATGAAATTCTGATCTGACCTAAATTATGAAATTCACCTTTATCTAAACAAAGTCAAGGCTTTCACCTGTGCATTAGCACTTCTGTGTACCTGATCAAGCTTAATTTACATCTAAGAGAAAGAGGGAAAGTAGGGATAGGGGCCAGACTTTAGAGCAATGAGTGAAGATAAAACGTTATGCTGCCTGATGAAACTATGGCATTCTTACATTAGCATTTAGGTAATAAACATCAGTTATTGAGGCTTTAAATTGCATAGAATCTGAAAAATATTAACCTTTCATAGGGAGAAAATCCAAAAGGTAAAATACAGTTCAGCACCTATTATAAAAGAATAAAAAAAAAAAAAAAAAAGAAAAAAAAAGTGCTTATTAAATGCAGGAAATAAAGGACAAGCAAGTTCTTGCAAATTAAAGATGTGGAGCCCAGTCATTTCAATCCCTTTCAATATGAAACAAATCACTCACACTGGTCACGAAGACAGCTCCCTCTACACTCAAATTATTCACTTGAAGATAAGCTCCCATCAAACTCTTTAGGGGTTTAACTAATTTACTGCACAGATACGGCACGTCTGTTGTAATAACAGGTAGGATGTATTGGGGTCGACCATTTATCAGAATTAGACTTCTTTTTTCAATTCGCAGTGAATTATGCTGCCTACACTGCTTCTCTTTCTCAGAGCTTCCCATCCCCTTACGGCCCCTAATGTGGCAGGCAAACAAAATTGACAGTCTCATCTTGTCAACAAGGGGTGATTCTCCTGAGAAGCCATTTAACTTTGCAGAGGAAGCAATGTATTAATGTGCCTGTCCCAGGAATGTTAATCATCTTCAAGCTCCCTCTAACTTTGACATGAACGAAATCACCAAATTTGTTTACTAAATGAATCGTAATATGCTAATAAGAGAGCATGACATATATGGTAAAGCCAAACAGATGGTTTGTTTACTCCACTTTGCAACTTTATAAATGTTGTAACTCTGAAGATGTTAGTGAGAATTATTGGTTTGTTGGCAGTGGCAAACATGCCTTTTGCATACTTAATCAAGAGTTAGAGTCAGAAAACAATTTGTCATCGCCATGGAATGCATAAAAAATGTTAACGTTCAGATGGCATTTGGGGAGGTAGTATAGCCGACTTTGTAAGCAGATAGTTGGGTTAAATGTAGAACTGATAGCTGATGGAACTGTTTGCTACCCTATAATTTTTAATGTAATATCTGACAGGTTTGGGAATCTTGAAAGGCCTAATAATTCAGTACGTACCTGTTGAGGTGTTTAGTGAGACGGTCCTTACAGTGTGAACAGAATTACACTTTCACAACAGCTGTGTGTGCTCAGAAGCATCGAAGTCATGTTGCACTCTTAATATATTACTATTGTTGTCCATTAAAGATCAAAAGATATTACAAACAAAAAACACAGCCACTGGCTCACTTGCCAAAGTTGCTCAGAAACAATCAAAATTGTGTTGCAACACTTCAACCTCAAAATTTACTAGCTGCCTGGAAGCAAAACAGACTCATTACAAAATAGCCAGTGCTCTTGTCTGATATCCAGACTGGCTGACAAAGTTCGGAACAAAAGTATGTACCTAATGGAATATTTCCTAAGTGAGCTAACAAAATGTAGGAATGTTACGTGCACAAGAAGGTGACCAAATGTGGCACATGGCTCCCGTCCGTGGAAATTATTGGTGCTCAGCAACTCTAAAAATCAGTCCAACTGACATACTGTTTCTTTGATTTACATATGCTCTAACGTGGAGTTTATCCCTATATGTGGAATTCATAAAAGGTTCTGCACAGCAGTCATGTGTTAGATGCTCATCTCCTGTGTACTGATTACTTGCTGTCTCTACCACAGGGAGCATTTTCTTAAGAAGTACTGAGGAAACATATAGTTAGAAGTGAATGAATTAACATTTATTTTAAAATTTAAATTGTATAAATACTACATAACTAAGTTTTATAACTAGACGTTTTCAGCTTCCATTTTGATAATGGGTGACATGCAAAATTTGATAATTTTGCAAGATTTTATGTGAAGATTCCTTTCAGTTCAGCATCCCACTTATGAATTTTACTGTTTCAAGTTTTGGAAAATGCAAATATCTCAAGATAAAACTCAGTCAGTACAGTTAGCTTCCTCCAGCTCTTTGAAACCAACTGCTGTCTCCCACATACTGATGAATATTTGCACATTAATTCATGGTTTGCTCAGAAAGTTCATAAACTCTTTACTAATTGTATTATAAGCTCAAATTCGTAACAAACACTCAGGTACAGGATAATTTCATCTTATTTGGGTTCCAATACATAAACATCCTCTTCTTGTTGCAATGCAAGGGTAACATTCACTACCACTGCTTTGTCTAAAAATGCTGGTTTTATTTACACAATACCAGAGGAACTATAAAATCAAATGTGATGTAGCACTTCAACAGGGTTCCTCTATTTATAATTTTACATTACTAAATAAGTATCCCTTTCAGGTCAACTAATAGCTGATTATCCTACAATCTTCCTTCACTGACACCCCAACTCCTGAGTAATTTCAGTCCTCTGAGATTCTTCCATACATTCTGTTGCCAGCAGTTATTAAATTCTTAACTTTTTACCCATCCACAGGAGACTGTGCAAAGATATCTAAGGGAAGTATGAGTTCAGCTTGCTGTCCAAGGATTATTTTGGAAGAAACATTAGCGGCTGTCCCAGCCTGGCGCTTATATCTCATTTGAAACATCTACTCATTCCTGACCAACAAAGAAAATTTCAATAAAGTACTTTTACTGGTTTAACAGCAGTGAGCTCCTGGGATTGTCAAAGTGCTCAGTCTTTTCCGAGGAGAGAAGGAATCAGCAGCTCAAATATAATTAACCTTCCATTCTCAATGCAAACTGCCACGCACAGGAGCTCTGCAGTCTATTAGTGAAGTTATAATGGCCAACAGGCAGAGGCAAAATTGGTCAAAAAGTTGGCTGCTGCTGTCATATTTTTAGAATTATGATTAATGACACTAATAATGTGGATGATTACTGATATGTGTATCTCCTGCAGTTTATCATATTGCACTGGCTGCCTACGTCCACAATAAACATGATGCTATCATTTACCTCTTTATTGAAGGCAATCCTTCTCTTGAAGGAGCACATTCTAATTACTTTGTAATGTTTTATGTCTTAAACATTTTGCAGCTCTGGACCTTGCCAACTGCTTCATGTCTACCATTGATTAATTACAGAATGTTTAATCAAAATTTAGAACCTAATGCAGTCATTTAAGAGTGTGCTACAGTGCCAAGGTAGTTAGGCTGCCATCCCAAGCTTGGAGAGTGTTGGGTTCAAAATTAAATCCCAGAAACGTGGAAGATGCCAAAGATTTTACCTTGGTGATTTGAGCTTAAAATCTTACTTTAGTTGATGAATGACAGGCACCCACCCAAAATAAGAGGTCTGTCTTGTGCCTGTATGTGTGCTCGTATGTTTCTAATACATCTTCCTTCTTCAAATGTCTTCAATTTTCTCTTTATGCCAGTGTTGCTGCAGTTGCTTCTCAACTCCTTCACAAGCTTTCCCTGCTGTTAGAACTCCTTCAAATGCCAGTCAAGAGAGTATAGTTTTGAAGTGGTTAAACAAGTGAAAAATAATTTGCAGGGACAAATACATAAGTTTTTTTTTTAATGTGGATTTTTATGGTACTGTCATACAACCATTCACCGTTGAAGTTAAGTGTTTTTTTAATACCATTACTGAACTGCTGAAATGGATGCTAATATAGCTTGGAGTGCTAATGTCAAATCCTGGTAATAAAAAAGACAGACTGCTGAATGAAATAATTTCAAGTAAAAAATAGAACAAAAGTGCTCTCACTCTCGCTCTCTACTTTTATTGAATTGGGACTGACTGAGCCAATTGCTTTAGAAGTCTGTAAAACACAATTACTAGTGAGCTGACTGACCCAGCAGTGCCCCTTCTGTGACAGAACAGACTAAAAAGGCTGCAGAATTAGTGCTGCTCCCCTATCTGGCTATCAGACCTGAGAGACTTCCAAGGCAGGATCTGTTATCCTTTCTGCCAGGACCTGCCTCCGTCCCTCATCAAATCGTGATTCTGCATCTTGCATAATATATCATCTGCATGCATCTCCTTCTTGGAACAAGGGCTCATTTACCTTTTCTGAGTGGGAATCTAAGTTCTCTTTCAATCTGTTGTATTTTTAGATCTTTATCTACCAACATAGCTATATTTAGGTCTCTCTTTCAGTACACACAGACACACAATATACATATATGTTTTTGGATGATATTTGTTTCCACATTTTTAGTTATAAATGCAGAAGTGGAATGTAAGATTTACAGGCAGCAAAATTAACTATCTCCCATTTGTATTTCCAGTTGCAAGTGGCTGAAGAGTAATTGCTTTTTTATTTTGGTATAACAAAGAAAGGGGGGAGGGGAGAGAGAGAGAAAGAGAGTGGAAAAGGAACAGAAGGGAAAAAAATGTATTGAACTGGAAATGGGCAACATTTTTCCCTAGTTAATAAAATAAGCAATAAAGTTTGTAAAGCACTGGAGTGAGAATCAGTAGTACAGGAAAAAAAAAAAACAAAACAACACAATATAATTTACAACTCATGTTTCGGACTCATAGCTTGGCATGGAATACAACTTAGGGTTATTTTTTCCTTTCTCTTCCAAACAAACAAACAAGTAAAAAATATGAAAGTGACGTTACAGTAAAAAGTAAAAAAAAAGTTGCCTTAGAACAATCCCATCTTTTCTTTCTCTTCTTTCACTTCCCCAATGCAAAACAAGCCACTTCATGTTTATACACAAGGCCAACAAAGTTCTTCAACCCTTTCTTTTACTTTTTTGCATCACTGTACATTTTTGGCAAATCTAAAACTCTTTCATTTCTCTTCCAAGTCCATTTAAATGAAGCTTGCAGGTGCCTTATGGCAAAAATGCTAAATTATTTCTTAGACAGATCTTTTTCAGTAATGCTTTTTAGGGCAAGCTTAAATGTGAAATAAGTTCTTAATTAAAAAAAAAAAGAAAAAAAGAAAAAAAAAGAAAGAAAACTTCCTTAGCACAAAGCTAAGTGCTAATTTAAAAGATGTTGCTGGGAAATAGAAGGCACTACTAAAAGCCTTAGACTTTTGTTAGATCTGGTGGGCTGAAAAGTTCTGTCACAAAGTTTCCTGTGATCACCATTAGTACCATCAGCTTGTGAGGAGCTGTAAGTGCTATCACACCCAAGTTATCCCTGCGTGTTTCCTTAGGACCCAGCAGGCTGTCCAAGGCAGCTCCAGAGCCACTGGGAACCTCTCAAGTGTCCCTGTGGCACACAAATTAACAGATCCTGCTGCAATACCCACAGCACTGGATAACCACTGACAGAAATGTGATTACTGTGTGCACCGTGTGTGGCTCTTGCTCCTGAAGAGAGGCATGGGACAGATGGGTCACGCACAGAAAGCTGGCAGTCCCTGCCTACAATTCTCAACCAATCTATCTGGCCCATGACCTACCTTAACATGTCAAAAAGCAATGGGACAGGAACGCAAATGAGCTTTGCGGTACTATAATGGTCGTGCATTATATAATGCTTCTTTAAGAACTACCCACTGACCTCACTAACCCTAAGAACAAGTAGATTTTTGGGCTGAGTTCAACTGTCAACAGCATCTACTTTTGTCTAGATATACAGGCAGGACCGATATACTGTCCACCAAAACAGTGTTTTGGCTGTCACAAATCATCTGTAAGATGTAATTTATTCTCCTCTTATTTTTTTCAAGATCATTTCTAGAACTTACTTCATAATTTTTCACATTTTCAACTAAACTTAAGTTTAAATTCAGATAAGACTCAGCATAGTCGTTCACATTCTAATTAATACAACATTCCAAATGTAGGGGTAGAAACATCATCACCATTAAGCAAAGAATAAAATGGCCTCACCCTGAAGTAATCTTTGGTTAGATGGTGTAAGGTTTGCCTCTTCAAGTGACAGTTTCTCTTGTCTGACAAACAAGCACAAATGAATGCATCATGCCTGTATATATGATGGTTGTCTTCTAGGGTCAGGGACATCTTTGCCTCCAGCTTGGACAAGTATGAAGCCTCACGGTTTCAAATTTCTATGCCCACTGCCCCTACAGATTTTTTTTGCTATCCTTGCAGATGTTGAGAAGTCACCTTGATAATCAACATTCCCCAGAAGGAAATGACATTGTAACTGTGATGATGCCTGAGAAGAGAGAGTTGCTTTGTCTGTTCTAGGGAATACATTCCAGAACCAGATATGTCTCATCAAGCACTGTTATAAATCTGTTCTGCTACTAACTAAACCTTGAACATTCTAGGATTCAGAATTTTTCCTTTGCCAGAGATTTTCAATCCTTCAACTCTAGCACATTTCTTACAGGCATTTATGTCTGCTGACTCCCCTCTCCCTGCTGTGCCAGCAATTCCTGTGTTGCTGAGCCTCTCCAAATGATATGCCCTAAGAAGGGATAGCACCTTTCCTCCTTTTGTTCTCCTCCTTTTGGTTCTTTCCATCTTGGTGCAGGTCAGCATGAAGAACTGGCCCTTGCAGAAGCAAACTGTTCCCTGACATCATTTACCAGTTCCTTTCACTCCCAGACTCCTTGAAGACACAGCTTGCATTTGGTCACCACTCTAAGAGAGTACATCTTATAATGTCCTTACTCAGCAATACCAGAAGCAGAAACTATGTACAAAGATTACCTATTTTGCATCTCTCCCAGCTGAGCAGTTTCACAAAGTTTCACCCCCAGATGTCCCAGCTTTTCCATTCTGACAGTTCCTATCCTTTTCTCTGCCATGCCTCAGCAGCTCAGTTACCTGTCTGCGTACTGCTTCTCTCCTTCCTCTGAAGCTGTAATTCCAAAGGGCAGTAAAAGTGTTGCTATTCTTGTCGCAAGAGTGTCTTTTTCAGTCTTTCATCATACCTTCCCAGATTCTTCCACCTGAATACTATGTCTCTGAGGATGCATTACCTTGTTCTATTTTCTATTACCTGTTTTCATTCATCCATTTTTTCACTCATCATTTTGGGAGTAGAGTCCTAGTGCTATCTTGTATCTAGCAGATAGAGTTTCCTCCACTGTAGCAGAAATTCTACAGCCTCTGCTGCAAAGTTTAAAAAACAGCTAGAGTCACTCTCTGCAGAAACTAATGTAAGTAGAAGCTTTACCTCCCCTTCTTCCAAAAGGCTTCAGGAAAGAATCCTCAATTTTCTCCCATTCTCTGGAGAAGTGTTTTGGTTCTTTCCAGTTGTTTCCCATGAACTGAGGGGCAACCAGGATATTATGAACAAGTATTCATGTTCCCAGTGCTGTCTTCTCAAATAATCTCTTTCACTGAACATTAAACACACACACTCTGTGCAGGAAACTGAACAAAACGAATTAAAGATTTATACTATTTGTCACAACACATAACAGGAAAAATTGCTCAATGTATGTCTTGCTTTTAGCTAGTGATTTCAGTGCTTTATTTATGCTTGCCACCTGTCCCAGTCTTGGTGTGGCAGTTTAAATAAACTTTTCAGGTCACTGAAAATTCCCTGATTTACACTGTGAGATCACATAACAAGATATTTTGCACTGCATGAATCTGTATTCTTATTGTCAAAGTGATACTATTTTGTGCACCAAGAGAAAACAAAAAAATGATGGCAGCATATGGTTTCAAAGAACAGCAACCACCACCTCCAAATCAAATCCAAAACAAATGAATGAGTATAGTAGGAAAAGGCCATGCTTGAGTCGATTCTGTTACCTTTACTCACAGAATCGTAGAGTCACAGAAGCCTTAGAGTTGGAAGGAACCTTTAAAGGTTATCTAGTCCAAATCCCCTGCATTGAACAGGAACAGCTTGATCAGGGTGCTCAGAACCTGGTCCAGTCTCATCTTGAATATCTACAGGGACATGACAATCACCACATCTCTGGGCAGCTTGTCTCAGTGCCTCACCACTATCACTTTAAGAGACTTTTTCCTTATGTCCAACCTAAATCTCCCCTCTTTTAGTTTGAGACCATTTCTCTTTGTCCTATCACAACAGATTCTGATAAAGAGTCTGTCCTCTTCTTTCCTGTGGCTCCCCTCTAGATACTGAAAGGTCTCTCTCAAGTCCCCCTGCAACCTTCTCTTCTCCAGACTAAACAGCTCCAGCTCTCTCAGCCCATCCTCATAGGAGAAGGCTTAATCAACCCTTAAAGAGACTCATATAAGTAGCCTCTTTAGGGCATGATTAATTTTCTTTTTTTTTTCTTTTTTCTTTTTCTTTCTTTCTTTTCTTAAAAAAAAAAAAAAAGAAATTAGTAGTAGTGAATTATTTCTGTGCATACAAATTTCAGTTCTGCTTCTCTTGTTCACATTGGTGAGTACGCAGTCTGTCAGGCAGTCCCTCAATGTTCAACATGACTACTCATGAAAGAGGCTAACGGTGGCACAAAACATTTCCTTATGATTCAGGTTCCCTTGGGTAAGGAAGAGTTATGTGAACATTAGCAATGGCACATATCTTAGTGACTCTGCAACAGGAAACCTAATGGTTCGTACAATTGTATTGGATATGCAGCTAGTTTCATCAAAAACTGCATCATGCCCAGAAACAGCCGTTTGTATGTAAATATATTTATATTTAAACAATGTAGAAAATAGCTCTTTTGTTTCCTGATTAATGGCTCATCAAACACCTAATGTCTTAAAATGCTATTTCTTTGTTCTAATTGGAAGAAATTCAAGCTGTACATGACACCTACTTATATAAGGGGGAATCCACTAACAGTTATCATGGACCAGTGTGTAGTATTTTGAAGCTACCTGTTTCTAAAATTGAATGCATAAATAGAAATTGATTCTACCAATAGTAGGATGATGAAAAAAAAAGGTTGCTGTTTTGTCAAGAAGGTGGTAACAGGAGGTGGGTAGCAGGTTTCTCACATCTTCACCTCCCTTGATAATGTATGCAGTGGCTCATCATAGGTAACTGATAGTAATTTATTCCAGCACACCTGTAGAGGGCTGGAAGCCAGGTAACCTGACAAAAAGTGTGTCTCTGCTTTTTCAGTACAGATACACAGAGGTCTATATCCATACAAATGTAGTTCTGGAGATATCAGCAGGTTTTAATAAACGACATACAGATGTTTTACTCCATACAAATCAAGGAGTTTACATGTTTAAATCTGCATTGATTTAACTAGCAATCAAATGGCATGATCACCCTTGGCACCAACAGTTGCCTTATATTTATTTATAAGTACCCTAAGCAGATAGTATTTTTGTTTTTAAATTCATTCATGAGCTTTTCTTATTTTGTGGAACATACGCACATGCACATGCTTTGAGAAAATTTTAAACCAAATCTGAACAATTAATATTACTACTTTAATAGTAGAAAGACAAAGTGAAAAGTTCTTGCTCCACTCCTCTGAATAGTTACACTGAACATTAATTTATTTTGTGTACGAGTGAAATCACAAGTGTGATGTGTCATAACTGAGTTGTAGCCTAAGAAACACAGATGCTAATAGTGCCACTGCTGAGGTGAAATGCAGATTTAGCTTTCACCTGGGGCTGGCAGAAACGATGTATGAATTTCTCCCTAAGATCTGACATAGCTCCTCAGTGGGAATTACTGAGATCAGAAGATCCACTGGGCCTCTTGTTATATTTTGTCCATACACTTCTTGGCTCTACATTTCCTGAGCACCTGCACTTCAGTGCTAGCTTCAAGGATCCACCACAACTATTTCTTCATAATGCAAAGGCACTGTTTGCAGTGGCAGCAGTCACAGATGTGGTTGGGATGCAGATTCCAGAGGAACCCAACAGCCAGGACGAGGCCCCTTCTCCTCACTCATAAACAAACCTCTTCTGAGTCTAGAAGTAATTACCTTTTGAAAGACAATTATTTCCACTTGAGTGCAGGGTACTCACATAAACTTTTCTTCCCTACTTTCTCTTTTTCCACTAAAAACTATGTTGGAAAAGGCATCTTTTTGTTTAAAAGCAGACAAGACATTGCTCCTAATCACTGACATCCATTTCAATACGTTTTCTGTTACTACTTACTTTACATTGCCTTTCTGTAACAAGATATGGCCTGTATGTCTTGCCTTTAGAAAAAAAGGACATTTGAAGTAAATACAGAAATAGCAATGGCTGAAAAGCTAATTCAGGAAGTGGCTGGTGCAGAATGGAATAAAAAATGATTTTGGTAAGTGTAGAGTTTCCAGAAAACAAGAGACAGTTGTATTTCTCTTTATGGAGAAAGATGTATTTCTCTTTGTGGAGAGCGTCAGAGAAATAGGTATGTCTCTGACATACCTATGATGATGAGCACTGTTATTTGTAGATGACAGGACGATGAACTAAAAAAAAATCCTATTGAAAAAAAAAAAAAACTGGGCTCGGTAGAGCTTGGACATTCAAAAGCACTTTATTTTAATTTCTAGAAGGGAAAAGAGAAGTGATTACTGGGACAGTGACAGTAAGTGCAGGGATTTTGCTGTGCTTTCCTCTGTCCTGCACTGAAAAAATATGTGGAAGTTGGGGACTTGTGAGTCTGGTGATTATCTCGATCTTCATTTACAAAGAATAGCAATGCTTAGTCAAAGAGTTCAGAAGATATTCCAGCCATTCCAGTAGAAGAATATTCATTTAGGATTTGGCCTGGGCACAGGGATGATCTAGGAATGGTGAAGCTCATTTTAGTCAAATCTTAATAGGCATTGCTGCAGGATATGTTCCAAAATGAAGAACTGCAGCCGTGACATGTGGATAAAAAACTCTCCTTCAGTCAAAGCAGTGCTGTTAGCTCCTGGTGTGATGTGCTGCCTCTGGTAATTAACTATGTGTATCACAACACTATCCTTGCAAAGCTCACAGCAGCTACCAACACTGTCAAAAATTCAGAGTTCTTGGATGCAAGAGATAGGGGGAATATAGTCAAACCTTTAACTGACTAGAGTTACACTGGCAAAAGACCTTAAGTGATGCCAGATGCCATTACATAAAACATAAAGGATCAACAATGATATTTATTCTCAGATAAGCTTTTGTTTTCTTTTGAAACATTTTCCTACCTAGTTATAATGTAATTATTAGTATTATTAGTATAATTGCTAACAATATTATTAACAAAATTATTAATAATTAAGATTAAAACCTCTCAAGACAGTAGGCCATGAGATAACTAGAACCTCCCCTTCACTGACAGGATAGTACTGAAAAAATAATTTAATTTGCAAAGCAAAGTATTTCTAGGCTTCTTTAGCTTGTTAAGGGTCACCTGATTATATGAGTGATAACATAAGGAAATCATACAGACTTCTTATAATGTGTCTGAAAGAATGAAACAGTAGTACATGAGAATTTTTATCGAGAAGTGCTTACTGTGTGCTTTAGGTATTTCTTATTTCTCTTGCAGCAATTAATAGCAAAATGCCTCTGAGCTTTTAAGCGAAATTGTTTAAAATCACTGGAAGAAATTTTCATTTTTCAGTGTTTTTAATTTAGTTATCCAGTTATCTTTGAGGTGCTATACATGATTTGAAGTGCTAGAAACTGTAAACTTATGCCACTCTCTAAAATAAAAGCATATATTTAAAAGGAATACAAGGAAAAAAAAAAAAACTGCATGGAAAAGACTTTAGGGTGATTAAGCAGTTTGCAAAAAGAACATAGATATTTCTCTCTCAAATCTCTAAAAGAATAAATAAGAACTATGACAGTTTTACTTGATTCTTTCAAGGTAGCTCCAGAAAAATTTGCAAATTGGGAGTGGTAATGTATGTGGAAAAAAATCAGGCAAGAATGAGCACACAAACTATCTCTTCTTCACATTTTTGAAGTCCATGACCACTCTTAAATCTTTGCAATTGAAGTTATATTATGCCTAGGTATTTTTGTTGTTCTGAGTGTAACAAACAAATGAAACATATTCTGGATGTTACTGTGGAGTGTTAGAAAGATGGCTTTGTGTCTTATACAACTCAAAATAAGAAAAAACACTAAATTTATTTTTAAATATCCTTTTTCAGTTCCTGAATCATAGATTTTTATGGCTTACTTTCAATGATCTTAATAGGAGTATATCCTACATAGTTCACAAAATATTTTCAAAATGTGTCCTACATCCTATTTTAAACTTTCATTTCTCAGCAATATTTTATGTGTCATCACAGTTAACTCTTTGTTAGAACAGACGCGTCTTTACTATACTTAGCCTTGATTTATTTTTGCCTGCTTCATGTTCAGTGGTTTCATCCTACTCTAAACCAAACTTCCTAGATGGTCCTTTTTAGCTGTTTTGAACTTGTTTTCTAATGTCTGTTTCTATTCTATTCAGTGGACCAGGAGATATGAGACAGTTGGGGACTGAAATCTCCATCTCAGTCTCCTCAGCAGTAAGTTGCTTTTACTTTGTATGGCATGATGCATTCACTTTCAAATCCCATCAATTTCAATGGTAAAAATAAAGGAGCTGTGTAAGATGTTTAGGGAGGTTTAATTACATTCCTGTGTCTGTTGAATTTTTACAACATAATGAAAAAATATGAAGCACAAATAAAGGAAAACAGAGGACTCAGTCTCACTATCACTCCATGAACCAGGGTGATTTTGTTATGTGACATATGATCATCATCACATGTGAGAGCTTTTAACCACAACTATGAAATAACTGTGTTATTCTACCACATTAACAAATTCCATTTGTATTACATTTTCCTCAGGATTGGAAAAGAATAGTGTATATTTAATTAAAAAAAAAAAAAGAAAAAAAGAACAACAAAACAAAGCAAAACAAAAAACATCATCTCACAACAAAAAGCTAAGAGTTAAAGGACCAGCTGCTTCTGTTTAAGCCCAACTGTTTCAGTACTGATGCAGCATAGTTAGGACCTGATGTCATCTGAATATACCCTTGAAGATCTTAAAAATATGTAGAGGTCTAGTCTCTGCTCTCTGAGTGTGCTTAATTTCCATAAGTTGGAAAGAAAAGAAAGTGGACTAAACAACCGTGGTGTATAGAGAGGTGTATGCATTCCTCTAAAGAGAAAAATATTTACTATTTACTTGTTCTTGCTACAGTGAAGCAGCTAGTTTTAAAAATTGAAGAGAAGCAAAAGTATTCTTTTATGTTTCATGTTTTCTTTTATATGATCCTACAGGGATGGAAATCATTCTTTTATTACAGTCCTTCCATTCTCTCTCTCCATCCATTCATCCAACTGTCCATCCATCCTTTTCCCTCCTTCCTACTTCTGTGGTTTGATGTGCATGCATGAAGACATTTCTATTGCGTATTATTTACTATATATTTAATATAAGCTTTTCTTGATTTAAAAGCTGCAAGGAGAAAAAAAATAAATATAATGAACTGCAGCTTATAAACACATGTTCATAGGTACACTGAAAGAACAATGACATTTATTATCTTGCCATTCACTTAAGAGGATGGCAAATATATACTATACATACAGATATATACTATTCTGACTGCCAAGCAACAATGAAAATCCTGAAGTGATGAAAATCTCTCAATGTCATGGGAACACGATTGTCACTTGTCATTACTGTGCATCTCTCACTTTCTTCATGTACCCTAAACTACCTATTCGTACATAATTCAACACACTTAATAATGTAGAAAATCAATTAATATTTACTGACCTGTCTCTGCTTCTCCGTGATGGGAACGCAGCATTACAGCCAGCCACTGTGCAGACATGCATCTCTTTTAAATGAACGTTTCTGTAGTGAAGCTTCACACTGTAGGAACTCTTGAAACTCTTCTTGCACACGTAGCAGATCTTGGGGTCTGGGCTTGAGCACATTTCACCTTCTGGGGAGAATTTCTGAGGGCTGTTATAGTTGAATGTGGAAGCAAAACTTTCATGAAGGGCAGCCATACTGGCACTTCCTCCATTGTACAGTCCATATTGGCTCATGTAGAACATATCATATGTAGGGTCTGTATACTCTTCCTTCACCTTAATGACATCCTGGTTAGAAGAGTCATTGTGGTTTTCATCTGGTCTGTCACTGTGCATCATAGATTTTTCAACAGGTTCATGGAGGCGGTCATCACCTTCCATGGATTCTTCACACAGTTTGGGCTCTGATGACTCAGACTCATTTTCATAGTCTCTCTCGTGCTCCTGGTCTTCTGATGTCATACTGTCTGCCCTTCTTATATCTGGTCTGGAAATGCATCTGCTTCTGTCAGTTTTGGAAAAGTCTTTCACAGATAGGCCTGGACTCATTTCTTCCTGAGAATGGCAGTGATTGTCGTGACCAATGTCATTTACCATTGTGCTGCTGTCATTCACCTCTTCATCTTCATCATCAAATTCATCGGCAGTATCAATAACTTCCTTTTCTATTTTAACTGGCATGCTTGACTTCCTTGGCTTCTTCTTAGGGGCAAGGTCAGCATTAGGCTCTGAGGTGGGCATCAGCACTGATGGTACTGATGACTCTGAAGGAGGAGGGGGATGCTGCTCCATGCCACTTGCTGCTGGTATTATTGGACTGGTAGGAAGGGAAGTTGGAGGACTCACCATTTCTCCAGGAGTAAGTAAATTTCTGTAAAAAGGAGGAACAGGTTGAACAGTCTTTAAAGCTGGAAACACCAGCTGACTGGGAAGAGGATTCTGTAGTACAGGATCTAGAGGAGGAGTGGTAAATCCCATTGGCGGACGCCCAGGGCTTGTTAAAGTTAGGTTGGATTTTGTACTTGCTATGACTGGGGTGGCAGCACCTGATGTAGCACGAATTAGATCTTTGTCTCGGTTATTTCTTAGCATAGGCATGTGGAGGCGGGGGTTAGGGTTAGCACTGTGACGATTGCGGCTTCTGAGAGAGCTGAAGACCATGTTGCAGCCCTCAATAGTGCACCGGTGCTTGATTTTCAGGTGAACAGCATTGTAGTGGATTTTAAGTGTACCTTTGTCATAGAAAGTTTTGCCACATGCATTACAAAACACTCTTCCTTTTCTAGAGGCAGACCCCATTCTCCTCATTCTGTGAATGCGGAATGAACTTTTAGTATGTTCTGTTTTAGATAAATCATTGACAGGCGTAGGTGTCTGAACAGGAGAGACACAGGGTGGCTCAGTTTTGGGTTCAACATTTGTGATGCTGGTCAAAGCATTTCTGCTGGACGTCTGCTCATTCTTGAAAGGTGTGGGCGAAACTTCAGATTCACTGCTCTCATTATATTCATTTTGAGTTGTAAGGCTTGGTTCACGGAGCCTCATTGCTGGCTGTTCCAGCAGGAGGCCATTTGGAGGCAGCCCCAACAGTGGAGCAGAGACTGGATTTATGTATTGGAACGGTAGCAGGAATGCAAGACTATTCGGGATGTTTTCAAAATGATGAATGCTTGAAGGGTTGCTATTCTCCAGGTGAGCAAGGAGACTTGGGCTCCTGGTGCGATTATTGCTTTCAATAAAAGTCCTTATATCTGAATCTGTCTTTGAAGATGGCACAGCCACAGCCTGCCCTTCTTTTTCTTGAATTGCCATCAGCTCCACAATGGATTTGGTTTCTCCAAATCTCAGGAACTGCTGAAGGGTAATGATCTCTTCTTCCCTGGACATTATGGCCCAGCGGTCCAGCACCTTGCCTGCAGCATCCTAGAGGCCATATCAAAGAAACAACAAAGACAAACACAAAGAAAAAACTTATTGATTCTGCATAATTATTGAATTCAATAGAAGGTGCTCTGCTGCCTGCACATGAAATACTAAGCTCAAAAAACAACATGCAATCAGTGTTAACAAAACTCAACCAAAAAAGCAAACTTTTTCAGCCATGCAAGTACCATAATTACAGTCACAGTTAGAGAAAAAGATTGAGTTTAATAATGTCAGAGCAAACAAAATGTAGAACACTGGTGCTCTGTGATCTGAAATGCCTTTGATATTGCCATTTTAAAAGCAGTACTCTATATACTACGCAAATGTTTGGTATACATTTGTTGCTGTTCACTCCATTGTATAATATGGAAAATTGTACCTTAATTGGTATTTAATGGTGTCACTAGAAGAAAGAGCTAAGCAAATAAATTTGATAGATTGCTTTTCAAATATAAGTAAACATACAGCTTAAATCACTCATGGACCACCTCACAAGAAATTCTGATGCAAGGAAAGCAGTCTCAAAAATAGCACGTAAGACCAGTATCTTCCTCCTTTTTTTTTTTTTTTTAATTTTTATTTTTTTGTGACAGCAATACTGAAAAACACATCCATTATAAACTTACATCAAAAGGCAGAAATAGAGAAATTGTTTAAAGCATAACTGACAATTGATTGTAGACTTGCAATCTTGTACAGCTTAGACTTAAAGGATGACTTTTTTGCTATGACAGTTAAAAATATGTAAAAAGTAAGCATCTGATGGACATAGATAGTATAAATGTGTAAAAATGTTGTCTCTTAACGCTGCCTTCTGATACCAAGGGAAAAATCCAGAGAGAATACACATCAGTAATCACTAGACTATCTGTTGTTAAATATACATTAAAAAGCATTTCACACTTTCATTTTTGCTAGTAAGCATGAGATTTGCCTGAAGGTAAGACTTAAAAATTCTGCAATGTAATGTCAGGCAATCCATTCCACCATGTATTGATAAAAAGATATTAAAATACTTATATAATGAATACATCATTTTATTGGCATCTTTCCTTTTGGGCAAGTTCTGGACATAACATCAGCATGGTAACTATAACCAACAAGCACTGTTGCATTCCATCAAATCAGAATTATTCCAGTCCTTCCTCATGCATTAAACAGTTTGAAATCCTAGCAAAGGTACCCCTCTGTACTGTCTCTGATCTTTTAAAATCTTGACTCTCAGCTTCAGAATCCATTCAAACATCTGGTCTACACATTACTGCAAAAACCACCAATTCTTATTTGATTATGAAGCCAGCAAATATCTTTCAGTTTTTGTGATCTTTATTTATTTATTTGTTTATTTTCAGTTTTCAGAGTATTGATTCTTTCCTCCCCTCCCCAGAAACTTCGTTCTAGAGCACTGGAAAACGCCATTTGCCCCAAATATATTTATTTGATTTAATCTATTATTATTATTATTATTATTATTATTATTATTATTATTATTATTATTATTATTATT
>JAPSGF010000003.1:6640552-6767832 GCA_035772895.1 Perdix hodgsoniae
ATTATTATTATTATTATTATTATTATTATTATTATTTCTGCTCTGATGCACGTTGCCTTTTGAAATCCAGAGTTGAAAGTTGATGCCATGTATGCTTCAGAACCTTGCATGCCAATGCAGAATGTTTTGAAAGGTTCCACTCACAACAGCTCACGATGAAACAAGACTATGAAACTGTCAACAGTAAATCATTACAGAATATCCTTAGAAGAACTCACTGCACTGATGGAGATGTAGAGCACCAGAACCAATCTCTAAGCAGAAATTATCCAGCGTGCATTTACACAGAAATGAAAGAAATGCCATCATGCAGATGCTGGTCCTGGTCTGAAGTATTAGTCAGGAAGCATTCACACCTTTAAATACCTTTGAGCACTGTGGACATCCGTAATTGTTATGCTCCCCCTGTTCTACCAGTCAGATGGAGGAGCATTTTAGAGGCAGTCTGCTATCTAGTAAATATCATCCGGAACACAAAACCAACAAGAATAATACCCCACAAACACCCAACAGAAAAAGAAACAACACAAAGAGTAGGTTTACTTTTGAAAGCTCTAAGATTATATTTTGCCCACTTCCCCCAACTTGCTTTGATAACTCTCCCCAGGAATGCCACCTAAATTTCCTTGTATTGACTTCTGTTACTTCCAGCTAGCCATACTGATCCTGTTTTTGAGCAATTCTTACATGAAACTCAAAAGACAGTCACCTGTGAAACAATTTATGCGCACACATTCCCAATCTGAAGCTACAAGTATTTATTGCTTCTAATTGTAACTTGAAGATGGAAATAACATTGTCTAATTTACACTGCTTGCATGTATTGAATTAGAACTCCTGACTGCAGCCAGCTGCTGCAGGCTGCTTTGTAATGTACTACTGGTAGTAATTTGTTTTGTTTTTGCTTTAATTTGTAAATCACTCACAGGCTTATGTAGCAGATGGATGTTTTATAAAAACAGATACTTAAGTAAATAAAAATTAGACACAGCCTGTATGAGAATAACTCATGGGAATAGTAGGTATGGGTCCTGTAACAGACCTGTAACTGCCACACATCAGCAGAAGGTTACTTCACACAGTCCCTCATCCGATGGCTACAGATCTAGCTTTCTGTGTGCGCTGAGCAGGGAGACAGTGCCCAAACACTGGGGTTCTATGAATGCTGTTGGGGAAGTATTCCACAGCAGAAGACAGAGATGCTGGCAGTTGGCTACACAACCTACCTGTCCAGGAGATGCCACCTCTTCCATCCCATTTAGCCAAGAACAGAACATTTTGGGTTTGCAGTGAAGAAGGACAGACTTTCAGCTGTTACTAAGTGCCACTGATCACAAAATTTGGCTGTCAAGTACTGGATTGTTGAGGGGGATACTTTCACTGTCACAAAAACAGCAAGGTCTCAGAAAGCTGGCCTTAAACATTCTCTGCCTACTTATACTGGTTGCATCAAGCTATACCTGGTTAATTCACAGCAATCATTTTTATTTCCCTAGCCAAAGTAAAAAGATATTGCACAGATGCCCATGCTTCTTAGAAAACATACTACCTATGGATACTGTATGGCATATGCTTCACTATTTACATAGTGATGGTTTTCCATAAATCATTTTAAGTATGTACTATGCAAAACTAGATAAAGAATGAATAGGAATGTCATTTTTTGATAAAACTTAAAATTAACAAAAAATCTAACCATTATCCACTTTGAATTAAGCTATAACTAGCTAGGGATCTCTCTGTATATGGTAATACTTGATTAGAAGTTCAAGTCCTTTCTTACATATAATCGATTTCTTGTTTCTTACAATCTCTCATGCTAAATTTTTTCCCCAAAGCCATTAAATCATATCCACATTTAAATATTCCACGACAAAAGGTTCCAATTTATATTACTTTTTTCAGCTCACAACTGATTAAGCCAAGCCTCCTGTGACAATGTGTACAGCGAAGTCAGTGAACGGAGAGATACCACTGTGTGCATACAGCTTTACACCAAGCAGTAGACAAGTAAGCCTGATTTCTTCCTTCTTCACCCCTACAGCCTTGTTTTTTTAATTGTATTTTACATGCGTGGGTAGCTCTCTCTCAGTTTCAAACAGAGAAAAATTTTTAATCCCTAAATCATATAAAATCTAACCTTCAGTGATGCAAAACATAACCTTGACTCTTCCTCTTCCAACACATATATGTGTATTATTTTTATAGATAAAGATTCATATGCTCACAAATTACATTAAATCTAGGCAGCAAAGGCATAGTTATATATCCTGAAGCTGCCTCATTTTTTGCTGTATGTGTTAGAAAGAGATATGTTAGGGTACATCTTATATTAAACTTCTACATCAGACAGAACAAGTGATGGGCCTCAAGATGACTATCTTGGATGATACAAACATGCTAAAGCAGAAGATGGTCACAAAATTCACTTTAATTTGTAAGGGCTTAATTGACGAGGACTATGAAGAAATTCTTCATTTCCTGAGGGCCTTTAGGTTTTACAAATTTTAAGCTTTCAATTCATCTTGAAAACCTCGCAATTTAAAAACTGCTTACTTAGAAAATAAGGATGGTCTTCAGAAACATACACCATAAACATACATTGTAAGCCTTGAACTTTGGTTACAGAATCAGTTTTTTAAACTCTCTCTTTGTGTAAGAAGCTGTATCAACCCCTGCATGCCTGTGCTGTGTTTAACTAAATTTATACACAGGCACACATATATATGCACATATACATACACATCACAGACTTTTTGCAGTTCTACTTTTATCTTACTAATTAACTTCTTGGCATAGGTAAAATAAAGTGTATATATGTTGTTGGCTGAATTCATATTGAGAATTACAGAAGAGTTGAGATTACTTGGAAGGTTAAAAAACTCTATAATTGCTTCATAAGCAGGGCTTTTGTGCTCAAAGTTATAAAGAAAAACACAATGCCAGCCTTTGTATTTTAAAATTTTTGCATATGCATCATAAACTGTTGGTTTTTATGCATATCAGTTAAGTATCCACATTGCAAAATATTACTTGGAAATGTATTTGATTAATTAAATAAGCAAGCTTGGTGTTTAAAATATCACTTTCTTCTATGAGCCCTTCTTAAAGAGCTATAAATTTTCTAGCTTGATCTCTAAAAAACATTTTGAATGCAGCTGTAACAATTGAAAAGCAGACTGAAAGACATTCATTTGGTCATACCATAATTGCAAAGGATGGTTTTAATTAGGGTGTAGACAGAAGAAAAAAATCAACATTTGTTTCTAATAAAGAAAAGCCTACACAATTTCCATGATTTAGGGTTTGTTGTTTTTGTTTGGCTGAATTTCCCAGGAGCATCTCTTTGCTTCCCAATTAAATTTCAAGCTGTTACGCTATGGGTAGTCCTACTGCTCCTGGGGCAAAAGCAACCAAAGCTGTGTAGCAGCACACCCGCTTACATCTGTAGGGATGGGAGTGGAAATGTGCAACCACGCTGGCTTGTTCTGGCCAACCCTCTGACTTCAGTGCAGCAGAAGTAAGCCCTGTGTTTGGCTCTCCATATGACCGTTCACATACTCATTTTCCTGATAGGTGTTTTTTCCATGCTGAACCTAGCCCACCTTTGCTCCTGTAAACACACACAGAAAACTGTGGATACTTGCTCGCCATGATTATACATGTGCAACTGATATAAAATTTAACACGCCAGCCTGCAATGAGCCATTGTTAAATTTTTTTCCCCTCATCTGTCACTACTTGTCCACCTCCCACCAGCCCCCCGGCTCCAACTGAAACCATATGAACAAACTCATGTTTAAGTGTCAGCAGTCCTCTCCTTGAGTTATTCTGCTGCAGCAGGAATGAACACAGTGCAGCTCTACTGAGTTCTCAGTCAATAATGGAAATCTTTATCTTTTGGCTTCACTGCAGCCTCCTCTGTGCTAGAAAAATCAAAAGCGATAGATATTCTTCCCTTCAGACACCTCTTTCCCTTACCTACTGGAGTTGTTTTCTTTCTCCCCAAAATACAGGCTGTGCATGAGAATGCCAGCTGCAGCAGAGGGAGAAAAGTCACTCTTTTCCTGAAGTATCAAGTAAAAACGACACCAGCATTGTGCGTACAAGTGAAAACTAACACGAAGGACGTATTGTTTACTCATAATTACACGTGTGCTTGTACCTACCTTTGCTGCCACAGTGCTTAACTCTGGGTTTTATGCTTCATGTCTCCTTATGCACGTAGCATCAAAAACATTTGCATTTTGACCAAAGACCTTTGCAAATTTTTACTAATTGATACTGTAGACACTGGGTTGAAATCTGGCTGCACTTTAAATCTAGAGTAATTGTACTTCAAATCCAGAATAATTCCACTGACCATGCTGGAAAGTAATTTTGAATTAACATAGCCCTGAAACACTACACTGAGCCAAATCTGTTTGAATATATATAGGGACATACCACCACGGTGGTGCTCAGCAGCTGTGTAACGATGCACAGAAGCGTTGCTCAACAGTTTCAGAGTGAAAGTGAGGAACACCATGTCCTGCTGAAACTGCAGATGGAACGTAAGGAGGTGGAATGCAATAACCGCAGCTGAAACCTAGCCAGGACACCGCCGTTAACCACCCACGCTCTTGCTAAATGGCCTACCGGGTCTTTACTGACCAAAAGTATGCAGGTCCTCTGTTTTATATCTCATCCTCAAGACACATGCCAGGAGCACAGCTCCCTGCACAAGCAACCTGCTAGAGCTCTGGTTCTGGACTGGCTTGTAGGGAGTGGTATCAAAAGACTGGATCCTCAACACACCGCACCCTTCAGGGACTAAAATTCCTACAATCCTTTTTCATTTTTTTAGGTTCACCAAACTTAGAAAAGAAAACACAACCCCCAAAAAAACAACAAAACAAAGAAACAACAACAACAAAAAACACACACAAAAAACCACCAAACTTGACTACAGAGAAATTCAGAGCATTGCTCTGAGCTGATGACACTACTTTGTCAAATACCAACAAGAAAGTAGCCATGTAAATTGGGGGTCAGGAAAAAAGCCTCTTACCTTTTTCACAAAGGGAATCATTCTGTTGAACTCTTTCCTGCTCCTCCTAAAAGTATATGCACCTCCATGACTTCAGTAAAACTACTAGGATGCAAGGGCATTAGTTTTAAATGCTTCTGATTTTTAAAACATATTGTTTGACTTTTGATAAAATATTCACTTTGTTAAGGAATGCTCTTGATTATGGACCAGATAAGAATGCATAATTTACAAGATGATCACTTTTTTTTCTGGATAAAAATGTGTACAGCATTTTTATTTTTAAAACTATGATAGATCACTGTGGGGTTACAACATATTTAATCACAGCAGTATCAGATTCATTTAATCACGGAAACTGCATCAAGCATCTTTGCAACTGGGTGCCTGACAAGTTTTTTCACAGGAAACCTCTGTCCATACTCCGAGAACAATCTAAGCACTGTCAGAACTCAATTCTCTTCTTGCTTTTTCAGATTTTACAGTGGTATAACTCCTATGATGTCAGTGAAATTTGATTTACAGCTGTCCTGTTGGTGGGAGGGAAAAAGAGATACAACTGCCATCTATTAAAGATCTGTCACTTCTTGATAACAGTGGAGCTCCTGTTAGCAGACAGAAACATTGCTTTGGCAGTTTTAAGAAGATCCAAATTCATCTTTCAGCAATAGCCATTAACCCATTATCTTGCATTTATTTTGAATTACCAGTGCAAATTCCCAAGAATTTTGCCCCTTGCCTATGACAAATGTCACAAATTTTCAAAGGCAAGTATTCACTCCCTTTACCATCTGCTATGGTTCAATTTCTCAAAGATTTCTAAAGACTTTACCAAAGGAAATGAATGTAAACTGACCAGATGCTTTAAAGCATCTGTAAAAGAAAACATTTTCTAATGTACACCCATGGTGAGGCAAATTTTCTCACATTTGTGGTAGAATATCAATATTTTATAGAAGTCAAGCATTCAAATTCCTTAAACAGCTTTGAAATTTAGAATGCTGAACCTCAAATTTAGAGGAATATTTACTGAAAAAATCATTTCAGTGTCTCTGAAGCAGCTTTGGCACCAGCCTGTGTTGAATGAGGGTGCTTAGCAAGCACCCTGAGCAGATATGGCTTCTAGAGGCAATGAGATCACCAAGTGCACTGTGCATGAAGTAAAAAAATTTACAGTGTATGAGCTGTTGTGGGGACTCTTCAGGGTACAAACACATGGGGACAGGAAAGGATCAAAACACTGAAATAATTCCAGGTGTAAGTTCGGCAAGCCAGATGGATAGGAAATAACCACCTTGCACACAACCATAGCCAGGACTGATCTACGTTTGCACCTTCTTGAATTTTTTGCATATACAGTTGCACATTTTTGTAAGCTATATAAGAATTTTTGCCTTTCACTGGATTTAGCAGGCTACTTAAATCTCTTTTCTATGCCTCAGTTTCACACACTGAAAGAATGATGTACATTTTATGGGAAAAAAAGAAGCACTCACAAAGAGCAACAATGAATTATTTTACTTGCTATATATATGGTCACGAGAGACATCCAAGTTTTCTTCAGCCAAGACCTTCTCCAATTATCACAATGTGATAATACAAACAATTCATCATGTCTTACATCCCTGCAGCTGTTCCATGCAACATGCAACTGCACCAAAAGCAGAGAAAGATAACTATTAGTCAAGTCAAATAAGATTATCTAACAGACCTTTTCTCACTTTAAATCTCAGCTCACTAAAGCCATAACCCTAACTGGAAAATTCAAGCAACAAGATGTTATTCTTACTTGACTTGTAAGTAAAAGTTCTAAAGAAATCAGTAAGAGATCTGCCTAAGTGTCATCACAATTCTGTGATTCTGTAGTCATTCCAATGAATTAAGAAGTTTTCCAGTGTTTTATCACTGGAGTAAAATTGCAAATATTTGGATTTAATTGCAAGCTTGGTTTTCTGATTGAATATCAAGTTGTGCCTCAATAAAGGGATTCATCTGTATACTATATGCTGGGTATGTGAATGGCAGCAGAACCAGGAGATTGATTTCCACAATTAGTATTCATTAGGGGATTACGCATTATTACTTGCCATATATATGACACAATCTTAATGAGGCCTTTTTTTTTTTTTTTAATTGTTTACCTAAAAAATTTACACCAAGAAAAACACGTGTAATGTAGGTAACTATCCGATGCAGAAGGGAGGAATGCAGAACCGATACAAAAGAAGGCAAAGGTCACTGAAACATATGAAAATGCTGTGATACACGAAGTGCACATCTTACATGCACTGAAATGCAAAAGAAAGTGGGAGAATTATATTACAGTGTATGAAGTAATAATAACTGTGCCTGCATGTCTTAATACCCTCTTGTCCCAGCAGTCCTGACTTTCTAGGCAGCCCACTTCTCCACATTAACAGTAGTCATTTGGAGAGCAGCAAACGTGCCATTAGAAGCACTTTTACAAGTGTATATTCATCCACCAATTAGCTTAATGTGGCCGCTTTCTGCATATTTTCTATCCAGGCTTGCACAAATCTTATTAATATTTCCCCCTAGCGCTTTGACAGATTACCTTGTCATTATGCATCCTGGAGCCTTTTAAACAATATGGGTAAACTACTGTTTGCGAGGTTAATGACAATTATCCCCTAATTACTGCATAAGTCACTCAGTCCACTTTATCTCATAGGCAGGGTTCTGCTCTGTGTATCTGCCATTGTGTCACTGTAAATGAATCTTGTATAGCTATGTTTATCTGTCGTTGCCTTGTAAATTACATTGACAGAAGAATGAACAAATTACTGTGTGTCATCACTTAAAATACAGCTTCTGATAAAAAAAATGTCCCACAAGCACAGCACTTGAATTTTAGCCTGATCACAATTAGTATACACATGTTTAATGATTTCGGAGATGTATTTAGAAGTGCATGGGACACAGTGTAGTGGTAAAAGGCTCTGAAGTGGTGAGCCTAAGGGCAGTAAAACAGAGAAATATATAAAGCTACACTACTAGTAATTCTATGATCACCTCCTGAGAACTCTTCTGCTAATTTAACAGTTGATAGATGAGGCAACGATATTTTCCAAACAAACTCACATTCACTGCTGTGCCAAATTCCACAGTTTCCATTGTTTCTGACCACATCCAGAAAGGTGGTTTTTTTAGCAGAAAAATACAAACTGAAGTTGGTACAGCAGCAGTGCCCATAAAACCAGAATCAATGCAATTCAGAACAGTATCAAAGAGGATTAACAATTTGGATCATGTCTGCCCTGACCAATTCTAGTGACTCCAAGAGGACTGCTCAGAGCAGAAGCCAGGGCAGAATCTGGCAGCCAGCACCTCCATCAATGCATTGATTTTAAAAATAAAATAAAATAAATTATCATATTGCCTACTCTTTTCTACAGTGCCTGTACACTGGGTCACCTCCTTGGTGTAATTAGAGTTCAATAGAGAGAGAGAGAGTTAAAAAAATTCCAAGTTCAATTCACCCTCCATGGATTGAGATATTTCCACCTTCGGAGAGGAAGGAAAAAATGGCAAATACCGGCATCCTGACATCTTTCATTTTCAAGTCAAAGCTAAGATAGGAGAACACCAAATCCGGCTTTGTTCTGCTTTGAAAAAGAAAGTTGACTTCTTGTTGACCTTGATTACTTATTTCACCAATGACACCTTGATGACTTTAACACAAAGCACAAATATAGCCAGTGTTAAGAAGCAAAAAACATCTAGACCTCAGTGCGGTATATAAGAACAGAAATTATACGGTAAAAAAAAATCTGGCTTTTACTTAATGCCTCTTCCTACAAGAAGTCTTGGCAAAATAACTGCTTAACAACCACAGGAACCACGGTCCTGTGCAAACAGTGTAACAGAGACAATGCAGCTCCATAAAATTGCTTTTATTCTAGTTTTGGAAAGTCCTTTTATTCTAGTTTTGGATTGCCAGAAATCACATTAATTGCAGAAATTTAATAATGAGTGTGATTCTCATTGTGACTTGGACTTTCTTGTCCTCAAGCTTGGTGCATTCACAGCACATGAATTTTCTCACCAATAACTTGAGCAGAAATTGAACCATCTCCCTCAGGCCAGACATTTAACTCCTAGAACAAGGGTATTTCTCTGCTTTCCAGACAAACGGATGGTTCGTGAAGTGAGATGCTCTTTCGGTTCCTCAGACAAAACTGTCTGCCACACCGCTTGCAGAAAAATGGTATATAACAATGGGCTTGTCATCCCTGCATCCTGCAATAAGTTTACATCGTAATGCATTTTAACAGCCTTGAGGATGTACTTTATTATGCATACATTCAAGAATGATATATGCATTAATGCAATACAGTTCTGCATTCACATATTTAATATGTATTTGATAATGTCTTAGATTTTACATACCTTCTAATTTAGCAAATCTTGTCATTTTATAAACATCCTAAAATATGTTCAACACGAGATTCTGATTAAATGCCAGGAGGAGAAGATGCAAAATGGAACAGAATTATGATTCCCAAAAGGAAACAATATGAGCCTGCTTAAGCTGCTGTGCAAGAAAAAGAAATGTCAGTATTCTCCAACTTGTGATTATTTTGTGAAATTCAGTAGGTTATTCTAGTACTGAAAACCTCTCAATCATACTAAAATGTACGTTTATTTTTCTGTGTTATGATAGTGTAATATCCAGAACAAATAGGCACACCGAGATACAACAGAATTACCAACATTACTTAGAATAACAGTGGTTTATACAGAACATCTAACAGCACCTCTGGCCATGCTCTTAGTATAGGCTGGAAGAAAAGGTTGTACTGAAACAGTAAGAAAATGCAACAGCCATCACTGCCACGGATAACTAAAAAGACTGATCGATTTTGAGTAAGCACTACCTCAAGGGTTTTGGTCCCACTAAGATTGATCTTTGTGTCTGTCCTGTGTTCAGTCAATGCAACTTTCAGCAGGGTATCCACTGCAGAAATAAATGGAAGTGCTGCAGTAATCCTCCACCCTCCCTCCAAGTATGTTATTTTCTCTCTAAGTTGAAGGAAAAGGAAACCCAATGTGGCTGATGGTAAAGTGCTAGGCAACAGATGGTTTAAAATGCTTAAAGACACAGAATACTGTTATTGTTGTGTACAGCACCATTTGAAAAAAAAAAAAAAAGTATTTCTAAATCATTAGAAAAAAAATAATTCTAAATCATTAAATCATTCCCTTTGATTTGGGAAATTTTTGGCCTCTGACCTTAGCTAATAGCACAGAAAACCTGCATAAGAGAGACATGCTGTTACCAACTTGTAACAGACAATTTGGAGTTGTCCCACCAAATAAAGGACTAATACCTGGCTTCTGTGCAAGCAAAAGTGTGCCGTGATACAACATTAACCTTTATCTGTATTGCCTAAAGGAAATGGCTGTTTTTGAGACAAACTGTGAGGCTGATTTAACTGATTCTTTTTTTTTTTTTTTACAAATAAACTCTTGAAAAATAACAGAAAATAACAGAATGAAATTAAGTGACAACTAAGAAATTAGAGAGGAGAAATACAGCTATTCATTCTAGTTAGGATCTTTAAAAAAATCAATATACTTGGCAGCTTTTGGTTTTGCACATTTTGGGTTTTATCAGCTTTTTTCAAACAGTCTCTAGAGACACTGAGTTACTTGCAGAGAACTTAGTTCATTAAGAAGTATTATTTACATAGGTATTATTCATCTTTGCTGGAGATCTTTTACATTTAAATGGAAGTATGTACCTTTGATCTAAACTTGATTCAAAAAGCTAAATGATACTTTGTATGGACATAGATCAGCATGTGGTAAAGGTTGAGGTAAGCAGGAAAGTGCTAAAAAAATGAAAATGTACATTGTGTTAACAAGACAGCTCAGTCAGTTTTACTTACAAGAGGAAATTCTGAAGACAAACTTGAGCATTTAGGATTATACTAAAGACGTTATTTTTCTTTATCAATTATTCATTATTTGTAGAGACTTTCACACATTATGGAGTTCTACCTGAATCTCAAGTCTACAACAGTAGAGGACAAATAAGCTTTTCTGAGCAATTAACCTTGAAGAGGACGTTGGACAATATGGTACGTATATGCAGTATGGACTGGACAGAAAAGTAAGTGAGTGAACACTAAATGTTGGAGATTAACAAGAGCCATGCATTGGCCTGACTCTGTTTAGGCAGAAATCTCTTCCTTCAAACATGAAAGTTCTGCGTGAGTAAATTCTTCAAAGTCAAGCGATGCTGAAGCCTGTGTCATCCCTCTCATTCTTCCAGCCGAATTGCCTGGTATGGTTTGACAGACATAAGCATTTAAGTGAACATAGTCCATGTGCAAAAAATCTTCATTGTTTTTGGTTTGCAGCTTCAAAGTTACTGTTTGAACTACAGGTGCAAAATGACCTAAATGCTTGAAAATTCAAACTGAGACTTCAAATTATACCTATTCACAGAGTTTAAAATTGGACAAAAAATATTGAGAATACATCTCATAAACTACAAACATTTCAAACTGAAAAGAAAAGCAATATTTTTTTCATATTTAACGTCTTTTCACATTGAGATCTTAGAGATAAGAGATGGAAGTAGGCAAACTAGTGACTGTGGCACTACCTGAGGAAACTGAAGCTTTATTCCTTGATCCACCAGGCACTTTCTGTGTATCCTGGGCAAATCAAAGCCCTTCTATGCATCAGATTATTGTCTTTAAATGGTAACGGATATGTTATTAGGAAAAAATGCACTGTAGATTTTGAAATGCTGAATTTGCTCGAGCCCTGAAGATCTGTACCCTTGAAAAAACATCTTACTGTAAAGCAGACCTGGCTTTATGAATATCCAAACAACTCTTTTCTATGATAAGATTTAATAGGAAATTTAACTATGAAAGAATTGAAAAGACAAACTTTGAAAGAGAACCGCAACAAAATTCACACTCATTCTTTTCAGTGAAAGACAGTGGAACATGCCAATTCTATCGTATGCAGTCAAATAAGCTGTTCTGTCAATTAATGTCTTTTCTAGTTCAATTTCTTAGAGAACAACCTTTATCATACTACATTATGATTGTTTCATTCATGTTCATTATATTCAGAACTTCCCATGTGAAACAGTTCTCAAATAAAAATACTAATTTCACTTCCTCAGATGGACACCAATGAACTGTCTTTAGCTGAACTTTGTAACACAGAAAACTTTGAGGGAAATAACAGTGCTCATACTTACAAGTTTCTTTGGATAACTTTACAAGCCACCCTCAATACCCCAGAGAACAGATGATTTATTACAGAAGAGGCTCCCCCTGAATACAACTATTTGTTGAGAAGCAAATAAAAAGAATTTTTTTTTATAAAAAAAAAGAGAGCCGTAAGAATAGCTTGGCAAAGTGTAAGCAAAAAGTAACTTTTAATGTCTTTGGCAAATCCCCAGCTCTTAGTAATGGCATCCAAAGTTGGTTCAAGTGTGGGTGATAAAGCAGGTTTAGAGTTGCCTTTCAACTTTTACTTTTTAATAATAAAAAATCAATATACAGAGAATTACAAGCCTCTTGGTTTTGATTTTGTATATCAAAAGCAAAAGACTGACAAAGTTACGGTGGTGTATGAAACTCCTCAGGCCACAGTTACAATGCAAATATGTTTTACTCAATTTATTATGGCACTCTACTGAGAAGCTAAAATACATTATTAAAACAAAATGAACAATCTTTTTTTTTTCTTTTTTTTTTAACCCATTTATAGGTATATCTTACACAGAGACGCAATCCTGAATACATGTTTCTAAACCCAAGAAATTCAAGAGATTACAATTCAGATCCTAAATTAATCATAAAAGTCAATTTCAAAGCAAAACAAGGAATAGTCTGGACAGCAGCCTGCATTCAAACAAAAATGCTCATATAGGGCCAGATGCACTGTGAACTGTACTACAGAGTAAAGGGGAAACATCATGGTGTATGAAAGAAATGACCAAGTACATCTCGGCAATCAAAGCCTCAGTACTGGTAACATCTGATATAAAACTGTTTGAACAGTTTTGTGAAGGAAGTCAGACTCTGTTTCTCTATTCACAGGCAGACCAACTGAGCCTGGAACAAACGTGATAGTAACATGGATGATCTCATATGGATAGAAGGCCATATTCCTGTAGTCTTGAAAAAGGCAAATGGGAACTGAAGTCTGCAAGCCGATGTCTACTTCGCTCACACAGATCAGTAAGGTCAAACCTATAGAGGGATCTGTAATATTCACACTCAATGGGGTTACCATTTGTAAGCATAAGTGGTTAGTGTTTTTAAGTTATTCAAAACATTCTTTTATGTCTTGCAGTTTTTTTTTGCAAGAAAAGAGTGCTGCCAAGTCTTTAGGAGGGCAACGTTAGTTGTGTGTGATCAACTCGTGGAATTATTTTTTACTTTTTTTTTTTTTTTTCTTAAAAATGAACTGCAGAGTAATTAATTCAATTTGGTGGAGCTAAACAGGCAAGGTTACCTATAATATGATGGTCTCAATCCACATGAGCTTGAAGGAGGGGACCACACCTTCTAAAATCCATTAATCAAATCAAATTACTATGCATGATTCACCATAGGAACATCACAGCAGTGTGAGCATGTTTAAACAGTTATACTTTGGTACAAACATAGCAGCAAGGACACAGCAAACAGCAGCAGCTGTAGGTCAGAACATGCAATGCCTTCTGCTTGCCTTCCCAATGATTTCAAGGAAGGAAAAACACTGAATTTACACTTATACAAAGAAGGCAATGTAGGCACTGTGCTAATTACTGCATTACTGCACCACCTTTTAGAGAAGACTGGTATTCTTAGGTCAGTGCCAGGCTTCCTCGTTAAGTGAAGTTCTAAGAAGGGAAATAATACAAGGAGAGAAAAAATGGAGCTGCACTGTCAGAACAGCAGGTCAGGTAAGGTTTGGAAGAAAGTGGTATAAACTACATGTAGGAATTATGAGAGAGAATAAAACAACAGACTAGTCTTTCTGCCACTGGCCTCACTGCTCACCCACCTCTTTCTTTGTTTTCCAATGTGAGCAATGAAAGGTAAGGCTACAGCACACCCTCCTATAGCATAACCATCCATAAGCAAGTACTGACTGGGCCCATGCCAGAACAGTAAAAGCACCATTCACTTAGTATTTTTAAGCACTCTGTACTGTACATAGCTCTCTAAGGAAGATTGATTTCCATAAAGACCTGTTTTCATGTGAAGTTACTGATGATGCTATAAACCACAATAGTTTCTCTCGAGCCTTGCAGTGGAATTTCAAATTCACTTCTAGAAGACTACGTGTTAGCCAATGCTTGAGGAATATGGGCATGTACTGCAAAGCACGTTAGCTGGGTCAGGTTCCCTGTCAGAGAGTAATAACCCCAGATGACAGCTTCAGAGTTTGAAATAATTGCAAACATGTACATACACACACACACACAGACATTCGTATATTAGATCTAAGTTTTCCAGAGAATCCTACATATTATCTAAGGTTCTTTGATCTTCACCCTACTGCCATCTAGATAAAAGCTCTCTAGTCAACAGTGCTGAAACAGAATTCTCTGATAGAATTACAGAAAAGTTTATTGGACTTTATGCTATCTGATTTACTTTATTTTATTTTGCAGGACAGTCAAAGCATTGTTGTATTCTCTTCTGTCATTTCACTTATCTGGCTTGGATTTTGTGTTCAGTGTGACTTGACTGCTATTATATTTGAACCAAGGTAGGAGAAAGATCTCTTGCTGAGCAGGACTTCCAATCAAGAATAAGCAAACTGACAGAGGGAGAAAAGAAGGGGGGGGGGGGGGATGACAGATATGTCATATTGAAGATAAACTTCAGACAAATTACAGCAACGTCACAGTACGCTACATACATTTTAGAATTATTTAGTGTCTGTATAATGTGAACACGAGAAGAAGAAATTTCCTATCAGGTTCAAGCACAATAATTATCACATTTTAAGAGATGCTTATGACAGGTGAAGACCTTATACTCTAATGACTCCTTCCACTACTCCCGATACAACGCATATACACCGCTGTCTTAGTATAGAAAATACAGTTTTCTAAACCTGTGATAAAGCCTTAGTGACGCAGGACTAAGGAGAAGTACGTAAGTGTCCCCGGCCTCACGTGGAAGCGCTTGTCAGGAATGCAGATGCTGGTGACATGCGGCTCGCTGGGGACTGAGCGCTCCACTGGTTCAATAAGGCTACAAAAGTGCAACAGGCCTCGATGTCAGTTACATGGTTTTACATACCTACCATGTCAGTGGTTCTCTGCCTCCCTGGGAATTTATTCAGATATAAGTGTATTCAGACCATAACAATGTCTTCTACCTGCCAGAAAGCTAGAAAAATACCCACCTTTTATGAATCTACAGTGCATGACTGTTGTTGTTTTACATGTTGGGAGGGGGAGAAAGAGAGAGTGAAGGAAAGAGAAAAGAGGCAGGGAAGGGGAGTGAGAGAAAGAAAGAGGAGGGAGAGAAAGAAAAAGGGACAGCAAGAGGGTGAGGGAGAGAGGGAGAAAGAGAGGGGATTTCCAGAGAATTTCAATTTCACCTGCATTTTTAAAATTTCTCTAGGAATAAATCCACCTGCATACCTATGGCGCTTGTCTAAGAGCTATTTCTAAGTTGCTGCAAGTATAGAATAATATTGTCTGAACCAGGTTCCTGAACACATTCACTTACTTTTTTTTTTTCTTTTAAAGGTCTCATAATCAAACATGCATTCAACTTAGATGAGCAGATGTAAAGCTGCTCATGTGGGTTATGGTGACACAGCCAGGGCCCAAATCTTTTAATTTCTAGAAGCAAATAGACACAGCAGTCAGCAGAACCCATAAGTGCTGGAAACATGGGGATTAGGGATTAGATATCTGTACGTGTTGCACACCAATGCTGGGTATCAATACCGAAAAATTCTAATGGCATTAGTGACTCCCAAGGCCCTCCTGCAGCACATTACTCACTGAGAGAACAACACAGAGAGTATTTACTGTGCTGCAGCCCTTACTTTTCCTCTCTCTAATTCTGATGATACTGTCATTTATAGAGACTAGGAAAGTCAGTTATTAAGATCTGCTTTTTAAATCATTGCCTGTCCATGCTGCAAGTTAAAATTAATTTAGAATAAACTTGTATATCCAAAATATTCACCTTTATCCGGATGCCCAGATGATATCAGATGCAGAAGCAGTGAGTGTTTCTGCTGCTGTTATGCATCACAGAGAAATAATAATAAAAAAAACCTTTCAAAATCTTCAAAATTCTCCAAAAAACTCAAGCAATAGTCGTAAAACATTGTCCTCATGCACATGAAGTCATCTCAAACTGTGCAATAATTAAGAAGTGATGCATCATTTTGCAAACATTTTACAACACGTCTCAGAAAACCACAAAAATATGAACCATATCTACACAAACAGCTTGTTAGTACTGTGGGAATCTGGACTGCTTAGAAATGCAACAGGAATCAAATATCTTGTATTAGTTTTCATGTATATGTATCAAGACCTAATGTGGAAATAGGGTAGCAACTGTAAATGCCATCTGAAATTCTTACCCTCCTTACCATTAGCAAGGTTATGTGCCAAATGACACAGCAGTTAAAAATTTATCATTTTGAAAGGAGAAGAGAATTAGCAATGCACTGTTGAAATAATATATCAAGAAGGAACCTACCCTGTTTTTTGTCAGTTTTATTTCCCATATTTGTGGAGATAGAAGTGACACACTGCTTTTCTTAGGATCCACTGTGAAATGTACATAAACGCTATGATAGCTAGTCTATTACGAAGACACTATATAAGTGTGAATAGGAGTTGTGCAGCAGTAGCTGTCGTTTGTATCAAGTGTAAATGGAAGGAGTTTGGGAAGTCTGAGAGTGACATAAATGTGTACCTTATAAGAAAGCTAGCATGTTAAATATGTTTGAAAAAATGTTCTAAATTTGAATCCATAGAATCATAGAATGGTTTGGGTTGGAAGGGACCCTAAAGATCATCCAATTTCAAGCCCCGGCTGTGGGAAGGGCTACCACCCACCAGCTCAGACTGCCCAAGGGCCCCATCCAACCTGGTCTTGAATGGCTCCAGGGATGGGGGTCACACAGTTTTTCTGGGCAGCCTGTGACAGGGACTCACCACCCTCTGAGTAAGCAATTTCCTCCTAACATCTAATCTACATCTCCCCTCCTTTAGTTTAAAACCATTCCCCTTTGTCCTAACACTCTACTCACTGTAATGAGTACCTCCCACCTTTCCTTTAGGCCCCCTTGAAATACTGGAGTATAAACCTCCTTGATCTTCTGAACCAGTTTTGGCCCAAAACCATGATATAAGTGATAGCAATATAAGAGCTTGCCCAAGCGTGGCATTTTTCTTCCTTGTCATGGTGGTTCATTTTTGATAGAGAGAATAATGGTTTTTGCTGATCAGAGAATAATTTTACTCTCAGTGTTTTGTTTAAATATTCTGAAATAAGGTTATAATACATTGATAAACAAGTTGCAAAATTATGAAGTGTGTAGTACTTTGAATAATTTTATAATTAGTATATATCAGTATTACACTGTATAACTGTCTGTGTAAACTGTCTGTAACAGTGCTCTACATGGCATGTTTTTTCTAAAAATTGCAATTTTTTATTAAATAGTGAATAAAAAACTTATAAATAAATTCTTGTGATCTAGCCAAACTAGCTGAAGTCTCCTCCCTTAGCATTTACTGATTATTACTTTTTAATTAATAATTTGATGGTTAAGCATGCCCTTTGTTTTGGTTTTAATTGGAAAAGAAGGAGAGATGCCTGCACAAGTACAAGAAGAAAAGTAAGACTTTAAGTCACTTACTAAACACTACATATTTAATTAAAAAAAAAAATAGAAGGTTTTCTCTTTTGTTCAGAACTTCAAATAATGTTAGAAGAAGTGCTAGAAAAGCTTCAGATAATCAGAATGCATGTGGCTGTATCTGAAATTTGCCTTGCTCACATGAGTATCATTTCTAGGATAAATCATTTATTTCTGTTTACTGAGGTCACTCAGGTGGGTATATGCATCCTGAATAAGAATCTCTCAGTTCCTTGGTATTCACTGTTTTTTCTACTATCTTTCTGGACATGGCTTTCAGAGAACGTGGCTAAATAAACCTATTTCCTTCCTGTAGATAAAGCACATTATTGAGAATGCCTAAGCATGATATTGGAAAATTGTCCTCTCTACAGCAGATGGTACCTTGCTGTATCTATTAAAATTTCAAACATCACATTTTTCTGGTAATTTACTGTTTGTGATGCAACAGAAATAAAGCAACCTAAAAAAACAGTAAATGAAACAAAAATCGGTATCAAACGGAATCAGTCATTTATGTGGTAAATGATTTATAGATATGTGAGGGGGATACCCAGGATATAGTTCTCTGAGCAGACATAAAACACAGTTTTATTTAGTACATCATCTTTCAAGCAAGTCGTATCCCAAAATGCTGCACAGACTTATATCCTAGTGTTACACTGATATTGTAAATAACAGCAGAGGGAAAAATTATGAGGCACAGGTAAAACGAATGTTTTCAGCTGAGAACTGAAAGAAATAGAGATGCCAACAAAGTGTGGAGTGTATCTAAGAGCACAGACTAGGGAGGAAAAAGGGCATGCATGAGCTCTGACAAGAAACTTGTGGTGTGAGATAGATCAAGTCAGCTGCCAATGAGCTGAGCCAGCAGAGAAGGGCTAGGGAAATGGTGGTCAGATTTTTGCCACCTTACGAAAGAATCTGCAGTCCTTATTGAAGCAGACAAGAAAGATGTCTAAGTATCCAGCAACAGAATCTGTCTCTCTCATTTGATTCAGGCCCGTGTAAACTGAACAATTCTAACAACTTTAAAGAATTCAAATAATGATTTCTCTGTGTAACTATCTGGACATAAAATTTGACTTTTGTGGATCAATCAAGTTGATCAAAAATATGTTCTGTTTTCTTTTGTTTTAAAAATATTTAGGAACACATATTTACTTTGTGGCAAATCCTGAAGAGAAAGTTAAATGAAGAACAGAGGAAGTTAATATGGTTGCAATTTTTCTATGCACAAACAGTAACATAAAAACAATGCGACTTGCTGGAACAAGTTGGCAGAAAAGTTGTTTAATGAATCTGATTGAGAAGTTGCCTACTCTTAACATCAAACACTGTAAAAGGTACTTTTTTAGGTACAGCCATGTAAGAAACATTGTTTCACATCAGTTCTCACAAAAATTACCCAAATCTGGCAACGGGTAGTATTTCAAGTTCTGAATTAAGTGGATGCAAACAGAGGCTTAATTAAGAAGATACAGGCTTTCCTAGGTTTAGGTGTTTTATTATGATGTTTAAAACCACACCCTTAGCTCATAGACAGTGATGCTTTTGAAAGAAATTTCAAGTTATTTCAAGGCTCACAGTATGTTGCTATGGTGCATGCTGTTGAAGAGAGTAAGCTAATGGGCTCTCTATGTAATGTGATTAGAGCTATTATTGACATAATGCCAGGAAGACGCAAAACCATTAGCATTACACTACAGCTCACTTCAGTCACTACTCAGATTTAGCATTTGATCCACAATTTTAATTTTGCTCTGCTCTATTCAGGGCTGCATTACACAAAATGCATAATTAAAAGCTGCTGTGATTCTCTCTATTTCTCAAATTAAAAACATAGCAAACATTTGTAGTTCTAATCCACTAGAAATTAATAAATCAAACATTGTCTTTTATCCTCATTCCTCAGTGCAATTCAGGATGCATGTTGGGAATATTTCACCATGCAGCAGAGAAAGCTACACTAAGAGCCACTGCTCCAAAGAATAGTCTCTGAAGTCTGTACTGTACTGCAACAAGAACCTGCAGGACAGCAGAATACTGGTAGACTTGTGATTCCTCAGTTTATACTGGGAACTGTTACTCAGTGCCATCAACTCATAAATCCTTTAAATTCATTTTCCTTTATTAGGTGGGGTCTTGTGTGTGTGTGTGTGTGTGTGTGTGTGTCACTAGATAAGTGCAAAGCTATGGATGGTTTTGATTTTGCAAAATTTTGTACCTCTTGTGTTTAGATTTTGCCGATGGACAAAAAAGGAGTAGTGGTGATCCTAAACAAATGTACTAATTGGCTTACACAGTTGATGACTCCAATGATCATAGCTCGTCATTTCCCCTTGACATAGAAATGGGCTTCTAACTATACCTAAGACATATTGTACCTACTCCCTAGGGTCTACCAGTGCTTCCTAATCTTGTAATAAAATCTTTTTATTGCAAATTCTGCAGCTCAAACTAACCGGTTAAGAACTTAGACACATTCATCTCAGATTGCTAGACCTGCTCCCAAGTGAAACAGCATTCACATTTTCTCTCCTTTTATTTCTTTTGCTGATCTTTCAATGAAGAGTAAATATGGGTGCAGTTCTTTTGCAAGATGTTTTTCACTTTTTCTGTAAAGCTAAATGATGACAGTGCAGGTGGCAGCTGAAGAAGTTTAAAAACTTTTATTTCCATCTGTAAAAAAAAAATCTAACATAGGCACTGCATTTGTTTTTTTAATTTCTTTTTGTCCTTTTTGTGGTGAAAAAATTATGCCAGTAAAAAGAGAATTCAGGAATAAAAATGCATTTTAAATGTTGTGATAATAATTTTTATTATCTCAAAAATCCACTTGCTTCACACAGTGGAAAGAAGTTAAATCCTAAAGCTTTCGATTCAGATTATAGATTGGAAACATGCCTGTGTATAAAAACAATGGCAAAAAGTACAATCATATATTAGCATCTGGATTTTTGTAGAATTAGAAGAAAACTAACTCAACAGCAACTAATTGGGGAATCAATTTTATTTTTAAAGCTATACTTTTTAACTCTTCTTTGGTGCAAAGAATTGGTTTAACGCTTAACACTGATAACTTATACAATCTAATGTGCACTGCTACAGTTTTCATTTTAGAGATACCTTAAAATCTATGTATTAGACGCCTGCACTATTTGTAATGAAGTAAAATATGAAGACTTACGTAAACCTTTAAATCTGTGATCTCTTAAGCATGTATATGATTTGCTTCAGTTACAGCTTCTCTCTCATTTTTTCAGCAATGGTCCCCTAGATGGACACTAAGCTAATGCTACCAAAAAATACACAGTATGTTGATTGTCATACTGTCAGAAATATAGAGCAGAAATATAGATCTTTCCAGCTCACCCCTCACAAGCATTAGAATCTAGCATATGTTATTTTTCTAAAACAACAGCTTGTTTAAAACTTTGTTATTGTTTTCTCACCCTAAATAAACATTCTCATTCTTGTGAAAATCTCATTAACTGAAGTATTTTTCCCTAACACATGAATGTAATTCATACTTCCTCAAAGGTGATGGGATCCAAGTTGGTTTAGGGTTATTTCTAGTACATTTTTTAAAGTGAGTTAAGTTATGGTTTTCGCATGCCTTCATTATTCCTGCTGAAGCCCCAGTACATCAAATCACAATCACAAACAATTTTTTTTTTTTGTTAAGATGCTATTCCGTATACTGCTAAATACATATGTAAGGTTAAGATTATGACAGGAAGAAATTTGTTCTTGAAGAATATGTAAGAGGGCATTCATAATTAATTCAAATATGTATTAGGAGGCTAAGGGAAGCAATCATTTAAGACACTGCTTATCAATATTTACATAGAGTTAGCTCTTACGTCTCTAGGAAGAGTTCATCGTTATATATTTGTCTAAAGATTTTAATAAGTAATGGCATGCTAAAAACACTAGGGTTCAAACCTGGCCTTGGTGAAGCCAGTGGAAACAAGTGCATGCCCTTGGACTATCCTGGGCTTAGCCCAGAAAAACGGGCTTTAACCTAAGCCATTCTCAAGACCAGGCATAAATGCACATGCATGTAAACCAAGCTCGTGAGCATAAAGCTATTCTCCTGGATGACTTGAGGTGGTGTTTGTCTGGCCATAGTTGCATACTAGAGAGCACACACGGCATTTTTGCATGGGTGGAAGTGAAGAGAAATGTGTGTCTGAGCCACTGCCAAGAAGGGTTCAGCATTAACTGTACTCATGCCTGAGATAAGTCACTGTGCTTTCACCTGTCACTGGGTGTTCAAGAGAGACAAGGCTTCAGAGCTTTTTTTTTCATAATGCTGAACACAAGCATTTGAAGAATTTCTGCACCAACTCATGTTTCAGATAAATGTTTTGACATCAAAGAAAACACATACTACTACTTTATAGTATATGTAAACGTTTGCTACTTTATTTTTGCTTGATTTGAATATTAGAAATATCTGGGCTTCAGTTAATGAGAATCTAACCTGATTAGTTTCATATCTCTTGTTATTCAAAAGTACTCAAATTTCTTTCAGTTTTCAGCTCGTATCTGTAAAGTTGTTAGTATTTTCAAAATACCATGATTTCTTTTTTCCAAACTTAAAAGGGACTGAAATAAGTTTCATACTGCAATTTTGATTGCAATATTCCCTATGAAGAGACGGCTGGGCTTCATAAATATAAAAATATTCTGATGTTTGAAGTCTCTGTTGAAAATTCAAAAGGAAGTAATTTTCTCTACAAGGACACATGGTGACGTGTCCTCCAAGGCTCCTTGTCCAAGTCAAACTGATATTTGTGCACAAATAATGAAGTACAAAGATGTAAGCCAAATGTATTTACCCTTTCTCTGATAACAATCTTTACCATCATTATCGTCCATTTCCTTACCAGCATTGAATTAATGGGTTTGGATAACTCTTCTGCCAAATGTATCATACAAAACAATTAGGAATTTTTAAAGGATCGAAAGCATCTTCTGGTCCCAGTGAGTCTGTACCCACTGGCTGACAATATGGCTAATAAACATTTTAGAAGTAAAGCAATGAGAGCAAAAATTACTATGATCTCTGGGATAAAATACCACTGTCAGCACATCAAACAGTAGAGAAAATTTCAAAATCATGATACATCTCAGACTCACAACTCAGCTAGTCTTCTTGATCTCCCTCTCAGAGCACCAGATTAGCTTAACCTAGGCCCAATCCAGAATACCCCTTGGCATAATGGCAGTGCACAAAGCAGACATCTGCGTGGAGAGAGCTGCAGGCATGTGGGCACAACTGAGGCTACTGTTACAGGAAAGGTAAAGAGTCAGCTCATTCTTGACTGAGACAGAAACAGCAAGAAACATCTTGAGTTTTCATGCAGCAAAAAACATCCCTATTGTCAGCACAAAGTGAATGGCAATGCAGCTTAATAATGTGAAGGCTACTCCAAAAGTAATGCCTCCTATTTTATTACGTTGGCCCACAATATCAGAGCTGAATGGATGTTGGTGGTGCGGCAGTAGAGGTTGAACTTTCCACCAGTACTCCATTGCATGTTGATGCCATGTGACAGATGGCAGCAGAGGGAAAGTCTGACACTTCCCCTCCGGAGTCTGGCATGGAAGTGTGTCTGAAGCAAAGATGTGGAATTCAACTCCACGTGCAGAAAAAAATGGCACCCACTGACATTCACTGACACTTGCAGAACATTTCTGGAGACCAAGCAGGGGATGTGAGCACAGTGAGGCAGCGAATAGTGCATTCACAGTGGTGGGAAAGTCAAGCCACATTCTGTATGGCCATGCACAGTTGTCACACAATAAATGAAGAGCATCTCCATCAACTCATCTGCACGAATAGGTGCATTTCAATCAAGGAACTGTCCATGGATCTGACTATCCGCTTCAATATTTTGGAAATTATGGTGGCAGCACTGGAATATCACAGTCATTGCCAGGTGAGCCCCAGGAGTACTCAGAGAAGGAACAGAAAAAACACTGTATGCAAGTTTGTCAGGACCTATTGAACCAATACTAAGCCAAAGGTGCCAGTTTTCTGGATCTCATCATTACCAGTGATAAGACATGGTGTAAGCACTACAAGTTTGAGTCAAAATGGCAGTCCACGGAGTGGTGATGTGAATTCCCCATCAAAGAAAAAGTTCAAGACACAGCCCTCAGTACATAAAATGATATGCACTGATTTTAGGATAGGAAAGAGATGATTCTTCTGGATTTCCTGTAAGCCAGACAAACCATCAACTCTGACAGCTAGATCTTGACAATGACTAAATTGAAGGCTCAATATTTCACTGTCAGGTCAGAGAAGAAGACAACCTTTCCCTTGCAACATGGTAATGCCAAGCCCCATACTAATTTAAAGACTGTGGAGCACATTGCCAATCTTGGCTAGACTGTGCTACCATACCCATTGCACAGTCTAGATTTGGAGCCTTCTGACTTCCATCTACATTGCTGCATTTTTCCTGGATAGTCTATTACTTAATCTCTGATTTTATCCTTTACTGAACACAGAATGTTCTGCCTAAAAACATCTTTTAATGCAAATTATAAGATGAAAGAACTGTTAGATGTATTAAGTATAGATCATCTCCCGTGCAGGTGCTTTTTAGCTGAGGAAGCACAAACCTAAATTAGCCACTTGGATGTTGGTGGACTGTACCAGAGTGCATCATAAGGACTAGTGTATGATTTTGTATTGCCAAAAGGATCACATTATATATTACAATAAATCTACTTTTACAGCAAGGAAAAAGAACTTGTCTCTTAATGTAAAGAAGGAGAAATACCAGTCCTGGACTATTGACAGCTAATGGCTGAACTGAGAACCACAAAACTGAGGGCAAAGATGAATGCATAGAAGCTCAGTTTCATTCCATTACTGGAAAAATAAAAGCACAATATTCTACTACTACTAATGTGTTTCTACATTCTCATATACTTTAAGAAGTTGCTTTAATGAATGAGATGTGGCAGATTTTCATCTCTCTTGCAAACCCCTTTGTAAAGGGGTATATAATGAATTATTTTTGTTTAGAAAACAAAATATAGGTGAGATTAGTCATGGTGAGAGACAACAAAACAAAATTAAAACAATAAAACTTTCTCAGATTGGCTAAGAGCATCTTTTTCATGTTTAAATTCTTGGTCTCCAGTCACAAGTATGTGAGTGTTTGGTGCCTGTGCAAGTAGTAGTAAGGAAGAGATCTAACAAGATGTAAAACTGATTTCAATCAGGTCTGGGTAAGATGCTAATACAATTTTTACTCAGCCTAACAGAAACCAAGGAAACTGCAGCTCTCCTCACTACCTTATACAAATTTGTAAAAGTTCAAATTTTATGCCTGTTATATGGAACTATGCCAGACTGCTGGATTGTACTTGTGATGAGCCCAAAATAAAGACCCCTCCATTTTACAGACTGTCTCAGCAGGTGTACCACTCCTTCCTTCAGCAGAAACACAAACCAGCAGTGCTGCAGCAAGGTGACCAAAAGCTGCAGTCGCTATACTCAGATGCGAAAGTCCAGAACTGAATTCTGACTAAGAAGTGCTGGTTACGGGCTGCGTTACTTTAAGCTTGTAGCACAATGTCAGTGCTACATGAAATCACAAGTCTAGATTCATCTTCACTCCTCTGGACAGAACTCTCCTCCGCAGATAACCCTCAGTAGTTTGGATAAAATTGTATATGAATTTAGAATCTACACAATGTGAGAAAAAAAATCAAAATCAAATCCATAGAAATAAATGAAGATTCCAGCATTTATTTACTTACAGCATTAACTTCTTATACTTTAATTAAGTACATTTGCAAAAGTATATGTGTATATCAAAGAATTTATTTTCTATGTATGTAGGTAATCCCGTACTGATTTTGCGTATCTGTGTAGAGGCACACCCAAATTCTCAGCTGAGGTCTCTGAATGTCACCATAATTTAAATAATAAACATTAAAAAGACATATAGCTATGAGAAATGCAACTACAAGCTTTACAATAAAAATCAATTACAGATCAGCTGTGTGGCATGCAAAAAAAAAAAAAAAAAAGGACAACAAAAAAAGTGCAAAAAAGGACTTAAAAAAATGGTTTTTGAGAGCACAGAAACAGTTAATATAGTAATCGGGAAAAAGTGCATTTATCGTATAGGAAGCAAAAGATAACTCTATTGTATGCAAATTACAATAGGACTGGCCTTAAATGGATTTGCAGTAGGTTTGCAATGTATCATGCACAAGTCAAAGCAACATACTTGTCTACTTGCTCATCCTGGATGTACTGAAAAGGCCAGAAGCACTAACCTGAGAAAGTGGCACATTGCTATCACAGTGCAACAAGATTATTGAAGTAAAAGCAAAAAATAGAATAACCCAACAAACTGAATAAAATCACAGAAAATCTGTTCTAGTCGATCTCTTCTGTACAGGTGACAGATGATGTGTCAGCCTATGTGTGTACCTACAGGTTTTGCAGTCTCTCCATCCTCGCTCCTCTTCTTCAAATAGGTGATGAGACATGAAATTTTAGTGGCTGTGAAACCATGGTCAGACTATAGGATTTGCTACTTCTGTTGCAGTTTGGGCATTTTAGAAAACAGAATAAAACATGCTCAGAAGAACAAAGTAAAATATTTACTGCTGGCTGTTAAACTACATCCTTCAAGTTAAGGCTAATGTGCTTTCCAATGTGGGAACATTACCAAGGGGTCAGCATTACAGCATTAAAATTTTAGAAACCTGGACTCTCAGGAGCAGTGCAAGCAAAGGAACACAAATAGAGTGATGGAGCCACTGAACCACAAACAGTAGTTTTTAAGTGAAAAGTCATGCAAAGGTACAAGGGCCTCAGGTCTCTGGTGTAACAGGTACATCTACGTCTGCCTATCAACTCACTCAAGTGCTATTAAAGGCCGACCAATCCATCTGAGTGGGCCCATTTGCTCCTTGCAGGTACAAATGGCTATTTGCTGTACATATGCGATTACACACTCACTTCCTTTGCCCTATGCTAACAGCATGTAAAACAAAAAAGTGCCATTTTATGTACACAAAGGCACTTATCTGGGGCCCTTGGGCTCTGAATACAAAGCACTCTGAGTAGATTGATGGTACTGCGGTGGGGACAAACAGGAAATGGACAACTGTGTATTTCCCAGGTTAATAGCATAATGATTCTTTATTACTAAAAAACTTGTGCTCTTCACCACCTTTTGCTACTGATTCTTCCACAGTAGAAAAATATGATGTAATGGAAAGCTGCCAGCCTCTGTTTAGGCAAAGGATGAGACGCAAGGAGGGATTCTGGACTTGTTTTCTTATTGTTACTATCTTACTTCTTTGTAGTTTCTGTTATTGCTGATTTAAATCCGTGAACGCTCAATGAATTTCTTTGCTTAGCTTAGGCTCCAATACAAGAATGCCTCTGTAGCAAAAGTTGGATTCTATCCAGAGTTTACAACTCCTTTAAAAATACACTTAGATGTAATTAGCAAAAGCTTCGGTGACATATACACTGGATGGAATATTTCATCCGTGAACCTACAGGGATTGTGCCTGAATTGCATGCACCACGGCAGGTGCTGCGAGTTTCACTGCTTCTATCAGCTTAGATCCCTGGTGAAAACAACAGCAAAGCAATTCATTCAAAAAATAAAAACTCTCCAACAATAAACTCTCCAACAATTCCTCCCTCCTTCTCTCCTACAAGCAAATAGTCTTTTTCTCTTCAGAAAATTAATCTACACAGAAAAGCATCAGGCCTGTTAAGAGTGTCACTCCACATAAAGAGTATGATTTGTGCTAAGATGCAGGCTACACTTTTTTAAAGGATGATGCATTCATACACCTTGCCGTGCAGAGAGAATTTTTGTCTCACTCTCCATCAAACGCATTTGTTACTTAAATGAAGTAGCAGTGTGAAAGTACTCTCAGAAATATTTGCATATCTTCACCAAAAACACCAACATCATCCCCCTGCCAGGCAGCATTAATAAGACTAGCAATGTAATCTCATGATTTGTACTTTTTATTGCCCCTCGGTGACTCACAGTCCAAACATTCAGGTAGTTCTCAGCATCTTGAAATTTGGCTTTGTGTTAATTTTTGAACAATATCTGCCATTTTACACCTCAGAGCTCAGACAAGGCAGCACAGTAGTTGGTGTACAGATGTGACAGAATGTTTTTATTCCAGAAAAAAGCTCCCTGTTTTTGACGCACTGGAAAATGTACAGCCAGAGAACGCTTGAGGCGAAGATGCCACACCAGCCTTACATCTGTCTGCTTTCATTTGTCTACAACTGTGCTTATAGATAAAACAAGCCTTCCAGATGTCATCACAAGCAGCGTTCATATGCTGACTTCACTGAGATGCTATTGTTTGCTGCCAGCATAACAGAGTTGTAAAACTAAAATATTTAAACTCTGTGCTACTCAACACAACTTTGAATGTCACACAGGATCTTATTTCAGGATTAATTAATGTACACCCCAATAAAATAATCATGTGTTAAAAAACAAAGCTAGCAGGGCATATACAGTATGCTGCCCTTTTTCTTTCCTTTTTCTTTTCTTTTTTTTTTTTTTTTTAAAGACACTGCTCTGATTCCAGGAAACACAGTGGAGCTGAAGAAGTTGCCAGTAAGGGAAAAAAACATACAGCATATGTTTCAAGAGAAGGGGTGAACATAACTATACAGCATGTGATAACATTTTCCACATTTCACATATGTTCAACTGTCCCAATTTTGTTGAAGGATTGTTACTGAAAACTAGGAGATATATTTTAGAGGTGTATCTTGGTCTGCAGTGATTGTCACCATATCTTTATTATAGCTGATAGCAAGTAATGAACATTATTGCAGAATTCATAGGTTTTCCTATACCATTTCCCTTTGACCCACTGTGGTATCATTAATGACTTAAAATCACAGGAGTGCAAAAGACTTCTCCAGCTGACCATCCTGCTATGGAATTTCTGGTCACTTATAATGATTATTATTTTTTAAATTCTTCTAGCTGTTTCTGTAGAAGACAAGCAGATATTTTCCACTCCGGGTATTTCTTATGTCTAAATCTGACTCTTGAAACTACTTTTTGTTGTTGTTTTTGAGTAATTTGAAATTAACCAGAGAAAGCAAACTTGGAAAGCACCTCTGTTTCAATTCTAGATATTTCTTAATATGAATGGATTTACAATCTAGAAATGATAAACATTCCATTTGTGTCCTTTTGTGAAAAATATCCTACTGAAACACTGCTTAAAGTATTCCTATCATGCCATATGGAAAATATTCAGTTATCTCTATATTAATAGTTTTTATTTCTGAAAGTTTTGAATTACTAATTCTTAGATAAGTATGGTAGGCTGTAAACATCCCCAGGAATTTTTAAGAAATTGCTTTGGTAGACATCAAGTTTCCAAGGAGTGACCAAGTATGGACTATACAAACTGAGACAGGAAAATTCCTAATTTGTGATAAAGACTATAGAGGCTTAATCTTACATTTACAGGGTTTGTGGTACAAAATGCAAATAGCTTTTAGTAGCTGATAGGTTGCAACAGAAAGTGAACTCTAAAGCTTAACTGAAGATTTCTTATAATTTCTGTCAGGTTTTACTCATGCTGCATGAGGCCACATCTGCAACCTGGATAAAGCCCTTAGAGAATACTTTCCCATAACATTTAACAGATATACTCTTCCTACTGGAATTTCAAATAGTGAGGGAAATCACAGGGAATTACGTGTAAAAATTGTATTGTGCATTCTTAGCTGATCTGCTGAAGGGTGAACACAACCACACACCTCATGACTAATCACGATAAGCATTATATTTCCTTCTCACTTTTTTTAATGTTCTTTTCAAGAAAACCTAGAACAATAATTTGATTAAACAACAAAAGCAACTGAGAGCTCACTTGTTTCCATTAACAAAAAAATTAACAAGTATGTAAATAAAATCCAATTTGTTATGATAAAAGAGTGAAAAGTCATTTATTTACATCAGTGCTGTTAAAATATTGTAGCCATGATGCTAGAAGCATATACAACTTAAAATGTCTAAATCGATCTAAATACACATATTTGAGGGTAAAGACACTAAGAAACTTTGCCAGAAAACAGAGCGCCATATGCACTGCAGAACTTTGCCAACTCATCCACTAACAGTGAAACACATCTTGCTACTTGTCATCCACTTGTACTTCAAAAGGACCTGGAGCATGCAGCTCTCGTTCCTTCCCAAACCCTAGAGCTAATTCAGTTTACTGTCTGGGATACCTTATGACTATTTTATTTAACTGCAACAGAAAATGTATACTATGGATTATATAGCAAGCCATCAAATTTCAATCATTTCAAATTCCAAAGTTTCTTAAGGTGGTAACTGCAAATAAAATAAATACATTTCTTATGCATAGAAATATATAGATCCACATCCACATATATACTTACACATGGAATCTGGAGGAAAAGCTGCTTTTGAATAAACTGTGAATTACTTGACCTTTTCTTGTAATAAATAGGTCTTATTTGAAGACAGCATATGCCACTTCCTCTACACTTTAGAGTAAAATCTGATCAGGTCATCTAGACTAATCATTTATAACCTACATATTCTGTTCGTTTACTGCTTGATCCGTTGGACCAGAACTGGACACAATGATCCCACGTCAGCCTACTCAATTTCGTTTCAAACACAAAGCACTGCCTTGTAATCCTAAGCAGCAGTATATCTGATTATGGAGAGTAATAGAAGGACCTGTATTAAGTTTTTAACACCTGCTAGATGTTCTCCCCAGCTAACAATTTTAAATTTCACTTTTTGGGAGTCATAGTGATCTTGGGAGCTACGTGAGTCAGTAATTGGCCCTTCTTAAAACTAAATTTCAATGTTATTAAGTAGCATTTGATCCAAAGAAGAGATCCTGCTCCTCTTACAGGGACCAAATGACAGCCAGTTTACTTGGTACTGTAGTTTACCAGAGCAGGCAACTCAGCCTGACATGTGCTCCCTCTCACCATTCTTGGTAGGATAGGGAGAAAAAAAATGAAAAGAAAAACTCTTGGGTTGAGATAAAATATACACACATACACACACACACACACACACATATATGTATATACACAATACATATGTGTATGTACATATAAAAATACCCAGACAATCCCTGAGCACCAGTTGCCCCCACAAGACAGCTCCCCTGAGTTTATAGTTCAGAATGATGCCAAATAATATGGGACATCCCTTTGGCCACTTTGGGTCAGCTGTCCTGGTTCTGCCCCCTCCCGGTTTCTTGTGATTCCCAGACCTCTTGTTGGCATGACATCGCATTTTGATTACTATTTTATGTAAAAACAAAAGACAAGAACAGAAACTGTCAGAGATTTGAATATGCCTTAATTTAGGGGCTTCAGCCTTTATAATACTGAATAGAATTTAAATTTTTAACTGTATGCTTCTGAAGATGAAACTTGAATTCTAACTTGAGCTTTTCTGAAAACACTAATAAGGGACTCATTTGCACATGCATTCACAAATACCTATATCTAATTAGTGGACTGTACCTGTGAACTAAAAACTTAAGGGTGAAAAGAATTATACCTCTTAGGTTTAATGGGCATCTTGCAAGAGAAAGAAAGGAATAAAAGACAGACAAAGTCGATCTAGAAACTCTGGAAAGAAATTCATACTTTTCCTGTCACATAACACAGAATTAGATATACTTCTACGGTGTTTGACCGCTACCCACATGTGCATTTGTCATTACTCTTGCTTGTAATCTATGCAGTACAGGTACCTTCAGGTATCACTCCTAATCAAAAACAGAATGCACTCACTCTCCCCTATTATATTATCAGGAGCAGTTGTGCTGCTGAAAAAATCATGCACCTGGGAGCTCTGATGCAGTACCACTCCTATCCATGTCTATTAATGTTCCCTCTGGTCCATGAAACAGAATCTGTTGTTACTGTAAAAGTTCTGACCTAAAAGTACAAGAATCCCCATGGTTACACTTCTTACATCTGGTTCATCTAGTCAGTGGACCAGCATATTCACAGGCTGTCTTGACTTGCAGTTTTTAATGCTTTATCTTATGGTTTCTAATAAAATCTGTCACACTCTTGATGACCTGTGTTCTTCTGTGAATGAATGCCCGTAAGAATATGAAGGTGTGTTCTGTAGTTTCACTGAAATAGTTTGCAGAATGCAAAGTCCATGCTGGAGCCACAATGTCTTTTCACTGCACCTTGCCTGAAACAGTCATATCTTTTCTGGAGCTGATTTCACTTAAGCCCTTTGAAAATAAACAATTCCCAAAAGCACTCAAGATTTCCCTGAGGACTTTGTCAAGCTTCGTGCTTCATAGGTTTCCACTCCTTTGCTGTAAGGCTAATGCATTTTAGGGATGTTTGCTCTGATGCAAAGCTAACTTAGGAGTAAAAATAAACTGCTAGCATTTTCAATACTGTTGGAAGGGAAAGAATGCCAAGTGCTAAACTTAAATTACCAGACTTGGTAGCAGATCCTTAATAACCTTCTCTTTCGAAAATTTTTGCTGTCTCAGAGGAGAAGACATTCAGATAGAGTACAATGAACATTCAATCGCTTAAAAAAGCAACAAAATCCCCAAACAGCCTGACATGAAGGAAAAATAATAATTGTATGGGAGAAGATGATGGCGGTCCATTTTCAGTCTGATGCGTGAAACTAGAAGTGAATCATTGTAACTATTACTGTATGTTTATTACTCACAAGCTATCCTGCTTATCCTTTGTGAACACTAGGAGCTACATTCAGCTTGTTTCAGATGTGTCTGTCTCCAGAAAATTTTAACTAGTGTTTGGATAAACCAATATGATTTTTTTTCTTTAAGTATCTAGAAACAAATGTATTTTTACATAGAATTTAATCTGCACGATCAGCAATCTTCTGAATAAAGAATACATCATTATCTTAGCATGTCTTCTTATATGTAAAATAATTATTTATTTTTCAATTCTGCTCAGTAGACAGAGCATTCATGTTACTGAAATGTTAGTACTTCATAATGCAAATGGAACTCCATAATCTGTATTGGAAGACAATTTTTTTTTTTTTTTTAATAACCCAATTTCACATTTCAGAATTTCTCATGTATGTTTTATAAAAATGTATGAGAGACCTAAAAACCATGCAGAGCCATAACTTCGAGCTGGCTCATTTGTTTCCATTTTATTACAGTAGTACATGGTGGGTACCTAGCTCTTCACAGAAAGTAGCACATTAAATCTTTATTCTAATCTGTTTTAACAGAACTATATTAATAGTTTAATACTATTTTGTCGAAGTGATGGAATACCATTCAAATAAGACCAAAGACTGCACTGAACCCCAGCAGAGAATAATCCTGAAAAAAAGACACCAACAGTATTACTTCAAGCAATCATCAAAAATAATGCTTCCTCTTTCTTGATAGCTCAGCCCTTGCATTCTATTTATTTCTCGTTCTTTAGATGAACTCCTAACTATTGCTTAGTCTGAAGGCCACCATGCACATATAAAACACATTGTTTATATTGATATCCTGTATTTTTGACAGACTAAGTTTATATTTGGGGGCCTGTAATGAGGATATTGACAATTTCACAAAAAAACTCTCAAGTTTCTTGGGTATGTCTCAGAAGAAAGCTGAAAGAAAGGAAATAATTCCAGTAGATTATAGCTTCGTGCTATAGCTTAGATATAATGGAAATTAATTCAAGTTCTTTGTACTCTCTGTGTCACAGCACTATCCAATCCTTCTAGCCACGGGGAGGATGAACAGCAAGGATCCAAAATTGTTCAGGGTTTGTCTCCTTTTCATTGTCTACTGAAAAGAAACACTTCTGCTCTCTCACTGACTAAGCATGAATTTTATATATTGAAAGCATGTCCATTTCAACCAATTTAAATAAAATGGGGACTATTACATCATCTGCATGGTTCTGTATGCCAAAATGATGAAACAAAGAACACAGAAGTCTCTGCTCTATGCTGTCAGTAGCGTCTCATTAGCAGTCCTTATTCTCCAGCTATTTCCCCAAATACCTGATACTTCTTAAGTTCCTCTGGTACTCGGGGAGACTAAAGGAGCATTAAGAGAAAAGAGAAATAAGAACTAAGGCTAAGTTAACTTCTGCAGAACACAGACCTCTTTCTAAACCATATGAGAAAGACAGCATCTGCTGTGAATCAGTTTTCCAACACAATAAAACAGGAGGCACTTCTTTCAGAGCAGCCCTCATAAAGAAACCACTGAAAATTGAAGTGCCCTTGAGGCCCGGACAGTAGTTTCCCACTCTTGGCCTGAGTGACTTAACAATGCAGGTACTTGACAGCACAGTATAGGCTTGTGGGAAATAAGAAGAAAGCATTTATCAGTATTCCTTTTCACCATGTCTCCTTTGAAATTTTATTTAGGAAACAAAGGTGATTGGAGTGGCCGTTGTTACTCTCTTGACCATTCTGAAAAGGCTACAAAAAGGGTGCCAACCTTGTCTTAGGCTCATGTAACTTTTCTGGTATCCATGAACTTTCAGAAGCGGCTATTAGATGTACAAGCAGCATGAAGGTCCAAGAGGTCTTGTGGGAACAATTTTCTGGGACCATTTCTAGTCTTAGTGTTCAGTTTCACTGGAAAGATGCTCGATATGCAAGTAAAGAGTTCCCAAGATGCCTTGAAATCTTCACATACATAAAGGTGGAATTTCACCGAGATTGCACTTAATTGATTTTTTTTGTGTGTGATTTTTTTTTTTTTTTGGTCTTTCTGATGTTTGATGTTCTGAAAATTTTGTGGCTACATTTCTAGGCTACAGCTCCTATGCCACGACACTGTTTATCTACTGCATTTCTGCAGAATTTTTCCCTTCACCTGTGGTCCATTAATCCAGATTAGCAAATGCATAATCTGTCTCTCACTTACTACACAGGTTTCTCTCTGTCACCAAATAAGATAGTTATATGCACTGGCATAAAAGTAGGCAAAAAGAAGAGGCTATGTCTGTAACATACCAGTAGAAGCTGTTTTAACTGGAAGCATCCATTGGTCAAAAATTCACCTCAATTCTCTTACCAAGAGCCGAGCTATCCACATATTGAATAAACTTTGTTTATTAAGCAATTATTCATATTTTCAAATATATAACATCTTTTGGTGTTTAGGAGATTTTAGGAAAAGTGTTGCTGCACTTCTCAGGGCTGTTTGCTATTAAATTTTAATCACTGAAAAGACTGACTTCATTACTGGAGATAATGTATAGAGAAACTGAAAGTATGTCTTGTCTGCCTCGTGTTGGACAAAGTGTCAGGGCTTGTATGCTAGAGATATGACTACAGCTGTCAGTCTTTCAAAGACAGGTAGCATTTTCAGGTGTTTAATTTTTATAATGAAAAATTTGGATGTTCTCCATATCAAAGCAGCCCATATGTAAGGCTATTCTAGGAGTTTAAGTATTAATGATTGTTAAAATAGTTGTCAGTTTTATCATGTTGTGTTTCATATCACTGTTAAGCTTTGCAAGACAAATATTCATTATTTTTTCGCTCAGGTTTCTTTTTTTTTTTGTGGAAAGTCTTGATTTTAAAAGGTTTTATTTTTAAAATGTTCTTTTTGAACAATTTGATCTACTGTATAACACAGAAATTCATTACTGGTATAAATTCTTTAATGTAGAATTTAATGTGCTTAGCTGAAGATAAAAGTAATATTTTAGCCTTTTTTTTTTGCATTTTTTTCTTTAAAAATTTCCTTTGAATTCTTCTTTTTTTCCCCTGTAACATGTCTCATTCCCTTTGTATGTTACAGGTTTTCATGATTCAAGGGTTAAAAAGTCAACCTGAGGTCTATAAATCAGAAGACAGTTTTACTTATCAGAGTGCTGTTTTTCACCTCAATAGACTGTTGGTTCTGTTACTGGTGCCAGGCTCTGCCTTATCACTTAACCATCAGCCCTGCATAGTGGAATGCTCTTTATTTGGATTATTTACTTCTACTATAAACAAAGATTAGAGCAAAAATTTCAACTACGGGGCCCAACACTGTCAAACAGTTGCTGGAAAATCACTGTCATGTGTTGTATAAAGTTGCTTGCTTTTCAAAACCACAACTGGCAATCAGTACTGGAGAATTTCACACATGGTAAGAATGATGAGTAAATGACCTGGACTTCTACGTCTACAAAACCTTGTTTTAAAACTGAGAAGCCAGTTATCAAATGTAACACAAGGTGAATGTCATATCTGAGTGCTGCTCTGGAAGTAATGCCTCCTATTTTGTGATGTTAACCTACAACATCCGAAGCAGATGTTGGTATGGCAGTAGAGGTTGAACCTTCCTGCCATCATTCCATTACAAGTGTTGCTGTGTGAAAGACAGCAGCAGAGGGGCAGTCTGACACAAGGACAAGGACATGGAAGTGTGTATGAAGCAAAAGTGTGTAATTGGATTCTTCCATGCAAAAAAATTGCACGCATTCATATCCATCAGTGCTTGCTTAAGGTTTACAGACACCAAGCAGTGCATGTGAACACAGTGAGGCAGTAGGTGGTGCATTTCAGCACAGTGGGTCACCTCCACTGGTGCAGATTGTTATGAGTGCAGTATGCAGGCACTTGCTCATGGCTGGCAAAAATTCATGGCTAATGGTAGTGGCTATAAAAAAAATAGTTTTCTGTAACAGAGAATTTGCTCTATCACATAGTGTTTATGTGTTGTTTGTATCTATTATACTTTCCATGGAAATAAATAGGAGGCAGTACTTTTGGAGTGATCTATGTGGTTCATTAATCAGTTCAGGAGACTCTTATTCAAAGAATTTTAAATACAAAAAATTCATATTATAGAACATTATTTCAGTGATCATTAATATTTAAACTACTAAAATCTCCTGACCAAAATGCTATCTGGAGAATATCCAGATTTTCCATTACAAAACTTAACCACCTAAAAATGCGACGTCCCTTTTAAGAATGCTTGTCATCAGCTTTTTGAGTATCTGCATACGGATGTTCTTCTATGAAATATAAAAAGTTAATACTAGTTACAAATTTCCTTTTCTGAAGAGAGGAAAAGGGAGATTTTGACTCTACGGTTTTCTTGGAAGAATCAGAAAGTATTAAATTATTTGTAAAATGGTCAGTTGTATGTGATTTTGGTTATGTATAGCAATATATATGCATTATTATTGTCTCCCAACAGTCAGCTAAGCATAATAACTTCTCTCTTTTTCATGCAATCAAATTAAAAATACAGTCATTAGTAGGGCAATACACATAAAGCCTGTGAATTCTTTTAAGTCCATGAACCTGGCTGTTACAGTGAGCATTTTATTAAATAATTTAATTTTACATCACAATAAGAAAGTTCTTTCACTACAGAGGGATGATTAAGTTGTATGTCCACACACTTAAAACACTACCAGACAAGATAATGCATCTCTGAAGAGTTATCTACTCTGGACTTGAAATTTCATCTGTTAAGTACAGAACTAACACGCAAGGACACTAGCTCCTATATTCTGAGCAAGGAAGAAAGTAATACAGAATTATTCGACCCAGCTGCTATGCTGTTTTTAAAAAGTGCAAAACTTCTTAATAGGGAATGTTTTCTGTTCTCACGTTCTGTTATCTCAAAACCTCAATTTTCAATTATTTTTAAATCATTAAAAAACAAAAACAAAAATACTGTTGAAGAGCCCAGAACCACACAGATATTTAGGATACCTACTTAACTGTACATGAACAAGGTACCTGAAAAATTTGCTACTATACTGAATGATTAAATAACATATCATATTTGTCAGAAATCACAATAAAGGCATTATAATAGCACAAACTTCCACTTGAACAGAAATACTGCTGTTTACCTAAAATTGAACTTCTTTTGCTTTTGTTTAAGCAAAAAATTAGAGGAGTTCTGAAAGCTATCTGACAGGTTTTTTGTAGTGATTGTGATTAAATAGTCCAGCAAAAGTGACAGGAAAAAGAAGGAATGAAGGAAGGGAGGGAGGAATGGAAGAGAGAAAGAGAGAGAAAGAGAGGTATGAGGAATGGGGAAATAAAGAAAAAGAGTATTAATAGAAAAAACTGAAAAACAGTGGTATTTAGTTGATGTAAAGTAAAAGGACTGTTTGTGCCCGGTACTTTGGAATAAATTGTTCAGGAACAGTTCATCCACTTGAAAGTCTGAGTCATATAATGCTGCCCAGGTCAGTGAGACCTCTGGTGATCAAGTCAGCAAGTATACCAGCCATACAAGCTGAACTGTCCTGGAAGTGTAGACCCTACAAACCCTTTTATTTACATATAATACGGAACACCCAACTTATTTTGTTATAATGCTTCTACGACACTGCTTCCTTATTACTCTCCTGAACCCAAATGGTTTCAAAGACTTATCATGATATTATGAAATAAAACATACGAGCTCTCACACTCAGCTGATACAAACAATAACAGTTATAACTTTGAAAGTGATCATAAAATAAAGATCTTATAATCTTCAGATAAGCATTTGTTTCATTTGCCTTCTTTGAGACCATTTGTGCCAAGCTTCCTCCCCAAGCCACCAGGCTGATTAGAAGTCAAAGCAGTAGTAAAATGCTCATAATCTACAGTTAACTGATTTCTCATGATTGCTTGAAGTTCCTTGTGCCGTTGCAGAAACCAGATGTAATATTGTCAAGGTGCAATGTAAGCCTGTTTGCAGATGCTTTGCAGCTACATTCTAGAACTCCCTAAAGTTTTAATCTGAATTGAAGGTGCACCAGCCTAATGTGAGTGGGATTGAAGAGGTAGTTCTCTTCAGTTGCTCCTTCTAGTAGCCAGGAAGAGGAATGTATGGATGCATTAGAGAAAAGAGAAAATACTCTTGGCAAATACAGAGACTAGAAGTCAGACTTACACCTTTAACAGGAAGAAAATAACACTGGAAAAGGAGACTGTAGAATGATCAGTAAATTTAGTTAGAGATTTAGCATATGGTTTGCAAAATAGATATGTTAAAGGAGAAGATGACAGAGAAAGGATAGCAATTAAGCTCTAAAGGAAAAAAAAAAATCTACATTCTTGGATCTGAAGATTCCTGCTCAACAAATGGATTGTAAGGAAAAGAATTTCCTGTGCCTCCTCCTTTAAAAAAGGCAGTATCTCTATTATGGGGATATTAATCCTGCATACAGTCAAACACTCACTCCTAGCATTTCACCCCTGATAAGGTTTTTGATGGAACTTCAGGTTGTTCCTGGTGTGTCTGCTCCTTCCTCTGCAATTCAGGTAAGTACTTCTTCATAACATCACTTTCTGGGATCAAGGTGAGATATTTAGAGTGGAATTCCTCTCTCCTAACACACAGCATAAACAACTTGGTGGGTTAGAGTCTTGCTCAAGCTGGTACAGAGAATGTAGCATGTCTAGATCATCACTCTGATCATCACTTTATAAATCTGCTGCATGATGAGAGAATGCTCATCAGGAAGGACTCATTTCCTTCCCATGCAGGACAAGAACTCTATGTGAAAAAGTCCATTTTGAATAGCTATCACGTTTATCTGCAATCAGGCAAGCTGAACTGCACGATTTAGAATGGAATGAGAAGGAGCATTAAATGTTCACGACTGACATCAAAACCAACTATGAAACAACTAAATCTTGCACGATGCTTGAAAAACTGGCAAAAGAAATGCCAAAAGAAGTGATACAAATGTTTAACTTTTTTAAGATATCTTGTAAGGTTCTTTTCAGCACCTACAGAGTAGGATTATATTGGGAAGCAGAAGATTCCCCAGAATCATTCACTAGGCAGTAAGGACAAAATAAATACTGAGAAGCCCTTGCTGGAGTAACAATCAAATCAAAGCAAAACAAGCAAAAAAATCCACTAAAAACAAACAAACAAAAACCACAAACAAACAACAAACAAACAAACCCCAACTCCAACCAAACAGAAAAATGAACAAAAATAACAAAAACAATCAAACAAAAGAACTCACCTCAACCACCATTTGCTCAAGGAATCATGAAATGTACCACGTATGTACATACCCTATAGCACTGAATTAGAGTCAACACGCAATCTCAGCTACAGAATTTCCTGGCTACAGAGTATCTTACAACTTGAATATCATTTAATTGTGCTTTGCATGAAATATACTGCAGAAGCTGTGTATATATGACATCCAAGGATAGGTTGAAGGTTTAATCTGAAGTATGAAGAAGAATAAAAATTTCAAGAAAATGCAATTAGCAGCCCAAACAAATTTTGTTTCCAAGAAACTTCAACGTATTGTGGTTCCTCCTCCAGTGTTATTTATGTCACCCCAATCAGCCTGTGTGCTATTGAATCAAAATAATTTAGTTTGCGAAATTTTAACATAAGGGGATACTTGTATGCATGTTTGTGATGCCTAAGCCACTGTTGGGAAGTGGTTTTCAGGAATCAACATATGTAGCTTTCCGAAGTCCTTGCCTATTCTCTTTGTCTTCTAGCATATTCTATTATCTCTGAAAATAAGATAATTAGAACACTCAAAAGCTAAGAACTAATGAGATTTAAAAACATGAAAGTTCCTCATCAACCTTCTAAAAACGCTTTTCTGCTAACGAAAAAGACACTCCTTTTTCTTGATCCCAAATTCCTTCATCTTCAACATTTTATAATAATTCCTTTCTCTCTGCTTTTTTTTTTCTTCTTTTTTTCTTTTTTTTTCCTGAAAAAAATTCATCATCTTGTTTCCCAAATATGGTCACCTCAAATTATCTTTGAATTATTAGAAAATACATTTATCTGGTAAAACAGGAACCTTATTCTTCTAAATTCCTGCTTTCTTAGGCCATATATTCATAGATTTCCCTACTCTAATAGTCTAACTACAAAGACGAGAGGGGCTACTAGCTATTATTTATTTATGTTACTTATTTACCAAGAAAGCTCAGTAACTTATTAACTTCCTTTCACCTTCTCAAGCAAAAACGGTATCCAGTACTTCTCTCCCATTCCACCTCTCTTCATCTTTTGCAGAAACAAAAACTCCAGGTGAAATATTGACTGTTTGTAATAAACACAGTTTATGCATAAAAACACAACTTCATTTTATTATTCACTCAAATTATTGGGAAAATATTATTAATTGCTTGATTTTTACATGGAACTCGGTTCTTGACATCAGTTAAATGTTTAGCTTTTGCTGTAAAAAAAACACAAACAAAACACCAAAACAAACAAAACAAAAAAACGGGAATTATTTGAACAACTTCTAGGATAGAATTCACAGCTTCATACACTGCAAAAACTATGCAGGATTCTCCTGGTAAATCTGTGACCCCACACAGCCTCTAGGGACAAGAAAAAAAAAAAAAAAAAGGAAAAAAGAAAAGTAAGTCTGCATCTCCTGAGGTATGGAGAAGGGAGTCGATGAACACATGTAACTAGGGCTTTGCAGAAACACACTGGAAGGATTACTGGTGGATATACAAAAAAGAATTCATGGCAAAGGCAGTATGCAAAGACAGGCAGAAAGACAGTAATTGGGAAAGGTTTAGGCAGGTGAAGAAAGATAACTTTAGAGAAAGCAAGTGAAAGAACCTTGCAGAAGGTTCTGAGAACTTATGGCATATCAGAAGACTCATTAATAGTCAAGTATGCTGTTTTTTTCAGTATACGCTAAAGGAAGTAACTGAGAAGATAGAGAAATTCAGCCGGTTTGGACATCCACTCATGAGTGGAGGGCCCAAAACTTAAGTTACTGACTCATCCCACATGCACACCTTTGCCACCACACAATATTATCTTGGTGCTTCTACTCTTTGGGCTCTTTCATTTAGGAGAGACATTGCAAACATCACTATACCAAAGTGAAGGAGAGTATGATTTCAGGAGGTCACAACACTGGGCTTTTTCCTGGGGATGTAACACTGTTAAGACTCCCTGACACATGCATAATTATTTATATGTAAAGGAAAACTGCTAAAAATGACTGTTGAAGAATCACTCCTGAATGTCCGAAAGCACTGGTGAGAAAGATTTTTAAAAAAATTGAAAAGCTTCAATTCTAGACACTGCAGGAAACTTTTTTTCCAAACTGAAGCATTCAACTTCTTGAAGCTCATTTGTACTCTTAGGAGAAACTGAAACACAAAGATGTGCTCAAAGCCTATCTTCCTCACCATGAGGCCAAATCAGCTTGATTCTCATCTTGTGCTAATTTTACATTAATGGAGCTTGATTGATTTCAGTAACACTTTCCTTCCACACTGGAACAACTACTATTGTTTATTCTGACTCAAAACAAAACCAAGAAATCCTTACACTGAGATGCCCAACTGAAGCAGTATTTACTATTATTGGCCACAGAGTAAATGAGTTCCTCTGGATGAATTTTGATCTCCACTGCTTCGGCACAAGCTCAAGAATGTCGAAACACAGTGAAATGTAAAATCAACATATGGTTGGAAACACCAAAATTTTTTTAAACTGTTCTTTAAGGGTAATTAAGATCTGCTGCAGTGGTGGTGGAAAAGATCCAGCACAATGTACTGCTATTTAATAGCGACGTTTAGTTAATTTACATTCTCCATTTGGGTTTTGCTCTAACTTGCACCTTTATTATATGACCTTTATTCTGGATGGCCTCTCAGGTATCATATACAACAGGTACTTCCATGCCATCACTTCAAATACAAGCCAATTGACTTCTTTGCTGAATTTGAAACTGTTTTTTTTTTTACCTCTGCGAAGTTTCAAATAAAAGCAGCAATTCTGTAACACTGTGAGTCCGCTGGATGCAGTGTCAGTTTCTAACTTTTATTCTCAGGGAGATGGCACAGCCTATTTTTTGCTTAGGAAAAAAAATTTAGCATTGGCACAGTTAAAACATTCTCCAAACATGTGCAGCAAGAAAAGCAGCAAAAATAAATGCATCAGACAGAGCACAGCTATCAGAATCACTAGCTTTTTGCAGAATTCTTATGTCAACAGTCCTAGTAAACAAGTGTTAATATTTCTAGTGGAGGAATCATCCATGGGGAATTCAATGTAGTTAGCTGCACAGAGCACAGAATCAGATCGGAGAGGGAATTTTGTCAGCTCCTGCATGTTGGCAGTATGTGGCTGTCAGAAGTGTGAAATGGAGCTGCTTCAAAGCTGAGTAGGCTGTGACCTGAGCGCCGCACATCCATGCGCTCAGTGTGAGAGGATCAATGACAGCATTTGCTGGGCTCTAGTCATCTCCTCTGCTAATGAAAGCAGTCCTGAAAGGCATAATGCAGGGCCTCTAGGCAGCCTACAGCCTAGCATTAGCAGAGTTTGTTATAAGCTTGGCCGGTGAGTGCACTGAGTACCAAAGACCCCCCTCCTTTATTGCTCTACCCGACCAACTCCCCCTGGCTGTCTGTTTAGTGTCACTCAGCTGGGATGGATCCCGTTAAAGATCTGACGCTTAGCAAGGACTCAGAGGTGTCTGGAACGCCTGCCTCTAATCATAAACACCACAGCTGGCAATGATGTGGTCGGGAAAAAAAATCACCTTGATCCAGCAGCACACATTCTCTTTGATGTTTCTGCAGTGAGTTCACTGCCCAGAGAGAAAGGTACTGCTTAAAAAAAAAAATAATCAGGCTTCACATTCTCAAATCATAACCATATGACTCTCAGTTCCAGTCTTAAAAAAAAAACATCGCAGCCCAATCCCAGGAAAACACAACATTTTGTTCTGAGAAACTCAGGGAAGAAGCATCTGACAATGATAACATGAAACAGGTTTGGAAGATAATGGCAGTTTGGGAAGAAAACATTTCCAAAAAATTCAGACTGCCACTACCAAAAATGGAAGAAGCCTTCTGCCAAAGATTGCAAACTGTGGTGACCTTAAGCAAAAGACTGTAGCTGATTCAAGGGAAAAATGAAAACTTTTCAAAGACAACATTGCTTGTGCTCTGCCACTGTTTATAAGTGCCTTATGCCCTCTTGCCTTTCGGGGTGGCCTGGTAAACACAAGAGCTCCTCTGTATTTTCCAGTCCTCTGCCACAAAATTCTGTTAAATATTCAACTCTCTGAACATGTTTTTTGATTTTTTTTTTTTTAACCCTAAGAGGTTACAAAGAGAACTGAGAATTCAGTGCAAAAGGCTTATTTCTTTCCTTACTTGTTATCTTCCCCAGTGCTGTACACACGGTGATCAAATATCCAATTTTGAATTGGATATTTGAAATATTTTTCTTTATTTTCATACTTTTTATTTATTCATAGAAAAACAGTACTTTCTTATTGCAATGATTTCCTTCTAGGCAAGAAAGGTTACAGATAAAATTTCCTAAAAATCTGAGAAGACTGTGTTACACAGTCCATGCATATCTGTATTGCTGTCTCCATCTTCTACGCCATCCTTTAGTCATATGCTAACACTGATGAAGAGCCTGATTCAAAAAATCTTACTGCCATGTAAAGCATGATCTTGTTTTCATTATTCAAAGCAAGAGAGCATTACAGTCAATAATGAAGTCCTCCTCAAGGCTACATGAAGAAAATGACATACTAGACGTACTGTCTAAGCAGAGATTTATCTTCTCAAGGCATAAAGAAAAACTTGGAACTAGCTTTGAATATCACATCTGAGAAGGTAACTTCAAATTTTACTGCTCTTTTCACATTTCAAACCTGGCATTTATACATGCAATACCAACAGCTGGCATAGAAGCAATGAAAAATTAGTCATTTTGGGGGTACTCAAGCATATTCTTTGCCTTTCTGGATATTCTTTCAAAATGTCTTTTTTCATGATTTCACACTACCCGCAGATTTATTACTGCGGTCTTTGTTTCCCAGATCAGCAGATCAGGTTCAGCCCCTCAGAATCAGAAACTACACTAGCATCTTTTCCTGAACAGAAAAACTAAAGCTGATTGTATAATTTCATTACCTTTATAATAAAGTGCACTATATGTAACTGTAGCTCAAATTGATCAGAGCTGTCCTGACACAACTAAAGCAGAGAAGTGACATACTGTATACAAAACACAGAGCTCAAGAGTGAGCGTAAACTGAACTACCATGTCATGGCTGGAAAATCTGGAAGCTGTATTCCAAACCCATGTGAGGCTTCACAGGCTTCTTGTGCTGACAGCTTTCCCTGCAATTCCACCAAATGCTGCGGATTCAGATAAGACTCAGATTTATTAAGTTTATGTACTGTTCTGCAGTGGTGTGTGTGTTTGTGTGTGTGTGTGAAGGAGAGGCTAGCTCAGCCAGGCTGTGAAACATCAGCCATTTACATACCCCTATATGGCAATTTTTTCTCTTACACTGTGTATAAGCAAAGTGCAATTAAATAATAGCCAAGATCTGCAGCCCTAATGACATCTAAAATGATACAAGGAAGTGGTGTCCATGAGCACCAATGTCTTATTTCCAAATGGCAAGAATTAAAATCAGTACCAGATAACTGTTACTCATGTACTGTCACTAGCACAGGTTAAAAAAAAAAAAAAAAGATTTGAAAATTAGGAAAATCCTGTTTCTCAGGCCTCATGGAGAATTATGGATTTTACTGCAATGGCATGTACAAAGCTCATTTGTTTACCTGTGTGTATGTGAGGGTTGAGAAGGTGTGAGTCAAGATACACATCCCAATTTTCAAAGGAAAATCAGAGCCAGTTATGGTTCTCTATGGCAACCTCACTATGAATAATTCTAAACTTACTGGCAAAGCCTATTACCTGTGATAATTCCCCCTTTTTCCCTGTTCTTACACTGCTGTAAAATATCAGAGGTGAAACCAATTAGAAATCAGTCTAATTGTGAGTATGGTTTTCACAAGAATATAAGTCTACCCCAAGGAATTTTTTTGCCTGCCATACTTAAACATGACAAAAACATTATAGAAACATTACTTATCACAAGCATCCCTCCAGTGAGAAGCATAGGAGAGTTGTCTAATAGATTTCCTTCATCTTCATTTTACAGATGAGATTTAAATGACTGGATGAGAGAACAGAAAAAACAGCCAAATGCCTCCCCGGGCACAAATGGATATACTTTGACGAAGTAAAAGATGTATTCCATTATGACCTCAACTTGACCAAGAAAAGAGCACTTACAGATAAGAGAAAAAAATTAAAAAATATTTGGTTCTAGAAGGGGCTGCTCCTGCTTACGCTGGAATAAGAGATTACATGACTGGATCTAAGGTGCAGGTTGTTTCCAAATGCTGCATTGCTGTGCACTGAAAATCAGTTCATCTTACACGTTCACCTAATGCTTACATGTTGCTTTAGCGCTGTGCTATTAAATATGGTCTGCTGCTTTAGAATGCTGATCATGATTCACATTCCCCTCAAATGTACATGGCACTGACTTGTTGCCTGACCTGACTTGCTGAGTGCCCGTGGTTCCTTGGAACTGGCCGGGCCAACATGCAGCACATGAGAGTGTTGCAAAGCTCCAACACTAGACAGCAGTTTAACCTGGAAGCAAACGCTTTGTAACTCTTAAGGGGCCACAGTCTGTGAATGCATTCAGCCCTTCGTTGCTGAACCGGCTCAATTCTGTGTTCAGACAGCTCACTCACAACATGACAGAGGAAGTAACACCTTGCACCAGCTCCCCGGGGACCCTTCCAGATGATCCAGGAGAGAAATTGACAGGCTACAAAGGCATTCTCGGATGAAGGGAGTCTAGCTGGTTATAAGGATGAGATGTGCAGGTCAAACTGAAGTCTTTGGGGAACAAAAAACTCGTATTTCCTGTCCCATTCTCCCATTAAAGAGAGCAACCCTCTCAAATTATTATGTCAAATTATTTTACTCCAGCCCTTTTATTTGTTTTACTTTTCTATCATATGCGGCTAAGCTTGATTTAAACTTAATTGCATGAGTGATTATAAATCATTTAATCTGGACACTTCAGCATGAGGCTGAAGTCAGATCTGTGCAGCTCCTTACCCACAAGAAGCCCTCTGTTTACTCATCACACTGCCGCTCACGTGGAAAAGTAACAGTTTCAGAACGGCATCAGAAATATCTCACTGTGACCCTCCTCCCACAGAACATTCTTTTTTTCTCTTACTTTTGAAACTGACTAACTCCACTTGTTTTGTTTCCCTGCTGGTTTTGGTATTCTCTTTGGGAAACCGATGGTTACTTTTCATATGTAGGAAGTCTTGATATCACCTTGCCTTGTGTCTGTTCTCAGGCTTCTGTCGCACATGATTCTTGTTTGCAGAGTGGCCTCATCAAGAAGGAACTGGAGTACTTTATGCTTTATGAAGTTTTCTCAAGGTTTAGCTTTTTTTTTTTCTTCCCCCCTTTCATTTATTTATTTATTTTCCAAGAGGTGATTGAAAACAGAAAGAAAAAGGCTGTGTTTTGGTTTTAATAGTCTTATTCTGAGACCATCTATGACAATACCTCCTTGAAATTGCTCCTGTCCAATAACATGCTCAAGGTACTCTTTTGCCAGAGGCATTCACTCATTTTATAAATCAAACAAGCATACAAAAACAGACAAAAAGTGACTGGTAATGCCCACAGAATTCCTGTGCTCAGCTAAGACGATCTGGGTGCATTGCATGCAGATGTCAGGTATTTTAATAAAGAGCTCCATTGTGCAGGGCCCCACTACTCCTCCATCGCTCCCAGCACTCCCTTGAAAGGGGGGCTGTGGGGGGACAACCATTCCAGCTGGGCTTGGAACCTTGTCTGAGTCAGGAAAACCACAGCTCATAAGCAAAGAGGAAGCATAATGTTCTACAAGGACAAAACATTAGCAAAAATGTCACTCAGCCCCAGTTCCACATGTTGGCTGCCACGGCCTCTTCCTCCTAGCATGCCCGATTGATATAAATTCCATCTGCTCAGCAGCCAAGTGACAGAGAAGAAATACCGGCATCTGGTCTCTATTGCTGTCGGGTTTTTGTTCCATGTTAGACCTTAGCTAGAAACATATGAAGAGATGAAGGTGCTGGCAAGCGACTAAAAGGCTGCACTGGCACAAATGAGACTTTCTGATGCTTTTCACACTTCACTCTGCATTTTTACGGGGAAAAAGGCGGAGGAGACTTGATAAACTGAGTCTGGAGAGCCAACAGGCCTGGAGGTCATTTGGTGCTTCTAACTTTTTCTGAGTGTTTAAAACTGTAAAGCAAAACAATTTTTTTTTTTTTTTTTTTTTTTTTTAACACGACAGAAGGTAACGAAGTCACACAAAAATGTTGCTCTTCAGCTAACTTTTTTTTCTCCTTCTCTTAACATCCACTGGTTTGGACCTGATCCACAGGCACTTTATATTCTCCTGAGAAGCAGCTGGAAAGTGCCAAACCACTAACTTTTTTTTTTTTAACCCCACCATGCCCAGCAGAAAGTAAGTTCTTTTAATCCAAAGAGAGTGGTGAACCAGCAACATGCATTACTGCCTGAGTGTTGCTGCCTGAGTGCTTTTTGAGAGCAACTGCTGAAGAGGTAGAGGACAGCATAAATCAAGGTGTGCATGCATGTGTGTGCATGTTCAGAGATTTCCTTGAGAGCAAGTATTCACACCAACAGATGTGTAAGTAAAAAGAAACGTGTGACAGAAAGGAAAGCAAAAAAGAAAATGCATGCAAACTTGGGGACAGATATTTTCTCCTTGAAGAAAACAGCTGGAACCATCAATTAGGAAAGCATTCTGTACCCAAACAGATCCATGAAACACACTGGACAGCTACTCCACAGTAAGGTAAAAGCATTCTCAAAGTGAAAGTTGTGTCTAATTGTCCCAAATCAATATAGAACTTGCTTTTATTAGAATTAAAAATAGAGCAGTCTTGAACTAACTCACAGTGCCTCCAGTCTTTGTTGGTCTCTTGTGATCCTCTCTGCAATACAATGTCCTCTTGTTTGGGTGAGAGGACCACAAACTGACAGAGTGCAATGAAGCGAGTGAACAGCTATCAGAATGACATTATAACGCCAGAGAGAGAGAGGGAGAGTGTAAGAGAAGAGCTCTCAAGAACATATAAATATATAATAGAGCCCTGGAACACTTAATAATTAATTGTGATGAAGAAGCTTTTATTTCAACAAAAAGAAGAGCTTCCAACCAGCTGTCCCATGAGAATGAAGCAGTCCAGCGCACTGATGCCCAAAGTGAAGATCTATGCCAGTTCTTTCCCAGGGTGGAATTCCCATATGGGGCCAGAATTGCCTCGACACAGTCTGCACTGCATCCTCAAATAAAGTCTGAAGTGGTGCATAGTTCTTACACTCTTGCCTGCAGTGAGATTTCTCCCAGTTACTTTCACAAGACTTGCACCCAATCCTACGAAGTCAGCGAACTGGTTAGCTAGGTAACTAATACCACACAACCCCAGGATTAGAGATCAAATATCCTACTGATGCATCAGGCCACTGAAGTGTTACTTTGGGCAAGACACTTTTGCTTTTTCCATTGCCTTGCAGGATAGTACTACTCACCCTGCAGCCCAGAGGAAGATCCTTAAATGTACAAGGTATAACATTCTTTTAGGAATCAGTAGTGCACGTTCATTTACAACATTTACATGATCAATGGCTTAGAGCTCTGCAAAATCTGGAGGGACTGTTTCATCTTTGTGCCTTTCAGTATAGGATTTCTGCCTCTTGGAGATACCTGTAACTCATTATCCAAGCAAATCAGCACAGGCATTTTCTCCCGGCAGTGCCTTCCTCGCGATACATTCCTGCAGAAAGCTCTGACTGTCCTTAATTTCTGATGTTCAATGATTTGGTAGAAGCAGCCTCAGAAAAAGCTTTAAATTAGTTATTAATTCAAGTTCAGTGTTCAAACTGAAAAGTACCATCTCTACTGATGTATGTAACAGTAGTTGTTAAAGACAACTCACTTTTCCACAGTTTCTATGTACAAAATAGGTAGAGCACAAACTGTCTTAACTTTGCAGCTACAAAGCTAATGCAGCCACTGTCTGTGTATCCTTTCACTTTTCAAAAGCACTGTCATTGTTCATGAGACCTGCCTCCTTATTGCCTTGATCTTGACGCGTTTCCTATTCACACAATGCACCACACTTACAGTAAGTTTTGACTGAGCAACAGAATCAGGTAATCATAAATAACCCAATCAGGGCTCTGTAAGAAAGGAGAAATAGCACCCTCAAAGAGAAGGGACAACTATTCTGTTACTCCAGTAATGGAATTAATTTTTATAATAAGATAAAGTGAGTTACTTTTATCTTTCCCTCTCCTTTCTATGCCCAAAGAGGTGCTTCATATGGAGTCTCAATTGCCTTTTTGTTCTGCTTTCTGGATTATATGCAGCACTGAGGCTACTAGCACAGCAAAAATAAACAGTAAGGCATACTGTTCAGTATTAAATAAACGTGTGCACATAATTGTTACATATGCTGGCCCAAACGAACTCCAGGGGTAAGACTGCAATGAAATCAGTGCAGCCAGGTGAGGGCTGACTTAAAACAAATTGCAACATCTCTCACTGTCTGAAGCAGACAGTGTAGTAGTGCCCACAGACAGGACTCGGTGCACAGCCAGAGACGACAAGGGACAGTTCAGGTGCCTAACTGTAGAAGCCATCCGCACAATTTCCCACAAGTCAGGAACATGAAACAACGCTGCTGCTGGGATGAGTGAACAGCTAAAGGAGCTTCTGTGAGCTTCAATAGCAGGCCGGAGCAGCACTCCACTGTGAATGACAAGTGATGGGCCAAATCACTGGGGAGCTGCCGATGAGTTATTAATGGTGACAGGTACACTACCTGGGAGACAGGTTGAGAGGGGAAAAAGATTATTTATAAGCGAATAGTTAACAGCTGTACCCACTGCTAAGCATTACATGGATGCCACAAACTGTAGAGTTCAAATCTTGGGTTATTCAAGCACGAACAAATGCCTGTCACCAAACTGCAACGCATCGCTACAAATTAAGGTGGGAGAGATGAGACGAGGCTGGAACGATGCCTTGCTCAAGAAGGCAATGTCATCACAGAGTGCAGATAAGCGCTAGAGAGGGGCTGAGATAACCATGAGGTAAATTATGGTTCTTAATAATAATGATGAATTTGCAAGAACAGCTTTTTAATTTTTCCTGAGGGCTTTTGCAAGAGAACAGATGCTGAATGTGTCCTGTACTGACAAGAATAAATGGGGGGAAAATATAATAAGCAAAGGAAATGTTTTTGAAGAAGTTTTCTTTTGATATGAGAAATAATATATTTCTATTGTTGAGATAATTTTTTTTCTATCTTCAGTCCCCTCCCAAGTTTGAAAGCTACATTGTTAAGCTTATAATATAATATTCTTACAATATCTACAGTAATATAGTTACCCAGTTTTTCCCAAAGGAATGGAGCAGTTTACTTCTGAGTATATTAAAAGTAACCTGGGCAAAAATTATTCAAATTTATTTCTCTTGTACAGTCCTGCTCTAAGAGAAGCAGAAATAAAAAAAAGAACCAGGATTTTATAAATGTTTCTTTTAGTGGTCCTTTAACATAGTAGAGCAGTTAAAATCAGTAAGACTAGCTAGGTGTCAAGAAAATAAGCAGATGCTCTACCTACTTCAGTGCTTCAATGCACAAGATGGGAAACCTTGCACTAGATGTCTGACCTGAAAGAGATTTCTGATCTCCAACAGAATGCGTATAGCAGTTAATGTTTTTAAAATATAATAAATAGGAATAAACAGCTGGGTTCTTCAAAGGTGGAGGGAAGGAAAAGTTTATACCTATGGTAACTGGCAGTTCTCATTTCTTTTGCCATAGGGTTATTGTGCTCTTGCATGCTCTAGAGGAGATATGTGAGCCAGAAATGGTTTACACTTCAGAAAGCTTCAGAGTTGTTAAAATATAAAGATATAAACAGATTCAGTAGCATAGCAGTTTGCAGGATTTGGTCCAAAGCTTTCAGCCCAGGCATTTCAAAGTGAACATCACTAAAAGGCAAATAGCTCTGTGCATACTCACACATAGATGTACTGGGGGAGGATGGTATTAGCCAAGCATGCTCATAACCTGCTTTTCATGAGGTTAATTTAATTTTTTTTATTTTTATTTATTATTTTTTTTTTTTTGCTGTTTCATTATGGCTCCCATAGACAACTGGTGCATTTGCTCAGCATTTGAGCTTCTCAAACTGTGAATCAATATTTAAAAATACAGTCAAAGCCGAGTAGGACTGTTATATTTTATCTTACAGTCACCCATTATGCATTTTTATTAAATGTGAAGGATTGTGGAATATTTTTTTCATTCAGCTTAACTGCTGGATGTAAAACAATCAGGCAGTCATTTTCAAAGGTACAGTGAATGAATCAGGATCTGAATATAGGCGGGATTTGGCCTTTTGAATTTTTTCTCTGCCTACACTCATACTCCCCAAACTGTTGATTGAATACCTTGTTACTGTTGTAAAATTTATTTTTTGTTTAAACAGGCACATGCAAGAAGAGTCAGGATAGAGTCAGATGAAAGATAACTCACTTAACTGTTAAAATCCACAGAATTTATAGTGATCAAGGTGACCTTGGTTTCGATATCTCCAGCCCATCTAAACAGTGCCTCCCTACATAAGTGGTTACACTGCTTCCTAAATAAGGCACTACTAAAATAAATATCAGAGTCTGTTTCTAAACGACAACTTCCTTTCCTGTACTCATAGATGAAAACTGAAATGTCAGTTTTTGTAAAATTTCTCCAGAGATAGTTCTGTGAATTTGGAAGTGCAGATTTGGACAGTCAAGTTTGCACAGAGACATGACTACCTGTTGCTGTATGTCCAAAAAAAAAATGAAATTTAATTTTACAAAATTGTGTAGGTAAAAAGAGTAAATTCAAAGATCTATCTTTGTCATCTATCTTCTAGCAAAAACAAAGGAGGTATGAAATTATTATAAAACATACGGTGAAAACTATAAGCGCATTTGTTTTATAACAGTAAACTTTATTTACCATATAAATACGTCAGAATTAATACTTCAAGGACTACACAAAACATTTATTGTATACAACATGATATTCTTTAAAAGTCCTCCCACAGAGTCCATCTAATAAAGCGGAATTCCTCTGTTTTCCTCCAAAAAAATGCAGTACTGTTTGATTTTTATGGATTCATTATAACTTCCTTAGTGACACAAATGACATCCTCCTAACAGCAATAAATCACTAGGATTCTAGAAAGGAAGAGGTGATTTCTAAACAGGACAAAATTTGCTAGAAATGTGACATGTAAGAATTCCTTTGAGTTTGATTCTTAGCTGTACTTTGCTCTTCACAACATTGTGTGTTAAGAAGTACTAGAAATGTTTTTCCAAACCTCTTTTTCACAGAGGATATTTATTTGGTAAATGATGTCCACACATTTCAAAAGAAACAGAAATTCAACCCATGATCTCTACCTACTGCGTATTCAGCTCAGTGTTCAGGTTAGAGCCTGGGCTCCATGTGCTGAAGGGTGGCTAGAAGGGGAAGGCATCAGGGATACAGCAGCTTCAATGAATCTGGTCCACTGAGATTGAGGATATGGACAGGTAGGCCTTATGCTTGATGTTGTGTATTTTTCCACCTACCCCAAAAAACTTCTTCCTGGAGCAGGGCAAATAAAGAACACCAATCTGGTACAAAGATGTGATGAAATTCCTTTAGTCAATCTCTGGCCATTAAGGATGTGATGAAAAGGACTCTAGCCCTCATGATAAAAATTGGTTTAATTACAGATAACTAATGTGTGAAAACTGCCACAAATGACCCCTGTATTCTGGCCTGCCTTTATGAGATGTACTAAAAACTGCCCAGGGTTTACCCTCTGAAAACAATTTAAAACGAAGCAAAGATCTTTGGAAAGATCTTAAATTGGCACATTCTTTATCATGGACTTCTCACAACCTTCTATTCATTTTTTTCAAGCCAAGGGTAATGCGTACTTACAGGAAAGCAACTGTTTCATAACCCAGCTGACTAATCCAACAAACTGTCATTGAGGCTTTAATTCAGAAAAACATACAAGCATATTCCTAAACATGTGAGTAGATTCTTGTTGACTTTGAAGATATGAAATGTTTAAATTTCAGTAGATGCTTATAGTCTTTGTTGAATCAGGACCCATAAGTGGTAAGTGCTATTTTTCCCTCAGTGTAGGAGCTACCAGTGTCTGTCTCCACTAGCTGGACACACACAAAGTTCGCTGAGGCTTCATGCTTCTGCAGCACTTTCTTCCTCTCCCTTCAACAAAACTGAAAATAGTTATAGGGATCACTGTCACATAAGTCCTGCCCCTTCAAATAACTATTTAAAAATAATAATTAAAAAAAAAAACACGTGGCCTTTGTATGCTGGAAAGGCTACTGAAATTCCAACACAGTGATCTTGTAAGAACTGAGGGTTGAGCAGTCAGCAGAAGTGAACGTTGGTGGGGGACTTCCAGTCACAGAGCACTGCAATGTAAAGCAGCCTTGCAACAGGGAGAAGTTCTAGTGATGTATATCAGATATCTGGAGTAACTAGTATCAGAAACTCATGCTATGTTAGTGAAGCCGTTTTTCAGGCCTGAAAAGTACATCTATACTTTCAGATTTGCAGTTTGAAGCAATTCTAAAACACCTGAAACTGGTTTGACATTTAAATTCTCACACGTACTTCAAAGTCCATAAAACTTTCAGATGCATTGATATATTTATCTTGCTCCAAACAAATCTTTACATTGACATAACAAGCAGTTTCATGATAATGTACTATACTTCCATTGATCCTTTTTGGTCTCATTGTTTACTACTCTCCAAAAAAAAAAAGCCCCAATAAATAAAAAACTTAAAAGCAAATGCTTGATATTTTTAAATTTCTTTGACTCTGATGAAAGTATAAAGCTCAAGTTACTTATGTCACATTGTTTCCAGGCCCAAGAAAAACTGATAAAATTGACTCAAAGATTGATTTAACTCTTCAAGACAGCAAAATTCTTTCAACTACCAGATTCAACACCTCTGCTCCAGGCCTACAATTTGAATACTGCATACATACAACACACAACAGTACAGCACTAATACAGAGTAGTAAAATTAGCAAATTGAAACACATAAAAAGCTACAGGGCTGTTCAGTTCAAAACACACCAAGTACCAGACTCTGAGAATACATATACATGCAGGCGCTATGGAAAAGTTAGTCTTTCAGGAGGCATTTGAAGCATTTAATATAAAATCAGTTTGCTAGCTGTATTTGATTTGTGGAACGCAGGCTCCTCAAGCTTGCAAATGAAAGCTAAAACTGACCAGTGCCGAGAGGATATGTGTGTCACAACTAGCACCCTCTGTTATCTCTTGACCACGTCTCCTCTTCTGATCAGTGTCCCAGAATAGATCCGTACATCTGCCAACACCTATGCTTCTCAGAAACTTCATGACAAATTATGTTAGCAATCTATTACAGGCATTGTTTATTTCTCATCATTCTTCATACCCTCTTCTATCCCACACCCCTACTCTGAAGAAACATTTATTTGCTTTTAATTGTGGCAGAAAAGGGATGTCATTGGTCTCTAGTAGGTATATCCAGTACCTTGCATCTCTCTGAGACGAAAAATCAGACAGAATAGCTTTGTTTTCCATCCCTTGACATTTTTTGAAACATTCCTATAGTTTCCTCCTAAGGAAACCAGGTTACACATGAGAAATGACTGAATTGTTACCAGTAGAATTATTTAATATTTTTCCTGGCATTCAGGAATACCACTTCAGAATAGCCAATTATTGCAGTTTTTCAAAAATCTCAAACAATCTCCAGTATATCAAGGAAATATAAACTAAATTTTATAAAAACTAATCTTTTAAATCAATCTCACAGTATCCAGCACCTGAATTTATAAGCTTAAAATCTTTGAGGGCAGTAAACCATTTCATATTAAAATCATGTTTACCTTTTACAGGGACTGTCTGTTTTCTGAAGCCAGTGGCACAAAGGATTCACTCAGGTACTGAACCAGCTGAACAGAGTAAGTTGCCCAGGCACTGTCCTCACTGCCTCCAACTATTCTAAGAGTTGGCAGTAACCTCATGAGTAGGTTCATTTCCTTTATCACATATGTCAACTTGAACACAGGTTAAAGACATCCAATATTCACATGTACAGATAAGAATGTAATGATGTAAACTCTACTATCACATATACGTCACAAGGAAGCTATACACATACACTTAAAACATAGCAAGCTGCTGTACACGGGACCAGAAGTCTTAAAGTTCTACCTGTTCTACATATGATTTCCTGCTTTGCAGGATAACTGTTGGTTAGTGACACAGATTTCCACATCCTTTTAAGAAGAAGGAATGTAAGACTTCAGGGTGCAATTCTGACCCTTTTAAAGCCATGCAAGATTCATCATGGATTTAAAGAAGCATCGGATATAAACAGACATATTTTTTTCTCTGCTATAAAAGGCAAAATATGTAACAAATTCTTCCTCTTACATTTGCTAAAAAGACTATTTAAAATATTATTTACTGAAACTACTGTTCCAGTGGTGGTGATATTTCAGAATTTGACTAAAGAACAATACTAATTACACATTCTATTTCATTAGATGATCTCAAAGCACTTCATAAACATTAATTAACAACATTCAAGTATTAATTGGAATGATTAGAACATTTTGTAAAAGCCGTGGGGGAGGAGAGAAATCAAGCTGAAGCACAAAGGACTCATGCAGCAAGTTAATATATTAGAGCCAGTTGGGTGATGCATGTTTCCTGGCTTCAAGTTAAGTATTCAAAATTCTAGGACGTGGTACAAAATGACAACCAAATCACAGATGATTTTTCAGTACAGGAAAGTAAATTTCTTAATTAAAATATATGAGTTCATCTTCATTAGATTCAAAACATACATTGATAGTAAAAGGGGGTTATCTTTCTATGCTCTGACTGCCTAGAAGGCAACAGTAAGTGCTAATGACATTTACCCCTCCTAATAAGAGCCAATCACACTTCAATGTTATTCCTTCTTATTGCTCAGGACAGGCACTAGCACCTTATGGGAAGATCAGTGCTGCAAGGGAAAAAGTCCCCTTGAGATCTCTTGGACTAGAAGAAAAGTAGTAAATCAACCAATGCTGGACAGATGACAAGTTTGATTCTCTGTGGTCCTTCCTGATTCCTAAGTGTCTGTGGACTGAAATTTCATGAGTGCCTGAAGCCAGTGCTGACACACAGACAATAAAAACCACCCCTAAACTCAGAACCAGAGGTATCTGAAGTGGGAAAAGTCTTAAATCCATTAAAGTGCCGTGGTCTGGACTCTGTATTTTCTAATTGAGCTAATCTCCAGTGATGTGTAGCTGAATGGGTAATATCATGACCTTATCACCTCCATGGCCAAGATGTGAATTCCACCCAACGTCCATGGTAGACAGGACAGTCTAAAAAGAGCAGAAGTTCTAATCTTTGAGCTCTATTTCTAAGAAGAATTATGTTAATTCCTTGGATTCCTGACCCAACTTGTTACCTTCCTCCCCCAAATTCCCAAAACACACATATTTGCCTTTGATCAACACTTTTATATCCTTTTGTTTTCTCTGTTTTATAATATTTCACTGCATTTGTTACAAGAAAATTGAGATGGAAAGTAATCCCAAGATCGTGTCCTTAATATGATGGTCATATTTCTTTGCATAGTGCAGGATACCTTCTGATGAAAGATTCAACAAGGCAATTGTCTGCATGAAAAGTGATTCCCCAGTCTAGGAGGAAAGCCCCTTACCCACAGTGAATCAGTCTGAAAAAGTGAGAATTTAGTCACATACACAAATACACACAAACACATGCATATACGTGATTTATTAGTAACATTAACATTGATTGCATGTATTTATATGTATATATATGTATTTCACTGAAAACCTTCTGTGACCATAAACAGTTAATACAAATTCAAACACATTCTGAAGCAAGAAAGCTGGAAACAGTTTCCGTCTTGGCTTACCTGCCAAGACTCAAGTTCAGGGCTCTGTTTCTCCAGCAGTGCTTGATGGCATCACTCACACCTAAACCAGCCCAAGGAGTGAACTATTCCTCCCACCTCCTTCATCCCCCACTCTGCTTTAGTGTTTTTTCATCAACTATCAGAAGAGAAACACAGGACCATGAACTCAAGCCTTGGCAGGTGAAGAGCTTTTCAGCTACACTTTAAAAGAAAGCACACATAGTCCTGGCATATGCCTGACAGACTTTCAGAAACAGCCATTTCCCCTCTTTGTATCTGTAGTTGTGCCCAGCTGTGTGAAAGTACATCAGCCTGTGGACCACCGTGGACCACTGTGTCTGAGTCCAGTGAGTCCAGTGACTATAACTATTTGAAAACAGCAAACATCACAGCTCTTTTTCATCTCCATAGCCAAAATGTTTGCTATTAAAAAGGCCATCTTTGCATTTCCGAGCCATGTGAAGTGCTATGGTTATAAAGGCTTGACTATTTCATAGTAGTCATTAAGAACTAGCATTGTGTATACTGTTGTTGATCATCAGGGGGTTACGGAGCCCTCTGCTTCATTACCCATGTAAGATGCAAGACACAGAGCAGCAATAGCACAGCTCTCCAGCCACACATATTATGGAAATCCAAATGATCTTTGCATGTTACTGAGACATCTGTTGTCACGTAACTTGCCCTGGTGGTGTTCAAAACAGCCATCAAACTCTTTGGCCTTTACTTTTATCCTTTCCCAGTCCAAGAGCTAACAGTCATCATAAATAGAGTCACGTAGCACTAGTGTGCTTGGTAGTGTTACAACTAGAGGTAAGTCATCAAAAGCAGCGGGGAGATGTTAGGTAAGCTAATGCAGATACAGAGAAAATCTGAAAGCACTTCACACGGTAGAAAAAGTGACACTGCTTTGCTCATATACAACAGTGCTTCCCTGAGGCTCAGCAGTTGTGCTCTGGTTCCTATCTCCCTCTTCAGTCCTTAAAGGTTTATCTCAGCTTTTTTTCTTTCTCTTTAGAGTAGAGATAGGATAGTCACTCCTGGATTAGTACAGCTGAGATGAATACAAAGGAGCAAGGGGCACAGCAGAGAATCTCTGTTTCACAGAAGTGCAGGGGAGTCATGCTAAACTAACTCACATGGGAGAGCAGAAACTCTTCCAGATGATCACAGCCGCAAATATTAGCATGCGGTGATGCTGTGGGAGGAATGGAAAACTCAGGAGATGGACACATCATCTAACAGATCCTTTTCATCTCTGTGAAACTAAGGTGAGGCTGAAGGAGGGAAGATAAGCAAAAAAAAAAAAAAAAAAAAAAGGAAAAAAAAGGTGGAAGGGGGTGGGAGAAAGAAAAAAAAACACAAAACACAACAGAAGTCAGTTGGAATGGAAAGAAATAGACACATACTGAAAAGACCCAGGTTTAAATTCCATCTATACAGGGAGATTGGAAGTCTGGATAAATACTTGGAGTCTTAGTTACTCAGAGGCCAATACTGAAAAACTGTGTTGGAACAAAAGAACATATGTGAGCATTACCAACAATTGCAAGGGGAAAGAAAATGTAAAATAACAGTGTTTCTAACAAAACTGAAAAAAGCAAATAGTACTACAAAAGAAGGGTAACTCTATTATCAAGTAATGAAACAAGTGTTGCAGCTATAGAAATTATAAGCTTACATATGGTTCCAACTTTGAATTTTGATATACACATTACCAAAACTGTTTCTTAAATTTTGTCTGCATAAGTTTCACTGACAGTATAAAGGACACGATATTTAGAGAAAGACAGACTATGTAAGTGACTGCTTTGTAAAATGCTTCAACGTTTTCCAGTGACAGCAACTAAACAAGTTCAAAGTATTAAGAGATTGACAGACTAATGAGGAAATGAGAAGAGATATTAATTCAATAAATGCACAACTTCTGGATACAAAAGCTATTTTTATTATACCGATGTTGATACTTTTCTGGGCTGCAATGGTAAATTTTACTTTTTCATATATATAATGATTTGATTGCTACTTCTTCTGTTTTCTCTATCACAAATAATACAGCCTGCAATAAACTGATAGGTGTTCCCATCACAAACTGATGAAACCTGAGAAAAAAAGCCTGACAAAAACTTCACTTGACTTATGATTATATAGAGGAGATCATGAAGGTCATACAAAAAGTAATGCCTTCTATTTATTTCCATGGAAATGACAACAGATACAGAGAGCACAATAACAGTACATGATAGAGCAAATTCTCTGCTACAAAACATTATTTTTTGATATAGTCACCACCAGTAGCCAGGAATTTTTGCCATCCATGAACAAGAGCTTTCATGCTGCACTCATAAAATTTGCACCAACAGAGGTGGCCCACTGTTACCACCACAGAAACACACCACCTGCGGCCTCATTGAGCCAACATCCACTGTTTCATCTCCATAAACATTTAGCAAATACTGGTGAATGTCAATGGGTGCCTTTTTCTTTCTTTTTTGTTTTTTTTTTTTCTTTTTCATGGAGGAATTCAACTCCACGCCTTTGCTTCAGATGCACTTTTGTGTCAGACACCATTTTGTCAGAGTGCTCCTCTGCTGCCATCTGCCACATGGCAACAACGTGTAATTGAATATTGGCAGGGAGGTTCAGCCTCTACAGCCATACCACCAACATCTACCTCTGACACTGTGGGCCAATATAATAAAACAGGAGTCATTACTTTCAGAGCAGCCTACCTACATTGAACTGAAAGTATCCTTTCATCACTACAGTGATCTGACACCACTTGACTAGCTTGGAAAAGCTGTCACCTGCAGACCTGCTGTTTGTTTGTTTTCTTCTCTAATGTTCCTTATGTTTAAACTTCAGAAGCTGTTTGACAAGCTCTGTAATTAAATAGACCTTGCACTTGGGCTCTGTAGCAAAAGTTCAAACATCTTAAAAGGAGAAAAATGAGTACAGACAAGAGAGCTAAGAGAAAGTCTTTAAAAGAGATGAGAAATTAACAGAACCCATGCTTTTCTGAAACCCTCCACACAAAAGTCAACAATGGGCAATATTTAACTTTAAGAACAATAAAACAATTTTCATCTGTGCTTGTGGTTAATATTCCACCTCCTTAGAAAGGATAAGACTTTAAGAGATTACTTGGGAAAATCAGAGAAAAGGAATGATGAACAATATTAAGCATGCTTTCTACTGTCTCTCCCCAAATCTCTCGATGTAATCTAGATGTCAGAATGGGATGCAAGAATTATCTAGACTCAGTAAAATAGTAGACAAATGAAATCAACTCACTGCACCAACAGCAAGTAAGTTTTGCAGAAAACAGAAAAATCATCATTAAAATATAACACCACTTTATGGGAGAATGTAACTGGACTATGCATATAGTCAACTTTTCATTTAAAACCTTAGAACTGAGTTATTTAAGCTGCATTATGTATTTCACAATTTGCTCAGGTCTATACTACTTAATGATGTTGTTTTTGAAAAAAAAAAGTTTTCCTTCTGAGACTTCACACTTATCAGCTGACTTCAGCAACTGAGACACTTGTTCTTACTAAAATTTGCTTTAGACATGCTGCAACAGAGCAATAGTAGGAGTATAAACCACAATCCAACCTGTCCAACATCTGAAAAGTTAACTAAATTCTTAAAATAGGGATGATCTATGGGCAAGGAGATACACAAGCAAGGAGTCAAGAAGACAAGAAGACAAAGAGCCATTCTGTGACTTTATGATATCATTAATTTCTGGTGCTTTTTTATTCTTATTTCTTAATAAGCAGACTTGGAACCACAGAAGCAAGTAGAGCATCATACTTTTATTTCCAATCTCCCTGAAACAGAAAATAATTTCTAATCACTTCAAGATTCATCAGTTTTCAGCATCAATGTTACCATTAAGAAGATGATCAGAACAGAAAGACAATCAGAGAACAGGAGCACCTCTCCTATGAAGAATGGCTGAGGGATCTGAGCTAGTCTGGAGAACAGAATACTTTTGGGGGACTTCATGGAAGCATAGTAGTAATTAACCTGAGCTTATAAACAAAACAGAAACTGACTTTTTACACAGACAGATAGTGATAGGACAAGAGGGAATGGTTTTAAATTAAAGAGAGGGGAGATTCAGGTCAGGTGTTCAGAGAACATTCTTTACTCAGAGGGTGGTAACACACTGGAACATCCCATCCAAAGGTTGTGGATGCCCCATCGCTGGAGATGTTCAAGGTCAGCTTGGATGGTATGTGGGCAGCCTAATGGCAGGTGGTTGAAACTGGCTGATATTCAAGGTCTCATCCAATGCAAACCATTTGATGACTTCATGATTCTGAGACCTTAATTTTTAGGATCAGTGGTTCAAGTGGTGGCCAGCAAACAGACTTTTTAAATGGTGTCACCTTTTGGGCCAATATCATACTCATGATTTCCCAGGGTTTTTGTACATTTCTTTTTCGGGGGGGGATGTAGGTAGGGGCAGATAGTGAGGGAAATTTTTTATTTCTCATGACAGTGAGCAGCAACAGAAAGTCTAGCAGCCAAGACGCTGCCTATGAGCTACTGTTTATAATTTAATTTTTGTAAGAGAAATGATGGTGAAATTATTCTTCAGATAACTGGTCACTTAAATATTCTGCGCCTCTTCTTCCCTCCTTTTACTGCTGAGATAATATGTATTTTTCTCCTTTACACTAAGGGAATACAACTGCTTGATTGTGAGAGAGTTAAAGGGGTGTTGAGTTGTTACTGAAAATAAAACATTGAATCAGTACTTCCATAGGGTCAGTTTATGGCCTGTATGTTGTGGTCCCTTGTCCTGCTATCTGCAGTTAAAAGTCAAATGCCCTAGCTGTTCATCTCTAGTGGCATAATTGTTTTAACCCTTACCTCTCAGAATAATCAGAGTTAACTTGCATACACTTATCAGGAGGGTTTTTCTAACCCAGCTTGTTTAGAGAGAACCGGGCTAGGGAGCGATTACACATGTAGTTACACCAGCAAACAAGAAGGGTGAAGTATTCTCCAGTGGGGAGCAGAGGAGAACAGCTGGCAGACTTACATCTTCACTCAGCTCAGCTGGAACCAAACCAGAGCTGGAGACCTACTCACAGTAGTGCTGTTCTTTACAGCAAAAGTAACCTCACCCAAATCAGTTACTAATCGCATCTCTAAGTAGCAGGTGCTGAATATGACCCAAAGCAGCTAATGTTGCTGACAATAAGTTGCTGTCATGCAGAGACAATTGCTGCAGTGGCTGATTCCAGAGAGGAAACTTAGAAAACTTTCAGGTTCATTTACAGTTTTGAACCAAATATACGAACTTACTTCCTCAATTATATGTAAAAAATAAAAAAGCTTCTAGATTCCAGTGGTCTACAAGCCCACGGTCCAGAAAGATTGCCTCTGAATTTTTATTTTATTTATTTATTTATTTTCTTTATGGAGTTGGAAAGTTTACTTCTACAAGGAAGACAAAATTTTTTCCACTAAAATATTAATCCAGCGACCCATCTGATCAGACTGCTCACCCAATTGTCACTCAGTGATGCTTGCGGTATCTGTTCACCAGACATTAGGTCTGGTGAGAGTCCAGAGAAAATATGCCAGGACTTAATGTCTTTCAGCCATTACTGGCAAGGTTGTGACTCTGTCCAAATGTGAAAGGCAGTGTATCACATTACCTCTGCTGGCTTCAGGGTTCCTTCACTTCCTGCAGTCCATTAATATATTCACTGAATGGAGTAATAAATACTGCATTTTTCTCTTCCCAAACTGCTTTTTCATTTGCTATTTAGAAACCCACCCACCCTGAAAACTAATATGCAACTAGAGAGAGGCATGGAATTTCTTTTGTTTTCTAGATTGGAGCAAACTGTGAGTTTTTCTTGAAAGTTCCTGAAAGCAGGTATCTTTTCTGGTGGGAATAAAGGCTTCATTATAGCTCCTGAACAGAAAAAAAAAAAAAAAAAGCAAGGAAAAAAAAAAGCTGGCAATACTAAAGTATTTTTTGAGTGATCACATCAACCCTAAGATTTCTTACATCTCATCCTCCAAATTTTCAGTTCAGCGAAAATATCATGTTTTAACACTCCCATTATGATTCAGGACAAATTCTGCACAGACTGATGTCTAAGGTCTTCATGTGGAATGAAATTCTGGTTCTGTGCCAGTTTTGTAAATTTGCACTATGGTTGACTGGTAAACACTGGAACTTGAACGAGGATTAAATTTTATGTTACTTCTGTTAGTTCTTGCAGAAGTATCTTAGGATACATACAGTCTGTATGTTCCAATATTTCACAATATTTCAGAGCACAAGCTCCCAAAGCTACAAACTTAATTTTTTTTTCTTTCTTCTTTTTTTTTTTTTTTTGAGCCGAACAGCTATCTCCAGCATCTTTTTCATTATAACTTTAAGATATTATTTCTCTTAGATTAGACCAAATATTCCATTCTACCGCCTCATACTTCTCAAACTACAGTGTTATATACTTTTTTTATTTTTCTGTGGAAGAGCTGAATCTGAAAACCTCCAAAATATTCTGTGAGGTTGTTTTTTAGAATCATGAGGTTCATGGAATACCTTCTGCTTGATAATACCTGTAGTTTTCCTTAGTGTGCACTCTGGTAGTGATACTAGCATTTCCTTTCTAATTTCTCTGCATTTCCCTCTTATCCTTCTATCAGATAGTTCAAAAGAACTACTTTTTAAAGAAGCCTTCTTTATTATCAGAGATTTGGTTATTTTCCTATAACTTTTCTCACAGTATGTTAAAAGGAGCAGATTCCCTTTTTTGTGATATATTGAGCTTCCCAATCTTACTGCAAACCAAACACGTTTTTGCCCAAAGAGGTTGTGGAGTCCCCATCCCTGAAGGTCTCCAAAAGCTGTTGGAGTATGGACGTAGGGAAACAGCTCTGGATGACACTGCTTGAGCAGGGTGCAGTAGATGAACTTCAGAGGTCCCTTCCAGTCACTCAACCACTTCCTTGATTTAGAGAGCTAAACTTAACAGGCAGGTTCAACTATGCCTATAGAAGGTCTTCATCAGCCCACTAACAAAATACCCAGCCACGAGCTAACCAACTCAATATGCGGTAAGATTAACAGCTGCCGTTTATTTCCACTGATAATTGTTCCTCTTTAACTGACATAATAACCAATATATTGCTGCTGAATGCAGTAATGCTAAAATTCATGCCTTGAGGGCTATACTGTGAGTGAGTTTTAACCAGATAAGCTGAACTCTGTCCTAATGGTGTACTACTACAGGCCTTTACACCACTCAAATACATAGATGACAGTCTGACTGTATAAACCTCTCTGTAATTATATTACAAGCCATTCTTGCATACATTAAGGTAATTACAACAGGCAATTAAAACGAAATCAATACAGACCTGATTCCATAATTTTTAAAACAAGAAAACTACTTATTTCAATCTTCTTACCCAAAAAGAACACTAAAGCCTACATTTATAATATGTTATCCCTAAGAACTCACTGCATTTACTAAACTGTTTATTTTCTATTGTTTTGTCCTACAAATGATGCCTTTTTTAACATGAATTCCTTTTCAAATGATATGTTTTCATCCAGTTTGGTAAGCAATATTCAGAATTATGGAAACTAAATACAATGCAATATTTATCAGTTTATATATCCATCATTTATCTATTCAAATTAATATATCTTACATAATATTCATGTATACAGATGCATGCATATATATCATACAACCACCTATAGATACCTATCTGTACCTGTATAGATATTCCACATATATGCTAACATGCAAGTTCTATTAGAATCATAGTGTTGTTCAGGTTGGAAAAAGCCTTAAAGATCATCAAGTCCAACCGCAACCTAACCATACTACCCTAACTCTAACAACCCTCTGCTAAATCACGTCCCTGAGCACCACACCCAAGTCGTTTTCAACACATCCAGGGATGGTGACTCAACCACGTCCCTGGGGAGCCTATTCCAGTGCTTAACAGCCTTTTCTGTAAAGGAGCGTTTCCTGATATCCAACCTAAACTTACCCTGGTGCAACTTGAGGCCTTTCCCCTCATCCTGCTACCTGTCTCCAGCGAGAATGGACCAACCCCACTCTCAATATAAGCACCTTTCGGATATTGGAAGAGAGCAATAAGGTCTCTCCTCAGCCTCCTCTTTCTCAGACTGAACAGCCCCAGTTTCTTTAGTCTCTCCACATAGGGCATATTCTCCAATTCCTTCATATGCCTCATTGCCCTTCATTGGAGCCACTCCAGCACCTCAAAGTCCTTTCTGTACTGTCCAGAACTGAACACAGTACTCGAGGTGAGGCCTCACCTGAGTACAGAGGCAGGATGACTTCCCTAGTCCTAGACCACACCATTCGCGATACAAGCCAGGATGCCGCTGTCCTTCTTGGCCACCTGGATACCCTCCTGGCTCATATTCAACTGACTGTCCATCAGTACACCAAGGTCCGTTTCAGCTACTCTTCCCAGTCCTGTAGCCTGTTGCCTGGGCTTCTTGTTGTGACCAAAATGCAGGACCCGACACTTGGCCTTACACATACAAATTACCTTGGCCCATTGATTTGGTCTACCCAGGTCCCTCTGTAGTGCCTTTCTCACCTCAGGCAGATCAACACTCCCTACCAATTTGGTGTCATCTGCTAACTTACTGAGAGTGCATTCAATTCCCCCATCAAGATCATTAATAAAGATGTTAAATAGAAGTGGCCTCAGGATCAAGCCATGGGGGACACTGCTCATGACCAGCTGCCAACTGGATATAACTCCATTGACCACAACTCTTTGGGCATGGCCATCCAGCCACTGTTTCTGGAAACTGAACAAAAAATATATATTTATAATGTACAAATGTGTAACATTTAGCTTTTATAAAATAGATGCTGATGACTGAGAGATTTCTAAAACATTAAAGAACTTTTCTATGTATCTTAATAATAAGATCTCATTACAATAATAATAGCCTTTTTATTGCTCGCTCTTTATGACGGCTCTACAATTCAGAACACTTTTCTGAAAAATCTATCTATAGAACATTTAAGAAAATACTCAAGAACACAGAATATTAAAGCTGCTATTTTTTTAGGTAGGGCTAATTTATTTCTTTCACACAAAAGACAGGAAATTGAAGAAGAATTAAAAAATACAGTCAGAATTCTTCAGTATGGAAATAAACATTCCCATATTTTCTGTATAACACCAAGCAAACTTTCACTGTCTAAGACAGTAAAGACTTAATCAGAAACTAGAATTTTTAGTTTTTCACATACATTTATTTCAATAACTGGATGACTTCAAGAAGATGCAGAAATCCCACAGTCAGTAGTAACTAAGAGCACTCAGAAATATGTAGTATTACATTCTCTGTAAAACAGTCTTATAAAATATAATAATTGACTTCTGAATTCAAACGACAATATGATTTTTCAGGTAAGCAACTAAGTATATTACTGGCCATATTCATAATGTAAGCTTGCCCCCTCTTTTTTTGTCCTTAAAAATTTGAGTTTTGTTTGCATAATTTACCTCAATCGGTCCACGTATAAAACATGATTTAAAGCTATTTTTTTAGAAACTGACTTATAAATAGGATTTTCCTGTTGATAGCTCACCTTATAGGACCACCCCTCAACAAAATTATGATTTTATTTGGTATTATGCTAAAGAAGAAAAGAAATAAGAAGGAAATAGTTTCATGATTATGATCTTGCTTTCTTAAATCAAACAGTAGCCCTTGAAAATATGCCAGTTGCCTTAGATGACCAAGTCAGGCTTGCAGTTAGCTAACCTCAGTATTCAAGGTATTTCCTACAATAAGCATAAGCAAGTACAAATGCACACTAGAGTACAACAGAGACTGCATATTTTTAGCTTAGGTAAAAATTGAATTTTTCAGTTTGCCAAAATCATTATTAGTCTTCAACACAGCACACTAAAAGTGTTTAATATTTTTCTCTTCTTTTGGGTGCACAGTCAATATTTCTATGTAAAAAATGTCAATTAAAAGGTTTGTAAACACACTTTATTTTATTTCCTACCTGAAGAATGTAGCCTCGAACATAGTCTCGAAGTGTCCAGCCTAAGCCATGTAGAATATGCAACACCTCCTCTTGCTTCAGTACACTGAAGAGTCGGTCAAGTAGTATCTTCAGTCTCACAGGCACAGCCTGGGTACCATAAAGCATCAGGCTGCTGATGTCAAACACAACGTTGGACTGCACAATCTCCACTTGGGTTGGGTGGTAGAGGTGCTGAGTACTAAGCTTGTCCAAGGCTGAAAGAAAAGGGATTAAGTATAAGGGAAGAGATAAAAGGAAAACAAGAAAATAATCCCAAAGAATTATGTAATCACATCAGATAAAGTAGATGCGCTTATTTTCTATAGAATGATTCACCTGGATCCTTTACCACAGATACACTCCAAAACAGTCCCATTTTCCAAGGGACATTAATTAACTTTTAACCACAAAGCAGAATGGTGTTTACCTGAGTCTCAGAGAGAATTGTAGAATCATAGAATGGCCTAGGTTGAAAAGGACTATAGTGATCATCCAGTTTCAGCCCCCCTGCTATATGCAGGATTATGACCCACCAGACCAGGCTGCCCAGAGCCGAATCCAACCTGGCCTTGAATGTCTTTAGGGATGGGGCATCCACAGTCATACTCATCAGTTTAAAAAATATATATGAAAAATTAATGATTAACTGAAGACCAACATTGGAACTGCACAGAATTGACTGGGACCATAAAGGATTTCAGACTTATCTTCTGGAGTCGAAAAGAAAACAGGCCTCTTAAACATTTAAAAACTTAGACCTATGAGTTACCATGAATTCTCTGCTTTTTGATTCAGCTACTGAGTAGCACACATTAGTTTGTTTTATTATTTAGTGCAAATTTCACATTATTCACTGCAACATGACTAATTTTGAGATGAGGGGAGAGGAATTTATAGGATGCAGGTAACTCTTAACCCCTTATGAAGTTAAACGTTATGAAATTGTAAATGGCATTACATGCTATACTTTGTTTACATTCAATTTCCTTTTCTATTTTACGGAGCATGTTGCAGCACCTAAGCTTCTGACTGCTTTTTTTTAAATTTTTATTTTTTTATTTTTTTTTGAGCATTTAAAATAATCGAATAGGGACTTCTTCTCATGTACTTTGGTTTCTTTTTGGCTTTTGGTCACTGGAGAGTTCACGTACTCTTGATAAATTGCTTTCTTACATCCAGAGCGCAAAGGCCCTTATCATTTACTCGCTGGCTTCATTCAACACATTTACTCCAAGGAATACTTTGTCAAAGAGTTCTGGTTTCCTTATACTTCATTTCTTGCAACTGATTTGTCTGATCTTTCCTATTCTAGTGGTTAAGTCAACTTTGAATAAATAGCTTTAAATATTAATTTAACTTTCAAAAAAGATAAGGAATTGGCAAGCCTAGGGACTGCAGTCCTACGTCTCTCTACGGGACATTTATACTGCAGAATGTGAAGGATGGAATTATTCTTCCAAAAGGAATTCTTTCCAAAGCACTTCTGCTATATGGGATTCATGATATGGGAATGATTTATTTACAAGTTCTACTAAGTGGGATTAGATTGAAGCATAAACAGGAAAAATACTTTCTTACATTTTCTTTTACCTGTTTTTTTTACTTTTTTTTCTTTTCTTTCTTTCTTTCTTTTCTTTTTTTTTTTTTTTTTGATAACATGGTTACTTTGATACAACCATAACAAATGTACCTTCAAACTACTCAGAAAAATCGAAAAATCTAGAATTTTTTTTTTTTTTTGGCCACGTAGCTCGAGATGCTTGTATGCAGGTGTGTATGTTATGTGTATTTGACTAAGTCTGCTTCTTTTTATCATATGCCTACAGTGAGAAAAAGCAAATTCTTTCACCTAAAGAAGAAAAGTGGCTTGCTTAAATTTTTTTAAGATGACAATTCTAGGTTGGCCCTTGTCAGAGTGCTGGCAAAATGTCTAGATCTAAAGACAACTGACTGGATCATAAAGCTAATAGCTAAAATGAGGTCACAAAACTCTGTGGACAATTTACCTGTTGCATGTAATGAGACCACTCTGAGAATAATGGCCTAAAAAAGATCAAGATGCAATAGAAGAGAAGAAATAATAAAAAGGTCCTTCCAAATAACTGTGTGTACTGGTTGAACAACAGGCAGAAATCTTTACAAGATGTCCTGTACTACTCCATTTATCAAAAACATCTGTTTTCAAGTAATACTATCTATAGACATCTGATTCTCAAAAGGCGTACACACAAAAAATAAGAACTAGTCATGTGTTGGATTAACATTCCAAGTGACAGTGAAATGATCTCCAATTTTGATTTGTGGCTTTAATCTGCACATTATGTAATAAACAAATTAAAGCAGTGCATTTTATCATTTTATTTTTTTAAAGGACAAGTCAGGGTATGCACTGAAGTGTATAATTTACAGCTTACAACAAAGCATATATTTTTACATGGGTGTGAACCAGAACATTTGCAAAATAAAGGCAGACCCCAGACTACAGAAAAAAAAAAAAAAAAAAAAAAGTTTTATGTGAAGTGAAATTAGATTCATTTATGCCAAAAGGAGGAAGTTCTTATGGATCACTGATTATTCCAAACTTTTGCACCTGGCAAGAGAATGCAATTTTTCACGATGATTTTTCTTTTTTCTTCTTCTTTTATTTTTATCTTAAGAGATTGCTAAGGAAATAGTTGAGGTTTTATTCTGCAGTACTCTTGATTTTTTCTGCAGTATAATTAGCAAAGTAATGACACCATTGTAGGAGGATTCAAGAGGACACTGGCTCCTTTAGATAAGAAACTAAAAAAAAAAGAAAAAAAAGAGGACCTGCATTTCATTGCTCTTTCTGTAAGGACAAGAGTATTAACTTTAACTTTCTTGACAAATCTGAGAGTAGATAGATGAATTCTACTGTCCTGAATTATCTATCTAATTTCACGTATGTAAGGCTTTCCTCACCATTGTCTGTTCCAAATTATTGGTTTGATTCCTATATGCTAATGAACAGCGCTGTGTTTCACAGGTGAACAAATTCAACATTATCTACAGCACTGTATGATTTCATAAGTGCTTGGGAGACTTCAAGATGAAACATGCTATATAAAAGAATGAGCTTTATCATACCTGAAAAATGACATAAACAGATATGTCCTTATTAAGAAGATATCACTGCCTGAATATCATAAACCACACATTATAAGTCCCTTCCTGGTGCAGCATGAGCTATTACTCATGTTTAGATTTTCAGTGTGCTTAAAATTTCAGCCAGAAAAGTCTGAACATGTTTGTGACTTTTTCACTGCAACCTATACAGCTTTCAGAAACTGACTACGATGAGTTCAGCAAAGTGCTTCAATTAAGGCAGCTGCCTTTCAACGTCCCAATTCTTACAGTTAGCCTAACAGTCTGATATTTACTATATTAGTGTGAGCAGAAAGGTGTTCACCAACACAGGAAGAGGGGAAAAATCTTTTAATTTGGAGGGAGCAGCCTAAAAAACCCTTGTGTTTTACTGCAGCAACTTTCAGTGAAGATGAACTACAAATACTTGTTTCAGAAATTTTAACTACTGAAAGAAAAGCGGAACAAAAAAGTCTAATAAAGAACTGGATATAGAAGACTGCCTTCAGAATCCAAAAATTACTAACTGTTATTATATAGGAAATAGGAATCTTTATTTCCTACCTTTTTCACCTAATTCTGAAGTATTGGAGATGCCCCATAACCCTTTTATGATCTGTATTAATCACAGGTTTTAGAAGATACTTGTCTATTTAGGATTTGTTTCAGGATTTTCCTCAGCCTCTTGCCATTCCTAGGTGAAAACGTTTCTTTCTGCCTTCAAATATTAAACTCCTAATGTGATTTCACTTCTGCAGACAGCAATTTTAAGAAGCCACAGAAAGCCCAGTGAGATGTTCCTTGGTGCTACATCCTTCTGCACGAACACATTTACATGTTATTGCCTGTGTGCACAATCTTCAGGCTTTCTATCTGTTGCCAAAGAAACCAGGATAGACACTACCTGTCTCTCGGTCTTAGTGTACTACTAATGCTAATCCTACTTTTGCAAACAGTACACAGCCACATAACCCTCAGACCTAGAAGGAGTGAATATTCCTGTCTTCAGGGTTTCAGTGAGCTTCAGTTTGTTATTGTTGGAGATTTCTACATAGGCACTCAAGGTAGCTGAAATGAAAAGTATCATGTTTGCTGAGTGCAAAGTCCAGGTAGCAAAAGGCCAAACTAATCCAATTGCAAATTCAGCTTGCCTGCAATCCCCTTTTCAGAAAGAAATAGTTATCATAGAATTGCAGAATGGTTTGGATTGTATAAAGGAACAGAGGATACTGAGAACCACACAACACCTCACAGGAGTACTGCCTCAATTATTTTAAGTACCTGAGTTAGCTACCTAACGCAAACAAAAATTTAACCTGTAATAAAACCAGAAGGGGGGATTTACTTTACCATCTATATTTTACTGGAATTTTGGAATGCTGTGCAATTTAAAGGAGATTAAGTGAAAAAAGATAAAATAAGACTAAAGCACTTACAGAAAATAAAGACAAAATCTTTAATTTTATCAACACCAAGACCAGTTCATAGGCTGAGCTATGCAAACTGACTAGGACCCTGTCTTTCAACAAGGTAACCCAAATTAAAAGACAGTTTTAAGTAAAAGAAATATAAGTAGACACTGATTAATTTTGTACTTTAAAGCTCTCATACTGTTTTTTGAGTATGTAAAGCAAAAACATCATCTTCTGCCTTCACTGAATATAAAAGGGTTTAAAATAGTCTACTTTTGATGCAGCTGGAGTTGTTAATGCATATTCATCTTTCTATTTTTGTTAGATAAATATTTAGGTTTTCTGGGGAGGGATGAAAAGGTGCACTGAAAATCCCTATTCTCAGCTGATCTGCCTGGCTGTGTACCTCAGATCACCACAGAAGAGTGTCACTATGTTACAATGTTCTGCTGGTCACTATTAATCTTACTACATTTCAGCTCCAAATTTGGCCTAAGCAATTTTCTCACTCCTGATTTTGTTGCATGCTCTCTAATTTACAATAAAGGGACACAGTCTGAATGCATACACACATGTATAATTTTAATTTTAATACATAATTTTAAAAACACCATCATATTTCCAGATTACTAGGGTTCAAGGGTCAACAGGAAGATAAAGAAGACATTTTCTGTAGTCTGTGTCCAAGCAACAACCAAGCATTTCCTAGACATTTTTAATCTGAATAGGTGGGCCACTTTCTTCAGCAACAGAAATTGAAATTGGTACAGATTAAATATACGATACCAACATACAAAAAAAAATAAAAAAAAAATCATAGTACTATAGCAGCAGTATGGCATGCTGAATACGGTAAAATAGATATTGTACTGTTAATGGCATTGCAGAGCACTGTAGTCTGCTGTTGGTTTTACTGGTGAGCATAGACAGCTTTACATTTTTCAGAGTTCAGATTTTCTTCTTTTCATACTACAAAGAAAAAAAATAGCAAATCCTTTCAGGAAAAGATAGTAGCCTATGATCAACCAAATGCTGGAGAGATACTACTGCATTACAGGTGGTCTAAGTCAGCCTCCCTTAGGATGCAGATTTAATACTACCTGCCTTATGGTATTTTGTGGTATATTTTATAGGTTAAAAAAAACCCAAAAAAACAGTTACACAGAAATGTGCTTAGAAGATGACCAAAGTAAAAAGAACTTCCCAGTGCCCACTGAATGGCTGAAAGATTTTTACTGTGTAGGAAATTATCCCATTCACCCCTTGACACAAGCACAGAGAGGGGGTACACTGACGTTCTTAAGGGTCGATGAACATCCTGCTCTGTCTGGGTGTAAGCACCAGCTACAACATGTCATCCAGTGGTGATTCTAGTTTACTCTATCTTCATTCCTTTCACAATTTTATCCACACTGAAGATGAAAGTTCACTAAGTTTCAAGAGATGATGGAAGGTGAGGAAATAGCACATATTCTCATTCGCAGGCAAAAACATTTCCTTCCACCTTTTACTGTATTTAAAAGCTAAAAATGGAAAACATTTGATAAATGCATTTAGTCTATGACAGAGGAACACATATGTGATCTCCTAATTTACAGCTTGCATGTACAGATGTTCACACTTAATAAAAGGATACTTAATTGAATTTTAAAATTAAACACGTGTTGATAATAGTTATTTCAAACCCAAACAACACAGCAACTGAACTGATAAATGTCTTCATGCCACACCACGTCTTATGCTCTAACAACATTTTTATAACAGATCAAAAAAACAAAAACCCAGCTCTTCAGTTGCATGTACACAAAATAAATGTTATTAAAAAAGATTTGAATGAAATATTTCATTAATTTTTCTGCCTGTGATCTGATTCCAAGTTGAAACACTTAGATTGCTACTCAGTTTATGTAGCCAAAAGCAGAACCACAGTTTGTTCACAGACATTGCTTGCCGTCTGCAATTTTTTTTTTATCCTTTTGCAAAACTTTGAACCCCATCCAGCTTTGACACACTGCCTCTTCAGTTAATAACTATCAAGTTTCCCCTTGTCTCCTGTCTACTTTTCTTTGAGGCAATTGCGCACTCAGCACCCCGAGATAATAACACACATCTATAAGATAAAAGCAATGGCATTAATGTAATTGTCTGCCTTTCTCTCTTTAGCCTAATCTTTTTTTCCCTTCAGTTTTGACTGCCTCTGTGACACCTGTTTTTGTCTCCTCTGATCCTACGACAGGTTTTCCGCTGACAAGGTTTTTGCCTGACAGAGATTCTGCCAGACAAGAACATAATAAAATATGAAGAACTGCTTGTCAGAGTTCCTGCCAATGCTCACATGAAATAGAAGAAAAAAAAAATCCTGATTTTTTTTTTTTTTAAAGGGGCCCTGTTCTGGTCGCTTTTGTCATGTAGGGAAAACAGCCTCCCTGACCAACTCCTACAAGCCAAACAGGTGTTTTCTTATTTTTTCTTCCTATATAAAAACAAAAACAATAACAACAACAAAAAAGAACAGCAACAACAAAAAAACACCCCACAACAATTCCTCCTAATTTCTTCCTGCAAAATGAAAATTAGATCTAACTCTATGTAGTTGCATCTATATTGGAAAACCATTTTAAAAACTCAGAATTGACCCTCAAATAAATAAGGTAGCAGTCTCCTCCTTGTTGATAACTTATGTGTACTAATGCATTCAAAGGAAGAAGCAATAAAGATTTTCATTCTGAGTTCCCAGAAAAACATCTGGGCTACCAGACACAACCTAATAGGTCACACTGCATAAAAGAAGACACCTGGTTATGGGGACCATGATAAGAAAGATGAGACACAGCCTCTCCTCTCCTGCAGGACTTGTGCCTGCAGTCCTCTGTCAGAGTACACATTTCTGCATGTGAGAAGGAAGACTTCAGAACTGATGATTACCCTGACAGAGATGAATTACTGGAGGGTCCCAGCATACAGCTGCTCTTTTGTGTGTCAATATCATCCGATGTCTCTGCTAGAGACAGTAACTCTGACCTTCACTGTGATGGCCATAGTGTCCAGACATCACACTGCAAATGCACTCCATGAGTCCAAAACCCCTCCTTACTGTGGGTAAACAAAGCTGTGACTTTCATTCCCTAACTAAGCCACCTAACACACCTACCTTAGGTGTGTCTTCTGGATGACCCTCACATTTTGGTCTCCAATGCTGCCTCTGACTTCACCTTCTTATTCATGACTGGAGCCTTTGGATGAACCCTTGAACTGACTTGTTACCTCAATCATGTCTCGGGCTTGGATGCACTCTACTAGCAGTACCTGGTTTTATGCACTGTGATCAGATTCTGGGAGTAGGGTCCACTGGTACAGGCATGATCATTGTTGCAGTTTTCTGGGCTCCCAGTTCATATCCTCTTGCTGGACAGCCCAACTCTTGATGCTCTTTGAAACATGGACTGACAGTGTACTACTGTTACCTTGGTTAGCCTTTACATTCGACCTTTCCTATCTCGTAGTCTTGAAACTCAAATGCTTCCTTTCTATCAGCCATTAAAACCTTCAGAAGGATCTCTTCTTAATAATTTTGGAATTGTGGCCAACATTGGTTTTAACTGGACTAACACCATCTGATTGACACACTGTATACAGTGTGACAGCAGCACATTTGGTGTCCTGGATTGGTGGTGTGGAACTGGAGGATTTCCATCTAAATACAAATGCACTCCAACTTACATTGTCTTATTCACAGGCATGAAAAGTGTGTTGGAAGTATGTTGAAAAGTTGGAAGGGATTTATGGAGGTTGCGTGGTGCAGCTTCTTATTGAAAGGAAAGTCTTAAATTAGCTTATCTAGGGCTCTGCCAGCTTGAATGACCTATATGTACAATAAGAGATATTCCACCACTTCTCCAGGCTGAAAATATTCACATCCTTGCAATACAGGTTCATACAGCTACTTCTACCAGTGACAATACCAATCTTACACACCACCACAGCCCCTCAATGAAGTAAGACATTTTTGAGGAATGGCAATAAAATTCAAGTACTGCAACCATTTCACAAATCTCCTGTTAAATACAATTCAGAAAATTTGATTGTAACAATTAGGCCACAATAAGAGAGGCCTCTGGAACTCTTATTATACATTTCTTGTATAACCTTTTCTAAAACCAAGAAGGAAGTGGAATAGTAAAGTAATATTATTGTCCGCTAAATTAATATTGGGCAAGTTTCCTTATAAGGGTGGTACAGACAAATACTTCCTAGGAAGTAAAAGAAAAAACATTTATTTCCACTGAGTTTCACATTTGCACAGCAAAAATCTGAGGTAAAGTTACCAGTGGAATTACCATTACTTAGTAGCATCTGAAAGCAGTATCAATTTTTTATTCTTGCAGTCAGATTCCATTTTAACCTTGTGAAGCTAGGTGAAACGGAATATTAAGGTTTGTTTCACTTAGAACTCTTCCAATTTGTGTTCTGCTTAACCTAGTGAACTCTAGTTAATTAAGATGTTCCTATAAACAATTAAGCTTCTTGTAGGATCGTTAAGAAGATATAAAAATTTATGATGTAATAAAGTGTAATAAAATGATATAGTGGTTAGCACATCACTGCAGTTCATATGCAGTAGTATAGGTGTTAAAAGAGGCAAGTATGCAGGCACCATCACCCAAATATGCTGGAGACTTGTGGACGCATGTCATAGAAACAGTGTCACCAATGATGCCCCAGAAATCTGCTGGTGATTTGTACCCTCGGGTCGCACAGGATTTATGCTGCTCATGTGAGAATCAAGTAGCCAGCTCCAGACACTTTTTCCTTCCTATACTGATGCTATGCCATCTAGTGAACTTCCCATCATGACATTTAATGGGACAAGATCAAATGTTTCACCGACTGTTTTTCCAAGAAGCTATCTCTGCTATTTATGGAATTTATGGGATTTCAAGTGCTGATAAAAATCACTCTTTCTTTTGCCTTTGCTCTATTTTGCATATAACAAGTCTATTTTTTTCCTTAACAGAGTCCCTACTTAGGAAGAGAGGACAAGATATCCAAGACCTTTCCTAGCATTTGATCCCATGTTATTTGGTTCACAAAAAAAAGAGCTGAAGCCTTCTCTGTAAAAAGTCATTTCAGGTAATCACGGGCATTGAATGATAGTATCTTGCTCTTCCGTGACATTTTGAACATTTTAAAGCTAGTCTAGGTAGATATAAGCTATAAAAGCAGCTGTGTATGTACTTCAGAGACAGGAAAATTGAGGTGCTGGTAAGCAAGAGTTGCAAAAAATAAGTCAACAATGGCAATGGATGAAGAACACTTAAATAATAAAGATTATGTTCTCAGTTTATGTAACCAGAAACAGAATTGGCAAGGACAGAGAAAATTTATATCTTTAATGATCAGATTTCTGATTTCATTCTCAGAACACCATTCTCTTCTGCAAAGAAGTTATTCATGCCCAAAACGTTGAGTCTATCTGAATTACTTGGCACATACATGAAATAAATATTATCCCCCACAAAAGAGAGAAAAAGCAGAAATACAGACAATGCTTTTTTAAATATTACAGAGTATTGTTTATTTTTATAGTCACTTTTTTTTGTAAAGTATACCTGCAGCAAGGTGGCAAGCACAGTTATGCAGAGCAAAAGGGCAAGATGCCCTCTAGGATGCCCTGCGATTCCCAGCCATAGAATTAAGCCTTTGTACAAAAAGTCTTTCTACAGGTATATACATATTGTGTGTGGACATGCAGAATACAGCATTGTGGTATTCCAAAAAGGGGCTGAGAAAAGTTACCCTCAAACTAGTTACCAACACAAAGCAATCTGACTGTTGCAGGTTGGCTGAAAATAAGAGTTCCCAATGTGCGTCTGATGGCTTTCATCCCAGTTCCAAAACACAACAAATATCACTAGTGACTTAAAAGATTTTCATAAAATAAAATGCTCAAAGTGCGAAAGGACTTCACTTTGGGATGTGAATATGGTACAGTCTAGCAGGAAAGAACACTGTGCTTCAGAATGGGTCGATTCTGCTTAGGGCTTACTAAGCTCTCAGGCAGTCCTTAGTTGATCGCCGAAGATCTGTTTGGGGCTAAGGTCATCTAACAGTGTCCAAGGGATATTAGCATTTTCAAACCCAGGGCCACGTACCAGAAGATTCATGGGAGGAAGATCTAATCTCTTCATGACTGATTAAAGAATCAAGATTTCCTGAGGGTGGTAGGGAAGAAGAGAAAAAAGATTTTAATCTAATGGAATCTGAAAGAAATCCAAGGAGATGTGTGTCAACTTATGTGTTTTAGGGACTGTGGTTTTCTCCCAAGGAAAGCCCTCCTCAGCACCTGAGGATGCTGAATTTGCACAAGGAATAAACCCTTGACAATATAGATATGTAAGCATACACTGAATGGAAAAATGGAAAAGAAAACCTTTTTATTTGATCTTGGAGCAACTATTTCCTTTCTGTTACTTACATCTAATAAATCTTTGAAATAATGCATTTTTTCTTTGATGCCGTAATGCCTGGTTATTTTCTTTTGTTTTTACCTCAGCTTGTCTTGCATTAAGATTCATCTCAGAGTAACCCAAGGAAAATCCTACACTACATCATTCTTACCAATGTAGCAGACTTTAAAACCAGATTTGTGGATCCCAGTGCCCCCAGGATAATAGAGAGCATCTTCTCTGAGCTTCATTGACCACTTTGCGAATTGCTGCTGAGTGGAAGGAAAAGGGAAGGCACAAGCTGGAGGAGGAAATCAGAGAAAGTGTTCACCAGTAATGAATCAGGTAAGGTTCTTGGAACAAACTGAGTAATGAAATATACATCTCACTCTTCAGGGTCAGGAGGAAGTTAATACAAATGGGTCAAAAGGATTTTGTCAGTAAAGTACAAGAAAAGCCAGACAAGACCTAAAATAGTTTTGCTTATAAAGCTATGAAGAGTTAGCCTTTCTTATCAATTAATTAAGATTAATTTATTTGCCCAAAATATCTATGTAACGCCCCCCAAAATTGTAACTCTATGTTCTCAAGTCATATTAAAGCATTTTATAGAATTAATTAAGCTGAAAAAAAAGCAAAAAGTATGCTTGGTATGCTAAGACTGTGTCTCTTCCTAAATATTATGGAACAATACAAAAATAACCCATCTATTTTAACCACTACATAATAATAATAGGATTATATTTCCCTTTCACTTTTTCGTGTTGATTCTTTTTCCAGTTTTTAAGAAAAGAGTAACATGGCCCTTCTGCCAGCTTATAGAGACTCTAAGATGTATGACATATTTTGCTTTTGCTTTTTTGTTTTGTTTTGTTAGAAGTGACCTTTGACTTTGCAAACCTGGATTTCTTTCACTTAGCAACTTTGAACAGTGACAAACACAGGAACCCTGCTGGTTTATATTTCAACACAGTGCTCCTCTTCCTTTCTCTCTCTTTCTCATGTAGCATACATTTAAAATCTAAACCACTTTCCCAGCTCTAGTCCTTTCAGCTACTCAGAATGAGAGATGCAATTTCTCACATTTCCACAGGATTTCTCTTTCTCTTTTCTTTATTTACTTGCTCCTTTCCTTGCCTTCATTTCATTTTCTCTCACTTCACCTTTCCATAACCCAACAACTTTAGAATGCAGAATTCACCACTCTGCCATTAAGAAAGAAGCAGTTCCGGTTGCATCATACATTTGGGCTTACAACAGCACAGTCTCCGTTTTCTGCTGGAGACCATTGTTTTGGCTGTTGGTCTAATTACGGCAAGTCAGCACATGCATTATACAAATGCTGGTAGCTGGAAAGTTCCTTCACAAGATGAAAGGTGTTGAGATTCTGACCATAAGCACTCGCCAGGTGTCAGATTTTAAGATGGAAAATTGCCCTGTGCACTGAAATCTACTAGTCAATGCATATATATTGAAACATAAAGGAACTTGAAGTTACTCAGAAAAAGGCCTGGGGAAGTCTCTGTCTGGAGATGGGGGCATATGTAGCTTATACTGTGATGTATACCTCACAAAGGTACTATGGGCCAATAGGCGTGGTGTAGAGGGAAAGACAGCAAAGATCAATAGAGAATTAAGAGCCAGATTGCTCTAAGAGAAACAAGAAGAAGGAAGACAACAAAAATGTTCACAGGATACTTCACTGTCCAGAGTAGACTGAATGGTGTGAAATTCAGATAGTCTGAGAATGCATATTGCAAAAAAAAAAAAAAATATTGAAAATCATACTGTTGATGTCTGATTGAGCTTTGCCAGTGATTAGTCTGTGGGCAAGACAGAGAAACTAGATTTTCACATTTTCTGACTCTCTTTGAAATAATATGACACTGAGTTTAGAGTTTAGACAGGTTTAGCTGAATTATTATATTGTGTATTTTTGAAATCTCTGCAAAGCCTATGACACAGAAACTAAAAGAGCTAGAACAAATGTCATAATAGTTTTAGTGCACTATGACGCATTCCACCTCAACATCCTTTAATGGAGCAAAATGGTTACATAGAGTAGACACTGTTTCCTATTGATACTGCATTGGGTCTTTTGATCAGCTGTACCGGGTATAAAAAGTGTTTTTATTAGCAGTGCAGTCATTGTTATTCTGAGATCAATGATATACAAAACTAAATGTAAAGCTGATGATGTCAACATCTTTAGACTGCAGATTTGCTAAATTTCTTTTATAGTACACTAAGATACATTTAGTATGGAAAGTGGGTGGCATGATTTTTTTTTCTCATTGTTTCCAATACAATCTAAGTAAGTAGGCTTTTTTGTGCCCAAACTAGCGAAGTGTCATTACTACATTCACGAAGAATAGCATGTTACTTGTAAAACAACAAAAATATCAGGAGACAAAAATATTCAAACAATCAAGAAAGTCTTGACTTTTTTTTTTTAGTCATCTTACTCCTACACTATTTAGAGGCCACAAAATAGCAATTACTTGTGCTAAAATCAATTGTACTAAAAATGAATTACTATTAACATTCTAATAAGATTTTAATTTTCACCATGTGGACTATACCAAGCATATTAACCACTTAAAAAATTGAAGAAAAAAAGTGTAAAATCATCTGTTTGCCTGCTTGAGGTCTAGAAAATGGTTTATTCAATTTAAACCATTCAGCTTTTCTTTTAGAAAATAAATCTCCATTCAAGCTGACCATATGAAAGTGAGACTTCAGCTGGAAAAAAAAAATAATAGAACAATCTATTTATCTGAATCCCTTAAAACATCCAGAGATTCACAGTAGAAATAATGTATTCTCTATTATTCACAGCAGTTCTTAAGAATGCTGTGATACTCTGCAGTTTTTGGCATCAGCCTTAAAGACACTGGCAATAGGATTAACACTATAGCAAAAGGGTGCGTGGTCAAAACTTTATAAGCTGGACTATTGCCAACAGAATCATTTATCTTACCACAAAAGAACTCCTCCGATAAATCTGTTCATATACTGACATCCTGGCACCTCCAAACAGGAAAATACTGAACTTGCAGGGAACCTTTCCTTTCAAGAAGTGTGCAGCTCATTTCAGGTGAGTGGAGAAAAACATAAGAAAGACAACAGAAACAGGAAAATACATATACAAAAATGACACAGCCCAGCAGCTGCAAGGTGCTATAATACTGCGGGGGCTTTATGCCCTTTCCTGTGCACTCCAAGAATTTCAACATTTCAAATGGCAGGTATTAATATGCATTAATTCAGCACAGATGTGTCAAGTAGAGTGTGAGAAGATTGCAGTTCTAAGCTATTTTTGATCTGTTTGGGTAATTATGATTCTAGGTTATCAGAACTGAATAAGCATGGTACTTCCTGTTGGAAACACCTATTCTTTGATAATTACATTCAGAGAAGCACTACATCATGTGTCAAGGATCTGAGTTGAAATTCATTAATAAAAATCAGAAGGAAACCCTTTAATTAAAGTAGTAGGAAATTCTATTTGCATTCAAGGAACATCTTCTGAAAGCGCAGTGTTAATGGTTTAAAGAAAATCACTTCTGAACAGCAGCTTGATTCAGTCGTTTTAAAATCCAGGTGATACAGTGTGAATTGTTCAGATTACTGAATGTTGTCCTCAGTATTCTGGAAAACAGTTAAGATCAAAAACTGAAGTGGATCCATCACAGTCTCTGGAAAGTAATTTAAATGCCTGTGATTTGAGAAGTATATGAAACATACATGTGACAAGTCTTGCTCTACCACAAAATGTAAATACTGTAGATGACTGTAAACAAAGCATTAAGAAAAAATATAGCAGAGCATTCTTCATGCAATACTGTAGTAAAACAAACACTTTGCAATAATATATAACTGTATTAAGTCTTCTATTAGGAATGTTAAGTACTCAGTTATGGGAAAGGGTGGTGCATCCCTGATACATTCACCTTCTGACATCCTGGACTTGTAAAGCAGAGCCCTGTGGTTATCTCAGATTACACTCATACACTCTAATTTTTAATTCAACAACTTAATAGAGAGGTACTTATTAGAAAAATTTGAGCATCATCTTCTGAGATGTACTGGTTAAAAATTAAAACCGGGATACTTATGTGCGGGAATCCAAGTGCCAGACCCCCTTTTACTCAACAGGAGGACATGCTGGAAAATACCTAGGTGAGCCTTCCCTACCCATCGATCAGCAAAGGCTCAGTTGCTGATTCTGCACAAAATCTGAAGCATGCCTGAGCTCCAGAATTTTGTGAGGTGTAGAGGTCCTTTCAATAAATGTGAGCCTCGTTATACTGTGACTAAAGATTTCTTTTCAGTAATTAAGAGGAGTGAAAACAGGCAGTGTCCCTGCAGAATTTAGTACATAGCAAATCTGTAACCAACTACCAGATTGGTGGTGTTAGGCTATCATTACGTAGGCTGTACAAACAACAACAAAGTGACATAGAACTGCTTTGTACCCACATTCCTGATTTGTTTTCCAGTTGTGTGAATCTTTTAAAAACTTCTCTGGCATGTGTTGCTGTTTAATGTGCTGAGCATACACACTTGCAGTAATTCAGAAAGTTCAGGCAAAATCCTCAAAATCATGTACTGAATAAGCAGAAATCAAGTGCATGTGAGGCATGCTAGCCTTCCAATCCAGGTTTTACAAAAATAAAATAAAATTGATTAAGTGTAGCCCACTGAATATATGGTAGAAGAGAAGAATGAAGATTGTGCTAGCTTATAGTCTGGACAATAAGAAAAAAATGTTGAATTTCTTCTGCAAATATGTTTAATCTTTCTGTGCCATCTCTTTTTTTTTTCTTTTTTAAACTTATGGGTTTTTTTGTTTGTTTTGTTTTGTTTTGCTTTTCAATTAAACCATGTTAGGTGTTCTCCTTACTTTTCTCCTCATTTTGTCTGGCTTTGTTTTTTTCCCTTAAAAATATCTTGATCCAGATTGTCAAGAAAATGACAAAACAAATACACAAAATAGTGAAGTGTAAATAAAAACTAAGACCTATGGAGTGCACTTTGTTGCCTTTTAGGGGTATTTGAATCTCTCCATTCTTTTGTCATCTACTTAAGTATAGGGAAGAGAGGATCAACACTCTGATCAAGTATTTCATTGAGCCAAACTGGATATACTGATTTTACTGATATCCGAGCTCTGACAGATTGACATTGGTACATTTGTGATTTTACTGATATCCAAGCTCTGAAAGGTTGACACTGGTACATATGAATTTCCACTGGGCTCCGCAACTTATTGGCCGATGCTAATTTTCAATATAAACTCTGCTGTGCAACCGAAATACAAACCCTTTGCCTCTCCTCTTCCTTCTTCTACAACCAGATAACTTCCTTGAGGTCAGAAAACACTTTTCAGCTGTACACAAGCTCAAATTAGGTATCAACTCCAGTGGTACCAGTAATCTATAATATTTCCAATCTATCATATTTCCGTGCTAGAAATTGATGTGAAAAAAGGGTAGACACACTTTCAAAAGCCCAGAGCACACACACATGCCTTTTCAGAGAAATAGATATCACTGCTGTCTGTATCACTCCAATACTTAGCATTTACAGAGACCAGGAACAAAGAACAGAATAGGGAAGATCAGCCCAGAACAGACATTTCTTACCATGTGCCACCCAGCCATGTTTACACTGGTCACAGGTTCTCAGGTTAATCTTCCCTGGCTGAAAACATTCACATGTGCAATTTACCAGTGTACAGCGGATGGCCTGGAAAAAGAAACAGAAAACACATATTAATGTTCTCCCCTCTTGTACAGATTTACTGTAAGAGCTAGAAGGGTACTGTACAGCAACAATCAGCCTTCAAGTGCTCCAAGCATTGCTCATTCTTTTAAGTAAGGATTAGTTTTCTTTCAAAAACATTTATCAGTATCCCTTACCAAGGACAAAAAAAAAAAAAAAAATCCTTTTTTTCCTGTGAAGATGAGTAAATCTGTAGTCTTTTAAAGAAAGGATCTTTACTCTAGAAAAAAACCAACCAACCAACCAAAACAAAACAACAAAAAAAGTGCAACGATGAGGGTTCTGCATGTATTCCACAAACAAACTTCCTGATTTGGAATCAATTGTTTGAAGGAAAATGTTGCTAGTGATGATTTCCCATAGCAGCATTTCAGCTTAATTAAAATCAAATGTAAAACAAGGAAACAAAAACATATAAAAAGGAAGACTATATATCTCTGTTCTCTCCCCATTATGGTATCCAAAAATTGTTTCCATGCTGGGGATCCCGTAGGGTGCAACTCTACAACATCATAAAGAGTTTATGTGATTTATACATTTATTTATACATTTGATGTGTTTCTAAAATAAGGAAGAGTGATGATACAATAATAGCAACAGACCATAGTACGTATTATAACTTTCCTTTTGAAATTTTAGGTTTCTCCTATACCCTCATCTCTTAACACTCTGTATGTGTCAAATGTGCCACAGAATCTCAGAACAGCATATCCTCAGGTGAAAAGGACAGACAGGGATCTCCAAATCCAACTCTGAGCTCTACACAGGATCACCCAAAAATCATACGTCTGAGAATATGGTCCACATGCTCCATGAACTCTGGCAGGTGTCATGACAGTGCCCTGACGAGCTGTTTCACTGCCTGACCATCCTCTGATTAAGAACCTTTTCCTAACTCCCAACCTGACCCTTCCTCAACACAGCTCTATGCTGTTCCCTCAGGTCCTGTTGCTGTCACCAAAGAGCAGAGCTCAGCCCAGCCCCTCCACTTCTCTGGTGAGGGGCAGTAGCCACCATGAGGCCTCCCCTCAGTCTCCTCTGCTCTGAGCTGAACACACCAAGGGGCCTCAGCTGTTTCCCATGTCTTCCCCACCAGACCCTTCACCATCTTTGTAGTCCGCTTTGGATGCTTTCTAATGGTTTTGTATCATTCTTATATTGTGGCACTCAAAATATGTGCATTTCCCTCCATTTCAAAAGATTTCAAAGCAGTAAATTTCCAGTTCCGTGTAGAGATTTGCTTAAATAATACACTTCAATAAGGTCTCCCCTCCCTCTTCAAAATTTCAAAAGATTTCAAAAACTACACAGATTTACTTGAGAGGCTAGCTATGCCCACAGCAAATACAAACGGAGTGGACGTTTTTTAATGTGCAACAGACTTACATGTTTTAATAGCATAGATGATGACCTGTGCACTTCAAACTGCTACTAATAAATCTACGGCATGCATTTAGATGTAATTTGCATGGAGATTTCTGAGACAGAGGCTTATTCTGATCATTCACAGATTAATGATCTACAGTAACTACCAGAGCTGCCAGGAAAAGATATCTTATAGATTTAGATGCAATCAATGTTTACTTGGGGGCTAAGGTGGGGGAAGGATGCTCGGATCCTACAGCCACAGTGGTATTGAAGCTTTATGAATGCTCTTGTCTCTTCCAAACAATTAACAGCCCCTACATACATTCCTTCTGTACAAAAAAAGCATTACCTTAACTATACTGATTTAAAGAAAATTAAATTCAACGCTAACTCACTCAAGTTAAACTCCTTGTTACTATTTTAAAAGTTCAAAGTTGTTTTATATGTCTTCTCTCTTATTTATCTGCATCATACAGTCATTTAAAACCATTTCTAGTTCACTTATCCACTTAAAGTTTGTCTTTCTCTGTTAAATTTCTGATAGAACTGTAATTTTACATATCCCATATGTTCTTTCATTAACTTTTACTCTCAAAAACCTTGCAGGGGGATGAAAATATCCTGCCTGACACTTCAGGGTCTCAGTCCCAATGTCACCTGTCCAATTACTCATCAGCTAGGTTATAAAACACTGTATGTATGCGTGATTAAAAGAATTAGTAATGTGAAATACAAGGGTACCAAAGAAGTGCTGATCTTGCAGGAATAATATATGTGTTTGTGGGTTATGAGGAAAAAATTCTCCTGGAAGGTCCTGTTTCATGTTCAATAGTTTATTGACTCAGTAATATATCAGGTCTCCACTGGTCAGTAATGGTGTTCTTTCTCTAATATGTTCATTAATTAATGAACTCAGTAATTAATTGTACTGCAAAAAGAATGAAGGGCTTACAAAATAGGATTCTTATTTTACAATAGAAGATTTTATCATATTCAACACCCTTTTTAGTCTCTGCACCAACATGGTTTGTATTTGCTGTATTTGATGTGATACTGTCCTATTCATATGTCACTTGCGTGTACAGTGAGAGACACATACTCACAGCATATATATACATATATAGATGAAATAATGTCATTCAGTAGAGTGGCTTTATTAAGGCCCATCAGCATTACAACTCTACCTATTTCTTGCCTAGAGGTTAACAGGTTGCCTGTAATGACTGGATTCAGCTTGAGCCTGAATACAATGTTTCAGCCTAAGAGTGAGTATTATTACACGCATTCAAAAATGATCCTTTTAGCCATCCTAAATTATGAGACAGAGAAAAAAAAAGTAAAAAAAAAAAAAAAAGTTTACAAGTTCCATGTTTCTTTACCCTGAGTTAAAGACTATCTTGATAACATAAAGTGTTGAAGGGCATTAATAAACTAGTAAGCTTTCTACCTTTTATACATACACTCAAATTAATAGAAACTTTCAAGAAACATGAAAACGTCTGTTCTTCAAGAAACTAAATCGGATAAGTCTTCAAAAAGAGCTATCTATTTTTGTAAAGTAATAAGGATAGTCAGGAGAAACTGTGAAGATAAGTATCTGGCCCAAAATTCAGCCTGGCTGAATTTTTGGGTGCTTTTAATGAAACAAAATAGGTGTTGATGTCAGGTTGTAAACCAGCATCAGTAGTTTTCCATCCCAGCACAGAGAATCCCATGCATGCCCGTCAGTGATAAGGATGATCCCACAGATTGAAAAGTGCTCATTTGGGTCTGAAAACACCCAGTTGCTTACACATCTTAGCCAAAACACTCCATAAGCCTTTTACCTACATTCCCTAAACAATAATGAGATGCAATGTCTTCAAAGTGCTGCTGTCAGAGTAAATGGAACCTAAGTGATAGATGCTACTGAAAATCTCAGGTAGAATTTAGTACTTATTCCAAAGATTCAATTTTCCACTTGACTCATTTAATCCATATCACTACCCAGGATCACTACTGTTTCTAACATGAAACTAGTGTAGCTCAGGGGAGAGGTGTAAAATTCCAGAAGAAGCACATGCTCTTACAGACACACAGAGCATTAACACTCACTGAAGTGACAGAACACTTGGTCCTTAAAGATCTTCACAAAAGGAATCAACTTAAGCACTGAGCCTTGCAAGGATGTATATCTGGACTATTAACATCTTTCTACTTCTTTTTTTTTTTCTTCCAAAAGCATTTAACTTGCATATGTGCAGCAATGACACCATGAGAGGCTCAGGAAGGACCCAGAGGAGCAGGGGAAGATTAAGGTAGCATAGGTTTACCTAAAATTTAAAACTTTAATGCTGTCCCTCCATTCAGCAGTGGCAAGATTTTAAAGTGGAGAGAGGACAGAAGTACAGTAGCTGGTGTGTTGGTAGGTAGAAGCACAGATCAACGTTAACTGCAGTTGGACATCTGTTACTCCTTAATTTGACAGGGGTAGGGTGGGGAGGGCTGTAAAAAGATCCTGGAGCTGGTTAGCAGTGGCTAGACATTGTAGCCATTGTTTGATCCTGTGAGGAAGTAGGTACAAATATGCAAGGGTGTAGCAAGGCAAAATTTTAGCCAGAAAAGTGTTTCTGAAAGAATGCGGCCAGACTTTCCAGAAGCCACCCAGTGTAATCCTACCTTCACAATGTATTGCTGAAGAAGTTTACGTAATGGGGCACTATGTGCACTACACTGTGTGTTAGGGAGAGAAAATTTTTCCTAAGGTTTTCCTCAGAAACTCCTCCAAGAAAGACGGACAGAAAACAGGAGGAGCAGAAAAGAAACCAAAGACCTTGCATAGAAAAACAATGTGCAGGGGGATAGGTACTCATGCATTCAGATGACAGCTTACATATTAAAGCCCTTAAGCACGCTGTAAAGCATGATTTCCTACAGCTGTTTGAAAGGTGCCACTAAGTTCTACCGCACCAATGATCTGCAGATAATAGGAGTTCTGAGATATTTTTATACATCCTTTTCATGGAGTTCCTACCATAACATTGCTTGCATTTATACAAAAAATACAGCGTCCTTTGAGGGCATTTTATATTAGCAGGGAAGGAAATGGATTGGACTGCAGTAGAAATGTTTTGAATAATTTACACTGCTGCTTCCTTAAATCTTAAAGCAACACTATTACAATTTAAAAACAAAATACACACACACTAAAATAAATTAATGGCTTTATAACTGACACTGAAACACTCAGAGATATCCTGCTGCTCTCTTTGAGATCTTCTTCATGTAGAACGCAATGCAGAAAGAAGGGAACATTGCCTCCTACTAAAGAATGTGGTCTGTTACACCTCTGTGTAAGTTACTAAGGGTAATATTGAGAGATGTTATTCCTGACTTCTGTGGGTTTCCCCCAGACCAAGGATATTCATTTAGCATAGTTTGGACAATTTAATTATATAGCAAGTAAATATTATTCACATATTAATAGGAGCAGCCTATAGCACTAATGGAAAAATCAATCTGTCTGGCTGTTTTGCAGAGCTTCCAAGAGATAGGAAGCAGTAAGCTTTTGTGTAAGGGATCATGGGATCTTCTCCCACGTGTATGGGAGAAGAAGGAGCACACATAAAGAATACATAAGAACTCCAGAGGAAGAAACACATAAGTTATCATAAATGATGGAGAAAGTTTAAAACGATGCAACATTACAGAAATACTTACTTTTGCACCTTACTTTAGCCTGATTTTTAGTAGCTGTTCTAACATATTTTTTTTCCATTTGTAACAAGGTTCCTACAATACTGTGAGGCTAAACAGTATCTTAATGAAGTCTCATTTACATTCTACTATGAGGTGAACAGCATAACGGACCCTTCCCCTTAATGTCCTTGCCTTATCTTTCTCAGGTACAGAAAGTATTTAAGAAGTGTCTCACTATCACAATCTATGATACAAAGGGATTGCTGTGTACCTGAATGCCTAACAGTACTGACTCTACTTACTTTGTTTGCATGGAAGTTCCATCTACCTGCGTAAAGCATCTGCCATGCATTTATCTTAAGGTGTACCCATAAATGAATTCACTGGTCCAAATACAGATCATAAGAGCTGATCTAGTTCCATGTTTGTGAAATACTTGTAACGAGAGCAACCCAATGTGGAAGTGCAGGTCCTTACTGTTTCATTAAAATTAGTAAGACTCTGTGTGAGTGTGTGTGCAAAAATATATTAGCAACCTTTCCTTTCTACATCCTGTTCAATTCCACTTCTATCTTATAAATGTCCTCCAATTTTGAACTAATATTCTGTTGAAATAACTTTATCATTGGGCAAATAATTTAAAGACATAAAGCGGTTGATTTTGAGGCACCACGGTGCATGAAAATAATTATACAAAGGACAAGAAGTTGATGAGAAAAGACACAGAGATCACAGAAGCACAGAACTGCAGGGGTCAGAAAGGACCTCAAGAGATCAAGTCCAACCCCCCTGCTAAAGTAGGAAACTTAGTAGAGCTTGTATAGATAGGTGTCCAGACGGGTCTTGAATATCTCCATAGAAGGAGACTCTACGGCCTATCTGAGCAGCCTGTTCCAGTGCTCTGTCACCCTTATTGTAAAGAAGTTCTGCTGCGTGTTTGTACAGAACTTTCTATGTGCAAGAAGGCCATTACTCTGTCTTATCTATCGCTCTATGCGCCACCTAGAAGAGCCTGGCCTCATCCATTTGCCTCCCACCTCCCTTTAGATATTTGTAAACATTTATCAGATCCTCTCTCAGTCTTCTTTTCCCCAGGCTGAACTAATCTGGTTTATTCAGATTTTTAACATGGGTCTCTTCAGATCCATTCTCTGGTTGCTGCATGTAATGTAATTCTTGACAGAGAAAGGTTTGAAGCAGCAGAGAAGTAGCTAAGTCCGGCAAGTGGTCTGACAGGTTTTCTAAGAGTGTGTTCTTTGCCCTGACATCATTTCTTGGTTACAAACTGAAAAAGACGAATTCTGTCTATGCAGATCATCACTGTATGTCAGCTCTAGAATTTTAAGTTGATTTCCCCCCACCCCCCCCATTAAATTATATGCTACTAAACAGCTGTTGGGGTATGTCACTTCCCTTCTTTACTGTGGAAATGCTAATATTTTTTTCTCTTCTTTTGTAAATCAAGTATCTTTAAAAAAGACCACAGCATAAATTTCCTGTTAATAATAAAGATTCCCATGAAATTACATTATCTTATGTAGCTGGCAAATAAGTGGTACAACAGGGCTTGCTTCAAACTAGCACCAAAAGGAGGATCATTTGGATACTGACATCTAGGAAATGCACAAGTCAACCCACCTAGAATAAACCTGGCATCACAGGGAAGACAGACACAATGCCTAAGTGAAAAGATTACGAAAGCTTTGACGTAGACAATAAAAAATATGCAGGAATTCCACTTGGAGCAGGATGAGACCACAGATTTGTATCCTTCTTGAAATGCTCGCACATTTTACAAGACTAAAAATTGACTGCATACGTCGTTGGTCACCAGACACATTCATAATTCATTGTTGGTAGATAACTGCACCTACAATGTTATGAGGCAATCACTTGGGTAAATTTCACTTAACATTTAAGCCTGTGAGCATAAAAAAAGAAGAAAACACTATTTTTCAAGAACAGGAAGGAGGCTTCAGTGTGCCCCCTGCTTATGGTTGTCTATGGCTTCTCTGTGCTTCAGACTGTTTAGCTGGTGAACAGTCACAGGTGAACCTGTGCTGGTCTGAAGTCTAGAAAAATCAGTGTATTAAAGTCTCAAGTTCATGTCAACAGAGAAAATTGCTTCCCAGGAACACTCACATAAGAGGGGAAAAAAAACAACCAACACCTCCTGTATAATTAGAAAAGTAGATAGACAGAAATTAGTACAGGTCTCCTAAGTTAATTTTCAAAATACATTTTCACTTCATCTGAAGTAAAGAGAGAAGGAAAATCAGGGTGGAAATGCCTGCCATACTTTCTACAGGTTATACCTGCAGAAGTATTTCTGTGTCTGTTGAAAGTCCTAATGTCTCCGATGTGTAGTTCTCATACAATAATTCTATTTTACAAGTGACCTACAGTTTTTACATGGTCAATTTTGCAGCCAGAACATTGAGCAGAAAAAGTGAGAAAACCCTCTGATCCTGTGCCTGACTTTTCCACAGAAGCACTGTGACCCTTGACCATTCAGTTTCAAACTGCCCAGTCTGTAAGAGCTGGGCAACGACATTAGATTCAATTTTCAGAGGCAAGATCAACAAAGTTCTCACAGCACATGTAGCATGAGGATAGAGTTTAAGACCAAACCATGAAGCACAGAATCTCATCTGTTGACATAAAAAAACATTAACAGATTTTTTAAAATATATAATATTAGACAGTTTTTACACTTTGTAAAGGAATAACCATAAACAAATGGATGACCACTTTTTAACATGAGTAATTATACTAGAATAATGTATTGCTCAAAACAAAAAAAAAGTGGAAATATACTTTGCACTTGGACAATCTTAAGCATCCATACAACACAGTGGAGCATCTCATTTCTCCCATATTCAGAGATATGTAAATAGCTTCCAAGTTGCTCACTGCATTGCAGCATTTTATGAGCAATTTTACATCACAGTACATTAGTATTGTTTCTTACTTGTATTTATTTTCACTAATACAATTTGAAAGGTACTAATATTGTTATATTTCTCTGTGGCATTCATGAAAGCAGTAACTAATACAATATGAAGGAAAGGATGCTAACAAGATGGAAAGCTGCTAACGGGATAAAACGGCTTGGAATCTAGCTAGAATCTAGCATTTAATCATTTTAGAAAAAACATTTTCAACTCTTTAGGAGAAAACCTATGAAATAAATGGAGAAAAATAGAGAAAAATAGAGAAAAATAGAGAAAAATAGAGAAAAATAAAATAAAATAAAATAAAATAAAATATAGCATTTGTAATGTTGCATTTAATATAAGGGAGTCACTCAGATTCCTCTTTAGGTACAGTCAAAAGCGGAAACTTGTGCCATGGAATGCTATGTAGACATTTCAAGAGAAAACAAACATAGCACATAATAGCCCTGTCATTTTTTCAGGAAGTTTCTGTAGGCCACATTTTTCCTAATTCTATACACTCAGTTTGCAGTATTGCCAACAGGATATTCTACAAAGACTGCAAGTACAATATGACCCTATGTCTCCATAGCATGTAATATCCCCCTCACACCAAAGGAAAAATTATACGAATGAAAAAATACTAAGATTGACAAGTGCTTCTTAAAATTTCAAGAAAATTTGCTTCAAATTTGAAGATAAACAAACGGTTGATTTAAGAATGAGTTTCCTTGTGCCTGAGGGAATGTTAGCAAATGCAGACATTTGTTCTTACAGATGAGAACCAGATTTACGTAGGTCACTCCAAATATAATGCCACCTATTTATTTCCATGGGAACTACAACAGATACTAAGGGCACAAAAAACTATTTGACAGATCAAATTATCAGCTACAAATATCTGTTTTTCAACAGTAATCACCATCAGCTATGCATGTTTTTCCAGGCATGAACAAGAGCCTGCATGCCACATCCACATAAAACTGCATCAGTGAAGGTGACCCACCATTCCTGTCACCACTGCTGAAATGCACCACTCACCAGCTCACTGTGCTCACATGAGCTGTTTGGTCTCCATAAATGTTCAGCAAGTGTCGATGAATGTCAATTGATGCATTCCTTTTCTACATGGAGGAATTCAGTTCTACACCATTGATTCGTATGTATGCCAGATGTCATTTAGTCAGACTGCTCCTCTGCTGCCATCTCTCACATGGCAACAACATGTAATGATATATACTGGTAGGAAAGTCAGTCTCTACTGCCATACTACCAATATCTGCCTCTGATGTTATGGGCCAACACAATAAAATAGCAGGCACTGCTTTCAGATCAGCCCTACTATATTATGAAATCAGCACCGTCAGTTGTTGCATTCAGCCACAAACTTTGTAAATGCAGTAGGCAGTGCTGAATGGCTGGCTGGATGGACAGACCTCTGAAAAGCTTAATGGAATTTTCACTGCCCATTGGCTCTTCTGGAGACGTTAATGTTGTTAGCTCCTCTCAAATGCTTAGCTCAAGAAAGCGCAACTACTGAAGTCTTCTCTTAGAGCAAACTGCTTGCACTGGCTTTACTCCTCTGATCACTCAGAGCAATCATTCTCCAAAACTGTTGCTGATCTGAGCAAGTGAATGGTTTACTATTTCTTTACCACTCCTGAACACTAAATTGCTTTTATGTGGAAAGAGAAAAACATTCTGCATAAAGCATTATTTAGCCACGGCTAGTAAAACCATAACTATTTTTTTTTTCTTTCTACCTTACTGACACTTATGAGAGGCAAATGAATGAATGAATGAATGACAGATATATCAATTGATCCATTGATTGATTTCTGCTGCTGCTGCTTATGTAGCTGCTGCTGCTACTATGTAAGACGATGTAAAATCTGAGATATAGAAGTACAGCTTAGATTCCCACACTGTATCAACTCTAATATTCACAAGTGAATTACGAGTGAATTCCATTTCTTCACAGTAAATGTAGATAAATAAAGGAGGCGTGTAAGACAAGAATATTTGAAAATAATGGTGAAAAATATAAAGCTAAAGAAAGCACTCCAGAAAAGGAACAATTTCCTTGTTTCCTAAAAGAGGCAGCAAGTCTGTTGATGTGGCACATACATGTGGAAGGAAATAACTGACAGATTTCAGTCACATTACATGTGGGTCAGCATTCCTTGAAAGACGGATTACAAATGGTTAAAGAAGTATATAAGTCTATTTAATAGATTTCTAGTCTTCAAATAGTTGCTACATAAATTAACCAGAACATGATGAGATCTTCTAAAGTCTTAAAGATCATCACCAGATAAGCAGCTTATGTTACCAAGATGAATTTTGTTTGGTCTCAGTACAGTCTGTTGAGTAAAAAAGAAAAGTGAAAATGTAAATATACAGAAATAACATATTTAGCAGGTAACTAAAAAACTTCTAAAGAAATACACAAGTGACAACACAAAATGACGTTGGTAAAATCAGCAGTTTTAGTTCTCGTTTTCCACTTTTTATTTCTATAAAAGAGAAGAAGCAGCAAAATATGATTTTAACAAAGCAAAACGGAACTTGACTCCTGGAATAGCTATTTCTCTTTATCCACATATTCAGAAAGATATTTTCCTTAAGAAATACCAAAACCATACTACTTACTGCTTAATCTGCTCCTCCAAAATAACTTCACCTTTTAGGAATTACTATTGTTGATGTCACTGTTCTCATGAATCTAAATGATAGGCTTCCGATTTTGCCCAAACTGTACATGGCTTTAGAGTTAATTGTGCTGCATTACAGGGAGTAAAGATGATTGCTATAGAAGTTATATGAAAGAGCCATAAGGAAAGATTTTATCTTTCAGAAAATAAGCGCAATGTTTTAAAACGTATTAGAAAAACCTGAATATTTTCTAAAAACAAAACTATCTTTTCAGTCTCTGATCAAACTCTGTGTTCAAAAATTATAATGTTAAACTTTAACTTCTTATTTAAATTAATCATAGACTCGGTCCTGCAGTGTCTTTCACTGGATAGTTCTCTTTTAACCAGAAATTGATTCTGTAAGCAAATGAGAACAAGGGGACACAACCCTTTAACACTGCCCACCCCTCAAAAATCTGAGATTAACAGGTAAGTATTTTTATTTTCATTAGATATTACTGTTCATTAAAAATCCTCAAAATTGCATCTCTCCAATATATCTTTTAAAACTTGTTTCTCTTCAACATTTCCCAAAACCAAACCCATGGAATTTTTGCACAAAAGGCTGCTATGTATGACAGAGAAGAATTCCAATAAGTGTGAAATAGGTAAAATGTTTTTCCTTGGCCAGAATGTAGTGTGATTACATGTATAACTGCTTATTAAAAGAGAGAGAGAGGGGGAGAAAAAAAAAAACGGAGGGAAAGAAAAAAAAAAAAAAAAAAAAAAAAGAACGTTATAGGTTTTCTCAGAAGGATTTTCTTTTATACATAGCTTTATCCTATAATTTTGTCCCTGTTGGGCACACTGCCTATATTTAAACACAAACAGTCAAGCAATGAAGAAACATTACCACATTTACTGTGAACAAAAACTCCCAGTTGTACAGTGAAATTTTAATACATTTCAACTTATCTCTTTTACTAATGGGGAGAGTACAAACCCTGCAGGAATTCGCTCTGCAAACTGGTAATTACAGTAGACTCACTTTTCTATAATGCATATGTATAGTCAGACACAAGAACCATAGCTGCCCTTTTGATGTAGGTTACAATAGGAATGCTTTAAAAAAAATTATGAAAATCTACAGCAATTCTAAAGGAATGCATTATTTCTTGGGAAGTTGTCCTTTAGCTATACTCTGGAATACAAATATATTTAATACCATATAATACACATATATTTATTTGCCCTTATTAAGCAAAGCACAAGCTTTATCATTTTGTTCTTTAAATTCTTTTTTCTTTATTTTTCCCTAGTTTATAGGATAAACCTGCCCCTGCTGGTGCAAAGCTGAGGTTTCCATACTACAATATTGTGTAAGAGCTCAGAAAAATATTTTTGTTCTCCAAAGCCTCTTCCTCTGCACAACCTTCAAATTTATGTCTCATTAAATCATTATAACACATATTTAAAAGCACTATTTCAACTGCACAGATTTACAACATACAACGTCCAACTCAGCTAAGATAGGACATGCTGTGTCTGGCAGAACATGTTTGAAGTATACAAAAAGACGGGTTTAATTTAAACTGAAGAGGAGTGAAATCAAAATTAGATCTACTGCCATTGTCATACATACGGACAATATTTATCTATAATATAAAAGCGACAAGACACAGCTATTTTTCTAAAAAAGAAAAAAAAAAAAAAGAAAAAGAAAAAAAGAAAAAAAGAAGAAAGAACAAGCCAAAAAAGCCTGGAAAAATATACATATTTTCTAGTCTTTTACAGTCTATGCCATTTGGGGGATTTTTGTTATATTTTTCATTTTACTTGTATTTCTATACCATATCACTTAATTCTGTAAAAACTTATATTGTCACTGTTTATGTAAACACACATCTACACTTTTGCCCTTAATGATAGAAAATAATCATGCCACACAATTCAATATGTAATAAAATCGTTCTATCCACTAAGTGCAACACAAGAAATTATATCAGAATTTCAGTTTCCAAAATTTCTGTATACTAAGGGGTCTCTTGGTGTACACATCATCAAAATAGGCGGGAGGAGGACATATATCAGTAATTGTTTTTAAAACAGATTTGTCAGAGCAATTTACATTTATCTAGCATCAATTTGCAGCATATTCACTAGTTTGTAACACCTAACTTAGAAAAACAAGCTGCCTGTCTCTTTTAAGCATCTCCTAAGTAGTTTGTTGGCAAGAAGTGAATCATAGAATCTCTGAATTATAGAATGGCCTGGGTTGAAAAGGACCACAATGATCATCTAGTTTCAACCCCCCTGCTATATGTTAGGTCGAATTGCATATTCAAAGCTTGAAAGAGCCACAGCTAAAATCACGAGTCCCCCAAACTTCATTCAGAAAGCTGATATTCTGTGGAAATATATAATATATATATGGATATAACTCAGTGTCAATGACTCTGACATCACCAATGGGGAATCAATGGCCTAACGTAAAATGCAAAACAGTGATAGGAAAGGTCTTTCCTGAAGCACGCATTGCATGGAGATGTTTTTATAACCTCAGAAGATTTCATTTTCCTTGTTGCTGGGCACTAGGCCTTTCACAAAAGTAATCTTGTTCTGCAGAGATAGTTGCTTTAGCAGCAAAATTACTTTTCCAAACAAAAAAGAAAAGTGAGTTGCCAATGACCATGAAATCAGGGTGTTTTTTTGTTGATGTTGTTTGTTTATTTGTTTTAGTAAAAGAAAGCTTTTATTTACTCCTTCTCTTCAGGAGTTATGGTGTTGGTACAGTCTGAACATCAGATGTAGGAAGGGTGCTGTTCTAGGGTTACAAAGAAAAGTTAATGCACTTAGGATAAGTATTGTCCTTATGCAAGTATTTTACCCATTCCTGTGAGAAAATGAAATCTACAAAATGCTAGAAGGGAAGGGAGTGAGAAATGTATGCCAGCAGGTCTACAAGTGTAAACATTCCTCACTGTAACAAAACTCATTTCCACAGAAGATAAATGCCGTATCACTTCAGGCTCTGGCTGATGCAATCAGCATGTGCTTAGTCAGCAAGTCCCTACTTGAAAGCACAGGGGAGGTAACAAACTCATCCTCTGAAATTACCTTCTCCACTGTGCATCATAATTAAGGTAACAACCTTGTCACAGTGGTTTCTGTCTGTCTCATGGTGGGCAGAGGAGATAAGCCCTCAAAAGCTGCATCTGGATTTCCCTACATGTATGCTACATTTGCTGAAAATCTAGACTTCAGATCCATCGTCGGGACAAACAACAGAAAATAAATAGGAGGCTAAGGCTCTTTGAGTACAAAGCAACAGATTCAGACAGCCTTCTAAATGACAGAAACAATACATTTGCAAAGAATATACAGTAACATGATTGCTTTCCTCTTATTGATTTACCACTTTCCTTCAGTTACCAGGTTATTAACAAAAGGCTGAAACAGAGACTTCTAATAACTTGAAATGCTACTGCTACAGTTCATGCATTGTCACATGCCAAAATGAGCAATGTCTATTTTTAACAATTTTTAATGAAAGATTAAGATACTAAACTCAGTTGTACTAAATAAGTGTATAATGACGACTTGTGAGACAAATGGATATATAGGCTTCATCTAACATAAGCATTCCAAAGCATAGAATCATGGACTGGTTTGTGTTGGAAGGGACCTTACGATCATTTAGTTCCAACCCCCTTGCTACATGCAGGGATACCTCCCTGCTCACAGCTCAATCCAGCTCAACCTTGAATGCTTCTAGGGAAGGGGGCATCCACAGCTTCACAGGGCAACCTGTGCCAGTGTCTCACTACCCTCACAGTAAAGAATTTCTAACTAATATCTAGTATAAATCTACCCTCTTCCAGTTTAAAATCAACAACAGTGACCTTCCTTACCTGCTTCATGACACTTCCCACTTTCTGTGTGCGTGCTGATCTTCACATTAGGTAGCTTCCTTCCTTCTCCTTATTTTTATGGTGCTAAGTGTACCATTGATTACGTGTGGGCAGAAAAAAACAGAGCAAGCAAATCAGAACCCACACAGTGGTGGCTTGAGGAGATACTCCTTGGCGTGACCTGAGCCCTTTGCAATTGGGACAAAATCATGCAAATTGCTAACAGTGAAGGAAGCCAGAATAGGTTTCATGCCTGCTTTTTACCTAAAATATAAGAAGTAGGACCATGTAGAAGAACATTTGAAGCGCAGTGCTGTGGAGAACTCTAACACAGTGCATGAAGCTTGCTGTACGGTAGCATTGCTCCTGTGTCATCAGTCCTACGAATGTCATTGCCTCCATTCAGCCTGGAGAAGAGGAGGCTCAGGGGAGACCTTATAGCTCTCTATAACTTCCTGAAGGGAGGTTGTGGTGAGCTAGGGGTCGGCCTTTTCTCTCGTGTAGACAGTGATAGAACTAGAGGGAATGGTTTCAAACTGCGCCAGGGGAGATTCAGGCTGGACATTAGGAAATATTACTTCTCGGAAAGGGTGGTCAGGCACTGGAATGCACTGCCCAAGGAGGTGGTGGAGTCACCGAACATGGAGGTGTTCAAGAGACGTTTGGATGTTGTGTTGAAGGATATGATTTAGCTGGGGAGTATTGGTGATGGTTGGACTGGATGATCTTTTAGGTCTTTTCCAACCTTGATAATTCTGATAATTCTGTGTGTATACCTGTGTATTTATTATTTCTGTCATACATTAGCACAGAAATGTTCTGTCCAGGTATGATTTTTAGAGGTATAAACACTGCACATTCATTTGTATGAAACTGTGAAACTAAGGTTTCCATATAATCGAATAGTTAGCTCTTTACACACCGGTATCAGACTGTAGTGGCCCCTTACCAGCCTCTGTCAAACTAACTTGCTCCTGAGCAACAGATATAAAGCAGTAGTAAGAGCTGCACCATTTCTTGCTTCTGACCATATGAAGTTTGAATTGTTTTCTTGCACAGCTCACAGTGGTTAGAGCTGAATTAGGCTAAATGTCTGCCAATTTTTCTATAAAGAGCACTAAGCTCTCTTCCAGGTTTGCATTTAAGGGGTAGAAAGACAACAAGTGATTCATTAGGAAATGATCATATAAGCAAACAAGAACTTTTGTGTTCAAACACAGAATCAATTTCTCTCTTGTTCTATGATCTTCCAATACTTCATTTTCATCTTCATATATTTACTTAAAAATCAAGTCAAGGAGATCTCAAGTGGTAGACCATACCTGGGGGAAAATGAGTCTATTTTTGTCTTATGCAGTGGCAGGAAGTGCCATAGCTCTGACTTCAGTCCCATCCACTTTGCTCACATTCCCAGATGAATTAATACCTTGAAATATATGCTAAAATACCAGCTCTGGACCCTGAAATCTTGTTTATTCAAAGATCCCAAACAGACAAGGTGAGGGCTATTAGAGTTTTGCTGCAAAAACCTGTTCATGCATCTCAGAGCTGGAACGAGCAACGTCATACTCTGAGCTTACTCAAACTTCCATAATTATTCCATAATTCATGCAGGAAAAGCATGCCAACAAATGATTTCAAAAACATTTTTTCAAGAAAATGAGCTAGGTCAATATAAAAAACTCATCCGTTTAGACACATACATATTCAACAGAGGACAACATGAGCTAAAGCAGATGTCCCAGGAACAATCACACTGCCTCATCTAGAAGAATGCATTCTAACATCATGCTCTAAATAGGAGCAACTCTTGCCATTTGGCAGACTGCACTGTATTTAAACCTCTTTCACTTCTAACCTATTTTGATAACATAGGAATAAACATGGTGCTCACTTGTGTTTATCTGATCCTGTCTGCTTTGATTTGCCAGCTCTCAGCACCTTTGAAAATCAAGCACCATGCATCTTCATAGAGAAAGAAGTCAACTGAACGCATTTAGTGAATCTCTGACTACATCCACATCTCCCAACTTTACCCAGAATATTCTATTCAGTGCCTGTTTATAATTTTTTTCAGTTTGCTTAGTGCCAAATTGTGTTAGGACACACTAAGTCTAGCAACAGTTACAGTAATCCTGCTGCTGCTCAGCGTGTAAATGCTAAGCATGGGCTCTGCAAGCAAGAACACTCTCACTTTCTGTGCAAAGACCAGTATGTAGGCTTTAGTCAAGCACACACACTTAGGTGCACATGCTATGTTCATGCTAAACCCCTTGTTTATTCCAGCTATGGCACCCAGCAGATTACCAATGGGCAAAATTTGCTTTGGTCTCCATTTAGTGTGTAAATGCTTTGCAGCAAATACATACACTGTGCACATTCAAGGAAAGCAAACCAGGCAGGTAGGAAGTGAGATGGCTCAGTAAGCACACAGCCCAGTGCTGGCATGGAGCCTCCCCCCATTGCAGTCAATTGGAGCGTTGTCCCATTTTGCTGAAGGAAGAATGGGGCTGTCAGGAAGTTTTTAACAGCTTTACGAAAAAGAGCCTAATGTGGCAGTCTGTCTGTCAGTCACAATCTCCTGCCCCTCTAAGCTATAAAATCGAGGAGGTTATTATACTGGGCTGCAGCTTCTAATTTCTGCCTGTTTGCTGAATATTTTGAATGTGCTAGCTAAACAGAGTTAAATGCAAAACTACCAGCCTAACTGTCTCATAGATGGGTTCAAATTCTGCTGCTGGTTTAAGTTTTGATGCTCATGCAGCTGTAGGGTGTAAAAGACACTCAAACCTGTGGCAGCCGCTGCAGGTACCAGCAGTGTGCCTATCCCAGGGACACCGCCATGTCCCTCCCCCCCAGGCACACTCACAGCAGCTCTGACAGAGTCCACAGACAGCCTCTTACAGCCACTGGCAGAGTCATAAACGTCATTCCCTAAAGCCCCTGCTTTCCCCACCACCACATGTGCACATGTCATCAGCAGCTGCACAGCAAATGCCCGTCTGGGACAGGAAGAGTTAAATCAGCATGCTCAGCTTTAACTTCAGCTCTCTTCTCCTGTGGGACAAAGGCACAGGCCAGATGGAATGGGTTCCTCAGTCTAGACCTCAGGGTCTACGTGATGGACGACACTAGCATAAAACAAGTGTGCACACACAGAGAGGACTAAACTCAGCTCCAAGAAACTCATGTGTCACCTCATTACAGCCAGTGGATTTCCATGATGAAAAGCTCAAGTCACAATGAGACAAATGGGAGCCTTTTCTCTCATTTTCATGAGAGTTCCACCAGCTCATAATTAAAAGCAACGTTTAGCCTAGCACAAATTAGTGACTGGTAAAACCAAGATGCAACCACAAGCACAGATTCTTTCTCCACTCTGCTTACCACCTAATCCTCTTTAGTGTGAAAACTGTTCTGGAAATTGCATAAAAGCTGCCTTTCTGGTGAGAGTTCCAGAATTTTCTGGTAACAACTATGCCAGACACACCACAAAAACAGACTTTGTTTCACTATGTTGATAAGTCTGTTTCCACTCCTAGGAAAAGCCAGATGGTGCAGAGGTGTGTGATAGTAATTTCTGAAATGGAAAAAAAAAATAATTAAAAAAAATTAAAGACCCAGGATAGTTGTGGTTAGTTGGAGTTTAAGGATCAAATTCAGGTCAGTTCTACTTTATCCAGACTGATTCACTTCTCCCTGTTACTACCTGATTGCTGACAATGTGCTTGCTGCTATAAAATCCTAAAATGAAGAGTACTCTTAACTTGAGGAGTTTGAATTCAGACACAGAGCAACAAGATGTACTACGTAAACATGAACGGAGTTAAACTCATGGAATTACTTTTTCTCACCCTTCTAAAAATAATAAAGATTTTCTTCAAGAAACAAACAGAATCAAGCTCTCACAAGATAGAAAATGGAGATCCTTTATCAATTCATCTAAATTTAATTGAAGACTTTGAACTGCATGCTGGCTTTTGGTATTTCAAAAAGCTGTATTTACATGAAGAAAGTATCATGCCAGAAACCAGGAAGTGATGCTCCATTAATATTCATTACATGCCAACACTCAAAAAAAAGGAAAGAAAATGTAAGCTGCCAAGTTTATTTTGGCAAAGTTGTATGACATGATTTGGATTCAAAGCAAAATTTAGAAAAATGTCTTTAAATAAATGTAAATCCTTTTCAAATTGAAAAAAAAAAAACAAAACACCTCACTTATAAAACAGAAGGAAACAGCACTTCTGAGTGTTAAACTTTTTTCATTGCTAGACTGTACATAAGCAGTGATTAGCAAAGTACATTGTTATAAAGGACCCACCAGCTTTAACTCCATCTACTTTGTCCTGCTTTTCACTTATCAAGACATTACAAGTCAGTGATATTTAATATCTTTTTTCTTCTTGCCTTTTTTTTTTTTTTTTAATGTATATATCATCACCATTTTCAATTGTGTGAGAGGGCCACGTATAGAGAATAATCCTAGTTTTCCTACTCAAAGACCAAACTACACAAGAGGACGACTGTGGACTCCAGCACGGTGTTAGTATATTTCTCAGAAATGAAAACATTGATTCATTGTCTGGACTGGAGAGCGGCAGGAAGGGGGCCAGCAATGTCTGTCTTGCGCAGTGGAATGCCATACAGAAATTCCTAAAACACTTCTGCACAGCTTTGCAAAACAAATGAGCACAAGCACAAATGTGGCTACGCTGCTCTTAGCACATGAGCACACTTGTGTTAAAATGGGCCAGGTATCTCTCAGCAGCACAGGAATGCACTGCAGGGTTATCCCATACCATATCCCATAGAGTCACACAGCACTGTCCTGAACTGTGCTCACCAAGATGTCCCATTGACAGACAGCCCAAAAGATCAGTCTAGCAGGGAGTACCAGAGTCTGCTCTCAAAGCAAACTGAGAGCTTCAGTTTACTCAGGTGCAAGATCTAACTTACTGATCGCAGAGAGTAGAAAAGCGAAGACATTTCTGAAGACCAAACTCAAGGCTAGCTACAGATGGGCACATGACTCCATGAAGAAGTTATTCCTTCTCCTGTTCCACTGACTTCCTCAGTGAGTTAAAACATATCCTCAGTTGCTCTTTTGAGCACAACTGAACCACAATTAACAGCCTAGGAAGAAAACTTGAAAATTAAACTTTATGAAGCAGAAATTCTCAGATTAGGAGAGAATGCAATGTACGTAGGAGAAAGAATTCTAAAAAAGCTAAATACAGACTGTTGAACTCCTTCCTTCTCTTCTGCTCTTTTCCCCTTTACCCCACCTCAGTCAAGTTCTGCTCTTTTCTGATACCTTGGGAAAGCCTGAGGCATGCCTTGTGCCAGTAGGCGGGGGAACATTGCTGTGGGGAACCATGGGTTACACTGCAGGCCAAAGCATCCTCTCTGGCTACACAAAGGATGTGTTCTCTTGCATGAGTGCTTCCTTCCCCAAGCCGTGCAGCACACAGCCCCAGCAGCCCATCTGGAGCTGATCCCACCTTTCCAAGGGAAGCAGGGCAGGCTGGCGGGGCAGGTGCACTGAGCAGGGCGTGAGGTGGAGGCACCTCTAAGATGGGAACATGAGGATGAGATGAGCAGGCAGAACGTGGGTAGATTCCAGGAGGGAGGCTTTAGAGGGAAGAAAGAGTCCATTAGAGAGAGAGTGACTGCAAAGGCCTTCCTTGAAAGCTGTTTCCTCCTGTTTCAGAGAAATGACTGAGATGGGATCAAAGATGGCTAAAAAAAAAACCAAATAGTATGTGGTGGCAACAGCTAGACTTGTAACGGAGGGTATCTGAGGGCAAGACTTGAGGAGCCTGAGAAATCTCAAAGAAGTAGAGGGTATGTGTGATAGTGGTGGGAGAGACAAGTTCAGAACCGTTCTGGACTGAAAAGCAGAATGGAGGTCTTATATATATATATATATATAACCACTGTTTGAAGCCTTTGGAGATCGTTATCAGCAGGCATCCCTACATTTGCAGATGTTGGATTACTTTTCCAAATTATCATTCAAGTTTAAAGTACACCTCTCCATTTCATGCATATGAGGTAATATTTTTCAACTCCAATTAAGAATTTCTCCCGTTTTCTGAAAGAATGGCTTCATTCAACAGGGACTAAAAGATGAAAAGCAGATGCTTCCTAAGAGACTGGCAAAACTGATAACTCAGAAGGTATTTCACTCACCTAATTACTGACCAGGACAGTATCTAATAGTTACCAGATAGTAATACTATTAAATACTACTAAAAGAAACATACAACTCGAGTAGCTCTGTAAATTCTCCATCACTGTCAACATCCAAATTCAATACTGCTGAAGGGAATCCCAGCAGATGAGAAGAAAAGACCTGCAGAATTCTCCCAAAATAAAATATGATTTTTTCTGACGTTTTCTGTGGGGGTTTCGACAGGTACAGTTTTGCAATTCAAATGAGACTTTGGATCTGTGCCAAATTGGTCCATTTTCCCTTAATCTTATATACTTGATGTGCTTAGGGAAACAGCTGCTTATGAGAAAGTGATGACTTTTCAAGTGTTTAGTTTGTGCAAGAAGTTGAAAAGCTACCACGCTCACTTGTAAAACTTCAAGGGAATAAAAATGTGTGGAGAAAAGCAGAACACCTGGCAGCTAGAAGCAAAGAAAGGAAAGAAAACAGTGGGTGACATGCACAGAATAGGAGACGCAGCGAGAGTGAAATTAAACAGAAGTACTAGGGAGGAAGATGCAAACAAGAAAAGAACACAGGTACCTTAGAGGAAAAAGACAGTCCTGTGCCTTTCACATTCGGAAGAATTTAGAAATTCTGCATGTCAAAGGGGTAAGTTCTATGTTTTCGAGTCCAGCGTGCATAACAGCAAACAGACTGGTTTGCTTCACCCCTGCAAAGCTCACACATAAAAACATGTCATTATGCACCACGTGAGTCCATTTGGTTGAGTTACAGACACACACTCGTCATGAAAAGAGGAAGTACAAAATTCACTTTAATGATTTGGTGAGTAAATACCCCACCCACCCTCCCTGATAGTTTTGGCCAGTGTCCTCAATGTGCATATGTCACCTGGATGGTTAGTAGTTACAGAGAAATAACAGGAGCTTGATTTAATTCAGACTAATTTGTACAACACCTGCTATGTTCTTGAGGTAAGTTGAGAGCAGTTTTGAGCTAGAAGAATGTAACTACTCTGACTTTATACTGGTAACTGAAGGACTTTCAAAAAAAAGATACGTACCCTGCAAGGACAACAAAGGTATATAATTTGAGGAAAAATTACACGTAAAATAGAACACTGTTGCATCTTAACTGACCAAAAAGTATTATTAATTTAATTTTAATTAAATTAAATTTAAATTAATTTAAATTTATTATTTTTAAGTATTAAAAGTCTTTCAATTTTTGAAGGAAAACAAAATATGGATGTAAAAAAAAATGGAGCAGCACAAAAGCAACTCTGATGAATTACTTCTCGAAAGCATTTCTAAACAAGCAGACACTTGTCAATATGCAATATTCCTCAAAATTCCACATGCATGAAATCTGTTCACATGGGAGGCAGCTGGTCAAACACAGAGGATTAAAATACTCTGGATTTAAGTCACAAGACCCCTTTGCTCTAACGTCCACGTGGAAGAAAGTCAGAGAAAGCCACAGTCTCACTCTAATCTCTGTCCATAGCACGAAGAAAAGAGGGAAGTATTCATCCTACTAAATCAAGTAACTTATGAGACTAATGAATACAATAAGAAACAAACAAACCCCAAACAACAAATGAACAAACAAACAAAAAAACTTGCAGACCTGTCTGTCTCCAGAGTTGTGCACTTCCCAAGATTATATGTCTACGTATTTTATCCTTACACTGCTTCTGAATCTGCACATTTACTTCCACCATCTTTGGCAGAAAGATTTGCAAATACATTTAATTCTTCTAATGCAGTTGCACAAAGCATGACCCAGAAGTAGCATACACTCCCAAAAACCTTTTGTTTTGGCCTGCCAGGTTCTTACAGCCAGGGCATTCCATTACACTTACTTAACAGAGAAGAGGTAGCAGCCAGCTGGTCAATCAGCACCACACCTCCTATTAAGCCAAGCAAAAGTAGCAAAGGATTACACGAGCTCGACAGAAGGTGGGCTGAAAGGGAAGCTTGGAAGGTGGATTCAGTTTTGCAAGAGTTTTCCACCCTATGAATGAAGCTGTAGAAGATCTAGTTTTGCTAATCTTGCTGTTTACTCAACTGTCTGACTGATACAGATATTGCAAATTAATATTTTCAGTTTTACGAGAAATCAAGAGAAAAGTCTGCAACTTATGCCCAGCCTGGAACTAAAAATGACTGCTTCTAAGAACTCAGAATTCCCCACGCTTTGTCTAATAATAATGGTAAAAGAAATAAATCAAATACATGACATTGTGCAGATATCACCAAGATCAGAGTATTTGGATGTATCCTTCAATAATTTACATTGTAAACATAACTAAAGGATTATATCTGCTAAACCAAATTCAAAGTGGCATATGATAAAATGGAGGCGTATAGACTTGTGTAGAACACTTTGATAAAAGTTTCAAACAGGACTTTCCAAAAAATGTGGTCAAAAATATTTTACCAGAAGGCTTCTTGGTAGTAATGCCTGGTTGAGCTCTTTCCTTTGTACTGCAGATTGAACTCACCAACAATACTGAGCCATTCAATATGACAGACTACCACCAAAAAATTAGTTCATATCTTCATAAATCTGTAAGCAAATCCTCAGCTGTAATGCAAATAGATCACAACTAAGCAGAATGTAAATCAAAGCAAATTTTTATACAGCCCTTTTTTTGAAGTGATTAACTAAACACAATCACTAAGGTTCTGTTCATTAAGTCGTACAGTTACATCTTATTATTATTCCTGATTCTCAGAGGCATTTAACAACTATGAAACATGAATGGAACAGCCTTCTATATTTCATATGATCTTGGTCTCTTTTGCTGCAATTTTGTTAATCTCATAAAACCTAAGGACATGTCACAACCTAGTAAAGAAACTGAAATTAAAAATCTTGTTACTTATCATAATAATAAAAACATGAACTATATATATAAAAAAAAAATGGAGGTGTAAGAGGAAATTTTTTATCTTGTTTATGCCTACACATTTTCACACACACACACACAAAATTAGATTTTGCCTCTTCCTCTAGTAAAGTTAACTTCACAACCACAGAGCTCCAACATGTACACACTTTATAAACCCATGATTTATAAATCCACTGCTATGCATGTTAGTCTTTCAGTCATTGTAGTCTATAATATCCACATCCTTATCACACTGTCCAGAAGTTTAATATTTACATATAACTGACTATACAGGCAGTGAGCTTACAATTTAAAGTAAACACCCCCTATTCAGTATTAAATATGATTCAAATCCGATATCTTGTGTAATAGTTGGCTAATAACCCCTTGCACTTTTGATGATATTAGGATTTGTAAAAGCAAATATACTAATACAGAGACCTGGAAAACATAAAGAAAAACAGTTCAAAGATTTAAAACATATATACTATTAAAAAGAGCAAGAAGTGGATTGGGAATGTATGAACACTTTTCATATATAAAGGAATGGAACTGAAAGCAAGTGAAAAGGACAGGAGCCTTAAAACTGGAGAAATTAGTCAACAATCTTCATTCAAATTATGTCGTTGACAGTATTTAATTTCAATCGTCCTCTACAAACGTATTATATTTTTGGAAAAACTGCACTGCAATGATCACATAATTAGGAGGAAAATAATATTATACTATATATTATATATATAGTATAATATTATAATATATAATATATAATATATAATATGTTAAAATGTATATATAAAACATAGAGTTTACCTTATTCACATAAAGAACATGGCCAAAAACTTTCTTTTCATTGAGACTGGTGGGCTCTGGATCAAGGCCACATTGTTTGCAGGCAGAGTGGTTCAGCAAATTTAAGTTTTATTCTTAACCTGGTCATTCACTGCTTCTCAAGCTTGGGAAAGTTAAACACAATTTGCGTCTCACTTTTTCTATCCATATAATGGGAATAATTGTAATTCCTGCTATCTATAAAGAGAGCCAACACATTCAGACAAAGGCAGATACAAAGGAGCGAAACAGGCAACTTAAGGGAGATATAGAAGAGTTGAGTATTCAGCTTATCCAAGTATGAGGCAAAAAACAAAAACAAAAAGAACACCCAAACCACTAAGAAACCAACCTGGTAACTTTTTTTTTTTTTTTTTTTTTTTTTTCTTTTTGTAGTTTGAAATAACATTTCCTGCAGCAATACTCCTATTGCCTTCAGCTGGCAGTTTATGATCCAGCTTATGTGGTAATCTTCTACAATAAGCCTCAGCCCCAGCATGTATGTGTGTGCATTAGAGTGTGTGTGTGTGTGTGACAGGGGGAAGAAGACAGACAACACTGTTGCTCACTAACTGGCACTCAATGAGATACTTAATTTGTTGTAATAAAGCAAAAAAAAAAAAAAGTATCTGTCAGTTAAACTGCCATTTCTGTCACACTTTTTAATAATAGTGCTCCTGTAATTACACTGTGGTTCCTTATACTTACTTGGTAAAAGCTTGCTTAGTTTTAGCATGGAAAACAATTTATGAAATTATAGAAACAGACTGAACACAGCAGTTCATTTGTTGAGGCAATTATCCAGATCCTTGTCAAAAAAAAGAGAGAGTAAAGACTGTGATGCACAAAAAATGTTTCTAATTCTATGCTATAATACATACAATATGTCTGTGGTTGTGTTGGATTATGTTAATAAACTGCAGTCGAAATATATTTGTCACAACACAAAGGAAGGGTGCTATCAATTGTCTTGCCAGATTCTTTAAATTAGTCACCAAAGCGTCTAGCCAGGGTTTCCTCTATGACCCTCAGATGAAGGGAGAGGCTTATTGGACAGTTTTTCCTGTGGGACTAGACAGATTCTTCTAATGCTCAAGTATTTTGAATAATCTGGAAAATAACTGTAAAGTGAACTGCGGCACAGTTGCCTTTTTTAACAGACATGTACAATTCAACCCTGAACACAAATCCAGTGTTGTTTTTGGCTGCTTATCACTCAGAAATGAGCTTCCCTAATAGTTCTTAGTAAGAAGAAGAAGGGAAAAAAAAAAAAAAAAAAAAAAAAAGATAGGGCTTTATTCCTTTATTCCTTCTTTTGGGAAGAGTAAAGGGTATAAGAAGTGAGCTGTTGCTTAGCTAAAAGAGCAAACAAATACTGACAAAAATCTGAGCATGCAGTCCAGAAAAGTTCTACTTTAAAAAGGGAATGAGAGACGAAAGAAAATACTAAAAAACAAAATGCCCACTGCATTGATACCCACTGCAAATTCAGGAAAAGAATCTGCTGCTTGTTAGAATGCAGTTATTTGTATAACAAGTTGGAAAGAGAGCATCTTAAAGAGAGTTCTGCACTCCAGTCACACATTTACTAGCAAAACTATCACAGAAATTCATTACTCTTCATAATTTTATTATCCGTCCTTTCTTGTAAAATATTCATCATTTATTCGTCAGCATAACAATTCATAACAAGTAAATGTTTTCTCAACAACTTGCAGAAGAACAACGATGCAGACTGCATTACTGAAACTGAAAATGCATCAGCCAGTTTCTTTTCATCATCTGGGCACTTTATACTGCAGCAGAAGATACTGCTGTAGATTCTTCATTACAAACTCCATTTTGCTGGACAAGAAGTAGGAAAAGAGATGATCTTGAGCAAAGGAGACAAAGCAAAAACGACATCCAAACACAGGTCATGAATCGTGAACACATTACAAAAGTTTCACGTATTAAAATGTGGATGAAGTTTTCTTCCTTCCCCACCTCCCCTGACATCTGGAGATAGTTTGGTGGAGCAATTTCCAGAAACCAAACAGTATCTCTGCTTGACTAGCTCTCTTCATTCACAAATAAACAATTAATGAAATGGGCAACTAATTTCCAAAGTGTTAGTATTCATTAGATTGTCTCCTGAAATTCAGTAGCTGTTCTGTAATGCACTGCCCAAATAAAATGGGACTGCTATTCTTCCTCCAAATGTAAAAGTATATTTGAATAATGTCTATCTGCAATTTATTTGCTCTAGGAAAAAAAAAAAAAAAAAAAAAAAAGGACTGGAACGTAAACTTCCCCATTTTAAAAGGATAAATACATTTGCCTAATAAAATAAAGTTAGGGAGGGATAGTTAAAGAACTATTCCATCCAAAGCACTGAAAGTTACCTTATGGACCACACTTAATTATGGGGCAAAATCTACATTGTGTTCTTTTCTGTATCACATTTCTGAATTACAGAGATTAAATCATTTTGTGTTATGATGGGCTGTAATATATTTTCCTTGGAGCATGAGAAGCAAGGTGAAAAAAAAAACCACCTCCTTTGCAGAATCTTGAGTTAAAACAATTACAGGACAGGATTCATTTCAGAGATCAACTAGGAGAAATAAGTGTTGGCTAGATATCAGCTACATACCACACTTATAAATTCTGGTTACCACTTTGATACTAGGAACAGCTCTTTCCACTCATCTCAGTTTTTATATGCTGCCTAATGGTAAGGAAGGGAGGAAGGAGGGAAGGAGGGAAGGAAGGAGGGAGGGAAGGAGGGGAGAAAGGGAATGAGAGAAAGAAAGAAAGGGAGAAAGAAAGGGAGAAGGAAAGGGAGAAGGAAAGGAGGAAAGGAAGAAAGGAAGAAAAAGAAAGAAAGAAAGAAAGAAAGAAAGAAAGAAAGAAAGAAAGAAAGAAAGAAAGAAAGAAAGAGAGAGAGAGAGAGAGAGAGAGAAAGAAAGATCTCATTGGTGATTTTTTTTCAGCTGGTGCTGAAATTTTTTTTTTATTTTTTAAATGGCAAAAGGAAAATTGTGCAAGTTTATGAGATAGCTCTGCTGCATCTGTGCACATACTTAAATAGCATCCATCACCACTGTATACAGAAACAGCAGCTTACAGAGCTTCATCTCACATGCGCTAAGCTGAGGCATTTACAACACTACCACCATCCAGTGTTTTGACAGATTTGCTTTTTCAGCCATAATAACAAACTGAGGAAAGAAACATGTGCCCCAGCTTTCCCTGGGCTGAGCAATGAGCCTCACTCCCCTCTGCCAGCTCCACTGTAGTGGCATTTGACAAAACCCCTCTGGGATAGATGGGGAGAGGGAGAAGAGCCATCAACCCCTGCAGCAAGCAGGGCTCCTCGAGCTCCTTCTCTACTGAGGTCTCTCCATCCATGGCTGTTTACAGGACACTTGAAGAGCAACATGAGTCATCTCATGGTGATGGTAATGACAACCGCGGAAAAATATTTACATTGTGCAGTACATTTATTTAATGTTTTACAAACCAAATGCTTGACACTACAAACACTCACCTACCGTTATAACTCTATTCTGAGTAAGTTCAGCCACTAATAGTTTTCTGTTAATTCACATACACAAAAGTTCAAAGTTAGGGCCACCTTTGGACAAGCCACCTAAGCACCTCGCCCAGAGAATCTTGGTTCTCTCTTCTCTCTCAGAAACACAGCAGTGCAAACTCAGATTCTTCTAAAAATAAACAATTCCATACCCCTAAATAAATACTTCTAAAAATGCATGGGTGAACTGTCAAGCTGAACATGGATCTGTGTCAAGTTCCTACACAACTGGGATAACCAAGGTATGTGCAGCAAAGAGAAAAACAAAGAAAATTAAAGAAGAAAAAAAAAAAGGAAGTGATCTGGATCCATCAGCAGTCACTTTAAGCCATGTGAATGAACAACATGAAGAGATGGGGAATGCAACTCTGCACACAAAAGAAACCAGCAAGGTACTTTGGCCCACTTCATTCCTGAAAAAGGAATCTCATATGCAGCTTTATCGGGGTTTAACTAAACTTGTAAAAAAGGCTTCAGAAAGTCTTTTGTGATTGTCCCCAAACTGACAAGTTCCAGGTCTTAATTTTACCTTTGAACAGCATCCAGAGGGAAATCTGAAAGCTACCAGCCACTTTAATTTACCGTAGGCTTAAAAGAGAATAGTGTCTGTCACAGTCTGCTGCTATTACACTGGGCAGGTCACTTTCCTTCACCTCTGCCTCAGTTTCCCATCTGGAAATGAGAATAAGAAAACTGACCTCCTTCTCATCTTGCTTTGAAAATGACAGATGTAAAGCACAGTGTACAAGCTCTGTACTCTGTTTGCCATCAAGATTCATGACCAATCCATATGATAGGTAAAATATTCTCTATCAGGACACAAACAGAGAACTTAACTGTTTCAGAGCAGAAAAACCTTCCTCAAAAACCAACAAGCAAACAAAAACCCCACAACCATCAGCCACAAAACACACAAACAGAACCCTGCTGCCACCTCTAAGTATCTGCCCATGCTGGAGCCACAATTAGCCAGTGACAGTACAGGAAAGACAAACAGGCAGTCAGAAAACAGCAGGTAGGTAGCCGGGAGCACCAGGGCACAAGCATACCTCCTGTGGTAGGTAAGGATTGCAGTGCCTTCCAAGAATATCCGAGGTCCAAGCGTACCTTGGAGCATATTCAAGTAACTGTTGATATACATTTTCTTTCTTTGGCATTCTAGAATTGAATCTTGGAGGCTCGTTGTTTGTTTCAATAAGAACAAACCTTTTAACATGAGATTTCATCCAAGAATCTGAAATAATTTTTGTAGTCCCTTCCACAGTACAGTCAGGTATCACAAAATTAGATTTTACAACAGTAACTGTAGACACCTCTTTGATTCTGCTATGGGCAATATAACCAGAGAACATACAACTGCAAGATTAGACAGTGATGATGAGAGGATTTCCCAGTATGAACACCCTGCTTGAGGACAGCTACAACCCGCGCTCCTTTCAAGTAGTGGACGGACCGCATTGCTTCACTCAGTCTGGACAAAATTTTGTAAGATGGAACTAAAAGGTCACAATTCATGTGTCAGGAAACTGAGTTTGCAGGCCAGTACTGAAGAGCAGTTTCTAAACTGTAAAGTACACACATAACACCTAAGTGAAACACACAGAAGGTATTTCTTGGTATAAATGCATTTATATTCACTTTTATCTGCATTTTTATATTTTAACACAGCACAGTAAAGTAGTTCTATTTTTCATATGTGAAACTTCTTTTTCCATATCCTCTCTTTTTCTGTTCCTGCATTGCAATCATTTTTCACTTGTCCCTCAAACATCACAATACAAGTGTAACCACAGTGTTCTCTGTTAGAGAACAAGACTTTCACTAATCAAACTCAGCTCTGCAGCTGATGTGGATTGCTAAAGGAAATGTAAACCGTCAGACTTGTAGATTTGGTACAGAAATGCTGGGAAGAGAAACAGTAAAGACTATGTAAAAAAGAAAGAGAACACTAAAATCTCAAAAAGGATTGCAAAAGGCACTATGTTGTTTTTAAAGATAAATTCTAGAAATGCAAAACAAAATTAAATTAAAAAAAAATTAAAAGATACCGCTCTGTCTGATATAAAATGACAAAATGAATGATTAATTCTCAGGTCTGTATTTTTTTTAAAAAGTTTCTTAAATTATTTCTGCAATTATGAATTTAATTCAGAATCTCTGTGGTTCCAAAATCTTCAGAATATTTAAAATAAATTTTTGTTGTTTTTAAGATATGAAAAACTTCCTTGGAGACATAAGAAATGCATGTGCACATATAAGGAAATAAAAACAGCATTCTGAAATTCACAATCTAAAGTACAAATACAGTACTAAAGTTTTTCAAATTTACAATGTAAAAGCCATTTTTCCAACTATGATCAGAGAAAAAAATTCACAACAACAGGCTTCTTGAAATTTGCAGGATTCTGATCTGGACATATTTTCAGTAGGACACAATCTCTGTTCTGACAGTGCCTTCTTACTCAAAGTGTTGCAGACAGGAGAAAATGATCCACTGCATGTACTATCCTGATAGCCAAAGAAAAGGGAATTTTCACTGCTACACAGGTGATCACTGAAACCTTTTAACAGAGCAGAACCATGCAAAGCAGAATATACTCCCACTCTTCTCATAAGACATCAAGGGAGAACAAATTATTATCTTTATCAAATTTTAACACAATTTGTATCTGAACTGTCTAATTCAGTGATTTAAGCATTAATGAAGCAAATTGTCAAAGGGAGAATGGCAGAAGGGACAATGAAAAGCTCCAAAATATGAAGCTATAAAAGGAAGTAAGATAGAATTTGAAATAAAACAAAGTATGCTAAACTCCCTCTTTGGTACAAACATCAAGAAACTCATGAGCACATATAGTGGTGTAACCATCAGCCATGCACTTACAGGAAGAAAAAGCTACAGAAAGCAGAAAATGTTCAGACAGCAAAAAATCCTTAGCTGTTCAGTGAATAGTAGAGTAGTGAACACTGAAACCTAGTTCAGACACATCATCACAAAAACTCCAGCAATATTCTGTTTCTGTACACTCTCCAATACTTTTGTCCAGAACCTGAAACTAATGACATCCATAGATATATAGAGCTTATATATAAGTATAGAGCATATATGTTATATATAAGTATAGAGCATTATATATTAGTATAGAGCATATATACACAGTATAGAGCTGGCAAAATTCTTTATGACATAGTCAGGTTAGTTTGAGGAACTTTTCTCCCAAATGTTTATAGCACCACACCAGTTACTTCGGCAGAGCTGACACAATGAATTTTAAACGGTCTAATGCTTTTGACTTACCAACAGATTAGCACATGATTAGCTAGAGTAAAAGGATTATTATGACTGCTGCTATAAGGTATTAACACTATTGGTAATGCATTCTAGGGACACAACATATATTTTCCACATTTGAGAAAGCAGAGCAAAAAGTAAGGGTTCCTTAGTTTTATTGATAATCTTGCCATCAAGTAGCAGAATGCTCTTCAACTAAAATATAAAATCTTGAATCTTCACCTTTATTTCCCCGAGGTTCATACTAGCTGATTGCAAGCTGTAAATACAGGCTACAGAAACAGTGCAGCATTCAGCCTTCCGCAAACACCATCTTGACTGATGTATGCACACATGCGCATACAAACCCACATAGAGACTTTATGATGAACAACCAGATCCATGTCTGAATTAGAGTGCTGCATTAATACACCCAGCGTGACCGAGTTATGCTGACACCAGCCATGTGAAGCAGGGTTTTATTTGCAGGAGCACAGGGAGGGGAGGACAAAAACAGACAGCAAACAGTGACAAGAGGGAGGAGGATTCAGAGGACAGCTGATGTGCGAAGTGATCCGTCTGCCTTTTGATACGGTTTAGTCTTTGCTTTGGGAATGCAACAAAATGTCAGGAACGAACTTAACCCTTGACACCGGCGAGGCTGTCAGCTTCAGTGCTAAGCACATGTGCAATGAAATTCAGATTCCAGTTGCCAACAGGTTAACTGGTAGGAAACTTACTGCTTTCCCGCCAAGTGTGTTCTTGTCCCTGTGCTTCTGTTCCATGTAGAGACAGACAGTCTTCTAGATACATTAGTCTGTCACAGTATTTCTTTGTTCTCTTTCTAAAATTGAGCTGAATTTTATTAGGCTTCGGTCTTCACAGACTGAAAAGCATATACATGGTATGTATGGAATAAACATATGAAAACGTGAACTATGATTTTCTGAGAGTTTTGGAGTAGTACTGGGTTACAAGTCAATTTAACATAAAAGTCAAAACTGATGATCAAAGGTGAGACATAAAAAATCATAAATGTAGAAGAAAATTACTTCTGTTATGAATATGACCGCAGAATAAAAAAATGGGAAGTAATCCTAATTTCTCAATTTTAAAATGGTCATCAAGTTATTCGTAAACCAACATGAAAGGGAAAAGGACAGTGAAAGATGTCAGCTTTTAAGTCACTTGTTCATTTGGGACACATGGCAGTTAAGGATGCTGATTAGAATGGTCACAAAGGCAAAAGCCTATGACATCTTTTCTACATCATCGTCTTTTTTTTTTTTTTTCTCTGTATGATTATTTAAGTGCAAATACAGGTAACAAGCACTAGAGTTACAAGGTGAGATAAAAATTACAAGATGGGAAAACTCTGCTTTGCCTCCATGGCATTATCTGGTTCCTCCTGTTGTCATACAGCCAGGGGAAAAAGCATTTCCAGAAAACTCACCAAAGATCAAACTGTGTCTGGTGACAGCAGTGTCCAAGCTATAAGTAATGTTCAAAGGATTCAGCAGTGTCTGTGACTGATCATTCTCTTTCCCTTGCCATCACCTGCTGATTTTGTCCAGGTGTTTTATGGCTATCTCGAGGCTCTGGAGAACAGACAGAAAGAAGACTTTGCCAATTTCTTTTGTCTGGGATTGTGAATTCCTTACACAGATGGTGGACAGCCACAGGCTGGCCAACTCCAGGCACAATTGCCTTCACCCTCAGAGGGAATGCACGAGAGCAGTATTATCTTCTCCCAGAGAACTCTCTGTAACATGTCTGTGGTTAGGGAATAGGACAAGATGCCTTTTCTCAGGGAAAAAGAATTTTTTCCTCTTCTCCCCACCACAACAATATCAGGAGAAAAACAAAATGAAATAAATAAATAAACTAAGACTTGGGCTTGCATTAGTAAGTTAAGCATTCCTAAGCAATTCAAGACGGTTGTTGAATAAGATAATCTTGTGTTAACATGGTTTTGTAGTATGTTTACAGTCTCTCGGCTATTACAAACAAATCCTGCTAAATCTTACTAAGCAAACTGAGCCATTTCTGGCAGCATCCTTTAAGATGGCACCAGGCATGAACCACGTCACCTTTTTTCTCTTACAAGAAAACCCATTACCTATGCAAATGCCTGCTAAACGTGCAGTTACATACTTGTGCAAGCACCTACACAGATATGCACTTTTCTCCTGCAGCGATGCAAGTGCAATTTTGAAACTGGGTATTCAAAGTAAAACTGGTACGTTCCCAGTTCTGACCTCTCAAAGTGTGACTACATACCAGGGAATGGAGAGTATGTAAGAAAATATTTGTGCAACACTTAGACACCTGACAAAGCAAATTGTACAGAAAAATGTGTGACTACTTCCAGTTCTCAAAGCTGAAGGGCTTGGAAAAATATGTTTATTATACATGCATTTCATTGTGAAGAGCTCTAGACAGAAAACTTGTATAACAAACATTTTATGGACAAACTCTATATTTTTGTACAAATAGAAATGCACTATATCCACAATACACACTCACTTAGGAAGTTCCAAACTAGGTGCTAGAAAATAAGCAGTAGATCTAACTAGATCTAATAAACCAATTACAGACAGACTCCAGGAATCACAGATCTGTACCTACCCTATGTGCTATTTCAGATTTTCCTACAGGTGATGTGAGTGAACTTTGAACTCACTGATAAGATGTAAGGCAAGAAACTCCTCTTAGATCCTCAAGACACAGACTGCACCCCCATGAACACATCCCACCTGGGGATCAATGTTAACATGTATATAGGGAAAGCAGAGTGATGGAGATGATTTCTGCCATGCAGATCTGAAAGCACAGTTAGGTCCTGCTCTAAATTATTTTAATGTTAAAGGGTGTAACATTTTCATCTTTTTTGGAAAAGTATACTCAGCAGTTATAAAATCTACAATCATAAATGTTAGCGAAGGAAAGGACCATTACATCACCCTGCTTATCTCCTGCCAAAGAGAGCTAGTTCCCTACTGTACATTTTCAAGCCTTATACAAAATGTTTCCAATAATAACTTGCTGATGTTTTAAATGCTCTGTATTGCATTAACACTTAAAAAAAAAAAAAAAAAAAAAGGAATTGTAAAAAAAAAAAAAAAAGATAATAGGAGAGGTGAACAGGCAGCCTTGGAACTTCAGGTACCCTTTTTTCCACCACCACAGGTAGCAGCAGAACTTATATGCCCTGCTCGGTCTACCAGCATGTTATAACCCTGACCTAAGGAGGTCAGTTTCACGGTTGAAGAAGTAGCTTAGCCTCCATGGCTCATTTCATCCTTCAGCCTCCTGCTGAGATTACTGACAATTTAGCCGATGTACTTATTTATTCTTATTTCTTTACTGTACCTAAACGTAGAGATGCTGCTCTTATCTATAAAATGGCTGCAGTGGGTGCCCCTATGCAAAAATCATCCAGAACACTTGGTGCTTATTTCTCCCAGGAAGATACAGAAAGCATCTTTGTGGCTTCTCATGAAGCTTCCAAACTGAAGTGTCCACATCTTCCATACAAAACCCTTTTAAAGTTAACTTTGCCCTGTTGCGTTGCCTCATCTATTACTAAATGCCTGCCCTAAACAGAAACCTGAGATAAGTGTGACACACAGAGTAGCCAGACCAGAGTCTGGCAGCCTAATGAAATTAAGTGAGCTCCATGGATGAAGCTGACTCTCTGTAAACTGAAATCCTCTGAACTCCAGCACCTCTGCCAAGCATTTAATCCGTAAAACCCTACAAAACACAGCTGTGTTCGGGGGGTGGGGGTGGAGGGGAAGGGTGCGATTGTTTATTTATTTTAAAAGGCCTTATTTGTTTTCTTTTCAGTTTTCTGAGGCACATATCTGTCTGCTCCACAGTGGTGGTGATGGTAATGTCACGCCCTTGTAAGTACTGTAAAAGAAGTGACCGTGGACAAATTGTTCCTAGGTGAGGGAAAACTGGATCCAAGTGCGGATGATGGAACTCACTTAAACTTGGCAAGATTGTCCAGAACAAGGAGCTCGGCCCAGGAGAGAAAAACTGGAGAATGGAATAAGAGAGAAAATGTGCCCACAGGGAATTGGACTGAGAATGCCACGCTGCCCTCAGATGTTAGCAGCAGTCTGTTGATGGCCTGGACTGAATTCAAACTGGTGACCTAAAGCAGAAAGACTCTGTATCTAACTAGCAATCCCCCTATCCAGGGTACTTCAATACTTTTAATCACAATAGAAAAATTACAGTAGTAAGGGAGACTTCACTGGATGGTAATGTGCTAGATACTAAAAATAAAAATAAAATAAAATAAAAATAAAAAGCTTATGAAAGGGCATGCAAATTCTTTCACCAAATGGTAATGCTCCTATGTTAACATCATCAAGGCTAAAAACTGGGGGCAGAGGGAAGAAGCACAACACATGAGACACAGCAACAAGAAAACAACCTTCCTTAGAATTCCTGAATATCTTTCCCACTCTTCTTGGATAGCCCTTAATGGATGAAATTTATTCAGTTACAATTAATGAATTTTCATTATATTAACAGTCTTACAGGATTAGAATTTCACAAGATATTTACTCAGGAAAAATGAGGGGGAGAGAAAGACAAACGGTAAGAGAAGGCACAGCACACGCCATGGAATGAAATTATGTGTGCTTAAAATATTACAAGTTGTTTTAGATCAACAATTCTCTTTTTAATGGAGGCTTTACAACATGGCCTCAAAACCTGAATTACCTAAAGAGAAAAGATTAAAAACAAGTGAAATTGCTTACTTCCCTGAGATGACAGAAAGTGCATTATTATGGACAAAATGGAAACAGCGCATCATGCACTTTTTTTTTTCTTGAGAAACTGCTAAATTCCAAGCTGATTAGTAAATGATGGAAGAAAATGTGTTGTGTTTTTAATGCACATACTATTTTTAAGATATGACTGCATAATCTTATTAGCATACTATCATGTGGTCAGTGCAGTTTTTGAGAACCTCAGAAATCTTTTAAAATGATATGTCTCAATTTAAATACCTTTTTTTGACTAGAAAAAATACTTTTTCAAGTCTGATTTTATTCTAAATTCAGCATCTTTTCCATGCAGCATCTCAGTGACTTTATCTATTGATCGTAACTACATTAATCTATTAAAAGCACTTTTTTCTTGATACAAATTGAGTTTTTAAAACATACTTTTTAAAGATCAACAATCATTGCTTTTTAATGTCAGAAACAAACAGGCTATGCTATGGGCTGATGATACTCCAAAATTTTTGGTTTTAATTTAAGTTCATTTTGAGTTTCATCATCAATGAAGAAAAATGCCTTGAAATGGCAACATTTATTTTCCGTCTACTCACTGACTTAAAATAAAAAAAGATAAAAGGCTACGCTAAAGGATTGAGCCAAAAAAGTGTTGCTTCAAGGCAGGTATTTCTTTATGTCATGTTTCAGCCTGGAACAAAGTTTTACACACTCATAACTCATAACCCTGAAAAAATGGGATTTATAGTTCAAGTGTTACCAATACAACCTTAAGTATAATGTGCTACCGACACCTTAACTACAGCACTGCAAATGGTGCTGCTGAAATAAACCATCTCATTCTTTCTTTTTACTGAGAGAATACTGCAATCATTAAAGTGTTCTTGCCCTCTGCATGCTTGGGAGTGGTCTGTCCGTTAAGATATTAATAAACCATGGAAAGGTGCAGCAGCAGACCAACTATTCATATTAATGAATGCCTCATGAATATTCAGCTGCATGCTGACTCCTGCCTCAGAGGACCAAGGGAACAAAAATCCAGACCCCCATTCCACCAGTCAAAGCTCCTCATGCTGTAATATTTTATTTTGAATAATGGCAACTAAATCTCTAACACTGTCTCTGCTGCAAAGCTAAATATCTGTTGTTCTGTAAGAGTGAGAGTGCTACTAGCTTCATTTCAACAAACAAGCAAACAAAAGAACACAAGTACACACCCTTAAGTCTTTAACTAGAACCATATTATCTATAACTTAATATACACATGGATTTAGTGCTAAAATAATAGTTATCATACGTTGAAACTCAGCCTACCTAGTCAGTATTTATCATTCCCAGACCAACGCAATTCAGTATGCATGGGCAAATCCATGCATTAGAAACCCACACACAATTCCAAACACTCTGACCAGTGTTTTCTCTCTTCCTCAAAACCTTTCACAGACTTCTGTTAACTTTTATTTCTGCCTTTTTATATTCTTAATTAAAATCACTTCACTGTAATGTGTTCCAGCAACATCACACACAGAATATAATAGATCTAGAAAACTTCCAATTGGAACTTATCAAGGGCTTGTTTGCCTAAGTTGTCATTTCAGTACTGTTTCCCAAAAATGCATTTCTTTAAAAAATGGTTCTTCTGTGCCTGAGATGTAAAAGCATTCTAGATAGCCCTTCAGCCAGCGCTTCTTTTACCAAATCTGCCACTTCCTCTTCAAGCTGAACAGAAGCCCTTCAATTTAGTACCTCATCTAAAAGTTAGAATGGAGTGCCTTTACATGTAGTAACAGGTATCTGGGAGGCCAAGTGGAACAGTCAGAGCATGTATTTTCATAAGTAGCTCTTAAAACATTCAATAACAGGAGTGGTAATTGGGCACAGAAACATAAATTGTTAGGGCAAATTAAGAAAAAAAACTTTGCTTTTTGCAGGATTACACCAGACATACATACAGATTCTTATGCACTTAGTCAAATTATTTCAGAATATATAGAGAATTAACTGTGCCTGTCTTTTGGATAAAATTAATACCAGCTTTCTGTCCTTAAATCAGAGCCAATGGGGAAACAAAATACGTTTAACCCTGAAATATTTGTGGTAATTCAATCCCTGCACTCCCCTTGTTTTCTTGATGACAAAGAGAAACTCCCAACTGGCAAGGCCACCTGTACTGATTACTCCTCTATCCACACCCACGGAATATGAAAATGAGCCAATGATCATTAACCTTAATTTCATCTAACATAAACCTCAGCTTTTTTTATTATTATAACATTTTTATTTTAATTTTCTAAAGAAACTTCTTGAAAAAAAGGAGGAGAGAAAAAAAAAAAAATAAAAAAAAAAATTAAAAAAGAAGGGAATGGAAAAGCCATAATTGGGGGAAAATATGTCAAGAGAATGGAAAAGAACTCGATGGCTTTTGTTGGTGTTTTTTTTCCCCCCTGCTTCATAGTTAATTAAAGCTTCACAGCATTCATAAAGGAATTTTGAGTCACTGCTATCTCTCTTGGTAGCAACTTTTTCCCACCCCAGTCCTCCCCTTCAAGCAATGAGGTAGCTGCTAATGCTTGCTGGGGTGGTTTGCTGTTTACTTTTATATATATATATATAACGAAGCTATTCCTGGGTAAAGGCACTTGGCAAAAACAAAGATGGGTCTGGATGTCAGGAATGCAGGTGTGGCCCAGTGTCTGTACTAAAGGGCCAAGCACAACTGGGTGGGATATTTCCAGTGCAGCAACTTCAAAATACAGTAGAGAATGCATCACACCTCCTGGTCATCCACATCCACTTACTGCCAAATGGAAATATTTGGGGTTCAGGCTGCGTGGGACTAGTTCCCACCATCACTGCATCACATTCTAATGGATAAGGAGCTCTCTAGGACCTTCTGAACACTATTACACACATACAATTTATACAAATAATACATACAATGCATATGAAATAAGATATTGTGGAAATAATTGTGTAATACAAACATGTGTACAGAAAACAGATATGCTATTATTGTGCTAAGTCTCCAAACAGGTAAACCTCAACCAAAAGGAATCACATATCTATGATGAGATGGAGAAATTATCAATTCAGTGGTGTACGCTTGGACATCTCTTCTGCAAAAGCAGTATTTTCCTGTAAATAATTTAAAAATAAAACAACTACAGAAAAGCAAAGGAGGCTTTAATGCATCTTCTTCTCCTTTTTTTTTTTTTTTTCCATTAGAATTACTTAATGATAAAGCAAATAAATGCTCAAAGAACATAACAAAAGTGTGACTGTATTACCTTCAGATACATTACAACAAGCTGTTTGTCGCCTACCAAACACATACGGCAGGGCTTCTTTGGAGACCAGGAGGCAGACAGTAACTTTGATCACGCAGACAATCCTCATTATTTCAGACCTCAAATCAAGTAGCAACAGTCAGGGGAAGAAAGGGGTGAGAGACATGCAGCTGCTGGGGAGGAAAAGGGAAGCAGACTGCAATTTTGTCCTAGGTTCAGCATCCTAATTTAAACAAAAACAGGCTGTTGGCATCTCTGTGCTTCCCAATGCCCCCTCCACTTCCCCCATGCTTCCCAGCCTCCTGGTTCACTAAAAATGACAAGCACATTTCTAGGCTGTGCTTTTTTATCAAGCTGACAAAGGTCAGCAATACTAGCCAGGAGAGTGTTGAAGTATTCAGTGCCACAGGTCATCCTAATAGATACTGGAGGGACTCATTGCAACACCCCTGTAAGCCAAGACAGCATGATTTTTAAGAGGCAGCACTTTGCATGTTCACAGCCTGGTTAATTTAATACAGTACTGGTCTCTTGTTTGCAAAATATCATCAGCACATTTCAGAGCTGGTATCTTTCTGTGGGTGACAGTAAGGTGACTGAATTCAGGCATGTTAACAGATGCACCTTTTTATGCTCTGTTAAACCATGTCACAGACTACAGCCCCTAAGTGCATTCCTTTATTTATGCTGCAGCCAGCTGAGCTAATTATCAGAGACAGACTTGGTTCTAGCTCTGTAAAGTCCAGTGGCTGCTTACGTGTGCAAAGAGGATGGGAGGGAGAAAGGGATGGCATGGAGGTGGAGAGTTACTCTTTTGAAAGCACGTTCCTCAACACATGGCTTTGAATTCTTCATGTTTCATCAGTGCAATGAAGGAGGGGGGGAACTGAACTAACAGCCTCAGAACACAGTAATGTTTGGTTCAAATGTGCCGGATTCAGCCCCCTCCCTCTCCACTCTTTCTTTTATTATTTAAGCAGTTATGTTAAGTTCCAAACAGCTATAAAATCTGTATCAGTAGGAAACTCTCCGTGACACTAAAAAAATAGTGGAAGATGCTACCCCAGAAAAGAAATATTACAGTAATTCTAGACAGAACTGTTTGTTACCTGTCTCTGTGCAGTTTTCTTCTGTTTTATTAGGTGTGGGCAAAGGAACACCCACTTACAGCTCTCCTTCTACCAAATTTTCCAATGTACCAAATGTTCTCTATAAGCTTTTATGCCACAACCATATTTTATCAGTAGCAGCAGCTACACTCTTTCAAAACTCTTAGCCAGTTTGGCTGCTTTTTAACCAAATGGACGTATTTTGCTTGCATGACTTCTTCCGGCACTACACTGTTCAGTTAAAAAGATCATAATACTTAGAGAAAAGAGAGGAAAAAGGACTTCATGATGATAATTTTTTTTTTAATACTTGTGACTAAATGTCCTTAACTGAAGAATTAAATCATTTGTCTTATGAGCAACAGCAGATTTTTTTACAGTGTACAATTCAGCTAATAACTGGTTGGGGCCAATCTTTAACAAGTCACATATTTCCATTGTCCCTTCACCCCCTGCTTATGCTTTTACCACATCCTAACAAAAACATGACCAGAACTGGTGAAAAACATACGGTTCCAACTAATGAATCACATACTTTCCCGCAAGTGCAGTAAGTACTACCAGCTGTGACAGTCTTGCTTTGGCAGTGGAACCAGTGCAGAACAAGGCCGACACATCTGAAACCAGCTGTACTGAAAAACCACAAGCAATATAAGTCCGTCTGCCTTCTCAGGGGCTTCTTTGTCTCTGTCTGTGTCTCTGCTCTGTCCCTAAAACTTGCCAGCCATCTTGTTTTGACAGAGTTCAGAGTTTCAGAAGTTTCAAGGGGGAAAAATCTGCTGATTCAGGAAACCGGGTTTCAAGAAAATGATAAGGAGGTCTTTGTCAAATGAGCCCAAGTCAGGAAATTTAAAGAGACAGAGTATGCATCTACATGTCTGCTCTGTTTGTATTACAGTTAAAAGCACAGGAAAAGATACACGTATACCTCAAACACATGTATATAAATAAATCTGTATTTGAACTACGAAGTGCAGATAGTGCCCACGAATGGGGATGCAGGTGGGGAAATGGAGTCATGAGATCTCAGGATTTTATCGCCTTAAACCTCAGAGGGTCATAACACTGAGAAATGACTTAGTTAATCTCTAATTATTCACATCATCACAACAGGAAAACCAATGAAAGTTATACCCCACCTCACCACTTTACATGTGGTGTATACCGCCTGCTTTATTGAAGACAATTCCAGCCATGATTCAGATAGGTTTTTAAAAATCTGGAGAGTGACAGTTTCTTCATTCTTCTACGTGTAAAGCCAGGTGCTGTAATTAACATAAGCCTACTGTACTGGACTGAGACAGAGTGGATGAAAAAGTAATAAATGTTAAATATGTGTTCAACTTTTTTTTATTATTATTATTATTTCTTATTGATGATTACTGACACTTCTTCCAGAACTTCAGAACAAATTTAGATGAAATTATTGTCCGGTGTTGGATTCTTAAAAATACTGCAATAGGTACATCAAATCTACCATAAGATTTTCCAGCAGTCACGGATGTTCCCCATCAATATATACTGGACAGGCATGTGAGATAAAAAGCTCAAAACCCAAAGCACTCTGTTCCATAATGGTGACTGTCATTTTTTGGTATGGTGCATATGTGTGCTCACAAACACTGTGAACACATATAACAAAAGTAAGGCCTTCGATTCTCAACTTAGGATGGTCACATTACTACAGGCAGTAAAGTCATTAAGTGAGCTATTCAGAGACTATCCAGTGCAAACAGCACTTTAATGCAATGCCATGCCATTTTTTACACATGTATGCTTTACAGGAAAATAATTTTAAGTATAGTTTAGCCCATAAATACATGTAGAGTGATCTCTCCCTATGACACATTTGATGTCATGTTGACATACTAAAAGCAACGTACATACTATTAGTCAAATTATACGGACTGTCTTCTGATAAAAATAAAAAATAAAAAAATCAGAAGTATTTAGAAATGAGAAAATTCCCATGCCACCTTTAACATGCTAAATAAGATCATGATTTTTAGAACAAGAGGAGTGAAGGGCCAGCAATGAGTTCTGCTCTCTAGTGACAGTGACAGGACCCGAGGGAACATCGTGGAGCTACACTGGGGAGGGTC
>JAPSGF010000003.1:6777421-6802393 GCA_035772895.1 Perdix hodgsoniae
AACCAAACAACATCACATTGCTATTCTCTATAATTCTTTTTTTTTTTTCTTTTTTTTTTTTTTTTTTTTCCTGAAAAGAAACATTCTAGACAGATGATTACAAATTAACTTTTGAACACTCCAATAACCATGATTGCAATCATTCTCTCTGTCAATAAGTCTCTGGCTGGGCAGTGGAAAGACAGGCAAACTTGCCCATCCCCCACTGGATAAGGAAGACAAATTCCTTCAGCAAACTTCAAGCACTGCAGGTCATTTTGGGAATACAGTGCACCTACAGAACAGCTCCATGGAAGTCCCTGGCACTTCAGCCATAAACAGCAGTGAACTCAAGTATGCCTTAAGAAATACATACAGCTCTCTCCCCACTGTTTCCTTTTCTAGGCTGTTCTCTACCCTGCCTTCACAGATGGCCTGGAACAAATGGATGAAAATGGCTGCAGAAAGCTACCTCTCTGGAAAAGCTGATTTGGAGACTGAGCCACAGATTTCCTCAGAAAGTGAAGAAATCAGGAAATCCATTCATCCAGTAAGAACAGAAGCTACATCCTAAATCTCTATTTGACAAACATAAAATATGTACCTGTTGTCCCAGCTGCGTTCAAATTCACAGAAACATTCAGATTCTTTTTTTAAGCAGAATAGTATTTCCTACTAAGATGAAAGTACACAGGAGAAAAAAAAGTAGAACTTGCTCATATCTGCCAAGTATTCTTCCACCATAAGCAAACACCAAAAGTAACACGTTGCTTAGCAACATTTATCATTTCCCTTAAACCTGCTCATCACAGTTAAGTTTTATCTTACTGTTTCATAAAGCAAAATAAACACTGACCCTGTACTTAGAGCACTGTCTTCACAGATTGTTAGCAGAGGTGCAGTGATAACTTCTAGGTTGCACTATGCTTTTAGTGTACTGCAAGTTTTAACTTTTCTGCACTGCCTCTCTGTTTCTACTGAAACAAGTTTTGAGAATAGCAGCTAAGCATATAGAAGGGGGAATGGAGGGGGATCAGCTAAAGCACATGGATGTTTAAGGAACAGCAGCAAGGAGATAACATGCAAAAAATTCCAGCTTTGAATAGGATTGCATGCAATGATCTTTAGAAAAGCCTGATTTTTAGAAACTCCAGTCTGCTTTTACTGGATTTTGTAAAGAAGAAGGAATTAATGAGACAAGGTTTTGGGCCAGTGAAAAACATTTCTTCGGCTGTTAGAGCTCCCAGACAATTTTTCTGCACAGAACCCACGCACAGAAATACGTTAATCTGAAAATTAAACTGATTAGTTATCATTGTCTAGGCACTTAAATACCAGAAATAAGATCACACTGTTCCCAAACAGACTCTGTTAAAAGTGATGACAATGATAAGAAAATATGTTTTAGGTGATGTTCCCTGCTATCTCCTCAGGTGCTTTATAGAGGAAATAAAAGGGAGTGGATTCTGTTATGTTCCTAAGACCACTTGTAAAAGCGTTTATTAAAGTGAGAAACTACTAAAACACTGTAAACTAGGCAATCAGCACGACTAAAATGTCTGCTTAACATCTACTCCCATTTCTAAGTCATCCCATAGGTGTCTTTTCCCTTCTGAAATAAACCCAAGATGCCTCTCTGACACTCAGAAGTGGAAAGTGACATGACAGAAATCAATTACAACTCTGTTAGACGTTATCCCTTTCCAGAACTCTCCACTGCACAGTCATCACCTCCTCTGCACTTCATTGCTCAACACTGTTGAGCAGGAGGGCAAGGGCTGAAGGACAATTACACCATCATTACTCTTTAATTTGAGCTGTAGCAGACATCACTATAAAAACCCTTAAAAAACCATACAGAATCAAGGCCCCGTAGTGATACAGTCTTGCATCCAGCTCAGAAGAGTTTTACATTTGCCAAGCAGAAAAGAGATGAATCTAAGACTTCAGGAACACAGGCAGCCCTGCTGTGTTGAATCCAGAGTGCTCTTTTGTGTTGGGCTTGCCTGGGTCAGATTTGGTTTGTTGTTTGTTGTTTCTTTTTTAAAACACAAGTATGTTGTCTCCTTTCCATTTAAAAATGGCCAACAACACAACAGTAGTAGTACAGACAGTGTTGTAAGGATGGAACATATGTGAGTGGAGAGAAAGGAGAAGAACAATTAAAAAACAAAGTGAAAGGAGAAAATGGACAGTGGGAGTCTGAAATACTAAGGGCACTTCTAGACATCCAGTGGCAACAGGGTAAGAAAAATCCCAGGCAGGGAAAACTTTCTTCCTCGGAGAAAGAAAAACTTTAGTTTTGCTTTCAGGAATACTGCTGCGAAGTCCTCTGAAAGTAAGAAACCATGAAAACATGGTTGAAAGCAGACACCTTGAGATAAAAATATTCCAGTCCTTCTCTGGATATGTAGCAGTGTCTTTCCACTCATCTTCCACAGCTCAGAAATGCAAACATGCATTAATGAGTGCTCTGCAGATATGCTCACATGAAGTTTCTGTTCTTCACACAGTTAAATGTGTATTTAACTTGGGATTTACAAGGTTTATGTCTGCTTGTTTCAACCACAAATGCAACACTGAAATGATTTATTTCCTAGCAATGTAAGGATTAGGATCAGATGTCATGAGGTAAACATTCATTGAAGGCAAATGGATTGTAAATGCTCATCACAGCATAATTAGTAACATTTCATTAAACTATGGACCAGAAGAAGAGTTCAAATGAATGCTTTTACTAAATACTGTAAATATTGCTATTTGTAAACTGCCCAAGCATCACAGTAATTCATAGGGAGGATCACATCCCTCAGTACCATATCTCTGAAAATTTTCTTAAACAAAACTGGGTGTCAGTACATAAACAGCCTTTTACAAACATTTACTCTGAATTTTCTCTTTTTTGTGATCGTATCCTCTTCACTTTCACTGAGTGTGCTGGAGACTATTTTCTGACATAAAAGTTTGCGAAAGAAACAAGTTAGATGTTAAATGGCAGCACTCTGGGAATAGGTTCCCAGAACGTAGCCATCTGCAACAAAGCATTGTAGGTCAAATATTATTAGGTCACGAGGAGACGCAATGGCATGCAGGTTGATTTTCTGAACTTTAGCTATTTTTGGCCACCTTAATGTGCCTTTTTCAGTTGAGTCTGGAAAATTTCCCCTATTTACACAGCATAGATACACATTTTATAAAGAGCATTACTACCCTTTCAGCCACATTAATGATAAAGAAAGAATAAACTACGCATATGAAGTCTTGAGAGGTTTTAAATCTTTTTTTATTTTCACTCATTTAGTGCCTTTCTTCCTAAAGTCATGGAGCTTTTCACAAATAACATATATATTCATAACACTGAAATGCTAATACATCTTGTTGAGACTGTGTGATTTCTTTTGATGCACACAGGGGATGACGTTAAATTTTAACAGAAGACTTTGACCTGTCCAAAGAGTACTGTCGGATTTTCCAGCCTTACTGTCTTTTTGCAAGTCGAGGGCAATGTAGTTTCAATAAACAGGTACAAGATGATTATGAACACATACTCCCGACTTCCGTATTTACAGACAACAGACACCACCTTGGTTCCTTTGAGAGACCTCCTGGCCATGATGTGTCATTCATGTGTGTCAGAAGACTGATGGTCAAAGAGTGGGTCCTGCTGTGATTTCAAACGGCAGTCTCAGGAAGGACTGGGATTCAAAGACAGGAGCCCGGTTTTGAGATATCAGACTCATTACTCAGGTGAAGATCCCATCATTTCAGCTGGGAATTTTTCCCACATCAGGTTTGTGAAGGGCTTCATATTTAGTTAGATCAGAAAACTACTCTTCCCCTTCAGGCTATGTTGTGAATGTTGCAGTATATGCTGCACTGTAAACCAGAGTGAAATCTAAAATGGACAATGGCATTGAAACTGGAATCTTAAACTCGAGACAGAGCAGACATGTATTAACTGATTATAAGAACTGAGATTAACTTGTAACGCTTTTTAATGGGGCATATAGTATATGATGGGGCTCCCTCCTCTAAAATAAGTGAAAAGTATGCATACTTTAGTATACAAATTCAGGTGAAAAAAAAAAAAGAAGCCGCTACCAATTAGAGGCAGTTACTGAAAATGTTATGCTTTTCATGCAAAAGCGCACTTCATTGTTGTAAATTCCGTAATTAAGGTTTTCAGAGCTTTCCCTCTAGTTTGTGTAACTGAGACTTTTTGTGCTCGACCTGCAGGAATTAAATCTCCTAGAAAGCTGAACTGCTTGTCTGCCTGTCTGACTTCAAGGTAGAAAAATATTATTTTAAAAATTTAACTTCTTAACTGTGTGCTACTCACTAAGACATTCTTAAGTGTTAAAGGAAACTTTTCAGATTGTAGTCTCATTTGAGAAAGTCTCTAGGACATCTTCAAATAGAAGGAAACATATAATCATTTTCTCTTATTATTGTAAAATGAATTTTTAACTCTGCCTTTAAATTTACATTTTAAATACTACATTGTAAGCAAATTATTTCTAAATCGATTTTGCTTTAGTAGTTCCACCAAAGTTTTCTGTAGTAATCCTCTTGATGTGATTGGTATTCAGCTCCTGTGGACTAAAAGTGAGATGCTGAGAGAGTCTCAGAAGAAGGCTCTGAAAGCTGGTTTTACTTTACAATTCTATCTGGACAGAGAGATTTGTAACAACAAAGAATAAATACGAAGATGTAACAAATGAATGCTGGACAATTTTTTGCACGTTTCTGTCCTTTCAGATGCAATTTTATACTCTTTTTTTAACTGGCATTTTTCATACATGAAAACATGTATACGTCATGTACAGGTTTCTCACAGCTTTGCTGATAAGTGGTCTTTTCCATGCACTGCATGACTATTGCACATACTCAAAACTGTTCTGGCTATGAATAGTCAGAATAATGTCCTTGTTTTATTAATTTCTGCAGAAATTCCTGCCTTTAATTTTGTCAAATCAGAAATCTCTATAGATTGCAGTCAAGAGGAAGTGTTTGTTAACCATTTTTAGGAACAACAGTCACAAAAAGCCTTTTTTTTTTCTATAAACTCTTTATTTCTTCCTTTTTTCTGTTTTTTTTTTTAATGATTTTTTTGTCTCCCTGCATATTAGCATTAGTACTGAATAGTCATTTACAAAATATATATGTCCATTTTATATTTATACACAAATTTGAAACTTCTCCCTCCTCTCTTCCTTCCACAAACCCATCTGCTTTTATCATATGTTAAATAGAATCTTGTGATAGTATTGCATTGCTACTGTTTTTAACATTTGTGTTTAACATTTTAAAAGAAAGCAAAAACCTCAAAAATAAAAAAAAAAGGGAAAGCTCTTAGAAACTTTTAAATTTCTAGTCTTTGATTAATCAAAGTTATATCACTTGGTCTGTGAGCCTAGAAGTGTCCTCAGTTCTCTGGCAGATTATGACTGGTAGCTCATTAGACTGTTCTTCACATTAAATTACTGAAAAGGGTGATGTATTTATAATACAGCTTGCAATGCTATAAAATGGCTCATCAATCTGTTTTATTCATGGAAAAGTCCACATAAGGCCACTAGTCTGTTACTGGCAATAAACCTTGGGTGCATTTTCAAAAGACCTGCATATTAGATAGTGATTTATAGACCCTGTCCAAGAAATCAAACATGATATTAACAAGGCAAGGCATAACTCAGTTGACACTTCAAAAAGCAACGTAAGTCCATAAGTCCACATCATGTGACTACGACCTACACAAAGAGAACAGAAGAATACCTCATCCTTAAGAATAACATGGACTTCAGGGTACACAGTGTCCAATGCACAGCCATTTTTATATCTCTTTCATTGCTGTTCTAGACTAGTTAAAATTATTACCTGCGTGTCCTATTCGCATGTTGTAATATCTGAAGTATACACTGCATTGCATTGCAGTGCCTTACTCATCTCATGATTACCATAAAGGAGGATTTTTTGCATTTAGGAAGCATTTACACTTATGAACACTTCACTGTCATGAAGTATTTACTTTGGAATAACTGAAAAAGCCATCAGTTTGGCCTTGGTTTTTGTTTTGTTTTGTTTTGTTTCAATCTAACATATGTTAAAAAATGTTAAACTAAATTAATAGCCTTTTTTCACTGAAAAAAAGGTCTTCATGTTTATGTTTTATGGCAAGTTATTTAACAACAGTAGTACTGAAGAATGTAAGGGCATAAGGAACAGAAAAGTTCACTTCACTTCACTCTACTCCAAATTAGTAAATGCTCTTTACAACAAATAGAAACAAATTAGAGATGAGAAGGCATAGGTTCCTTTCAAGCATTAACCATCTTCCTGATAGTGGGAATTGTTCCTATGCACAAGAATTCAAAATTTTTTTTAATGCATAAACTTCCCAGGCTGGATGTGGCTCTGGGCACCCTGGTCTAGCGGATGGCAGCCCTGCCCATGGCAGGGGGGTTGAAACTGATTGATTTTTGAAGTCCTTTACAATCCATTCTATGGTTCTATGATTCTATGATTTTTCAGAATGCCATGTGAAGTGTTGAAGTGACAATATCTACAGTGGAAGTAATTGGAAATGATTCAGTTTCTTCATTCTGTGAAAGATTTAACCATAATTTTAGTCGTATTTCAAACTGTGAAAAATTTCTTTGCAGCTACTGAGAGAAAAAAGGGAAAGAAACTGTAAATGAGAAGAGGCAGGACTCATGTACATCATCCTATCAAACCCATAAACAAAGAGTATCAAAAGAAGGGAACTATTTTCTGCCTGTATCATGGCTTTACTGTAGTCACTAGGTTTTGATCAACCAATGAAATACTCCTGGTGACAGTGAGACTCTGTGTCTCTCTGAAACACGTATTTTTTACAATACAGTAAGTATACATTTTTAGAACCAAGTGCCATATTAGCATGGTAATTTCTTTAAAAAACGTTGTCTAGAATGCACTTCTCAAAATCTACTGAGTCACTGCTGTTCAACATTATTTACATTTTCAAAACTCAGAAGTTTCAGAAGTTACTTTAATGAACAAAACCTGGAAAAAAATTTGAAATGCTATTTTTACACAGAGAGGCACTTCTTGTTCCATTAATAACCTGCATGCTGCTTTTCAGCAAGACAAAACTCTGACTTGCTGATAGAGTGCTTCCGTTTCATATAATATGTTTGAGTGACAATCTTTCAGTGGAAACATAGATAGATTTAGATAACTCATACTACAAAGCTAAATAAGTCTCTATTACGATCTACATCATTCCTTTGTAAATTGCATATAGCAAGAAACATGTTTTCAAATTCAAGTAATAATTGGGAACTAGTAATGAAAATTTGAAAGTATTAAAGCAATCACTGCAACCTCTGTCCATTCTTTTATCCATTCATCCTTTTGGAATTTCTTCCTCTTGATTACAGTAATTTTCTGCCTCAAGTAAAACACAGTTACTTCCTTTTGTACATTATTCTTCCATTTCTTCTGTATAGCATCTTATAAATTTTAGGTACTGAGAGAATATCGCTTGAGTTATTGGACAGTGGACCAACGGCACTGTAGTTTCATAGAATCAAGGAATCATAGAATGGCTTGCATTAGGGAGGAACCTTAAAGATCACTCAGCTCCAGCATCCTGCCACAGAGCACCCACTAGGTCAGGCTGCTCAGTCATATCCAGCGTGGCCTTGAACACTTCCACACACAGGGAAACAACAGTCAGGCAGGCATAAACCAGGAGGAACCTCAAGCATGTTTGAACTGTTGATGTTCAATGTATCCTCCAATTCATAATTCTAAAAGGTGAGAATTTTAAGACAGTATTTTAAATAAAAACAGAACGAATAATGATGATATTCAGTGTGAGTTTACTCTCTATAAACTTCCAAAGCCAAAAACAAGATCACTCTCTGACCAAAGAAAGCATGATATCATCTGGTGATGTGTGCTACTAGAACAGAGATATATTAGAACTGGGTTGAAGAAAGTAATTAGATAAAGGTTTTGCAAATCTTATGTATCTTCACAGACACTAAACTGTTTGTTGTTTGCTGGAGTCGAGCCTGTAATTCAGGTTAACCTTTTCCATAGGAAAAGCATTCCTTGCTGTTGAGTTTTTTGCTCACCATAGAACAAGTATGAGTGTTAGGGTTGGGGACAGAAAAGGAAAGGTATTTAAAAGTTGGGAAATAGTATCAGTAAAACAGTAAGCACTTGCAAACACATTACATAATTCTGCTGCAGTGAAATACATTGTAATAAAACAACAGAATACTTACAGTTAGCTCAAGTATTTCCCAGAGCTGTGGTCATGTTTTTACATATATAGTATGCCTGGGTCATTTTACTATAGCAACACAAATAATTATAATCTTATTAAAACGTTCCTGCTTGTGATTAGGGGAGAGTGGGTTTGGTTCCTGCTCCCCCCAGCAGATCTATAGGGAAAAAAAAGCCAGTGCCTTTTCTTTGTGAGAAGTAGCAGTGCATTTTTTTCTTACATGTTTCTTTAGACAGTTCTTGAATTCTTGAACGATTAAGTAGAATTAATGTCTCTTGAATGTTGAGGCACTGGTAAAAATCGAATTCTCTGTCATAGGGAATGTGGTGCAGAACTGCTACCGTGGACCTCTGGAGGGAGAGACAGGAGCTGTTTCGGCAGGCTTCGGTTTCTCTCTGTTTATGTGAAACGGACATTGGCATATCTTGCCTGGACTTTTCCTGAGGGGTTCATATGGTAGGCAGGGTGGGGAATAGTTGTCTGAGCCATACCAAGGTCAGCCTGCTAGAGCTGACAGTTTCTGTCTCTGTACAAAGAAAAGAATCAATACTTTTGGACTACGGCTGTGCCCTCAGTGTAAAACAACAAACATGCAGCGTCTGACATGTTTCTAGGTGATTTGTGGCAGAACCTCTTGTCTGATCTGTATCCAGGAGCTGCTGTGTTACTGCTCTGTGCTTTTCTTCTCTCTCTCGCCCCCCCCAGCTCTGTGATGTCTAATACTTTACTCAGGTACAGAGGCGTGTGTTCTACCCTACAGCTACTTGTCACTCAATAAATCACACCTACAAGCACAGTCTGCACATAGTGATCTGGGCTTTAACAAAGGATCAGAGGGACAAAGTGCAGGCAAGATACTGTAATTATAACAAAAATAAAACATTCAGGGGGTTGTAGCAAAGATGTGGGCTCTCAGGTGCTAATAAAATGTTATTAGAATTGCAGTTTTGCTTCAGTCCTTCAGGTTCCATTTTTAACAAATTTTCTTTGTTCATCCTCTTTTCAAGCTAAAATACAAACTTCAGGGAGATGACCTATTTTGTGAAAGTATCCAGTCCTGGATAGCAGAAAAATCCTATTCTACTATGAATCACTGTCACCTATCGTCACTGTCAGTATTTTATTCTTGACTTCTTTATCTGATTTTTTTGTGTCACAAGGTTTATCAGAACTTAAATTGGATCTAAAAGAAAAAAAAAAAACACAAAAAAACACACACAAAAAACAACACTAATAAGACAGCTATCTGAACATAATTTGAAAACAATGATTTGAACCGTCTTGAACTAACCTGGGCATATACAGTATACATTTCTTTGGTCTGGCACATATTATATAATTTATATGTAAAATATGTAGCTTGCATAGAAACATCTCCACAGTGAATCTTTAATGTACACCACGGAAATTTGCTTTGAAAAGAGTTTTACACTAGTCCAGTTCTCCCAGCTACGTTACCATCAAGCAGTTAAGGTGTTAGCCAGCCTGGAGATGATGGCAGTGGACAGCATCATCCATCCCAAGCACATCAAATGCAGTCATTCATGCTAACCTAGACATTTCAGTTTCAGTCAAGTCAAACACCTTGTAATGCAAGGTAACTGATTCACCACCATGGAGGATTCACACCAGCCTTTTGCAACTGTCAGTGATGGGAAGGAGTGGGATAGGATAGCTCAGGCTTCCTTCCTATTTGGACAGCAACAGGCAGGCCACGTTTCCTCGAGTGTGTACTTCAACAGTAAGGGATCAATAATTGTGGTTCAACAGCATGGAGCCACCAATCACCATATGAATGATTAAAATGTGTCTGCATGCACACCACTTTTCAGACTTTTCAAAGCTTCTATACTGGATTTAGTGCTGGGAGATGAGGCGTGATTGGGAAGGAGGACAAGATAAGGGGACACAAAAAAGAATCACAGGTCAGGCAAAATCTCTAGCGAGTGAATCTAATCTTTGCTGGTTTTGGAGAAGTGAGATCACTGCATCTGCCCTACACATTGCTCACCTTGGCACTTTCCCACCATTTTGAACAGTGGCAAGCTTCCACATATATCCTTCTGCTGGTCCTCATTAAATCAGCAAGTCACTATTCATGGAAAGAAGGAGCAGCTTTACTTGCATATTTTAATGAACAAAGACTTGCTTAAGCACAGTCATTACAAATGAAAGACATGTTGATGAGCTTGCAAAGGGTCAGCACTTTCTGATTGGGAACAACTGACCTTCTGGCCATAGGATACTCACTGATTTCTCCCACTGAGGAAAGCAAAGGCCTATCACACTTGCCTGCCCACACACAACAGAAATGATGTCACTGTCCCAAAACACCCATATTTTCTTGAAGCACCTACTATTACTGACCTTAAGACCACCCCTGAATAAACAGAGGGGAAAAAAAAAATACACCACAGAAAACAATGTTAGAAACTTAACAACAGTCCTAAATCTGCTGAACATTTACTGCTGGCCTGAATAACTCCAGATGGTCCAAAGAGACTATCACTATTTGATCCTTTAACTTAATACTCAAAACCACAATTAGAACCCTGAATGTCAAAAGCTTAATGATTTGCTTACTCTTCAAAATTCTGGCTAACAGGCTACACACTATGACCCTTTCAACAATGAATCCAATTCTTTCCTCAGGCTTTGTGAGTCCATACACAATTGGATATGTCTACAGGGAAACAACTGCATTTGCCATATGGTTATCTGCCAAATAAACAAACAAAAATAATCCACAACAAGAATTCTCACATTCTTTTTTTCTAATTGTCACAAAATCCCTTGAAAGTCATGAAATATGCTACTCCACAAAGAGTATGTTGAAGTAGTCACACGGCGTTTTACACTGGAAAGGACAGAGCTCACCAGCTGCCAAACAAAATCTAGTAAAGGACTATGATCTCCCGATCTCTTTAAATATCAATGCATATTTTTTTTGTTTTTTACAAAGCTAACCTAAGCCAAAATAGCAAAAAGAAATTTCCCACAGTTTGTCCAAACCATTTACTGTCTTCCGTGGAGTCAAACAAATTTACAGGTTGAAATCACCAGTTCTCTCAGACTTCAAGTCACCCAATGTTCACCAATCGAAATTCAGCTGTAAGGGGAATGTGAAGTGATACAGGTTTGGCATCAGATATGTGCATCACAAAATGTGCAATAAACTGTGAAAGAACACTGTACAACATTTCTCGTCTTAAACTTCAAAGAGGCTTTACACTGGCTTTTCAACTCAAACAGTGCATCACAAATACTGCAAACTGAACTCACATTTCAAACAGCAGAAGACTAAACTGATACAATTTTCAGCAAACATAGGCACAACAGAGTCATATCCAACTACTCCAAACTGTATCGTGTAAAATATAGCAGGCTTTAATTTGTAACGTTTTTTTCATGCATGTTGTTCCACAGCATGCTCTTCTTCTATAATGGGCACCAGTAACCTGTGATAGGCAATAACCCAAAACATAAAATCATGGATTACTGTAAATCTGCTTCCAGATCCACTCTAATTGGTCTGTTCTATCTCTGATATCTAACTACAAAAATTGCAAAGACTATCAGATCTTAGTGAAAGCATCTTGGTTCCATAAGAAAGGAAAGGATTAGAAGGTATTTATGCTTAAGTCAATTGTGAGTTATTCTTAATTCAACTCACCCCCATCTGCTTCAGTCCTTTTTACCATTCCAACAGCCTAAGAAAATATTTTCCCACTTAACACTACCCTCCAAATATATATATTACTGGCATTACTGAATGACAGGCACTCCTCTACATAACTTTAAAACTAGAAGGGCTGCTCTGAAAGTAATGCCTCCTATCTTATTATGTTGTTCCACAACATCAGAGGTGGATTTTGATGATTCTGCAGTAGAGGCTGAACCTTTCCACCAATTTTACATTACATTTTGTTGCTGTCCATCAGAGGTGCACTCTGGCACAATGGCATCTGACGTGGAAGTGCGTATGAAGCGAAGGTGTGGAACTGAATCCTTCCATGCAGAAAAAAATGGCCCCACTGACATCAATAGATGCTCACTGAACATTAATGGAGAGCGAACAGTAAAAGTAAGCACAGTGAGGTACTGGGTGATACATTTCCGCAGTGGTGACAGCAACAGTTGGTCATCTCTTGTGGTGCAGGTTTCAACGGGCATGGCATGCAGGCTCTTGTTTATCACTGGTGAAAACGCATAGCTAATGATAAAAAACAGTGCTGAAAAATGCACTGTTGCTGAAAAACAGTGTTTTGTAACTGAGAATTTGCTGGATCAAATAGTGCTACTGCGTTCATTGTATCTGTTGTAGTTTGTATGGAAATAAACAAGAGGCACTTCTTTCAGATCGATCTATGTATTTTAAGAGAACTTCTCTATAAAAGAGAGGAAGTACACATTTAAATGAATTGTGTAATGTACGGCAAGTTGTAGTTCACATTTCTTTAATTGCTTTACAACCCTTTTGCAAGATCCATCATCATTTCACAACTTTCCTACTACTGTATCCAATATGTAATTTTTATGCAGCATACTCTGACATCACGCTTTTCGCCAACTAGCTATTGGACTTATCTCGTACCTTGTTTTTGTACATCTAAGCAACGTTTTAAAAATATATTTATTAATCTAGGTAACTGCATAGATCTCAAGAGTCTAAGCATTCACATTATGGATGCTTGGATATACTAAAGACCTTAGTCTCCTGGCTAAGTAATGCTTCACAAAACACAACTATATGTTTGTATTCTTAGCTTGTGGAAAACATAATTATTATAGATTGATTGTATCATTTGGTAACCTTTTAACTGCTATGGATTTCACTTCACCTTGCAATCTACCTCAGGGATATATTATTCTGCTCTTTAGAATTAGGAGTTTCACATATCTTTTACATATTTATTTTTCTTTTATTGAATTTTCTCTGACTTAATTTTAAGACATATATTATCTCTTTATAGTGTTCTCGGACACTCACATCTTGAGACATACTTTTGCTCTTGGGCTATTATATCCACACGTTACCCTAATTTCTTCTCATCTTCAATTCTCTGCTTTCTTTACTTCCAGTAGTTTTGGCAACCCCTTGATCTTTTTTTTTTTTTTTTTTTGGTGTGCTGGTTACTGAAAATCTCTCTCTCCCTCTCTCTTTTTCTCCAACCCTCGTTGATGTACACCATGGCATAGGAATGCATATCTTATTATCTGTATCTCTATGTGTGTTCAGCAGGAAGAGTACTATTTAACAGATCTCAGATTGTGAGAAAATGATTATATGTATGACGTTAACAGATTATTTGTGAGCTTATGTATGATATTGGTAATCTTTCTGCAAAAAAAAAAAAGAGATAAGTTAGCAAACTAGGTAATGAAATGTACATCTCTTTATAATGTCATTGGCTCCCTACTTTTTGGGTCTTCCAAAACAAGAAGATTGCTCAGATTTTCAGAAATGATTTTTTCTCTAGGCCTGCTTATTTTAAAGTGAAAATCTCCTCAAAAATGCATATTAAGTGTGCCAGTATTTCCTAAACCATTCATAATACATTTTTATAATCCTTAATTTGTTAAATTTATACAGGTAAAAAGTATAGCTAAATTTTAAAATTTTAAAGGCAATTTGGACTGAGAATTTCCAGTCTAAATAACAGACACTTGCATAGAGTCACAGAGACAGTAAGTCAGATAACCTATCTAGTCTTCAGAGTACACATAAACAGCACAGGAACTACCTGTCAAAGACTTTCCCATCATCAGAGCTTGAGTCTTGTTAAATTGTCACAACCAGACAACAACAAACATTGTCATCCAAAAAAAAAAAAAAAGAAAAAAAAAAAAAAAAGAAGGAATTCTTATTCCAAAAACAAACCTTTAAAAAGCTATTTTATCTGAGTTAAAAAAGTTTTCTTTACATTTGTCCAATGTGGTAATGATTATCAGCTTGGGAGGTTATAAGTGATTACTGCTCCTTTAAGAAACATAACTTGTAATGTAACAGTAAGCAAGTATGAGAAGGCTAGAGAGCTGTGAAGAAATTTATTGCAGAAATTATCAAAAGGACTTGTAAAGAACTTGCCATCCCATGTAATTTTACCCAGATTATGAGTTTATAGTCAAAGAAACCAACGAGTAAAATGATTTTATCCTATTAAATTTTGGTGCTGTCATTACTAGAAGGTTAGGTCATAGTGTGGTCATTGCAGCTAGCTCTGCACTGCCCCGAGCCAAGTCAGTGCCCTGCAGGGGATCAGATGACGGCAGCAGCCAGCCCAGGTGGACGTGCCACAGCAGTGTGTCCTGCAGTAGGACGTCTTTCCAACAGTCTCAGTTCCCACGAGATTGTTGGAAATATGGTGACTCAGCTAGTCACTGAACAGCAGCCCTGTGGGGACTTGCAGGAGCTCAGCAGCTGAATGGTGGAGCTTGTACAGAAAGAGATATAATCATGTCTGTGACTGAGTGCATCTTTATCATGATTCACTCTTCCTAACTGAAGGCAGTTTGTGATCCACTTTGAAAGCAGTCACCGCCTGCTGTCCTTCCTTTGAATTCTTTCCAGTCTCCAAATAATGACTGCCACCAACCATCACTCTCCCTAGGGACTAGGGGCTGAGACACAGCTGCAGTGGCCCCTATGAGCTTGCAGCCAGCACTGTCACCCACCTGATCCAGGGGAGAAAACAACCTGTCTGCCTTGAAATGCTGTCTACCACTCTGTCCTCAGTGTTGTTTAGAGTCAAAAAAGGCATGTATTGATCCTTACTCCTATGAATATACAAAGAACCCAATCAGAAAATGTCAGCAGAATCTGCAGTTTGACAACACATGCCACAAACAGGTCTCAGGACCTAAGGTGCATCAGACTGCCTTCTTCCAGTATACAAAAACATCTCTCAGGTAAAAGAATGAAAGCTTGTGCTGTCATTTCTGCAGAAGGGGATTCATGTCTTCTAGTCGTTACTTAGCATCTTTGACAGACCACATTTTCAAAAAGGGAAAGACAACAAAGACTGTACTCCCTATGTTTGTAACTAAAATGTAGAAGAGTCTGACAGCCATAGATGTAGGCCATAAAGATAATCCAAGTGCATATGCAAGAACTATTGTAAAAGCTATATACAAGTATATAGCTATATATACATATATACACATTTAAGCAGAACGCAACTGGCTTACTACTGCAGGACATAAAAGTTAGTTTTGTGCTGTTTACACTGTACCTTTGATTGGAATTTGGATAGAGCTACTGTTGCTAGTTGGAATATGCTTTAATACTGTTGACATTTCTCATGTTGGACAGACTGCAATGTAAATATACATTTTGCTACAGCTAGCAATATGGTTGTGATAGATTCTCAGATGTTAAATTGATTGTAACTGAGAGCAGTCGCTGCCAAAATGAGTTGATTCTTCACAAGCATGTGAATGAAAAGTAGATGACAATGGATCAGAATAACTTGACCCAGTGGCTTACATTATAGTGCTTTCTCTCCAACCCCTTCCACAGTTTTCATGCAAAGGAAATTATCTCAGACTGTGCTGAGGCAATTGGAATTAGTCGTGGTATTCACACGCAGAGATTTGAAAAGACTTTCAGAAAATCAGCTACTCATAAGCCACATTTCACATTTTTAGGTTATAACATAATTACAGGGTATCCAGTATTTCATATATTGACTGGGTTGATTTATAAAGTGAGTTAATATTACCTGATAAAGGATGGCAGAGAACAAGATACAAAGTAAACACTAAGCCACAGAGTTCACTTTTTCAACCCCTGAAGGCAAATATTTTCAAAGAAAATATAAACTTCCATCTTATCTCCCCATGTTACACTTAAGTTAAGAAATGCCTTATTGCTCATAAGTGGTCTTCATATTCCACTTCGTCTACAGAAGTCTTTCTGGTTTTGCCTACAATCAGAATGATCTGATCCTATTTTCTTATGCCATGTTACAGTATTTGGTTCCACTGGTACAGACTCAGGTACCCAATAGAAGTAGTTCTCATAGATCTCATAGCAGATCAATAGCTTTTAGCATGAACAAAAGAAACACAGCGCCCTCACACTAATATTGACCACCTACACAAACACCCAAATACGGACATGTAATTCAGTCTCTCGCAACTGAAACTGTCTTACCATCTCTTTAATTACTTTCAATACCTGTCCGGTTGGCCTTCAGCATGCCACTAGAAATCTCAAAATAATGTGCAGAGCAAAACAGAACCTGAATCAAGAAAATGAAATTTTAGCTCCTTTCATTATTGGCACTCATGGCACATAATGGCACTCATCGTTATTGTTGATGTTCGGTATGGAGATTTACCTTACTTGCAACATCCCACTCTGAGATCTCTTCACTGTAAGATTCATTCACTGTACACTGGCCAGACTCCTGCTCCACAGGAAACTTCTATGTACCAATTCAATACAAATAACAAATACAGTCATACTGTAGACTAAGTTTATAGAAAGGTAGTCTTATTTCTATGCTAGTGTCCCCAGTTAGGTAGCCAGGTAATGGGATCTTGCAATGGCATTTGTTTCTTTTCTTGCTCTTCACACTTTAACTCCTCCTTGTTACTTCTTGTACAAGGTAGAAAAGAGCAGGAAGAGTATGGGGTGGTTTCTACAGCTATACAAGCGCATGCAGCATAAAAGAATTTAGCTTCACCCTAAGGCCCTCTGCCTTAATCTTTGATCTTGTTTCATCTGCTTATCCAATGTATCTTACCTGGTAATCTCTGAAAATAAATACATAAATAAAAAGTATTCTACTTCAGAATCAATAAAATAAACAACACAAAATAAAATGAAAAAAAAAAACCAACAAAAACAAATAATAAAAAAAACCAACAAAACCATTTTCCCTCACCTGCACTGTACTTTATGAAGAATGTTTACATAATTCCATCTTCAAAGTCAGACATTTGCAAAATTTAGCAGCTATCACCTACCTCTGAAATGCAAAATCACATGCAGAATCCTTCCAGCTACCTACATTATGATCCCATGAGCATGCCTTAGCAGTAAGGCAAATCCTGGGATATTTAGTCTCCAGCACTGATTGCAAAAACAGAAGATATTTTCTTCTGAAGACTACATCACAGCTTAGATGTGCCTTTCCCTTGAAACCTGCAAGTTCATCAGAGACTTGGAGCGAGGGCAGTTATCACCCCACTGTGTGGCAGAGTGGCAGGCATTACTAAAGACAGTTGTTTGTGGTAACACATCCTTCCTGGTCCCCTGAAATCTCCTTTCTAGACAATCGAGCACATGTACATATGTGAGAAGCTGTATCTAAGTACCTTCAGTAGCACAGCTTTTAATGATCTACATCTATTTCAGTATGAAAACATATGGAAAACTGAAAAGAGGGAAAAAGGTAGAAGCAAGGGAATGAAAGTGACTGCTGTGGACAAAGAATGGAGTAGATGAAAATAACTAAATTTTTCCTTCATAAGTGCTATGTTTAATATATTTTCTCCCAACTCTTACCAGTGACATCTAATAGTGATATCTACCCAATTACTTATATTATAATATATATAACAGATATAATGAAAAACCTCAGATTATGAAAAACAATTTGCCAATGACTCTTCTTTCCTGCCCATACAGTTTGTGTTTTCCATGATACATCTCAGGCCCAAGTGATAAATTTCTGTTTTGGTAAAGACAGAAAAATATCTGACTTGACTGATTTCTAGAAAACAGATCAAATCTAACTGGGATCTATCTGTGTAATTCAGCAGAGATTGTGAAAAATATTTGCTTAGTAACACTGTCATGAGTAAGTCCTTCAAAAAAATATCTAGATATGATGTATTTGTACTCTAATTGTAATTGTAAAAAAAGCAAATACATTTTTCACGGAAAATTTGTCAGAAAAATGTCACCACCTGATTCATAACCACAGTAATAACACATACATATACTTAACTGATAGTAAGGATAGTGCTAAGAGAAAGGTCACTAATAAAAAATTGCTTCATTTAAGAAAATTCAGAGGCAGATGCAACAGCCTCTTCAAAATGAAACACTTAAATTTTCCACTCACTTTTTTTTATTAGTTAACAGTAAGTCAGACATTTTTTATTTCTCAGCACAGAATACATCTACATGTGCCATTTCACCTTGTCATATATGGAGTTCTACTACATCAATTCATTCTAAACTAGAATAAATTGAGCATAATTGAAGGATAAGTCTAGGAATGCCTTCCACATTAGACACTAATTGCTCAGTTCATAAAAATAATATTTGTAAGTGAGTAACATAGGTCCTGGGCTACCTGTTGGTGCTATAGAAGGAAGCCTGCTTCAAAGCTGTTACCCAAAAGAAAATCAACACACTCGGCAGCAGAACATTGATTGAGAGGGTGTAACCAGGCACACAGACTATAAAAACAAAGATCTAGAAAAACGTGCCACCAAAATGGCGCTCAGAACATTCTTATTTATTTATTTGTTCGTTTGTTTCCTTAAAGGAAATTTAACCTTCTTGGCCTGTTTTTCAAAACTTCTTGGTTTCTGGAATGCCCCTAAAATCTGTGGAAGCCACAACAGGTGCCCACTGCATTTGTAAAACTAAACCACATGCTACTACATGAATTTTCATACAAAAATTTAAGCTCCATTTTTTCCAATATTCTGCCTGCAGTTCAGCTGCTATAAGTGTTAGAGCCAAGTTCAGAGCAATTCTATGGACTTGCCAGTTGCTCAGATGAATGTATTTCAATTTCCACTTTATTGTGTATTTTTTTTTTCCTAGTGATAAAACACCAGCACCAATGAATGCAGAATTCAAGGAAAGTTTCTCGCATAACTTAGCTACTGATTTTAAGTAGCTAAACTCGTGGTTTGTTTGAACACGAAGGAACACAGCTTTGGTTTACATAAGGAATATCTAATATCTAACTTGACAAGCAAGAGAAGTATTTTTGTACCAAAACAGCATGAAGCAGTACTGCCCATAAACAGTGAGCTGCATTTATAATGAACTTTGCTGTGCTTTGAGAAAACAATTTCTGGAGGGTATTTGTACTTAATGAGGCAGGGGACAATGGGTTAAAAGAACAAAATTCCCATAGTAGGGGAAAAATAAAAAATGAAACTGGGAGTAAAATGTATGGCTGCTAACACAGAAGTCAGAGCAACTTCCTTCAGAGTTCTACTATCTGAATTGACAAACAAAATCACCCTAATAGATGATAAATACATTAAGAAATCTTCTACAATCACAATATTTCTGCTACTACATCAGAAATCTCACAGAAGAGCTTTGCAAAGCAAAGCACATTGACTTAAATATGCACTCAACTTCTTTGCACAAAACAGGCTCAATTTATGTCTCTGAACATTTTCCTTAATATATGATTCTGAAGGATGAGATTTCTTGTTTATTCCTCAGACAGAAACCAGGGTCCTTAAAATCATATTTTATAGATATTAAAGCAACTTGAACAGTTTGTATTTCACAGTGGCTAGCAGACTAATGTTTATATTCATTTAGTACAGACACCTTTTCCACCACTTTCAGGCTTGCTAGTTTTAACTTAGGTAAGTTTTAACAATGTCTGCAAAACTGTGTTAACTTCGTTATTCTTAATTTTGCCCTCTCCCACTCCTCCTCCACTCTTGTCGTGGTTTAACTCAGTTATTTAAGTAATCTAAAACAAACACACGCGGCTTGTTCCTCACAAATATATATACTAACCTAGGGGACAGGACGCTTTTATTTATTCATTTTCTGGTGACATTACTGAAGAACAGTTTCTTCACAGCTTCCAGCAGGATGTAAACAAATGTAGCTGATGCATGATAGGGATTAGGCAGAAGTTGCACTCCTATCAGGCCAAAGCATAAATTACAGGAGTTACAAGTTATACAAAAAAATCCTTTGGAAGGGATGGGGAGAGAACTCCAGTATCTCAGATACGGTACAAACAAACCAAGTGTCTTCATTTTGTTTTCTGTAGCTACATAGCAGCCAAAATACATGCCATAGGCACTGCTCCACAAGTAATGCCTCCTATTTTATTATGCTGTCCCACGATGAAAGGGTGGTATTGGCAGTAAAGGTTTAACTTTCCCACCAATATCCCATTACATGTTGTCACCATGTGACAGATGGCAGCAGAGGGGCACTCTGACACAATGGTGTCTGACATGGAAGTGCATATGAAGCAAAAATGTGGAATTGAATTTCTCCATGCAGAAAAAATGGCATTCAGTGACATACATCAACGCTTGCTGAAAGTTTATGAAGACCAAACAGTAGATGTGAGCATAGTGAGGCAAGGGGCTGTGCATTTCTGCTGAGGCAGCAGCAGTGTGAAAGACAAGCCACATTCCAGATGGCCACACAGATTGTTATGAGGGTGACATGCAGGCTCTTGTTCATCACTGGTGAAAATGCAGAGCTAATGATAGTGATTGTGTTGAAAAACAGTGTTTCTGTAACTGAGAATTTGCTCTTTCAAGTAGTGTTATTGTGCTTTCTGCATCTGTTGTAGTTTTCATGGAAATACATAGGAGGCATTACTTTTGGAGTAACATATGTACATAATGCAAAGATATTTAAAACATACTCAAGGTGAGATATGATCTATCTACAGCCTGTAAAGCAATCCCAGGAGACAATATTTAATACTTTTTTCACTCCTAAATAAGGAAAATATCTTGACTATCCAAACCCAAACTTTTCAAATTCAGTGACCTGTAGCTCAGCACAGGTAGCTGTATTGCAGTCCCTTCACCTGACATGCACCAATTTTTCTTCTCACCCAGAATCTTCCCCAGCATAAAAAAATGCTGAGTATCTCCAGGACTCAGTCTGTATTCAGCCTGACTCCTTACAGGGCTCAGTTGTTAACTTCTTGACTCCTGCTCCCTTTGGCTTTCCCCACAGCTTTCCAGCACTCTGGAGAATACTCTGAAACCAGCCTAGGTTTGTTGTTAACCAGAGCATCTATTTCTTGGTTTCAGGCAGAAGGAAGCATTGATACAGTATTTAGAATTCTGAATTTTAAAACGGCTTGGGTAAAAGTTACATTTATAGAGCTGTTTGTTATTGTTGGTTTTCCCCTTAATATTCACACATTAGAATAAATAATGATTTCACCTACAGAGCATGCAATCCAAAGGAAAAGCCATGAAGGGTTTACATACAATGAAGTCTGGTGATTTTTACACTGGTGATACATTAAATTTCCTATGACCAAATATAATTTCTCATCACCTGCTTCTTCCACTGCATGTTGTTTGCACACCATAAGGCAAGATAACAGAAATGAATTATGTGAAAAGTATCTAACTTAGTGATTTAAAATACTTATCATTTCAGAAGAATCATTGACTTTTAAAAAAGACTGTTTTCTGATTATTATTTTGGGGGCACTGACCCTGTCAAGGAAAGTGGAAAAATTAGTCAGGGATGCTGGCTTTAGCTCTATTAATACCTCAGGGCATCCACTGGAAATTAAAGTACTCTGTCCTCAAATGCCAAAGCACCCTCAGTTCCAAATGGGAGTTAAGCAAAGAAAACTGGAAGCTCACAAACAGGAAATGGAATAATGGAACAAAAGTTAACACTATTTCAGAACCTGGCCATAATGTTTTCACAGAATGACAGAAAAAGTACATGAGGATTTTCCCAAGCTCTCATCTGGTCAGAGAAAGAAATCCAAGCAATATTTTGCTGGTAAATGGCAGAATTTAAAGCCAACCTGCAGCTGCACTACAGTGAGCAGTCTATCTGCTCTCTGGTACATACGCTGCAGCTAGCCATAGCAACAGGCTGTGCCTCCTACCTGCAATTAGATGACTGCAGATGCCAAAAGAAGTATTTGCACAGAATCTCTAACTTTTCAAAACTTTTCTACTTTGGAGGTGCCATAGTCACCATTTCCTTCTACTTCTGCTTTCCAGATTATGAGATTGCCTACAGACTAATCCTAAAAACAAAGGAATTTGTACATAACGCCTGTCCAATTCAACTAGATTTTGTAAAGCTATTTTCTCTGCAAGTTTGGGAAGGTTAATTATCCTTTATATTGGAAATGTGGAGAAGAAAACAAATTGAGACATTTTACTCAATGCATCCCTTTCTTTCAGTTTGCGATTACCTACCTCCCTTTCTATTTGTAGCAACACTGAAATCATGCACTGTGGAATTTCTGAGTTTTATAAAGCAGCTGATGCACAGGTATGAAAATCTCACATGTATGCCACCTCTCTCTTTGACAGAACAGACTTAAACATTTCAAAAGGCTCTCCTTGTACTGGTAACCCATTCACGTATTTGTGAATACCAATGCCTTGGTCCGATTCCAAAGTTAGCAGATTGGTAGGTATAAAATGCAGATAACTATGCTGACATTTCTAGGCAAAAACTCTGTTTATTGGGTAGGCTATTCTGAAGCTGAGCAAAATCTTTTGGAAATAGCAAACTGTCCTTCGCTTCATTTATCATCATCAGGTGTAATCTTAAGCAAAACTTTATCAAAGCAACATTCCACTTTCCTGCATGCTGATTTTACAAAACTCACTCCCTGAATGTTGTTCTACATGATGTCATCACACTGTAACTCACTTCATTTACAGTATCTGTTTCACTTCTACTCACAAGCTAATATAACTCTTTTTTTTTTTTTTTTTTAACTGCACACAGGCTGCTAGACACATGTGCATAGCAAATGGAATCTGAACTTAGCTTAACAGCCTCATTTATTCCTGATGGTTTAAATTATTTCATCACAATTAATGACACCCCCTCAGCTTCCTGTGCAGCGCTGCCAGATGTTCAGAGACCACAAAGCCACTCTCTTCTTTGACGGCTAGTGACAAGTCGTCCTCTGAAGGACGTTCCCTCAGTACACAGGCCGGATGACACCTCCACTGCTTAGCACCTCTCCACCTCCCTGGGTAACCATGGTGAGAGAAGGAAGAAGACATGAGAAACCAGCCCGTGCATTAGTAAGGACAAATTATGAGAAGCGTTCTGGACTTGAAGGATCTCATCTCCTCCTACTGGATTTTCCAACCTGACTGTTTTATAAAAAAGACAGGCAACTGTTTGCCTCAGCATTCAAGGAGTTAAGTTTTCTATGCTTCATTAAAAATAACCTGTCCTTCCTTAGGAGGGAAAAAAAAAGAGAAAAAGAAAATAAAAAAAAAAGGGGGGGGGGGGGGGTGGAGGGAAAATAAAGCAAAAATACAAATTGCAGCCATGTGGGAAGTAAATCCTTACTTGGAATACTATCTCACTACTCCATCATCTTCAAAAGCAGAACGCAAAAAAATCCTAAATCTTAGAAATGTTGTGCTTACATTCAGCTTGTTTTATTCTTATTTATCACTGTTGTCTTCCTGCCTGAAGAAGTAGATTTTCCCTTGCAGTCTTTCTCACAATACTTAGGTATTTTTCAGGACAGGAGGAATGCAGGCAATTTAAGTGGAAAAAAAAAGTTGTGAGCGTGGATATCATTTTGAAATTGAGAAGATAGGTTCTGTCTCTAGAAAGAGGTGAGTGAAAATTGTAACAAACGTGTAGCTCATGCAACTGCAATCCTGGATGAGAAAACAGCAAGTGTCTTGCATTTTTTAAGATTAAAAAGTAAGCATCTATGCTCCTGAAATTCCATCCACTACTTCAAGCACATATGGCAGACATTCTATCGAGTTGTGTTTTTTTTTTTTTTTTATTAATATTAAAAAAATGCTGATCCATGTGAAGGACTAAAGGGCTGTTCAGATTGCCAAAAGTGTAGTATTAAAACAGAAAGGCCACCTGTGTTAGCCCACCCGATAGGAAAGTCAGGAGCTGGAAAATGTGTCTGTCTCTCTCTCCCTTTTTCTTCCCTTTTTTTTGTTAAACACATTTAAAGTAGGGAAAAATATCACCCACCAACACAAATTCTAGAGAGCAGTGCCAGAAAAGATTTGTGCGTGAGTCTAGTTATGTGTGTGGCCACTCCAGAATTACTTCTGTTACACTAAAGATTAGTTCCTCACTTAGGATGTTAAAAGCTACTTTGAAGGATAGTTTCTTCACAGTTTTCCTCAAAATCCAGTAGCAAGACTGAAGGAAAAGCAGAGATGACACATCTGTCACAGGCTTGTTTTTTTCACTTATTTTTTAAGAAGAGTTTCACACAAAAGCAGTCAGATATTCCTTTAGTTACTCATTACAATCATTTCAGTAGATGATATGTAAAGTGCCAGATATATACATATATATATATTTTTTTTTTTTTTCTTTTCAGGAGATGAGATTCATATACTGTAACAACGGAACTCCTGAGCAGTTTTATACTTAAATTACCTTTTCCATATATAGATGTGTTTAAGTTTATATGCAAAATACATATAGAAATAAAACATGCTTCAAATCCAGCCCCCCTCCTAAAAAAAAAAAAAAAAAAAAAAAAAAAGCAACCCAACACCAGAACCTTACTTTAAAATGTATTGAGATTTATAGACAGTCACATGGACTTCATTCTGTTGTCTCTTAATGTTTTATTGGGGGGAGTGGAGGAGCTGAATAAACTTTAAACTCTCATGTAGGGATGTATTGCCTGTGTGTCCCTGGCAGATGTGGAAAGGAGATGAAATGGGCAAGGGAGAATTGAATATCCCATCACTGCAGGTTTGTGAAGGGGAAAGAACACTGCAAAGATCTCACATCTGGCAATCAT
>JAPSGF010000003.1:6802793-6838339 GCA_035772895.1 Perdix hodgsoniae
CCCCCTTCTTTTAAATTTAATGATCTTCAGATATACTTTACTCTTTGGTCAAAATCATACAGTCACTTGAATTGTTAAAGCTGCAGTGTATGTACATTTTTCAAATAAACCCCAGGGCTGATGTTAGAAAATCAAAATCATTCAAGCGTAGGCTGCCTGGTACTTTGGGCAGGAATCCTTGTGGTTTAGTCAATAAACAGAATCTAAATGAAAGACACCACAGTAACTAGACAGTAATGTTTTGAACAGTTTTAACCCAAAAATGGAGAGAGACAGAAAGACAGAGGCTGACCAAGCGGCCAGATACAATGCTACCAAGTCCATAGAGATCACTCTCCTGCATACAGCATCTGTGTTTGAACACAAGGTCACTTGCTGTTTCTTTAGAGACTATTTGTATTTAGAAGTATTCTTTTACTGTTCTTATGTAGTTCTGCGTTTGTGGTTTTCTTTTTCATTGCTGTTTTTTTTGTTTGTTTCTTTTATTTCCAGAGAGATTTTATTTACTTCACAGAAAGATCTATTAAATAAAAATGTAAGGATCACTTTGCACCGAGACGCAACATACAATTTTACTGTCTAATTCACTAATGTAACACTGTATAATGTTGTGAAAAATACTAGGGAAAGAGTCTACAGTCTACAAAAATTAAATAGGTCAATATTCACTGTTTTACTCGTGTGACTGATGATCCTTCACAGCTTGCTTTCAATTCATTCTTCTGGCGCTTTTAAGGAGAAGCTGCTACAACAGGAGCACATCTTGTCCCTGTGAATCCGCAAGTAAATGCTGCAGGTTGTTTAATCTGGCAAAATCACAGTAGCCTGCCAAATTATAACAGGAATAGTATCTCCTCCAAACAAGTCTGATCATGGTTAATTACAATGCAGACCAGAGAGCATCTACAATTATTCATTATTACAGGAAGCACCTTATTTAAATTTTATGGAAATTTGCACTTGCACACCAATATGCCTGGGAAAAAAAAAAAAAAAAAAAAAAAAAGGGAAAAACCCACTCACACAAGGAAGAGCATTATAACTCTGAAATATCACAAGATGCTGTGTATAGACTGGGAGTGAAATGTTGCCTTGATATTTACATCAAGACACCTCAATGGTAACATTTATCATATTCAATTGGCATTCAAAATTGCTTTCAAATAATAACTATTAGTTTAATCACAGGATTTGTAAACATCATAGCAAAACGAGTGGGGGGAAAAAAAAAAGAAAGCTAAAAAGCCCTATCTTTACAAAGATATAGATGGCTGGTAGACATGTAGACAGATGGACAGACAGTGAGGCACTTGTACATATGCAGATACAGAGTCTGTGTAGTATTGCACAGGTTGCACTATCCTTTATATTAAGGACAACTATTTCCTTTTTGTATGCTCCACAGCACAATAAAGTTTCAAGTTCCAAAACTGCAAACAAGCAGAAAAGAGGGGTAGAGGAGCGGGGTTGCTTTAGGGCAGTCCCTCGGTACCATGACATTAGGAAGTCTCACTGGCATAAGCAAGTATTGCTGGGACCAGAGGAGAACACACTTCCACATCAATGGCAATTCTGCATAACAAAACACAGTGATGGCTGTGCACCATGGGTATACAGCATCACTCATTTTTTTCCTTTTTTTTTTCCCTCCTCTATTTTTTTTTTGGGTGTGTGTATGTGTGTGTGTGTGTGTTTGTTTTTGTTTTGTTTTGTTGTTGTTGTGCATTCCATTTGTGTAACTGAAATCATTGCAATGGAAACGTGGAGCAAATAAGCAAGGACATTCAATCAGGTATCTTTATTAGCTTAGGGAGAATCTCCTATCAGAGAAACTGAAATGTGAGGAATTCAAATCAAAAGGGAACGAAGAATTAGAAAGAATATACCACACTGACAACTTCTCCATCAGCCGTATAAGGGTTTACAAAAGAAATACATGTTTTCAGCTGATATCTGCCTGCAAGTGGTTTTCCTTAAAGTAACTCATAACTGTAAGAAATGAGCAACATGGGCAACATTCAACACTTAAAAAAAGCTTTCCATCTTCAAGACAGTGTCTAAACATTAGAAAAACAATGTTTGTCCACATACAGATGGCAATATTACTACTTAACTTAGAAGTGAATATTAATGAACATTGCAGGCTTGCCAATCTGCTTGCACTTCAGGATCATACTTGTTTTTATAGATTAATAAAACATAATATGCCCATGTATTGGCATACTAGTTCCACACTAACACCTCACATCACTCACTGCTGTGAATGTAACACATGAGGAACACCAATGCATTGGCAAATGTGGCATGTTCTCCCTGGCCTCCAAGGGAAACAACAGGACCTGGAGTGCTGCACTATATCTGGCTGGTATGGAGTTCTCCTTCCCAACCGCAGCCCGTACAGTGCTGTGCTCGGTATCTGTAGCTGGAGCAGTGTTGATATCCCACCAACGTTTTGGCTGTTGTTGAGCAGAGCTAGCACTCTCTAACCTGGCCTCTCTAGAGCTGACTCTCTAACCTACCCCCAAAAAACAGCAGAATGGGGGTGAGCAACAGCTGGGGAGGGGAAACAGATGGGACAGCTGAGCTAAGCCTGAGAGAGCTGGAGCACCTCTCAGAAAAGCTGACAGAACTGGTCTTGTTTGGCTTGGAGAAGAGGAGAACTCATTGTTCATGGAACCTTCCAGTTCTTAAAGGGAGCTTATAAACAGAAGGGAGACCAGTTTTTTTACATGGGAAGTTAGTGACAGGACAAGGAGGAATGGGTTTAAACTAAAGAGGGGAGATTTCGATTAAATGTTAGGGGGAAATTCTTTACTCAGAGGGTGGTGAGGCAGTAGAAGAGGCTCCCCAGGGAAACTGTGGATGCCCCATCCCTGACGATCTTCAAGATGAGGCTGGAAGGGGCTATAGGCAGCCTGATGTGGTGAGCAGCAGCCCTGCTCATGACAGGGGGTTGAAGCTGGGTGGGTTTTGAGGTCATCTCCAGCCCAACCCAAGTCACTCTATGATTCTGTGACTCTGTGATGTTGTGCTCAGTAATAAAAGCTACAGAGAAAAAGGAGAAGGGGTGGGATTCATGTTATGAAAGTGTTGGTTTCAAGGGTGGAGTGGAGTGAATCCAGGCTTTCCAGTTTAAGGTAGCCCAGCGCAACAATAAGCAACAGTATGTAATGACCTTGAGTTGTTCTAGAAGATATTCAGGTAGAATGTTAGGAAAAAAATTCTTCTCAGAAAGACTGGTGAGGTATTGGAACAGAAGCCCCAAGGGAGATGGTAGAGTCATTGTCACGGGAGGTGGATGGGTAAATATGGCACTGAGGGACACGGGTGAGTGGCCATGGTCATGATGGGCTGATGGTTGGACTAGATTATCTTAGTGTTTTTTTCCAACCATAATGAAGACCTATGAGTCTTCTGCGCAACTGCTACATATATTGAGGCCCTGCTTCTTAAGATGTGGCAAATATTGCATATTGATGGGAAGTAGTGAATAATTGTTTTCTCTTTTTGACTCCACGTGGCCTCTACTTTTTTTTTGGTTTTTTTTTCCTTTATTTAAACTGCTCCTTTTTTTCGTTATATTTTCTCCTTGTCATTCTGAGGAGGCATGGTGGAATGTAGCTGCCCATCAGTTGCTAAACCACTCAAATTATACAGATTTCAGTTGACTAAATGTGTGACTGAAGTTACTGTGGCTTTTTTACCTTGTTTGTCTGCCTACTTGACAAAAATGTCGAATAGAAAAAGGAAAGAAAGGGTTGTACAAAACCAAGATAGCCTTCAGAAGGTGTCATTTTTTGTATCAATTGAACAAGTCTTATTTCCTTCAATGCAGGAAGAATCTTGGAGGGGGGGTTTTTTGTTTGGTTGGTTTGGTTTGTTTTTTTTTTTTTCATCAAAATAGAGGCAGTTTTCAGCAGATGCAGACCCAATTTGCAAAGTTCACTAGGCAGAATCAACACACAGTTAGAGAAAAAAAGGGTTTCTGCTTTCTGCTCTCCCTTCTAAGCCCACCAGCACCATGAGCTCAAATTCTGCTTGAGAGAGTCTTTCACAGGCTCTCTGCAAATCTCAACTATTAACATTGCAGCGTATATATTCTAACAAAATTCCAGCTTTGTGCTTCTGAAATCCATACCTTCCTTACTACCATCTTGAGTCATCTCTTATTGAAGTTTTCAACCCTGTAGTTTGCCATGTGCTGACAATAAAGTTAGATGGAAATGAAGTCGGACAATGAAAACAATCTTGAACAATTTTGACGCAGTGAGTTCTGCCTTCCAGTGGAGGTAACATACTTTCTCTTGAGAAAAACAGCCCACACAGACGTTTGTGAACCTGCAGCTGGACTGCTTTTGGCACACAAGCTGATTTGGATCTCTCCATTACAAGACACATTATTACACAGACAAACTGAAACACCTTCCAATATTTTAGTTGCATCTAACTAAAGTAGCAATTAAAAAAAAAAAAAAAAAAAAAAAGGCAGTGACAAATGTCCTTGCTGCTAAAACAAAAATGAAGACCATCTTCATTCTTTCATGGTTGAGGTTTTCCAATTCTGAGCATAAAATTATAAAGGAGACAAGTTATAGTCACAGAAGCAGTTGCGTTGTGTGCTTTCTCACTTTACAAAATCAATGCCATGTGACCTTGTATCTTCACTGTACACTCTGGATAAAGATTAATGTGCAGGTATGTTTTTACCATAAAAACAGTGCCAACCGAAGGACAGCTCCTAACTAAAATGCTGCTTGAATGTTAAATTAATATTTCCTATCTATAGAGCAATTTGTTCACACTACTTTTTCCCTCTTAAATGCTTCAGTTTTGCACGTAGGTTTCCTATTAATGTAGCACGAAACTTGTAGTATAAGGGATTTCTCACCTATTGCCTGGATCATGTCACTCCCCTCTTTGATGTGGAAGGTAAAGGAAGCTGATTCAAGTCCAGGCTCTTTATCCCAAACTTCAAGGCTCTGAACAACTCTGCTCCTGGCTACATTTCTGTTCCCCATCATATTCCTTTCATTCTGCTCCCTGAAGCCCATAGCCCTCCTTCTCCCTTGTCTTCAGACTTTCTTTCACATCCTTTTTTACACCTGGGCAGTTGCTCTCAGTGCATTCCACTTTCTTTAAAGCAACTAATTTCTTCTGTGAAGCACAAAAGCCTTAAGCCACCTAGGGAAAGTTGTCTCTGTCCTAAAATTAAATGCACAATTTCAATGCTCATAGAGACAATCATCCTAGGGCCACCATGAGTGTTTCACATCTGGATCACTCCAAACATCTGTTTACATTATGAGCAGATACAGGAGGAGGGGGGAGTCATATAGTATTGTTTGTTCATATAGTACTAGGTATACTACTGCCCTTAAATCAAACACACTTTTAATGTCACCATTAATGCATTTTATAAACTTCTCCTACAACCAAATGTTTCTGTCATTGACTGCTAACATACATATATGCCTTTTTTTTTTTCCCAAGAATTCAAATAATTTCAAATGTAAAAATGCCATTGCATGATAATATTTACACTGAGGAATTCTCAAAACTGTTGTAACAGGATGTTTAGGGTATTCAAGAGATTTAAAATCAAATCTGTGAGGAAGGAATAACAATCTTCCATCCTCACCAGAAGGATTACTGAGCACAAATCCTTAGAGAAAAATGGAATGGTCTGAAAATTATTTTAATCCCACCTGGAGGGAAGATATTGAAATATGACAGATACATTGGGAAGTCCTTACTCTGGTAAACAAAGTGGGAACAGTCTTTTGTTGAGACATTTTGACTTAAAAAATAAAAATAAATAAAAATTAAGAGAGAGAACAAGAAACTCTTTTTCCTCAATGCTGTTGTTTTTCAAATATCAACTGTGTGACAACTAAGGTGTCTATTCTGGTTCACGGAACATAAAAGTGTGGAAGCCAAATACTGAAAGACAAATTACACTGTGAAACTGAAGGGAAAATTTCTTCAGATAACTTCCTTCTGTACAGCTTACAATGCTACTTTTTGTAGGCCCAGAAAAAGGGTGCCTTTAGGAAGACACCAGCAAAAAGATAACATGTCTCAAAGAGATTAGCAGATACTCAATGGAAGGCACTGTGACACAGGACTACACAAAGACACAATGGATGAAGGGCAGAAAGGCATTCCTAGGCTATCACATCCAAATGAAAGTAGAAATGGAATTTGATAAGAACACCAAAACATAGCTCTAGGTTCTATCTGAATGTTAATACTTTTTCCATATGTAAACCATTAGCTTATATTGAACTCTTAAGTTCAGATGGACTACATTCTAAGTATTACAAGTAGTTCTCTTTGTGATGGACTGATGGTTACATGTCGCAAACCTGCCAGTGTTCAAACACCTGTGCTCTCCAACATTGTAAAGTTGGTAAAAAAAAATCTCATTTAAGCCAATAGAGAGCCCATGTTTCAAGTGAAACTCCATTCATTTTCAGCAGCCAGGACTGAAAATGCAAGAATACATACAAAGAATGAAGAATGGAGAATCACAGTGTTTCAACTATCACATGGTGTCACCATGAATAATACGTGGCAACCACAACCAACCTCTTTCATTTAACACGAGTATTCACTTTACAGAAAACTACTGCACAGGCAAAATTTTGTGTGAATTAATTCAGCATTCACAGGACTTATTTTTTTCTAACAGAACATACAAAATTGTATCTTTTTCAAGATTTCAGGAAAAAAAAAAAAAGAACAAGGGCAATCCTCAGTTCCCAGTTTCAACTGGAATCTGATTCAAAACAGCCATTCTAGTTTCCAAAATTCTTCATGGAGGCAGAAAGGCTCCACAAAGTCTTAACAAAACACATTCACGCTGGACTTTCTATTGAATCTAAATGTATTCCAGTGATTCATTTTGACAGCATGTTTTAATACCTTGCAAGCTACTGAATGATGTGGTCTCAATACTCACTCCTCTTATCTGTCCTTTTCTTTCCACTTGTGATCTTCCACGTACTTTCATTGGAACTTTCTCTACTACGCTTTTTCAAGCCACTAAGTTACCCTTCTTCATCACTCACCTTTTACTTTCCTCTTCATTGTAGCCAGCTTAGCCTCTATGACTTCTCATTTTCCATTACTACATCATCCTACTCTTCCTTAAGTACCCTATGGAAATTGGTCTGCATTCCAACTTCATCTTTATCCTCTGGTTCAAGGATTTTCACGATGCTTTGGAGCATGGAGAACATCTTAAGAAACAGTATGCTGCTTGGACCACTTCTTCCACTCCTGGTCATGCAGAGCACCTGCCCCCTCATCTGCAGTTACTTAACATCCCAGTGGGACTATATTTATATGGAAAGCAGCAAACAGAAAATGTTCATTCAATTCAGTGTCAGAAAGCAAAGAAGAAAGCCAGCACCGCATGAGCAGTCAGCTCTCCATAGACCACCACCAAGTGCTTCACAGAGCATCAGAAATGAAAGACTTCATCCCACTGCTCCACCTTGCATTTCACTCATGATCATCACTGTAATTGTCCAGAACAACACAGCACAAAGTAATTTCTGGATCTACTTGGCATCTCAGCTCTCTGGACTCATTGAATTCCCTCCACTCCTAGTTATTACATGCAACAATTCATTATGCTAAAGCTCTGACTGGATCTGATTTTTCCAAAATGGCCCTTGATATCCAGTGTGCTAGACAGCAAGTTTTACAGCAGTATTAGAAGACTTCACTGATTTTAATCCACAAAAGCTGTCAGTGCAACCAACATTATATTTCAAGAAGTAGGAATGGTAAGAAAGTAGAAACAGATAATCTTAATGTGAGCAAATGGGAACATGTTCCCTAAGGGGCTTCTTGAACATATTTAAAGTCACGGGAAAACATGTCAAAGACTGTTTATCTTCGAGGATTTAAAAAGTATTCTCAGATAACTTTAATATAGAAATCTACACTGCAATCTGTTTTGTCATCTATAATTCCCAAATGCTAAAAATATTAAAGCCAGGTTGGGAACAAGCATAATTATACAAGCATTTAGTGTCTTTCACTTTACGAATTCTAATACTCTACAGGTTTGTGAACCAGGTGTGACTGATTGAAGAGCAAATTGAATTAAAACACTCTTATTACTCCATTGTGCAATAATGTTTTTAAAATGCAATTTGTACCTTTGTACCTTATTTGTCTTTTTTCTTTGTCTCCCCTTATTCAAGTGTTATGGTGTAAAAGACAGGCGGCATATAAGGATTCAAACTCTTTGAACTCTGTGTATCGTACAAATTCATAGTTTGAGATTACACTGTACTGATTGCTACTAAAATTTTGATAACAATGTTCAAGTTGTAATGACTGGATGACATTTCTCTGATAGAAAGCTAAATTTATTTCTGTCAAAGATGCAGAAATGTACGAAAAGGGTCTTTAAAGTGTCCCTTTCCAATCCCTGGGGCATAGCAGCTCTGAAAGCATAGCTACTGTGCTGTATCTCTCTCAAAGGAATAAAAACGCTGTGTGAAAGAGCAATTTACAACTTGCTTTGTGTATCATCAGCAGAAACAAAAGATAGAACAACAACCATATAAAGGCTTTTTCCCATTTATCCCTCCTGACCTTTATCTTTGCCACCCACCCAGGAAATAAGGGGGAGGTAGGTAGGGGGCATTACCTTTTATGTCAAGTTTTCAAGGTAATATCCTGAGCTACAGGAAAAAACAATATCTGTTCAGTTGTTCTCTCTTCCCTTCCTCAGACAGACTTCCTCAGTATTCCTATACCAAGTCTGCTCAGGGACAGCAAGGGCCTGCCCATGGAAGAAATTAGGAGCGATGCTCTTCTGACCAGGAGCTGAAAAGACTGGCGGAAGGGAGATATATGACTTAGTTGCTGAAGCCTGTAATGGAAAATGCCTAGAGCTACATCCCTCTTCTAAACAAACACAAGACACAGAATCTTCTGAGGCCAATGCCACTGATCATCACAGAAAGATTAACAGAACTTGAGGAAGTTACAGGGAAAATCTGCAACAGAAGGAGTATTGGTTGGACAAGAAAGCTCCACTTTGGGAATGCCGCTGTCTTTGTGGAGATTTCTCTCTATTTCCAGAGAGGATTGACTGTCGCTGGAAAGCACTCCTGAGACTGCTAGGGAAGTAACAGTATGTTCTGAAGTTCCACAGGTGATAACAAGAGTTTGGGTGCTGACACTTAACCAAAAGTTCAGGAAGAGAGTCGAGGTTCATCTTCATTTCAGCAATATTTTTGTCTCATGCTGGCAATTTCTGTAGTTTTCATATAGCAACTTCTACACTTTACCTAAAATATGCCAGAGTATAAGCTGATGCTCTTTTCTTATTGGAAGCTTCTGCTGTGTCTTGTTGGATTCAATCCAATAGAAGAAAGAAACTTTTTCTGAAAAGCTGAGCAAGTGCAAAGATGAACCAGCAGATGGTCCTCAGACTCAAGTAGCTAGCACAGACAGATCCAGAAAGAGGATTTCTGAAACAGAAATTAAACCTTGCAGCATGATTTTAGACTTTAAAGATATTATAGCAAGATAAGGCACCTGTGCAGATCAAAGAACTCAGGTAACTGTGGGCTTAAAGACTTCAGTAGAAAGGCCATCTAAGTATAATGACATTTGGTATATCTATACACTTATGATCAGGAAAGATAGATTTTTAATACCGTATACAATGTTTTCAACAATAAATGAAAATTGCAGCAGAAGAAAATCCTGGAAAAAAAGAAAAACCCAAGGAAAAAAACATGAAGAAAAATGTGATACTGCTTTCATAAATATATTGCTGAGGCTCATATTTACAAAAAGTTTCAAATTTTGAATTATTCTTCATGTTTTTTCTCAAAAAAAAAAAAGAAAAAAGAAGTACATTTTATAAGAAAATTCAATACACGATAATTCAGTTTCCTTTCTAGTGTAGCTTTCCAAGAAATGGGCAATGCATCAGTAATACTAAATTAACAAGTTGTTCAGGGCAGAACATAATAATACTGTCTTTGGAATGAGATCAATGAACCAAGGTGGTTTTCTTTGTAGGTGAGGCATGAATTCGGTTGTGGAGAACGGAGGAGGAAAAGAGATGATTTGCTTCATGTGAAATAAGAACACTGCCAACACACACCCCTGTCACTGAGTGTAGTCATTAATTTAAAAGCTCTCCCCTCTCTGTTATACAATTTTTTCAAAACCTCAGAAGAGAAATATTTTACTTTTGCTTTGCAATTAGTTTATATCTAAAATCTTTATCATGTTCTTGGTCAAAAATTAATTAGATTTCTAGAAAAGACTGATGAAGTGTTATATTGCTGTATGGTGCAGAAAGGGAGAAAACTTCCCCAACAGCACATCCAGGATCTCTCATTTTTTGGGAGAGGTGGATCATAAGGAATCTTCAAATTACATGAAAGACTTGATGCTTTTTCCTTTCCTATCTTTTTCTCTTTCTGAGGTCTGCAAATAGGCCCTGTGAATTTTAATTTTCACTACAAGATTTGAAGAAGAGCTTCTGAAGAAAAGCATTTCATCCAGAAAAAGGCTAGCATTTTGCACTTTTAATACTACTATGTGATCACTCTCATGTCTACATCACTTAGCCAAGTCCCTCTCAGTCCCTGGTAGGCACCATTATTTGAGAGTAGAGAGGAAGAGTAGATAAACAGATAAACTCAGTGTTAATGCACTGACTCTTTTAACATGGTATTTAGTCTGGTAGATAATGCTAGACATGTAAAGAGAGGAATATACATTAGTCTGTAGATCCGCACAACTGTTAGCACATTTTATTCTCCTCATCCTGCTCATCCCAGCACAGACAACATAGTTCAAGTGACAGAGTTTATACAGCACCTTCACTGTAAAAATACATCATACATGCAACATCAAGACATAAACTGGATGAAAATCTTTCCTAATGTTTTACTGTTCTTCTTTGCTTTCTAAGGGGAGAACAACCTGTTTGTTTGCTTCTCTCTCTTTGTTGAAGACTACTCCCTGGAGAACCTTGTTTATTTGTTTTAAACTTGTTTTTACAGGTCTGTTAATAAAATCAGGTAGAGAGGAGAGATGTGTGTGCAGGTAAAAAAAGTAGTGCCTGCAAGTGATATCAACACTTAATCAGCGGCAGTAGTCAAGTTCAGGCTTAGTCCACACCCAGAAGATGCAGGGATGCTTCTGCCTTCTACTTCATACCTGAGTCTAACAAGGTAGTGGAGCAATCTGGTGAAAGCACACTGATCAAATGAAAATCTATTAATTAACTCTGCTCGTTGGTCCAAATTATCCTACCAAATGTAGTTCTCAAAATTCTTGCTTAGAATGAAGTTATGTACTTACATAAAGACACAAGAAAACCAAAATTAAATAAACTTTAAAATTCACTTACAAAGAGTCTACTTTGAGGTAATTTTGGGAACAACACAACATGACAATGAAAGACACCTTTGTCTAACTATGACAGGAATTCTTTCTTCACAAGACTGAAAATATCTTACCCTTGGAAATATGCTCTTTTCCCCCTAAAAATTTAAAGAACAGAAAGAGTGAAAAGAAATTAAAGTGTATGAACTCGCTTCAGTTTACATTTTATTTCATGGTTTGAGTTTGCCAATGATTTTTGCTGGGGTGGAGTCAGTTTTCTCAGTTCTCTCAAGTGATAAAGCTAACAAACTATCAATATTGCCATAAAGTCAACAAGAAAACCAAAATAAATCAACAAATCCCATCAAATAATTTATACTCTGTGCCATCTAAGTTTTTTTGTAGATACTTGCATACCTTATTGTTTCTATTTCTCATTTTCCTGTCTTTCCTAATGTGGACTTAAAATTTAAGACAAAGGCTTAATTTTAAGCACATGAAATATCACCCTATGCATAATTACTTTACTTATTCGGAGCCCAAATACCTAAATAATTTTTTTCAAATTTCGCCTTGAAAGAACTTCTTACCAAGAATTATTTACGTAACAAGGTTCAAAGCTATTTTATTTTTGTTTTACCCGCTGCCTGCAAAATAAAACATTGCTTTTTTTTTTTTTTTTTAACTCGAGAACAACTCGGAAGATTTTCACCAAAGTGAAAGTAAAAGAATATACTGAAAACCCCACAAAGAAAAAAAGAAAAAAAGAAAAGACCCACAACTCAGACATAGCTGGAAGCATGGAAAAAAAAAAAAAAAAAAAAAGTATATGAAAAGTGAAGAGAACTCATTAAATTTTTTTGAAATTCTGAAATTCTTTCTGATGTGAGACAGTGTATATAGACCACACATAAAGACCTGCATGAAGAACCACACAACTGCAAAGAGCTCTGTACCTTCAAGATCATCTCTTACGACAACTTTCTCTCGATGTATGCACACCAGAAACACAATACAGGCCTAAATTCATCCTTAAAATACATTTCAAGATCTATCAGGTAAGAATTGTCCAAATGACTATTTAAGGTTTCTTCTGGTTGCAGATCCTACAGAAAATAGGTCATCATCACCTTTAAAGATCTGTCTTCATTTGGAAGGGTGCAGCAAAGTATGATCTAATGGCTCATACTTCGGTAGTGGATCTACCAAAAAATGGATATGTTTCTAGTAGACCAGAAGCTAATGTAGACAAGCAAGTTTTAGCTGTGTTCACATCCTTAGTTTTGAATTCAGGTACATAACTAAATTACCCCAGTTAAAAAATTGCTGCATATCAGCCTGACTGTGATACCTACAATTCATGTGCATATATATTGCTCACTGTAAACCTCAAATTAAGTGTGGATTATTAAAGTTTCGTGAAACACTTTCTTCCTCACAAATTTTCACCTCACAGTGGTTGTGGTAAGTGGAAGTAGCCAATGACCATGGCCCAGTGGACTTACAAAAAAATGATCATATTTCTGAGTAATTGTTCAGTGGATTAATGTTTTCATTCTATCTAGTTATAGCAGAATTGAAACTGGTTTAAACAAGTCTACATTTGAACTTATACTAGTATAATTTGGTGAATATATACACGAGTGTATATGTACCTACAAGCGTATATAGATATATATGCATTTGTGTTTGTGTATTAATTTATATCTCAAAATAACTGTTGTTTCTTTCTTTCTAGAAGATTAGCTATGAGAAGCATTACATTAAAACACAGTCCTAGTTTCTCCTCATTTGCACATTTGCAAATCAAAATATAAAAGCCCAAAGTCAACATAATTCAGTGTCAAAAAATAAACAAAGAAAGAAACAACAACAACAAAACAAAAACATACAAAAAACAAAATCTCAAAATCTCATCATCTCTACACCAGCCTAACTATTTTGTGAAATCCAAAATACCTGTAGTAATTAATCCTTGGCAATCTCTGAAATTCCCAGCCATTCCCAGAGCAATTTTTTCTCTTCTCAACATAATAGTAAGACTAAAATAGTTCTCTACCATTTTGTACCTTGAAAATGACATCAATGACATCAGAATGTGTGAATTGTTATTCCTGACTTGAGGGGTACTTGTACATTGGTAAACATACAGATGAATAAAATCTTTTGTGTTTCTTTCTTCTTCTTCCTTTTTTTTTAATAATGAATTTTGTTCTGCTTGGAAGTCAGACTCATAGCTAGCAATGTAAATTAAGATATTCAGTCAAGTTACCTCTTCTCTGAATGACAGCATATTTCAGATGTTTTCTTTATCCTATTTTTTAGGAAAGGGTTATAATTTACTGTTCTGGTACTGGTAAATTATTTTCAGCATTTACAAACGTTGCATATGTAAGTATATACAGTTCAGGAATGTGTACTGTGGCCACTTATCTTTGATAGCTTTTTGATACATAAGCATACACTCAGCTCAAAATAGCCAACAAAAAAATGGATATAGTATAGAAATTCTAAGAAGTGCTACTGAGGGTTTCTGAAGTTTTAAGTAGTTGTTATTTTATAATTATTTTTTTTCCCTATATGGTTGACTGCTTTTTAGTTTATGACCCTCCACAAGTCTTAGCAATTTAACTGTTTAAAAATACAACAATCGAACAATTGTAGTAAAAAAAAAAAATATCAGATTAACATCTTGTATATCTGATAAAATTATCTCTTTTTATGCAAACAAGAGAAGGAAAGCATACAGCCAAACATAGTTGTCCTAACACTTCTTATGCAATAGATACCACAGGACCTTTTTTTTTTATAGGTTGTTTGAAGATTTCTTTTGCATTTGTGATGTACATTCCTTAAAGGAGAAATGTTGTATTCACCTAGATTTCCTGGTAGATATATGGACAAATAAGAAATTATTGAGCATGCACCTGCTTTATAATGCAAAGGATTTCAAGCAAATTAAGTATTTTACTTTGCTTGGTATAGTACATCAAGATGTAGCTGTAGAATTCAGAACAGACTAAATGTATTTGTCACTTAAAAAAAATGCATATACATACTTAAGAGGGAAGATGTTCTTCTTTTCATACTTATTCTCCTAACCCTTACGAAATTTTGTTTTAAATACACTAGGCTCACTTTCTCTACTTTCTGTGCTTATCTGGTAGCACTAAGTATCATTAGTTTATATTAACTCTTGCAGATCAAAGCCTTGCATATATGCTTGATATCACATCAACTTCACAAATCAAATATAAAAAACAGAGCCAAATGAACCCTTGCAGAAAAACAAGCCATCTGGCTCTAAGACTGCTAATAACATGAGCAACACTTAAGATAAGTTTAAGATAATTGTCGAAGTGACACTAGTTTTGCAAAAGGATTTTTTAGAAGATGCTAAATCTTCTCTGAGATCTATGTGATTGCTTCTCACTTGCAAAAACAAGTATCTGTCACATTGCTCCTTTTGTGCCGTATCTTCTGCGAACACACCAGTGCTTATAAGCACTGCTTATGTGCAAATTGTGCATATAAAGTGCAAACACACACCAGTGCTTATAAGCATGCACCCAGAGCTGGATGTCTGCATGAAGATACAACAGACAGGGATCCTGAGCAGGGTCAGCGTTGACTTATATCTCGGCTGCTGCTGTGGCAACAGTGACTTCATAAGAGCACGTGTGAGGAGAGGAGGACTGGCCTGTGCAGGAGCATGCACTCAGGTTCCACAAAAAGCATATCCAAACATAGGTGCTTACATCCTGTAAAGACTATCTGATTCCAGAGAGCCTGACTAACCACATGGGTCAATGAAGTTCCAGTTAGACATCCTTGTATGCATCCACCCAGACTGGCTTTGCATTGATCACCAGCAACATGCATATGCAAATAATTCTAGTACAAATTGGTGGGGTGCAATCATTTACATAGCTGATTTAAAATGCACACATGACACGACACATGACTTGAGGAGCCTGAGACCGCACAAAAACACAGAGAACCTGAAAAATTCCATTATGACTCCACGACTGTATGTAGAAGGCAAGCACTCCAAACCCCACATTCTCGCTCAGTTAAAAAACTCCACTTAGATTTAGCTAGAATTCACTACTTCTAATGCACATTGGATGGGTACATCTATTCCCTCAAAAAACATAAAATCTTGCAAATTCTGCCATGTTCCACAACTTTGTTCTTTGGCAGTCTAAAATTAAACCCTTCTGACTCACGTCAAGCCGCTAATACAAAGAGATGTTTAAAAAATGTAAAGAGGAATGAGGGAGTAGTAGCGGTAACATACAGTACCATGAGCTGCTTTGGCCTCCCAGTCAGTGGTGTACAGTTAACAGATCACTCCTGGCCTTCAGCAGACAGGAAAAAAACCCCGCCGCGCCGGGAGCAGGCAGCTGGAGGGAGGGGGCCGGGGGAGAGGCCTGGCAGTTTACACAAGCAGGCTGCCCAGCTCCCTCCTGGTGCATTCCTTCCCCTCTATCTCCCGACCTTTTTGTGTGTGTCTTGTCATATTTTCTTCAGCTGCTAATTGTCTGGACAGCAAGATTTTAAACAGCAGCAGCTTAAGAAAAGCGAAACCCGCCTAAGTAGCTATCACAGCCCATCAGCTTCACGCTGCTGGGTAAAATTTTCCAAGGGAAGTGCTCCTCTGATAGTTCTCGAGTCGCTGGGCCACCCTCCTCCCCCTCGCCCCACCACATACGCTCCCCTCGAGGCCCGAATGCACTTGTGGCAATAAAACATTCATGCGACTTGGAATTTTAACACAATGCCATTTCCCTAGTTTAACCTGAAAGGAATGCACTAGTCACAACAGACTACATCATCCTGCCATTAAGCCCTGCCAAGGAACCGCTTTTTTGGCTGTACTGGGCCAGCTCTGACGGGAAAGGAGTACACAGACCCACACACAGAGCACAGAGGGGCCACCTCTGCTTCCTCAGCCTCATCCAGCAACACCCTGCTCTCAGCCGTGACCCCCAGCCTGTTTCGGCGTTGTGACAGGCGTGCGGTGCGTGTGTCACCTCAGGACTTCTGCAGAATCACAACACTGACCAGGCAGGTCCGGCATCTCGCGGACTTGCTCCTCTGTCTCAACAGGCACTTGCCAGAAAACAGAGGGGGGGGTAGCTTTTCTTTCTTTCTTTTTCTTTCTTTTTTTATTTTAATTTAAATTAATTAATTCTGTAGTTATTTTTTTTTAGAAAAGCACCCCAAATTCCTGCTTTTAGAAATAACATATATGCTGTTTTTACTGCTAATGTTCACCATTTGAACCCCAAGACCTTTTCTCCAGCTATGTCCCTGTACTCAATATAAAACAAACAAGCAAACAAACCTGTGGTAATTAGGTTATGATTACTGACAGAGCAGTTTGCTTAGGGGACTAGTTACCAAAGCTACCAACACTCTGGTATTCTATTGGAATCTTATTTTTTTTCTGTAATTAAAGAAAAGGGCAAAAAAAGGCAGAAGTATTTTCTTGATTTACAATGAGTGCTGATGGGAGAATGAAAACATAAAGACTTTTACTTGCCCCCCATTAATAGCTCTGTGCAGTGACAGGATTTCTGCAAAAACAAACAGAAGGAAAGCGCAGCAGAACAGAATACAAGACATGTTTACCTGCGAGTGGCTTTTTGAAGCTATCGGCACAGACTTCTGAGACCTGACTTTACCTACTTTGTGTAGTCCTGAATAGCAGGTAGCACAGTCAGCTTCACAGAGAACAGTGGTGCTGCTTTTTGCCCTTCACTTCTCACTTAAATTCTTCTATGAGAATTCTCTCGTTTTAAATGGGCAGAGTGCACTGAACCAACAGGTAAGGAAACGTTCAAAAACCTGGAAATACACCCTTCGCTATTCTGGCACTTGTGTTAAAAAGGGAACTGATACCAACTCTCCTGGTGTCCTTGCTCTGTTCCTAATGGGAACAGGGCATCCAGTACAGATGCGCATAAACAAAATCAGCAGATAAAAGCATTCATAATTCTGCAGAAGACAACATTGACTGTATGTCATGAGTGTTGGCTAGTACTCTCTCATAACAGATTATTGCTATCACTATTATCAACATGCCAGTGTGGCTCCATATCTGCTATAAAGAAAGACAAAAGAGGATAGGTCCCTCTTCCTGAGGAATTAGGAAGATATTCTATCAATACAAAACAACATCCAAACATTGTATTTCAAAATGTACAACAGATTAATAGATCTGTTGAAGAATATCTTGTGCCATTGGCATAGAAAATAACTTGTGTGATTTTTTTCATACAGAATCATGTTTGTAGAATGCAAAAGAAAGCAGTGGTTCCTTGGGTTCCAAGTTTCTATGACTAGTGTGTATGTTTTCAGGAAATTCAAGCTTGATTCTCTGCTTTCTAGAACAACATAGACTATAAAAACGCCAGACCAGCCACAGTGAACAGTCGTTAGTATCACATACTTCAGAGAAAGAAGGACAAATAAGGGATAGGCTGCCCACAAAACAGACTTTAAAATCTCCACCCAGTTTCAGTTTAGTTTATTGCATGATATGAAGATGGAGATAATTTTGGGGAGAGCTGAAGTTTTGCAAATGATGTTTTGGTGTCCAGAGAATTTCCTTCTGGTAGAACAAATAATCTTCAATCGACATTTAGATTACAATTTGTACTTTTGTTGGCTCATAAGGAAGGAAAATGAGTTCTTCCTAACCAATCCAAAACATTTTTCAAGATACGTGTCTGCGCAGAATCATGTTTGCTTTGTGTTTACCATTAGTATGCAACACAGAGGTGTAAACAAATGTGTCAGGAACAGTGAGGAAAGTTAAATAATCATATATGGAATCAAGTTTATTCTGCTGCCGAAAGCAAACAATATTTTACACTTAGTCTATGGATGATAATATACTCAGAACCCAAAGTTCTCAGAAAATATTTTCTGCTCAGAAAAATATGATCTTGTTACTAAAACACCATAAGTGTTCTTTTTAAAGGTATGCTCTTGAATTTCAAGAATCATTCAGTATCTAACTGACCCAAACACAGGACTTATAAAAGTATGGGTATCTTTTTTAAAAGTCTACTACCAGAAGAAGCATTAATTTATTCAGTATTTACATAAAAACTGTAGAGTTTATGAATCTCCGCTTGCAGCCTCAAATATATCTACGCCCATGCTCAAATATTTGTAGGCTCACAGTTTCAAGTGCTCAACATGATTTGTCCATGCTTATACATACTACTTCCTTCCATTTGAAAGGATTCCTTCTCATTCTTTCCTTCTGATAAGGAATAAATTGTAATTTTCTACTTAACTCCACTTTGTACAACTCCCATGTAAACCAAATATCTCTAATCTTCCTTTCATCAAAATAATCCATTATCAGTTCACTATAGCACAGACTTGTCAGCAGAGGGGCTGCCTTATCACATCAGAAAAGGAGGGTAAGTAGGAAGCAGTAGTTAAGACTTACACAGACCGGTTGATCCTTTCCTACTCGTTCCTCCACTCAAATAAAAATCCTCAAACACTCATTCATAAAAACAATATTGTAAGAGTTCAACATAGCAGACTGGTCATGTAGAAAGGCTGCCTTATTGTATCACAACTACTCAAAAGCAGGAAAACAACCAATGTTTACAGAATGCTCTGGAGTAATGTTCACAAGGACTGCTCCAAAAGCAATGCCTCCTGTTTCATTACGCTGTCCTACGATGTCAGAGGTGGATGCTGATGGTATAGCAATGGAGGTTAAACCTCCCCACCAGGATTCTGTTGCATGTTGTTGCCGTGTGACAGATGGCAGTAGAGGGGCACTCTGACAAAATGGCATCTGACATGGAAAATCATAGCAAAGATGTGGAATTGAATGAATTTAATTCCTTCGTGTAAAAAAAAAGGAAAAAAAAGGCACTCATTGATACTTGCTGAATATTTATGGAGACCAAATAGTGTATGTGAGTGAGCACAGCAAGGTGGCGGGTGGTATGCTTCAGAAGAGCAGGCGGCGACAGCAGGTCAACTCTGCTGGTAAAAACTGTTAAAAGCATGGCATGCAGGCTTTCATATATGGGTGATGAAAATGCAAACCTAGAAGTTGTGACTACGTTGAAAACTGCATTTTGTAACAAAGATTTTTGTCTATCAAACAGTGCTACTGTGCTCTCTGCATCTGTTGTAGTTTCCACGGAAATAAATAAGAAGCATTTCTTCTGGAGCAACCTGTTTACTTTACAGAATACTTCCAACCAAACTCTCACACCTGGCTGAAACATATGCCCAAATAATCCAGAGTATTGGATTATTATGGATGCCAAAAAATTTGCTTTGAAAATTGAAATAGCCTTCTTTAGAAAACAAATAGATATCCTGCTCTCCTATGATCCACTTCTCTTAATTAGGTTTCACAGGCAGCATAGACACAAATTTCAAAGAGCATGGAGACTACAGATGGAGCGAATGCTGCTAAACTTAAGATGAATTGAGAGATCTTTCAGGGCTGCACAGTGAAAAACACATTTTAATTCTGAATAAAGGAGCACCAAGTCTGATGCTACTGAAGGTAAGACTTCTATTCCAACATTTGTATCAGCAGCACCATCATCACTGCAACAATAACAGGAAACACAGACAGAGCCCAGAACACTGCTGAGAACATGTACCAGTGGTGATACTCACTAGAGGTCCAGTCATATTTTCTTGCCTCCACTTCAGATGGGCATTTGTCATGAACTCAATGTATCTTAAATATCAGAATTAGTTGACTTTACTATCTTAAGAAGTGGTATGTTTTCCCTTGACCTCCTAGACACCATGAAGTAATACAAGGAGGTGCCAGGAGGCCACCAGTTTACAAAGGGAAAATTTAATGCTCAGAAAACTAATAAATGAGACTCAATGTCCTTCTCCTCTCCACTTTCCCCCCACGTCATCATAATGCTCAAGGAGTTAAAATTAACATGATACTGGACAGGAAGAAAAGTAGTATCCTTTGTTGTTCGCTGTTGTACCCACTTCTGAAAACTGATGAGGTGTCCATCTGGGGAAGATGAAAGATTTCTTCTCAAGCTCATCTCTGTAGAAAACTCATCAATGGTATCCATTGTGTACACACTTCCACAGCATACCAGGCACCTTACCACTTCCTAAATGTATCACAGAGGGCTTGGTTCAAGCTGTTCCAAATAATCCTCAGCCCTGAACACTTTCAATGAGAAAGAAAACACTCTGAAATTCAACTGCATTCTTTAAGCCTGGGTCAGGAACACTGGCCTTGCATGTTATAAACTACGTTTTCTTTAGGCTAATCTGTCAATCCTTGGATGACAGAATGGATGAACGTAGCAAGCAGGTTCTAAATGTCTAGAAATTTCTGTGCTCCATTAACCTTTAATCTGCTGACAATGGAGAAAGGAGATAGTGGAATATTAGAAAATCAGCCCTGTCAATCAGAATTCTGCCTGTGTAGAACATGTTGGGAAACAGCTTTGAAGAAATAAAAAACTTCAGTTAACCATTTTTGAGGGAGAATACATGGCATGCTGGGCACTTGACACAAATCAGTTGTGTAAATTAGTGGTCTGATGAAAGAGAATGCACTATTTCATACCAGAGGAGGAAACAAACAAACAAACAACAAAAAAAAAACAACCGCAAAGAGGAAGGTAGTACCTCTGAGCTGTGTAAATAATTTAAGTTTCTTGGTGGAAGATGGGTGGACATTTAGTGCCAATAAGAGCCTGGTGGAAGTTGCAGGAGAATTAACATCTGGTTGCTTGTTTGACTCCTCCTCCAAAACAATACAGATCTTTTCCTATTTAGGATTTGGACTCAGTGCAACAGCTAGCGCCAGAGCAGACAGCTGCAGAGTCTTGAGAAGGGAGCGAGTCAGTCAATTCACATCTTCAGTTAAAAGTTTTCTGGCTGCTTATTCAGGTTCCTGGATCTCTAGAGAAGCATCTGAAACGACAGTCCTCCACTGACTTCATGGGGCTTGGATGCTGAGACATCGAGCTAGTGCAATCCTTCTGCTTCTCCTCCTCAGAAGAGTTGGAATGAACTGCCTGCTAGTCTGCCAGCAGTTAGCTCTTGGGGCTCCCATACCACCATCTGCACAGAAGCTTTCCCAAGGGGTTGAATGCAGACTTCTTCCCAGGCAGAACTAGTGGAAACGTGCACCTTCATACAAAAGCATAATTCTAGAATAAACTCCTAGAAACTTGTTTGATATTGCAGGGAAATCAGACGCAGAAAGAAAGGCCACTATATGAACTCCGATGTTTCCAGCAACAACTTTCTGGTTGGCAAACATGCATTCAGGAAACTAGGCAGATGATATGAAAGATTCTTTACAGCCTGGTCACCGGAACTCTTTTCCTTTGTCATTCTAACACGACACCAAAGCAAGGTCTAGAAAATTCTCTGTCATAGCTTGGTCAGTACTTAATAGGACAATTACAAAATAACCACAAGTAAGCTTATATCTACTTCAAGTCACTGTACAAAAGCTGTACAACTAGATCATGATCTAACATCTTGATAGTCATTTTGGTAAGCAGGAGAAGAATCATTGCTACTAAAATGAGGGTGGCAGAGTGGAGTGACTAAAATGTAGGGAACACTTAGAGAAAGGAATGGTAGCATAACATGTCATTCTTTTTTTTTTCTTACTGAGCAATCACAGTTCTGAACTGATACCTACAAATTGCTCCTCTTACTGGGAACTCACACTGTTCCTGGTGTCTTGGGCAAACACCAGTGCAGAAAAATATGAAATAACAGAAGAATTTAATTGTAGAACACTAGCAATATCTCATATTAAATTCTCTATAGAGACAATTCAGTCTCTGTGGTTAGAAACAGGAAAGGGATTTAGCAATACAGTTTCTATTTTGCTCTATTAACCAAAATTGTAATTCAATTCCCTATTTGGGTGCCAGTCTCTGCAAAATAAATAAATAAACAAATAAATAAATAAAGTCCTATTCTGTAGGATTTATGTAACATGTTGTTCAAATAATTTAAAAATTGGGCAGAAGGTATTAATTATGTATTTTACACCCACATCTGTACTTATAACTTCTTTGAGTTGAACATATATAAATGAACTTCGGTCAAATGCATCTAAATAAGTCCAACTTCTGATGCGTCTCTCATGAAAAAAACAGTAAAAGGACTGGATAAAGTTGTTCATTATAAGCTGCATTTTTTATTATAAGAAAAATCCTTTCTGATCATATTTCTTGTCTGATGAGCTATGCTGATAATCTGTTCTCCACGCTTTCTTGGCATCCTATTGTATTCCTATTAAATTGCAATATCTCTAGGGACTAAACCGTGGTGATTTGTGTATGACAATGAAAGATTTAAATACATCATCAACCAAGGCTTCAATTCAGTCAGGGCACAAAATAACTCTAGTGAAGTCATGGAAGCACAGGCTGGACACTGCTTCACATTCTCATGAATAAGCAAGCCTAAAATCTGCTGCTGCTAAAAATGCTAAGTGTCTTACTTCTTTCTACAGCAAGATGGCACGGGTGTTTCTAGCAGCATTAATAAAATCTACTATACTTTAATCATTAGACATTCCTGATACCGAAGAATGGGTGCTCAAGATTCTAACTGAATTTAACCATCAGAATCAGTATTGTGAGTACTTTTGCATCTATTTAGTCGCCTCTCCCATTAACACCTCTGCAGATCCTTGCTCTTATTTCACCTTTTGCTCAGAGGGTCTAGAAGGTTCTGCCTAAATCACCACAAATTATGACACTAGCTGCACTGAGGGCATTTATGTAGCATTTATTTCTCCTGAGTCTTTCAGCCAAGTATATCACTTGCATGATTAAGCCAGTCTCCAATGGTTCTGAGCCCCTCTTTGCCTAAAATAATAGAAATATATCCATCTGCGTACAGTGTACATCGGATGCACTTCAGCATGGCGTCTCATGTTTATGTAACACTAACACAGCAGGGCACACTTGATCTGTCCTTTGCATGCTGCACAAAGTTGCAGTGGCAATTCTAGCAATGCCCTCTGAACAAGGTAATGTGCCATTGTAAAAACATGACCTCCTGACTTTGGTTTCTACTCTTCATTTCATTGGTGGTTTCAATTAGCCTCTGACATGCCTGCTAAATGACAAAAATTTTTCATCTGCTCAATTCCATACTTACACTAAAACTATTATCTACCAAAAAAGAATCAGCACTGATTAGTTAGCCAGGGTATTTATTATCTTAGTCTTGTTTTGTTCGGTTTAGGTTTATAAAGTAACCGCCTCAAGACAGGGAATATTCTTTAGTTTACATATGAAAACTGATACAAATGTTGCAAATAGCAAATACTCTAGTTCTAATAAGCTTTGGAAGTTTACTAGGCGCATAACCTTCAAAAGGATAAAAAGAAAACAGGCAAGGAATATAACCCATACTTTCGTGCAGTTAGAGTACCTCACTGGGTGAGCAGCAACTAAAACAGATGGACTGTGTTTCAACAGAATTTGTCATGTTATGAAGACAAAAAAGAATATTTCTGCTTATCACTCCTGAAATTTCCGTTCTCAGAAGCCTAGCACATGAAAGAAATTCCCTTAAACCTTCCCAGCAAACAATATTAAGAAAAAGATATTCAGAACAGTGCAGGAATCATGAGTGTGTAGTGTAGTATAATATAAAAAGACTAGTATAAAAGAGTGTCGTTCCAGTTTTCAACACTGATTTGCACTACAGAAACTCCTTAAGCTCTAGAAACCTGGCTAATCTATGCCAAAGAACCAGAGATAAAAATATGGCCATTTTATTAGCCATTTTAAATGAAATGCAATGTTAATTTCATGTACATAATCTTCATTACTGCCATACACGTATTACTAATGTAATTTAGTCAATTAGGGCATAGCCACAAATCTGTCAGGTACCACCATGAGAAATATAAAGTATGAAGTTGCACTGAAAACATTAAAAGTGAATACTAAAATAGCAGCAGTAGGGATAGGCTGAGAGAGGAAAGAAGGGTTTGGAAGAAGCCTTAAAAACTGCTAATTACAACCATAATAATAATTTTTTAAAAGCACATTTATAAATAGCTTATTTATATCCAGACATACAAGCAAAAACTCTCCTTAGATTTGCATAGAGATTCATTAATGAACTAGATCAAGTATAAGAGACTGAAATTCAGATCTGCAACATGCTGTTTAATGCTGCGTTTCCATAGCTTTTCTGACTTGACATATATTCCTTCTATTTCTTCTCTTTTCCCTTTGACTTAGCTGCTATACAGAAGACTTCATCACAACACATATTAAACGGAAGAACAACGTGTAACTTCACTAGAGAATGAAGCTGGTAAACACAGCCTTTCATCCTGGTAACCCATTACCTCTTCCCTCTCCACCTCCTGCTTATTTCCTCCATGGTCCATCCAAAAACATAATGCACACAAGTACATACCTATATACGCATGTGCATATTAGGAGTTTTATGCTCAAGAAATATGTTAATTTACCGGGCTCGGCAAGCCACATTTGGTGAGTGTATTACCTGGTTAGCTAAAATAACAGAAGGGAAAAGCTGGGGTAAGCAGGCTGAAGCCCTGTGTGTGGCCAAGGCAGCGGGAAGCAAGGCAGAGAGAGAGAGAATGAACCCAACAACACAACAGTGGAACAGGCAGCTGGCCTGAGATGCTAATTCAGCGCTTTAACAAATCAATGCCACTTGAAAAGTACAATGCGAGCCCTCACTGGGTAGATGTCAAGGGACTGAGAAAATGCATTCTCAAGTATTTCACATTAAGAGGGAATAATGTGTTAATTTATAACTCTTCACCCTATACACTTGGATTATCCATCTGTGTCAGTGATTTGACTTCTTAAATTTATCAAAAACATGCGCAAAGGGAGGCATCTTCTGCTAAAGCACTGGGAAATAGCAATTCAGAAAGAACCTGCTGTATTTGGTTGTTGGGTGGAGAGTTGTGGGGTTGGGTTTTTTTTTTTCTTTTTTTTTTTTCCTTTGGACCCTTTGGTCAAAGGAAGGCCTTGCCTTAGCAGTGGCTGATTGCATCAGGTACCATCCGTCAAAAATGACACCACAGAGGAGTAAAATCTTGAATCAGCAACCTGAGATGCCATCATCAGAATTTAGTTTAAGGAAACTTAACAAAATCCCTCTGCACACCTTGCAGAAGAGAAGCTGCTACGATTAAAACGCCATTCTAAATGCCAGCTGAGATCTACAAACAGTACTTAACTAAAATCACAAGAGAAAGCTGGGGAGGGAGAATTAAGTTGTGTTTGTTTTGATATGGACTGTATGTACGGGATGTTTTCACAAAAACTTGAAGTAAAACTGCATTTAAAAAACTATTACTGGTTTTCTTAAAGTCAGATTCTTGAAAGTGTTTTTTAACATAAAACTTGTTCCATTTAATGATACAGATAACACAATTTTATACACATAGAAAATCTAATGCTATTCCAGAAAGCACAAATTAAAACCATTTTTTTTTTCTTTTGTCTGGAAAACGGGTCTGTTTCAGAATTTAACATTTACTGGTTAACTTTGTGTTCATTTTATGTGCCAAGTTACTGCTGCAAGAATGAAGAGCATTCTATGTATGTCTATTGAACACTTTATGGTATACACAGTGACAGCATACCTTCATCATAATGCAGAGGAGCAAAATCCAAAGGAGCAATAGGGAAAATCCACCCTAACAAGGATCAGATCAGTCATATTTAACACAGAGACAGAGCACTTAATGACAAGCTTCAAACAAACAGTTTTCTATGTATGACTTTGATACTAATTAAAAAAAAAAAAAAAAAAAAGAAAAGAAAAATATATTCTAAAAATTCCCAAAAAGCTTAAGTGGCTTTTACCGTCTTAGGTGAAATTAAAAGGGTGTGGACAACTTCCTAGGTGTCTGCATAATTGTCACTTTTGTTTCATTGTTTTTGTACTACATAGCAGCAGCTACACTGTTGTAGGAAATCTTTTGGTCAATTATACAATTGCAGTAGAAACAGACACTCTCTTATTTTCAGAACATTCATATGTAAATAATATGCTGATGAATGGAAATTAGATGCTATAGATGATACGTAAATATTCACATCTAGTAAAAGTAAATGCTACTGCACTTAAACAGACTTCAATGCTATCGCTTCTGCCACCCTTTCCTTCACTGCGAGAGGCAGGTACAACATCAGATTAGGGCAGGCGGCCTTCTGAGGTGTTTCTATGGCTGTGAAATTAACCAGGGGAAACACAGAAGATGGAAAATGAATCTGTTTTTGACAGTAAAGTGCTTTATAATTTCTTGCTTTCACATTTCTCTTTCCAATTTTTTTTTTTTTTTAATTAAACAAAGATCTCAGAAATATATATATTTTCTTTTCCATAAAGAATGAAAAATCATTTTCTTTCAAAACAGGTCACACCTAAAGGAATATTATGTGTTTCTGGCACTATGCACTTCTTTCCCTTCTCTTCACATGAAACCTTACGTAGGACATAACATGCATGCTTTACAGGCTTGTTTGAAACCCTCAAGAATCCTAAGGGGGCCTTTAGCTCTGTTTATTAATTATAACACAGATAGGTACCACATGTGTGCACCAATGGCAGAAAATCTGCATCCTAGCCTCCTGCACAATTTCTATTTCTTTCCGTCCCATTCAGACTTCTCCCTAATATAAGCTTTCTATTCTTATCATTATAGTACATTTAATCCCCCTCTGGTAGTCCCCTCCCCCCGTTCCGGACTCACCTAAGGGGTTAAAAGACTAGAGTACATTTGTGACTTGTCAGTGACATATAATACCCAGGTCCTTCATGCAATCAACTTTTACTTGACATGTATTTGCTCATCACAGGACCCGCATTACTACTGGGAAAATGAAGAAAAACCTAAATTAACACTTGACATTCAATATGGTCAAGTCCTTAATTGGCTGGGCTTCCTGAGAAAGCAATTTTCTATTCCCCAAACTGTTCGTGTGTCATGTGTGGAGTGCAGCTCTTGGCCATCACTGCTGTCCCTCGCTCACTCTAATGAGAGCAGATGAATTAGTGCTACGTGACACGATTTTAGCAGGGCTCCCTCCTTCCCTCCCCCAGTCCTTTTCCTGTGTTAGTGACAGCTGTGTGGTTGGGGGTGGGGACAAGGACACCAAGAAATGCCAGTTCAGATAGTTCTGTGAAGACCGAATATTTTGAAATATGAAATCTTATATGCTTTCTTGATACTCCTGGAATCTGGTGATTTAAAAGTAAAGGGAAAGGGAGAAGGAGACGCAGCAGTATAAAGATATAAGAAATTAGCTGAGTTTGGCTGGATACAAATTAACTTCTAGCCTCTCTCCCATTCCTGTATTAACCTGTAGCAATCTAATTAAAATGGAAATTTTCTACACAGCAAAAATAGTTCAAAAATATTTAGAGAGTGGCTGTCTAGATGAACTTGTAATTTTTATGCGTATATTTCATATAAAGGAAAAAAACCAAAACAAAACAAAAAACCACTTCCATTACATGCTTCCTTGTGTGACAAAGATCATGTAATACAAAAGAACGTTTGTGTGACATGTTTGGTGATGACAATCATTGTACTCAAGTTTATTTTTAGAATATGGGAAATTTCTTTCATCCAGAATGGTTCTGCTCACTTTACAATATAATTTGAAAGTCTAATAATGGTTTAACTATTTGAAAACCGATGTAAATCCCATAAGGAGCTCAAGTGTTTGCTGACTGATGGGAGAAAACAAATTGTACTACTAAAATAAACATAAAAGCAAATGAAAGTGATGTAAATAATTGAAGTTTCAGCTGAAATCTTGGATAATGAACTAGGATGAAGAGTCTAAAGAAGCAGGGTATTCAAAATAATGAAGTTAAAACACCAACAAAAAATGAAGCAAATACATACTTGAACATTTAATACAGCAAATGCATAGGTGACTACAAACTAATTTCTAGCTCGTTGGTTTCACTGAACTTCTTGTATGAAACTGAATAAGCAACATATATAACCTGTATTGTGAATGATTTTTAAAGATATCTAGCAATGAACAATCAACTTATGCAATAACTGTAAGAGTTATATTAACAGTACAGTTGAACTTGCCTCAGGAAGAGTCCTTGTCTCAGATAAAAAGCAAGTCAAATCACCACTTGCAAGTCATGACTCCAAATTTGAACCTGGCCTTGTACAGTTATATTATTTCAATAATATAACAAACAGTGCACACTTTAGTTACCAGAAAAAAGGAATGAGAACATTTTTGCTGTAACATACAATGATAAGCATGCATTACCCGCAAAAGAAAGATCTTTCCGTGCCCTTCTTTTTTTTTTTTTTTTATTTCTCATTGTTGAAAAAAAATTTTTACAGCTTTTTGGAGTTGTGAATGTAAATATTTCAGTATACTAACAACAGCAGAGTTTAAAGTCTCAATTTTCCTATTTGCTTAGTTATTTAAGTGCTTTCATGGTACTGAGAAGGAACACATGCAACTTTGAAGTTAAGAGAATTTCTGGAAGACTTTACATGTTCCTATTAGGTACTGAGATAAGCCTCAAAATATAATAAAAGCTCCGAAAGGCAACTATGAACAAAACTAAAATGTCATCCTCAAAGTTACATTTCCACACTAAAAAACATCAAACTGAATGAGACCACCCATCATCATATCTGAATCAGCAGAATGCTCCAGAGCACTTTACTGACAAGAAACAACTCCAAATTTGAAGCACTTGTTGGTGAGGAGAAACATAGTGAACATTTTCTTTCAAAATAAATCCGAGTCTTTATTCATTTTCTTTTTTGCCCAATTAACAGGTAGCAAATCATCCTCAAGAAACAAAGAACAAAGCAATCTAGCTAACACTATTGTTGCAATCTTTGAGAGAATGACTAGTCTTTCAAGATCCATATACAATACCTGCAGCGTTGTTGAGAGGAGGTTTATTAACTAAATAAAAATAACATGGACTGAATTCACTGAATTTGTGTTTCTTAAGCTTCTGAGAGCCTTGAGAAAGCTTCCTACTTGACCATATAGGATATAAAGATGATATAGACTATATGGCACCACTCATCGTAACCTCACCTTAAGTCTGAGAAAGCTAAAATCAAAGATGCACTGTACTATAAATTATCTTCATTATCAGCAAGACTAGTTCAGCTTTTGACAGTGATCACTAATATAGCAAAGTTCTGGGAAACACGGGACTACTGCCTAACTGAATCAAAAGGCAAGCATTAAAAATGGCTTAACTTTTCTTAAAAATATTAATTCTAGTTGGTGTACAATAGACAGCACCAGCATCTTGATTCAGCATCCTGAGATTTTAATCATGCATCTCTTTTTACATTGCTGGATGAGAAGTAGAATTGACAGCAAATAATGGGTTTGAAGAACTACTTGCTGCTAAACTGGAAAGCTCCTTTCCTGACTGCCTACAGTAAAACAGCCCATTAAGAGTTGCTTCTTTGATTAAAAACAAGTAAGTAATTTCAACTACTGTAAAGTGACATGTTTAAACTTGACATTTTGTTAAGGATGAGTACCCTGTGAAGCTCATAAAAGAGTGAAGAGATTCAGTGGAACATTAAGATTTACTATATACACTCAATGCCACTGTCACTCATGTGCAAAACATGTCAACCCGGAAATATCTGACTCAACAGCCCTAAGGTTATTTAAAATAGAAAGTGAGATTTTTACATGTTTCACTTTGATGCCATGAGAGCAGCTGCATTAAGTTCTCTCAGCGGTTTTCTAAACCCAAATAAAATGCTTGCTCTCTGTTTTAAGAGTTACTGTGCAAATGTGTGCCACCCACCCACTCTGCAATAGCTTACATTTCACCATTTTCAGAAAAGAAAAACATTGCAGAGAAGGAAATGATAATATAAAAACAACCTGGCACGTGAAATGAGGAAAAGCATTGTAGACTATCTGGCAAGACAAAGCACACAAATGTTATTTTGTGAAAATTAATAGCATTTGAAATTATACTCCCATCCCAGTACTTTCCCCTAGCCCCGTGCCCAAATTAAAGGTATTTTATCTAATTCCCAGTTAAGAGGTTGCTAAAAGTGGTAAGTCACAGCTGTGTTGACATTGAACTTCTTGAACACAAAATACCAACGTCATATGGACACACTTTACAGATGCTTCGTTACAAGCAGCACCAGTCACTTGATTTGAAATGCCTAACTCAGCTGTAAAACAAGCTGTTAATCTCCAGCCTCTTCTCCACTTAAAGTCATCTACACAGTTGTGGAAACACACCAACACCTTATGATGTTTATTCTAAACTTATCTGCATTTTGATTGGAATTTGACAGTGAACAGTGATTCAACTCAATTGTAGCGCTGACATTGCTGAGAACAGGCCCCAGTTACCCATCATGTTACAAGATGCAATCCCTTTTTATTCCCACAGAAATCTGTAACACCATGATCTTCAATTTAAGATGCAAACAATTTAACTACCTGTTCTGTTGAAAAATGTTGGTACAGTGTTGTCATCTGACATGCCTGGAGAACTTCAGTTCTGAATAGTCTTATTTTCACTAGATTCCCCATCCACTCCCAACACAGAACACAAAAACACTGAAGATTAATTCTGCACATAATTCTGCACTCAGCCCAGTGATTCTTTTTTATAGCAGATGTCAATCTTTACTTTGATAAACCCTGTTTCAAAAAACTGTATTACTGTACTTTTTTCTTCAGTCTTCTGCTGCATCATCTGCACTGTAATTTCACTTTGAAAGACCACAAGCATTCATCCTACTCCTGATCTGCCATTTTAAATTTGTGCTGGAAACAGAAGCATTAGCTTCATTAACTTGCAAAAGCCAATGACCAAATTTAGTACTTTCATCATTACTTCAATAATTATAGCAACCTCTGAGATTTTATCCTAAGACAGTTACTTTGTAGACCACAGCTGTCTAATGCAATGCTCACGTCTGCCTCATGTTTTGAGTAGTCTCATGACAGTCAGCGGCATCTACCATACATAAAACTTACTGCAAAGCTTTAGCAACAGTATGTTTCCAACAGAGCTGACCAGCAGACACAGTTTATTTCAGTTAGGAGGTAGGGACCACGTCTCTTGTAACTATATGATAATAAGCCAACTCAAAAGCCTATAGCACAATTCAGCTAGCCTTTCGAAAATCTTTACTTTGTTTTTTAAATACCCTTACCTCTGTATTTTCGTATGCTCCAGACGCTAAGATTGTCTACCTTTCTAGATGTCATTTGCTATATCTACACTTACGGTAGCAGAAGAAAAATATCCTGAATTCCAATCGAGACAATGTAACAGATAAGATAATGTAAAAAAACAAAAAACAAAACAACAATAAAACAAACAAACACACACAAAAAAAAGACAAAAAAAAAGAACAAAAATCTAATGATAATTAATAAGATAATTAACATCATGAAAACAGGGACAGTTTTGCAATTATTTTCTGTCTCAGAGCAGAAATGGTTTAACAACGAAGAGTATTCACAATTCAAAATGAGAGTATTTATCCTTTGCTCAATGAATTACATTCTTAAAAATATAGAGAGAAGCTATGTACATCAAGTACCTGAGAAGATTAAAGATAAAATCACAAAAATCCACTTAGAGTAGGTAAATTAAGATACAAGTATTTTTAAAATAAAAATATTAAGAACTCAGATATTTTAAGGCTAGTAGAGATAAAAACAAGAGAAATACTTTCAGTATTTCTAATATGATTTTCTGTATGTATGTCCAGATTATGTGCTAGGGTGGTTACACAGATATATTATTCATATGCTTGATTCATTAAAAAATTATTTACGGGATTCTCTATTATTTTAATGAGGATTTTTTTTAATTATTATTATTTTTTATTTTTTTTTTTGCAGGGAGGCTGAGGTGTATTATGAGCCTAATTCAAAGAGGGATGACAGAAAGGTTTACAGGATGCATAAAAAGCAAGTAGACGAGATTTAGACTGGCACACAATGTGTGATAAAAATCAAATATGGAACATAATGGGACATATGGAAACGTATCTTTTCTGCAAGGAAGGATGAATCACAAGTTCACAGCTGGAATTTATGTGGATTCCTATTTAGAGAAGCATCTGTAGCCACTGTTTAGCTACATTCCCACATCAACAACAAAATGGTGCCACAGAAGAGAACACATGCATCAAGCTCCAGCTGGTATCGGCGCCTACCACTCCTTTCTTTCCCCTGAAGCCACATTTACTCAGCTTTCTTTTTACAGTTTGTGGGTGTATAAACATGCATATGTAAGTTAGTGGATAGAATCAAAACCCCACACCTGACCACTTCTGAATTTTAGAAGGGATGGGGATGTGGCATGGAAGGGAGAGGCTCAGAAAATAATAATAATAAAAAAACTAATAAACATTTAGGTCAGTCTCATGCCTATGACTTTCCTTTGTGCACTTCATGTATTACCATACTTCATGTACTTTACATACTAGAAAAGTTTTATTAGAACTCAGTATTATTTTAAAAAAGCCTTTAAAACTGTAAATTGATAAATCATAGAAAATATTATTTCCATAGGTCTATTTTGGGAAAACCAAATTTCAACTTTGCAATTACAAAACTGCACTGTATATGCAGAAACATTTTCACACCCAATTCTTAGCTTCCCAACATTACTAAAAAGCAGACCAAGGATAACAGAAAAACAAAATTTAATATCTAAGCAACTTTCATGCAAAATATGCTTAAATACTAACTAAAGATGTTTAAAGTAGGGTTAGCTTTCGCTTGGGAACTGTGATGTTGTTTTACTTTTTAAGATCACTGGACTTTCTGATCAGTTAATTTCATTGCCTTCCAAAAGATTTCATTAATGTATATTAACATTAATGAAAAACACATTTTTGTGCAAAACTAAAATTACATTTCAAAGTTAAAAAAATGCCTGCAACTATCTTACCTGAGTCACTGTCGTCACTGTGTTGTTAGTATTTTTTAACAGCTAACATACAACACAGTTTCTCTTAAACATATAATTAAAATTTTGAAAAATGTAGATTTTAGAGGCCATATGTCTATAAATTTTACATTATTTGTAACTAAAGCTCTAACATTGTAAACCCTTTCTGAAATGTTGCTTTTCCAATTATTTCTTCACTTTATATGTATTCTTGCTCTGCTCCATCACAAAATGAGCAAAGTAAGAATTATCTCTTCCTAAGGAGACTGTAGGAAAAGCCCCCAGACCAGTTTTATAATTACAGATCACGCTTTTATTGATTTCAGTGAGTATTGGGCTATGCACTTGAAATTAAAATTTTCTAGTGTTGTAAATCATTGTTTTTCCATAGGAATATTTTCTGTAAGTGGAATATTTTGAGATACCTTGTTTTTGACCTGTATATATGCTGACATACATATATATAGATATACATGTATACCTATAGGCTGACTTCCTCTAACAGCACTTGACAATGGAAAAAAAAAAAAGAAATTCTCTTAAATCAACTGCCAGGTAAGTTTGATGTTTGTCAGAGAGTTCATTAGCCATTTTTAATGTTGCTGATACTTTTTTACGTTCCTACCTTGCTCTAAAACCTAACTTTTACATCTCTCCTTAGACAATCAGACTCAAAAGACACTAATGAAGCTAGCCTCATTAACCAGAAACCTTAGTAATATGTATTTTCCTGAGTTTTTACAGAAAAGAAAGCTTAAACTGCCACCTTGCAATATGTGCAATGTTAAAACTGGAGAGGCAGCATTTTCCTTGCAACAAAAATTCACTTGTTATAAAAGTTTCTACATTTATCAAGTTCTTGTAAAATACTTACTTTTTATTTGCTAAGCACAAACTTAATAATAGGGTTCATTCAACTGCCTGTATTTTTTAAATATTCAAGGGATCACAATATCTTCAAAATTCTACATTAAAATGAGAAAAAAATAAGAATCCAAAAACCAACACACAATTCTAAGTGAATTTAAATGCTTCCATTGTCTTTCTTATTTATACCTGTATAGAAAATCCAGAATCTCAGTAGGTTTTCAAGGAACATTTCAGGGGATTTTGCAAACTAGTGCAATTATACTCTATTTTAATTTTTTTGACTTTCACGTTTATATTGATTTATTTTGTACTCTGAAGAGAATATAAAGATAGAACTGAAGTGGGAAGAAAACGGAAATATAAATGGCACACGACAAGCATTATACAAGCAAATATATTTTTCTCTAGATACGGCAGTGTTTACTATTCAGCTATCACTATTCTAACTAATATTATTTTAAAAGCAGAAGAATGATGGAAAACGTACTAAGTAAAATCTATGACAATGAGATCTCCAGTCACACAGACAGATGCTACACCTTTCTTTCTGTACAGGAACAAAAACATGTTGGAGAGTTGAGGAACTTGGTTTCTAGCATAATGAAGATTAAAATCTATTTTGCTCCAAACTATCTGATCATCGTTTCTTATGCCCTTTCTCTCCCCTTTCTGAACTGAAATTTAGTGTTGCATTATCAATTACTGGTGGATAGGGGAATGTGTTAAAAAGAGTAACTGACTGTGTAAGGTGCACTTCTTGTAGTGTGCTCCATTTGCATGAAGCCAATGTTTTGGTATGCTGTCTGCTGCTGTAGCCAGTTTTCACCCTGCAATCAACGAAGCTGCGCGTACACTTTTTTTTAATGCAAATTGTGGCTTTGGAGAGGTCATGCCTCAACACCACTGAATTAATAAGTAGTCAATCTGTGATATAAAGAACATATTTGCAATCATCAATCACCTTTTAGATTATTATATTGTTTGCAGATCATTATAAAAACCATTGAACATCAGACGTTTCTCTGTGGCTTTCTGCATGAAGCTACAGAGCTCTTTTTGGGGAAGCCTCTGTAGACAGCACCTCTCCTGCTATCTTTAAGGACACCAGTATACAGTTACACTTGAGGGATATGGTAATTTAGAAAATGGATTTTTGTTTAAGGCTTTGAATGTTAGGAAAAAAAGGGAGAAAGAAAGAGAGAAAGAGAGACAGAAAGAGAGAGAGAAAGAGAGAGAGAAAGAAGAAAGAGAGAAAGAGAGAAAGAGAGAAGAAAGAAAGAAAGAAAGAAAGAAAGAAAGAAAGAAAGAAAGAA
>JAPSGF010000003.1:6840639-6848139 GCA_035772895.1 Perdix hodgsoniae
TTGCAAAATACCTGTACATTTAGTTTCATAAAAGTTACACGCATACAGAAGGCTTACAGAATTGAGCTCCCAGTTACAGCTCACTCTGAAGGCTAATACACTACTATCTGTAATTCTGTACCTGAACTATATGCTGTCCTTGATGCATGACAGGGCCTCCAATGACATGAATGGAAAATATACACTTGGATCACAGAGAGGATATGAGCTTTTATATTCTGCTTTCCTCTCATTGGCACACTCCAAATGTTGAATTGTTCATCTCAAAAGAACTACATTGTATGACATTTTCATTCAACCTGTTCAAAGCCAGAAGTATTCCATTGTATAGCCACCAATCTTTAAGAAATACACCACAGAGATCACGGATCAAATACATGTATGCAGGGAGCCAGGCAGCCTATTTTCTTCTCTGGAATTCTGGTTAAATAAAGTTTAAAAAGAACAACCACAACACAAAATCTGTTCATCAGTTGTGTCTCACTGATCCCTTTTCAAAATTATTGGGAAAAATTAGAGTAATTAAAGCTTTTTTCAGCACCAGTCACGGAATGTATCACAAAAAAACAGAAGCATTTACTACACTTCTCAAATTCTTCTATGAGTGGCATATTCCAATATTCACAGACTGCAGTACTAATCTCCACTGAGATATTTGTGTTGTTGTCCATTTCCAGATAAACATAATCTCAAACATCACAGTAAGTTTACCTGCCAGTGACAGCACATTTCAGCTTTAATGACAACACCAGAACAATTTTTCTCAGTTTCCATACAGCTTCCTACAGCATCACTTAATATTCACTTTCTAAGAAACGCTCGCTGGCTTCTGCGTTGTGCACGGGAAGGAATAGCAGGCTCGTAATCGTGTCATTTTCTCTTCTGAACTCCAGTGCTCTGTAAGTGGCAGATGACGCTCTCGTCTTTCCTTTGCACAAGTGCACAGATACGCATCATCGGTAGAGGATGGGGATGCAATGGCTTCCCGAGAGAGTCAGAATGGCATCAATGGTACATTGTTGGCAAGTTCACACTGATCAAAGCAATTCTGAGATGACTCCCCAGCCCCCCCCCCCCCTTCCCTTCCCCCCCCCCCACAAAGAGATGGCCTCTCTAAGACAACACGTCTGTGACAAAAAAACCGCCGTGCAACTCAGACTGTTTTCTCTGTCAGTGACGGAAAATCATTGAGAAAACCGTTGTCAAATATTTCAGTAAGGGAAAGGAGGCATTAGGGCATTACTATAATGAGTGGGGTGAGCAGCAACAAAGCAACAGATGCTTATCCACAGTCTGACATACAGTCTCCTGTTTTGGATAGCTGTTAGACAGACTGACATTCAGTTAAAGTATGCATTTTGCATCACTTACAAACTGTAAATAAGCAAACAGACCATCATTAAATAAAACTGCTTTTTAAGATTATCCCCATCCACAGACTAGCTGGGCGAAAATTAAAACCCTTAACTACAGTTAATCTGGAGGCTGAAATTTTGTGACTGTATTCCCTGAATTATAGGAAAAAAGCTGCATTAGTGTTTCTCTTTCTGAACTTAAAAATTAAGAGTTGGCAATGATGTAGCTTTCTTTTTCCCTCTCCCGTCTTTCAGCCTTCCCTTTTTGGAGGCAGTATCATTTATCCCCTCCTGGGTATACGAGGAACCCCAAGTTTGCAAATTCTCAACTGCAAAGAACCAGCCTACAAGGCAAATCCTTTTACACACGCACAAGCACTATTGTTTCACAAGAATAATTTCTGAGCAAAGAAAGCTAGACACAGCATATGCTTTGACCACTTCTAGTAAAAAAAAGCTCTTTAAAGCTTTTTTTTCTGATTGTACTTTATGACAGTAGTTTTGTATCAGTGAACAGAGTGTTCCTTTGCAATCAGTGCAGTGTCACAACGACCTGGCAAATGTGAATGCTTTCACTATCACTACAGTCCCTGCAATCTTGCCTCAGCTGTGACCCATTCACTTTTGCCCCAACTTCACTAAGATGCCTTACTCAGCATCTAATTAGCTAGGGAAGATTTGCCTTGGCTCTTAACCCTGACATAAGAGCAAGAGACTCTGCCGCTGTTATATACCAAATCTGTTCTGTCACTACATTAATCAAATCCACATAAAACTATACATGAAAAAGTAACTACTAAAATACAAAGTAAAAAAAAAGTAGAACGCAGAAAAGCTATACATTTAAAACCATCAAGCATTGGTGCTTATTGTACAATATATTTGTGCGTGTGCTTTAATATAAGCCTCAAAGACTTCACAGTTTTGTGCATGCATATCTCAAAGTTAAGCAAAGATCTGACAGCGTTTTTAGCACATCATCAACTAAAAGACACAACAGCACAAATATGTTCGAACACTGTATGTGTATAATGTGCAAGAGACGGAAGGTGGAAATATTTTGCTGAGTCTTAGTTCTCCTGGAAATACTGAATACAGTATAAGAAGGTTTGAGAGGATTTCCTTCCCTTTTAACCACGTACCATACATACAGCCATGTCGATACTTCTGCATGTTCTTGTGTGTCTAGCTCCATATGCCACAGAAAACATCCTGTGCTTTTGTCAAGTACAGTAATTTCTAATGCCTCTCTTCTGAGGCACATCAGAAACACCACAAAATTCTCGATGCAAATACTATTCATTTGCTAAGGGGAAATGAACTATTACACCACTAAACTATGCTTTGCCAAAATACCCATCAAAATTAAAGCTCGTACCTGAAATAAGCCTATGCAACCTGATTAAGCATCTGAATTTGTATTTGCACATCAACTTATTGATGAACAACAACATAAAATACTGGGGTCAGCTTATTTTTAAAATGGTGTGATGAGAAATATACATATTGAATAAACAGATGATGTTTGTTGATGATCACTGACAAAGGCGATAGCTAACTACTGTAAATGACAAAATGTGTTTTACCAGCAATAAACTTCCTCCCCAAATGTTCACAATAAATCAATGTATGGTGTTGTAGCCTGCTGTTCTCTTACGTTTGATCTCTTTTTGCATGTACACCTATATAAAAAGAATAGTTATATGCTACAGTAAAGCATTTAATTACATAATAAATGGCAAAATTACATACAATCTTTACAACCATCAACCCAGGAAATTTAAGAAGCTTTCCCCTTCAATCCGTTAGACATTACGCTACATCCTATCTTTAAATACAGGTTGAATAAACATTTTATGTGCTTACGTCTACATCAACGTTAGGAACTATCAGATTGTAGAATACAAGCACAGCTCAAAATAGGCAGTGCACACTGCATGCAAGGTAATATTTCCAGCAGCATTAATGCACAGTACACAAATCATAAGTATTATTTCATTTTCATTGGAATAAGCATGCATTTGTGCAAGAAAAAGAAGTTGAATTTACTGTACCATATCTCTCATGAACAGACGCGTCTATATTAATATACATCATTGATTTAATTTTTAGTTTTCTTGGTTTCCCCCTCACCTATCTAGAAGTGATTTCTCTGGTGATAACTAACACATCATGCTAATGAGAGAATCTAATGTACAATAGAGAAATGTCACTACTAATAATATTTGCATGAAGTTAAATAAAGCAACTGTAAGAGAATGTCAGACAGTTGTTCTTTAATAAGATACAGTTACACAATGAAATTATGTTGTTAATTTTGTTACATCATTGAGTGAATCCTAAATTACTATATAATGACGCACAGATCCATTTATAATTCTGATATACTGCTTTTTCACTCTCACATTGAAAAAAAAAAAAAAGGCTTCTGGAAAGGCTATCACCTTTTTACTTGAAATGGATTAAGCATACTTCTTTCTCGGCAAAAAGGTACACGGCTCTGGAATTTTGTGTCACTGTGGGTTTCTCCTATGGTCGCATTTCTGAGATCACTTAGAAAGTATTTTAGAACATTACAGCCCTTAAGATAACTGGGAGAAAAAAGACAGCATTGCTCATTCTGACAAATGCACAAAACATTTATGAAAGCAGAAAATTATAAAAGCCTGTCTTTTTTAATCAATCACATCCAGGCCTTCTTTTCTGTCATTAGCAGCTCCTTGCCAGAACCAGTGTGGGCAGTGTGTGCCCTGGACTTAACCAGATGAGCATGGAAGAGAAGCCGAGGGTTTCTGCTCATTCTCGACCTGTCACTGATCAAAGTGACCCAAAGAAGCACTCCTTTTTAAAAGTTAAGATTTATGCCCTCTGAGGTTATCAGACATTCTTCTGTATACAGAATGGGATGACCTCTTCCAAGCACACCGCACTCTTTTATATTGAAAAAAGGTGCATAGGCAAAACAATGCAGTCAAGTGGCCACGTCATAAACTTCTGACAGGTAATTTAGGAGACTATTGCTCTTCTCCTATCACTCCACCAAAAGCTATATTTGCTCTGGAATGTGGAGATGCCATTTTCCTGCGCTCCTGTTCTCTCAAGAATTTAAAAATAAATATTCTCATACTTGCTATTAATGTCTCAGCCCTATACAATAAATCCTAAAACTTCTAGCAAATAAACATTTCCCTGCAATGATGAAGTAGATTCTTTTCATTCTGAGAAGAGATATTCATTCAGATATTCATATGCAGAGAGCTGTGCTGTGTGAGTTAAAGGATAAGAATGGGGAGTGATCGCAAGGTTTTGTTTTGTTCTGAATCTTTTTTCTTGCCATGGTGTACTTGTACCAATACTTGTACTAAAAAAACTGTCTGATATTAAATTACAACTACAGGAAAAACTGATGGAGACGAGAGTTTGTTTGCTTCTAAGAAAACATGGAGAAAGTCAGCATTATACTTTGAACTTTGAAGAAGAAATGTCTCTAGCATTACTATGTATGGCTGGAAAAGTTTCATTAAGCAGTTCTTTCAAACCATGCCAAACTTCGCCTGCCAGTTACGTACATTTAATAACATCATGCTATTTGTAATCATGAAAACAATTCTTTTTAAAGAACAGGAAAAAAATTAAAAATACTTACATTTCCAGAAGACGGATCGAATATAATTACCAAACAAATAGAGGAAAATAGGTAACAGAAATCAACAGTCAAAATTTCAGTGATTTAGAAAGAACGATCTCACTTAGACACACATTTGCAGCTACACTTGCACACAGTCTGTGCTTGTAGCCTGCACGAGATAATACGTTGTAACAGCAGTAACTAGAAATATAAGACAAAATATTATCTGTAAAGAGGAGATAAATGCATATAGCAAAAGAACTTACCCTCCTCTTAAGAGCATGATGAAAGCATATTTGGACTGAGTATGCTTAGCACATGATAAACAAACAAAATATGACAAGGAGATTAACACAGAACCCAAACGCGTTAAGAACGGACTTTTAAGAAATAAACCTGCTCAAAATCACCACCTTTGCAGTGCTACTGTGTGTACTGCAACGGAAGGATACACACTTATACAGCACCTACCACACGTTTAGTCATTTAGCACGTTACTTCTCCCCTTTCCTACAGAACACAGCATGACCACGCGCGTTCAGCATTGTACAAAATTCAGAAAACACACAGGGATTAGCACATTTGAAACATTATTTTTCAAAAGGAGAACAAAGCCCAAACAGCCTGGCTTATGTGCATGAATGTTTGGTTTGATCTAATGAGCTGGTTGTCCTAAATTATCTGACTCCCCCCCCCCCCCCCCCCCCCACACACACACACAGTGATGTTCTTTATTTAGTTTTGTTTCCTTCCTTTGTCATGTCGAACATTTCCTAACATTCCAGAAACAACAGAGGCTAAATCTGTTGAAAAAGGTCTAATACTAAACTGGCAGTCTAATGCTATCTATGTGGTTCAATCGCCATTTATCAATTGATCGTTATCTGGATCTAGTTGTGTTAACTCTTTTGTGGCTGAAATGGAAAGAACCTTTTCTCCACCCTAAAAATTTAATCTCACTTCTTAATAAAAGAATACAGCAAGCAATTTGAATAACTGCTTTCCACTCTGTTGCTCAACACCCATACAACCAGATATGCTGTGTATCACAGTCGCACACAGCTGACAAGCGCCGCAGTAGCAGTTCGCACTCCTTAGTGCCAAGAAGCTCTTTTTTTTGAAATGTGCATCTCTACCAGGAATGAACTTTTTTTTTTTTACTTTCAAGAATGAGAAAGAGAACGGCGTTGCTTATTTGCCTTATGCTGATGACATTCTATACCAGCGTACTGTATCAGCAGTAATCAGGGTCCCTCTACAGGATATATCAAAATATTTCCTATTCAAATGCCTTTATCCTATCCTGAGCTATACAGCTTAAACTGTGTTCCACAGACAACTGCTATTGGTTATTAACTATCTGCTTGGAGTCTTTCTTGGCCTTAAAGTTTTCTAATTTTTATTTTTTGTTTTTTAATTAAATTACTGTTTTACAGCCAGCACTCAGGCATGCTTTGTCATTGCAAACTACAAAAGCCCAATTACTTTCTCTCTCCTCACATGGTGGAACGCCTCTCAGGTAAATGAGTTCATTCATCTGATATCCAACATTAAATAAAAGTCTAATTTAAATACACAAATGATTTACCAGCTCCTCTTTAGGCTAAAACAATATTTCATTTATTATCAATCAGTGTCAGACCGCAACTGGAAACTAGTTTTCAAAAAGTCGAAGTGTCCCCTAGTAAGGAGTCATCCTGCTAAACCCTCCAGGTTGAACTTCCCTCTTCTGACTGAGCCCCAGCCAAACTGAAAGTTTCTCCCTTGCTGTTTTTCTGTTTTTCTGTCATCGTGTCCCCCCCCCTCTCCCACCCCCCCCTTTTTTTTTTTCCTTTTCTTTCCTTCACCCAGAAGAGCCAAGCCAAGCAATTGTGCAAGATTAGCTGTAACACACAGGGCGCGTATCACCAAGTGCATGGTACAGAGACACTGGCTCCTGTGATTAATTATCAGTTATTACTGGCCTTGCAGTAACATTTTAGCTTTCCCGTCAGAACCAGCATACCAAGCTGCCTTAAACGCGGCCCCTGGTGAAGGAGCCGCTCTGGGGAAGACGCCAAGGCACAGCTCCGCAGGAAGGGGGAGAGCGGGAGAGGGAGCGGGTAGGAGCGAGGGAGCGGAGCGGGACCCGGAGCTGCCTCCTCCGGCGGCTGAGACCGCACCGCGCTCCGCTCCGGAGCTCCGAGCAGCGCTCCGCCACGTGAAGTCAATTACGCTGCTCGGAGGGGCCCCCCAAATTCCCTGTCAGTTCGGTTTGGGGGTCTTACGTAGTCGGAAAGAAAGAAAGAAAGAAAGAAAGGAGTTTTGCTGGGATAGCAGATACTTTTATTTGTGGGACGGAGGGAGCGTGAGGGGGAAAACAGACTGAAACAAAACGAGCTAACAAAGAAAAGAAAAACAGTCTTGCTGGGAGCAAAGCCCTTTTTGGGAACTTTAAAACAAACGCTTCGCTTTTACTTAAAGCTTTAATATATCTTTTCCTCTTTTAAAAAGGAGCCCTTAGGGAAGCAGTGAAGT
>JAPSGF010000003.1:6850639-6903139 GCA_035772895.1 Perdix hodgsoniae
AAACAGCACCTGCACACGCACACGCATGCACACGCGCACACATGCGCACGCACACACAAAATCAACTGGCATGCAGCAGCAAGCACCTGCAGTAATAGACTCTTTTATTAAAACTGTTATTCTGCAAGACTTGAAATTCCCGGTGGACCGGGCCATGTCAAAGCCGATATAATTAACTAGAGGCTCAGCAACGGATCAATTACCAGACAAGCAAGTGATAGTGAAATCAATGAAAGATCATCAGCCACATTATCAGTGTTGCAACTCATTAGGGTAAAACTGAGAAATGTGCTCAAAGCGAGCCCAAGCAAGGTGGCATTACAAAACAAAGGGCTAATTTGGAGACCCTGCTGTGAACAATCTGTAACAGAATTAGCCTTTTTTTCCCCTAAACTGCAGAGCTCTGTAACTAAATGTGACAGACTGAGAGAAGCAGTTTATTAAGACACCAACTCCAAGTTTATTTAGTTCATAAACTCTCTCCTAGAAAATCAATACAGTCTGTACAGGGTTATTAGGCTGACTAGCTAATACATCCAAATCTGGTCTTTCCAAGCAGAAATCTTGGCCGGAATGCTACAACCTTACAAGAAATCTAAGCACATTCAGATCGTCGTATCAAAGCAGAACCACCACTTCATCGTCAAACGCATGTCTTCTACATCACAGCCCAAGAACATTTTAAAGAAAGAGATATTTCTCCCTTGCTAACTAGCATTACAGAGAATAGAAATAAAATCCAGTCTGCCAGTTCAATCCACTCCAGGTCTGGTCATCCTTACATTTACGGTGCCTACGCAGCACCCAGTTTAGCACAATAATGCCAGAATATAAAACCAAGAAAACAAATACTTACTGAATTTCAAACAGGGACATGGAAAGTAGTAGCCGCTAAGGAGATAAAAAGTAATCACTGCAGAAAAATACAACAGAAGTAACACCTCCTACAGCAGTGGGTTAAGCCTCCTCTAAGTGTACAGTAATATGAGAGGAAAAAAGGACATCAAAACAAAAAAAAACAAAAAAAAGAAAAAAAAAGAGAAAGAAATACAAAAAGAAACAAAACTGAGAAGAAATCTAAGAAAAAAACTGTAATAAGCAGAACCCAGGCACAGAACACACTGCTTTCCTTTGCAATCTATTGCCCTCTGTTTATTGTTGTAACTCCTTTGGAGGCAGAAATATTCTTCAAAACATCTGTGGGAAGCGCGGGAACTACTTGTTAGTACACAAGTTTGGCACAAACTGAGTAGAACAGTATTTTTTTCTCTCCCTTTTGGCTGGTTCATGTGAGAAACAGAAAGAGGATAGACAAGGTAAGGGCTTTAACAGCATTTAAAACAAACCCTTTTAAAAGCATTAAAGAAAATCTCATTTTCAATAGATTTTTAATCAGGAATATGTTCTGCAAGTATTTTACTGCTATCCAATGGCATTTGTGCTGAAAGATAAAAGGATCTGTGAAATTATTTTACATTTTCAGCTCAGGGGAATACCCGGGTGCTGAACGGAAGAGGTGGCTACAGAATCCAGGTCCTAATGGAACTTAAAACACAGTGCAATTGCAGTTGTCTGCTTGTGTTTTAGAGAATTTGAGCTGTTTTGTAAACTGTGTGTGAGATTAAGACTGTTGTTTTTTTTGTTTGTTTGTTTTTTGTTTTTTTTTTTTTCCTTTTCAACTAATACCTGCTATTTACTATCAATGGCAATTATATTACAGGTGTGTTTACTGGATTTTTTTTTAAAAGCAGCCCCGCCAATTTCAATTTCACCTTTTCTCTTAAAACTAACAGTACAGAAGTGTATCGCATGGCACAAAGAGCTAGGGAAGGTGATTGCAGAAAGCTCAGGTAGCGCCAATAGGAAAACCTGTTCAGAAGAATGTGCTGAACAACGTATAAGCATCATATTTTTTCTACGTTCCATTACTATGTTCCTGTAAGTGTTAATTAGTTCAGTCAAAGGGTTAATAAAACAGTTCAAAATGACTAAACATTGAAAAAAATATTTTCTTCTTTTTGTTCCAATTATTCAGTATTATTAATTAAGCTGTTAAAACATGCAACAGTTACTATCTTTTTAATGTTCAATAATATGTAAACTCTTTAAAGAGATTTTTGTTCCACGTCTCTGCTTTAGATATTAATCAAGAAAATAATTACAGAGGAATTTAGTAAAAAAAATCTACAGGCATATAACTATGTACTGTACATGTACATTCAACGAGGTCCAATTAGTTGGAAAGAATTTGCATTTCAGTTAGTATGAGCTAACAAGACTGTAGGGAGACAATGCAATTCTACTAGCAGGGCAAGAAAGAATGGTGTTTTCCTGTAAGCATTAATTCCCATAACTGATCATTTTAAAATGTTACTGATCTTTACAGTATTTGTTTTTCTAACATCTAGGAGCTCAGTATAAATGTTTATATTAACTGTACATGCAGCAGTGTCCTCCAGACTACTCCTGGGGGAAAAAAAAAAAAATAAAAAATAAGAAGATAAAACAGTAATCCCAGATTTATTTATTATTTCTGTTGATTTGGTATTTACATTTCTTTTTAATGATAACTGTCAATTGATAATTTTAAAGGAGCGTTCCTTCACATGTATGTGGCGTTCCCTCTACAGATTTGTTAAGGGTATGGGGGAAAAGATCAGAAAACCTTTACATCTTTTTATGTAAGTATTCCAGTGTTCAGTGCCAAAGATACGTACACACAACACACACGGTAAGCTGATCTCCCATCTGCATACACAGTGTTCCTAAATCCCTGCACCTTCGACTGGCTTACGGGACAATTACCTGTGATTCCTACAGTTCATTTTGCAGCAGATGTTAACAGTTTCTATAATTTGTAATGACAGTAAACTGGCCTTTGCTCTTCCCTTATTCACTATTCATTTCTAGGCTTGGTTAAGTAGATAGCTGGCTTAAAGATCAGTAGTTTTTCATGTGACACTCTCTGGTATTCATCTAATAGCTCATCAGGACAAAACTGTTCCTGTTCTTGCCAAAATAATGAAAATGGTCCTCCACATCGCATGACAATCAGCCCTTGCTTGTGCTGAAATAACCAAGCTTATATAATTGAGTTGTTTTAAAGACATTTTGTAACCAAGTATCCCATATTTACAAAAAAAGTGTATGATTCAAGAAATACAGGAGTATTCTTCATTCTCTTTGACATTTCAACAGCGTGGGCGCAGAGACCACAACAATCATTCTTACATCTTATCCATAGATGACAACAGAGTTATGTTTGTCTTATTAGGAATATAATCTAATACATGAAAATTATGCAAAGCAGTTATGATGGCCATGTTCAGTGAGGTGGTGATTGTACCAAGGAAACGTCATTCTTTATCATCTCCTTCTCCATAAGAATTATGTAAGAGACTTGCTCCACAACATCTGTTAGACTCTATGAAATGTTAACAGATGTCTAAAATGAAAAAAGGAGGCGGGGGGGAGAATTAATAAAGGAAACCTCCTCTGAACAGATAATCCGCCCAAATTTCCATAACCTACAGGAAAAAAAAAAAAAAAAATGGCAGCACCGTATTTTCTCTGAAACCTGTGATTTTTACTTTGTAAAACATTTTTTGTGTGAGTTTTAATAGGTAACTTCTGACCTGTAACCAGAATGCATAGGATGAACAGATTATGTCATCTTGCAACAATGAGACTGGATATCTTTTAGCCTCCTGTGTTCCAAATGTCCTCACTAAATCCTTCTCTATCTTATCAGTAGAACTGTGCATTAATGAATTTGTTTCTGGCTTTGATGTGCACGTCTAATTCACACCCATTCTAAAAGTCCAAATCCGAATTTTAAGTATCTTCTTAAGGAAGAATGTTCAAGTGGAAGCTGTGCACTATCCAGAACTTAAGATCATCAAAGCATGCCTGAACTTTTCAGCATCGGTGGTGCTTTTATTTTCACTTAAATGTTTTCAAGCTTTGCCTACTCTATGTTGGTTGTCTTTTTTTTGTTCAGACATATACTTGTTGTTTTCCTCACATTAGGTGACACAACAACTTTTATCCTCAATGAAGACTTTTCACTGAGTATAAAAGTGTACAGACATGTTACTAAAGCTTCAGTTCTTAGCGAGCTGTCACACTGCAACTGATTCTAATCACATCCTAGCCAAACTGGCTATCAGCAACCCATACCATAAAACCCTTACAAGGACTGCTCTGATAGAAGACTAGCAAAAATAAAGGCGACCTATGGCTTGCGAATCTCATCAAGCAGAGATCATTGGTCATTCAGCTATTATGTTTTGACAAGTTCTAGGAAAAAAAAAAAAAAAGTATTTATTTATTTACTTATATATTTATAAGCTAAGCACAGACAGAAGTTAGTGCCATCTATACATGCTACTCTTCAGTATTTAACACGATCACAGTGTGAATGTTGGCAGCAATGCATTGTTTCAAGCTTGGGGATGAACACACGAACACAGAGGATATTAAAAATATATGCTTTTGTTTTCTTATTTTCTTTAGTTGTGTGCTTTAGTTTGTTATTTAAACCAATCAGTCTGAGGAGTTCGGGTTACCTGTAACTCCTTTTCTTATAAGGGGAAATCACATCTACCTTACTTGACCTGCTTTGGAAGAGAGCGATACCAAATTTACTAATTTTCCCATTCAGAAACTGAAAAGTACACAGTGAAACAGAGAAAATCAAAGAATCGTGATTGGAAAGGATATGCATATATAAATGATAAAATGCAAGTGAAATGGAGGTTTTAGATAGCTATCAGAACAGGTAACTTGATAAAAACCTGGTAAAAACACACAGTCTAACCCCAAGTAATAGAAATCTGCTGATTGTACGCATTAAAGTAAATCACTTTCTGTTTCAAATGTATTCTACACATCATCATGGCATTTAACTAGTAAAAACTGTCAGACATATTTGGGTAATATACTGAACTTCAAAGTTCATGCTGTTCTCAGGGGAGGTATTTTACATAACTACTGAAAATTTGGTCAAAACCCCTTAATTTGCAGGTAGGTAATCAAGGCAGCTGGTTCTGCACATGTGGCACAGTTTCACACCCAGTCTTTGTAACTGTTTACTAAAGTGTCCTGCTTGGCACAAAACAAAAATAACTCTAGCAAAAGGTGAAAGCTGGGCATGTTAAGGTACTAGAATTTGATTCAAAGCGTAGCAGATACAGCAAGCTCCAAGGACTCTATGGGACTTCGATTTAGACCGTGTATCTAATGAAATGCCTGTATGTTTCTCTCCTGAACAGTGTGACACGAGGAATGTCAAAGGGCACTGGGTACCTGACGTATCGTGTAATACAGGAAGATACAGAATACAAAAAGAAATTATTTGATTTTTAAAGCAATGTATTTCAAAATCAGTCGTGTTGCTGAAAGTTCATGATTCAACAGAAATAGGTACAAACTCACAGCAGCTGCTAAAATAACACTGCAACAACCGAATTTGTGTCAGTCATTGAAAAAAGGTATTTAAAGACTCTGATCTAAAAAAACACAACATATTAGCAAATTCATGGATTACTGCTATACCATTATAGACGTGTACTGCCGTATTACAACATCTTTCAGTTATTGATTTTCTGGGGTTAAGCAAGGTTTATATTTTTAATATACTTTTAGTGAGTTCTGCTGTTCATTTCTGAAAAACATCCTAAAATCTTGGAAATTGTCTGTTGAACACTAGTTTTGTACAAGACTTTTACAAAGCCATTCATCCTCTGGTAGTTAATTTCATTACTCTCATCCTTTTAGAAACTGTCTCCGTAACAAGCAATGGCTTTGGATCCCTCAAAAGCCTAAAGGGTTTAAGTCCAGGCTAGCTAAGCTTATGATCTAATTATTTGATAATATAATATATTGTGCCAATTCCTAGTAACAATTATTTGGTGTCTGAAACGTAAGTCCGTCATAATTAAATAACTAAACTGACCTAAAAATCCAATTTTTTTAATAGACTACCTAAATTTTAGATGGCTGGAAAGACAGTTCACACACAAATGCAAGACTGAATTAAGAGCAGCTATGTTTTTCTAATTACTGACTCACACAAGGCACACAGAATCGCCTGCACTGCCCAGTGTCCTACTAGCTCTCTGGACAATTAGCAAAAGCTGCATTAGCAAGAACTCAGCAGTCTCTGTCTCACTTCTCTCTAGAGGACAGGGGAAATGATGAGCTCCATCACCTGGCCAGCAGCAGCAGCAGCCACAAAGTCACCTCAGGGACTTGGACGAAGAGATTCATCTGCAGCCTTGGCAGCAAGTAAAGCATGCCTTCCTAACAGACAGTCACACAACCACACACTGGCACAAAGTCCTTTCATTAAGAGCTGTTGTCTAAGTGACCTGTCACAGAGTTTCATAAAGCAGCATTAATACTGTGGGCCAAAACAAGATTGATCTTTGAGCTTCGTGGTCTCCTGTTGACAACAGTGCATTATAAAACCAATACTAAATACTTTATAAACAGGTCTCCCTCCAGTGTATTAGAGGAACAGTGCATATTTCATCCCCTATAGTTAGGTAGCCACATATCCATCAGACAATTAAATAATTTATAAGATACTCAGAAGTGCAGTAAGACTCTATAAACTTTTAAATACTTACAAGCTACTACTTTGTTTGGAAACATGCAAAAAGTAAGACACCTGCTCACCTGCTGAGGACAGAGCATTGGTAAAATTCAATTTTTATGACAAGTTCTCTACTGAGGTACCCTCATTGCACACAAACAAACCTGGCTCTCTATTCAGTTAAAAAAATGGAGGGTTCCTCACTTCAAACATTTTTCAGAAGAATTCACAACACTAATGTTGTTATTTTGTCCTTCCGCACCCTCTGCTTGGTATCTTTACTGTCCCTTTGTACGCTCAGGCCAACGTGGTTGCAGGAACCTCCTCTGCAATGCCTGCCATCTGGAACTACCCTGCTGCACATCTCTCCCTCCTTCTCCATCTATTTTCAGCCTTCATCTGGAAACAATATGCGTCTGTTCTCATGTCTATGTCTCTTAACTTCTAGTAAAAATAAAAATAATAAATACTTTTTAATTTTATTAACTCCACACAGTGTTTTGGAGATAAAGTTTAAGTAAAAGATACTATGCAAAGACATTTCTTTATTAAATCACAAGACTGCAGACACAGAGCTTGCGATAAAAAGTGAACTAAAATTTTTCCTATTCCTTTAGAAAAAATACCATATAATAATGCGTATAGTTTGGTTAAACTTTCTAACAAGTCACTTCAGAAAAAAAAAAAAAAAAAAAAAAAAGATTCAGCTTTGTTTTCAAAAGTTGTGGAAAACGTGCCATCCTTAAAGGCACCTGAGAATGTACAGCACATTTGGAAAAAAGGATATGCACTTCTCCTTCCTTCCCACTCCACAGAACAGGCGTTCTCTGTGTTGCTACCATAGCACATAGAGAGACAGTAACTATATATAAACATTGAGAGCACATTTCTACAGTATCTGCATACTGGCTATGCCAGCAATGCAAGCAACATGAACAGGTTGGGCTCCTGTAAAATTAAGACATTATGGGACAAAAAAATGCTGTTTCCTTCTTTCATCTGCAAAGAACCAAAATGCTACTTACAAAGAATCTGAACTTTTCATGTATAAAATTGATTGAATCTCTGTTAAAATTAAGCTCTTATGCAGAATCTCACACTACTTCAGCCTTTCTTTGCTGGATGTCTTTAAATTCTTTCTAGCTCTCTGTAAAAACTGAATTTTTTCTCTCTGGGAGTAGTTCCCAAACCACCACAGGCGTGGACCTTTGTGTAGTCTTGCGGATGCCATGGTTTCACAGACAAGCCACATTAATACAGGATAGCAAGCATCTGGAACCCACAGCTGTGTGTGCTCCAGCCCCAAAGCACCCACAAGTCTATGCCAATTCAAACCCCTATTCCCAGCCCACAAATGAACCACACTGGTTTTCTTTAGGAGCCAGACCTGAAATTGAAGCTTTTGGGTTTTCTCTATTCACACAATTGAAGAAAGAGAGTGAGTGTTGGGGGAAAAGGGGCAAATGTGCTCTAAAGGAAAATTCCTACCTTGACACTATTCATTTTGTTTTGAATGTAGAGGCTCGCGAGGACCTCAAAAGTGCTATTTACCAATCAAGCTGGATTTTGTTTTCACTGTAATCGAACAGACTTACAAGGCTGGTACCAAAGCATCTACAAGTTTATTTGTTATGGATAGGCCACAGATGGCGTTGTTAAAGGATAGGAGAAAAAGGGAATCACGTGTGCTTCGAATAACACTGTTGTTACTTATGCCCTCACATCTAGGATGCTCATCTGTCCTTTTACCTGCATACCTGCAAGGCAGGAAAACATTTTTCACCACCACTCTGCTAGAAATCTCTGTGCTACACCTTCAAGACTATTTGAAGCTTTATTACGTATACAATGGAGAAGTATTAGCATGTTCACCCCTCTATGAAAATACCTCCCATCCTTCTCAGCACAATCTTTAGATCAGTTCAGACCCAGATAAGGAAAGGAAGATATTTCAAAGATAATTCACCTTGAAAGATTTAAGATGTCTCTACTCTGTGCTAATGGGTGCTAAAACAAAAGGCAGTGCCTGTTACTCCTTTTCACTCATGGGATAGGATAATAAAGCCTTTTATTTGTGCTGTATGCCAACCAACCAGAACATAAAAAATTATCACTTGAGATTAAATCATTTTTCTTAGTACTTTTAGTCTGAAACTGGACTGACAAGAAGGTCTGGGTTATATGGATGGCCCATCAAAAACTTGCTAATTTTTCAAGAGAGCTTTTTCTTATTGTGTATCATTACATCTAGGAAACATAGGCAAAGTTCAATCACAGCAAGGAGTGATAGTCCCCTAAACAATGATTAGTTGGATAATGTGGAGGATGCTAAATCAACTGATTTCTATCACATATGGTTAATGGGAGATGAAGAAAGCTTGTACTCAGAGAGCAGTCATTCTCATTGATTTCTATGTTTTAAAGGAGGAGGAAGACTCAGGGCAGGGAAACGCTACTTCATGGCTGAGCATCAGTGGCACCCTGAGGTTGCTAGAAGTTAGACCTCTCTCCTTCCCTTTTCCTACATCAGTCTGATTGTTTCAGTTTCCAGTGAGATTAGCAGAATTGATCAGCAAAAAGAGGAACCCACGAGAGACACTGTTTTAGGTTTAAAAAACTGTTGCATGCTAAAGACAGAAGTACACAGCTACTAGCCATGGAGACCACCATTAACCTTGACATCGTTAATGGTGACATCAGTTCTCCTTCACCCAGCTCAGTTCCATGATACCTCCATGATCAGGTTAGAAGTCATTCATGGCCTTTGTTGGCCAAAGCCAAAAAGCAAAAGGCTTTGAAATTTTCATCACTGATGAAAATTTTTAAAAGTAAAAATTTTTAAAGTCCTCACTCAGAGTAAGAATTTCTAAGGAGGTAATATCTTCATCAGCAAGATTAAAAGAGCCCCAAAGCACACCATCCTCCACTCTGATATTAAAATGATAAACTAATGAAAAACTTTGTGAGTATCTATAAGGATTTTTAACCTCCAAAAATATAATATTTTTTGTCTCATTGAAGGCATCTTAGAAGCAAAAAAAAAAAAAAAAAAAAAGCATCTTAAGTAAAACTGCAAGAAAAGAGAGTACATCTTATTCATTTTGCTTAAAAGAAGAAATTTGTCTACGAAGCACTTTTTGATGGAGGGAGAAATTCTAACTTAAAAATATAAAAAACTGTCTTTTTTTCTCTTGTGATAGAAGACTGACCCTCTAGGATTGATCCCTCTAAAGAAGAAAAATCTCTGTCAGTTTTAAATCAAAGAGACTAAAAGAGTAAAGCAGTGTAGAAATTTCAACAATGAAAACTTTTCCTATATTCTTTCTCCTTTCTCACATTCAAGATTAATACAATAGGAATTGATAAAAACTAAAAAACTGCCAAGTAAAGCAAAATCAGGGCACAAGTAGGCTTATTTGCTTTTTTGGTCACTTTTCAAAGGGAATCCAGAAGAAGTATCAAGGTAAACACATGGAAGACTACATCAGTCATACACCTGACTTAACAGTCAGTACAAAGGTAATTGAGGTGACAGTGGCACCTTGAAAGCATCAAAGAAAACACCACCTATTTCCTGTCAAATAAAGTTCTTACCAAAAATGCATTCTTTTAAAACCTATCTAAGAAACAAACCCTGAGATCATTGCAGGCAATCACGCAGTGAAGTCATCCCATACTTATACATGAGATGAGAATGTTTCTGCATTCAGTTCTTAGTCAGTGACTTACCGTTAAGTTTTACTGCAGTTTTTTTAAGTGTACTTAGTTTGACTTTTCTTTTTTTTTTCTAACATATTTGCGATTTCAAAAAAAGTAAAATCCCTAGAAATTCACACAGAAATGCTGTATGTCCCATCCTTTCTCTCCTTTTTTTTTTTAAAACTGCCACGACACTTTTAGTTAAAAAGATCAGATTCACAAGAATTAATAAAGCAATCTTTCAATAACCTAACACATTATGTTGAATTCGATTGAGATTTAAAGTTTATTTCTGATCTTTGATAAAAAAAGAAAGCATTACCGCTTCTCTGGCAAGCTAGGATGCTGAACTTGTGTACACATGCAAAGCAGCTGATTTTCACAAGGTATGTAGCAACAGATGCTTTGTTTTTGAGATCAGAACCAAACCCACAAAATCTTGCATCACCAAGTTCTTGGCTATGCAGTTGTTTTTTATAGTTAGAAGTTTATATTTTGTACTTGTTCTTCGGTAGAAATCCCTGAAAGAAGCTAAAATATTTTGAATTTTCATTCAAAGACAATTTATCTCAAGAATACTTACACAGGAATTGAGAGATAGTTTCATTGCTGTTAGCAGCATCCTATTCGTATTAAAACAAAGTCTAGAATACTTAAACCAAGCTCAGCCCATCTCCCTCCTCCATCTGTGCTGGGTGCTGTACAAACAAAAGGGAGAGAGAGTTCCTGTCTAGAGAGGTTTATAGCCTGAATAATCAAGAGAGACAAAAGATAGAAGAAAGGAAGTAACTCATTTTGATTTTCACTATTGGGAAACTGATACATAGAGCTGGAATTTTAAAGAGTACTTTGCACCCATCATTCGTGCCAAATTTTCAAAGAGCCAAGAATAGCAGCAGGTATCAGACTGCAGATTTAGAAGAGTATTACTGGCGTGACGCTTTACTAGAACGTTCATATGAGCAAAATGTAGAGTTTGTAGTTAAGCTACAGATGAAACAAAAACAAAAGTTCTATGAATACTATTGGTGCCCTCCTCTCTCCCAAACAGTCTGTGTCTGTGCCAGTCAGTGTCTCTTATGACTCACTAAATTCAAGACATGCACTTTCTATCACAACATAGAGACAGCAATTAGAAGCACACCGAAATTGCTGTCAGGTTGTCTTCCTAATCCTGAACGTGACTCGATCGCTGCAGGTCAAGTGCATGATTTGATACCGATGCCTTGGAGGGCAATGGCAATGGCTTTACAGTTTTGTTGCTGTTTGTTTCACACAATAGCATCAAGAGACACTAATCCTGTAGTGAGTAAAACACCCAGGACTGGCAAGTAAATAAAACAGGCGGAGAAAAAGCTTATGTCTAGCACTAGAAACTGAAAGTTGCAGTTTATTCATATAGCTGTCCGCTTCTAAAAACAATTTTGGAGCGCATTTCATTAGAATCTGAAATGCATGTTTCCAGTGAATTTCAATATACATTTGATTTACAAATTCCAGTAAAAATGTGCCACAGCTGGCAGAATAAATTACTATAATAAATCATTATTAAATAACTGTAAATCTTTAGAATGGCATAATATCTAATAAAAATATGCATGCAAAAGTGAATATTTGTAGAGAAACATTCTTCATACGGTGGAAAACAAATTACAAAACTTACCATCCTGGTAGTACAGTATAATTCAATGAGTAAGTGCAGGAATAAAATTCACATAAATAGTGCTTAATCTACTCCGATTTCATGTTAACAACTGCATCTGAACAAATTGCATGGTAAAGGTTGATGGCAAAAGCACTATATTTCAGGGCTTTTTTATGTTAAACATTCGCATTTCTGGTAGAAAACTCCTTCTCTCGCAATGCATCATCAGAGCAGAACATTTACATTCCAGATACCAAGCAAACAATACTAACTGTGGCATTTGTTAAGTTTCAGGTGATTTTTTAACCAAGAAATAAAAAAAAAATCCTAAATCCTTTCATCTTAACCTGTGCTCCTTCTGATGTGCAGCAGATGGACATTTACAGTAATCCATTACTGCAGAAATCAGCTGAAGAGCTATTTGCTCATTCCAAAACTTCCCATGCCTTATTTAGCTCTTGCAAGACTTCATTTGTCAAAGTGCAGACACAGCGCTGATGTCGCATCCAATGGCGCATTTCTGCAGCTGAGATGAGCTGCGGCGCAGCGACAGGCCCGGGAGTACCTTACTGCAGTGTGATTGCTTCCCCAGCCCCTGGGGATGGGTAAATTATTAACTGACACTTCCACAACTGAAGAACTGTCTAAGGTAAACCCATTAAAACAGTTAGCCTACAGAACACTTCACACTCCTGGTTTGTTAAATCTTTGTCAATGTCATCATTCGGCTGAGCTCTTTAACTATATGAGTCTGTATGAAACCTATTTATAAAACTTTCAATTATGGAATAAAAGTTTCCTCTACCTTTCCTTTTCTCATTTCCTTTGGCTGAACAAAATGAACCCTACGGTACAGGCATTAAAGAGGCTGGTAAGGAGTCAATTAAAAAGTAGGAGTGACAAAGACGCATAAGAGATAGAAAAGGGTAGAAAGAAAACATAGAAACTAAGCACTGTAATTCATGTGAACAACTGAAGTTATAAAATTCACTACAAACATATGATATGCAGGTAACAAAGGTAGACCGCGCCACAACCAACCCAGTGCAAACTGGACGCAATAGTACAGTGCCAGCTTCCTACGGCTGATGGAAAATTTGCCAGCTCAAACATAAAAACGCATTCACAAACTCAAAAGAAGAATAGAAATGATGTTCATGAATATTTTAAAAAGTTTCTCTAGTGAGGTGACAAACAGATTTCTGCAAAGCTGAAGTAAAAGTCTTTTGATTTTACATAGACCTTTCTTCTTATCTTTGTGGATGCTAAAGAGAATCATGGTATTAACAAAATCTGAGTTAGCTGACTCATCAAAAAGAAAAAAGAAAAAAAAAAAAAAGACCACTACCAGTACTTCACTGTCATTTGTAGTCTTGTCTAGATTTTACTTTTATCCAAAGAAGCTGACACATTAGTAACATTTTGCATGCTGATATATAATATTCCTTCCAGTATAAAATTTATTTAACCCAAATGCATACTGTACACCCAACTACCCTACTGCCCTAATACCTCAAAAAACTAATAGATGAATCACATAGGAAGCAAAACTGTTTAACTAGCAAATTTCTACTTCATTCACAGACAAAGTTGCCGTGGGCACTCCCTCTTAGGTGAGCACGGAAGAAAAGCCACACTATAACTCCAAATCCAACCACACTTGCCATAACATGATCATGAAACTGCACGCAATTAAAATGGTTTGTAAAATGTAGACAGTAAGAACACGCCTGAACATTATGGGTATGCGTGGAAGCAACAGAAAAAATGTTCATCAAGGTACCTTATCTAGCGGATTAAGCAGCAAACCAAGAATTAAGCAGTGCTACAGCCTCATCCACATCAACTTAATAGTATATCACACGACCTTTTCACAGAGAAAAATATACAGTCTCTGCTACAGGGTTCATTTTTGGGGAGCCTGATTTAATGTTCACAGGTACTGATTTGCTGTTCCAGTTCACTTCTGTCACAGCTGTGAATGGTTAGAGTAATCAGAGGCTGACAGGTCCTAAATCAGGAAACCAAATTTACAAGTCACTTCTGAGGATGTGACTTAAACTGTGTATGAAGTGGGAATTATGCTTCAGCTACCTCATAGGATACGGCAAAGATGTGCATTCAAAAATACCTTTACAAATACAGATTGCTTGTGCAAGGAACAAATATTATTTTAAGACAACTAAGAATTAGCATTATCCCTTACTGGAGACACAGCTGGCTTATACCACCCACCTACCAGGCATTTTCAAAGGCATTTATCCAACATCTGCCCAACCACTGTGTGTGTGTTCATCTGTATGTGTGTGTATAGATATACATGCACTGTATGACTGTACACACACACAAACTTGCTCCTGTTCAAATTTCTCTTTTCTAGCCAAAAGGGAGTGCCTTTTTTTATTAAATGGAATTCACCCTGAAGCTCAGATGGAATTTTCAGAGGGCAGGACTATGGTTTACACTCTTTGTTTTCTCCATAGTGTTCTATGTTCTTTTTGAAAGTTTGAGATAGACAGGTAGCTAAATTACAAGCTTGTAATTTCATCAAGAGATTCTGATGATCATAATACTCACAAATTTAATCTGAAGTATGACACTGTAACCCACAGATAAATTCTTAATATATATACTTCTAGTATACCTAGAAGTAGTGAAATACATGCCTCATGTTAGCGTCAAATAATCTGTTGCCAATCTCCTTCATGCACCTCATGCCCTACCACTCCATTCATTTGTCTCTCTATCCTCCTTATAGCTTTCTTACTTGTACACATAAACCATAGTTCCAAGACTGTTTTCTTCAAAACTTCCAAACCATGCTGCTTGTATCCTATATCCTTACTGCCTCACGAGGATTATGACACCCATTGTGTAATCCCCCAGAAGCTCTTCTGCCCCTTCAGAGACACTATTACTGTAGTGGCAGAGATGTTCTTCCTCTACCCTATGGACCAAAGCATACCATAAATATTACTCATAAATTTCTAATTGCTGATCTTTATAGATCATCAGAGTGACATCAAGAGTCATATTACCACACGAAACACAGTAAAGGCAAGACTGGATAAGGCCCCGGGCAACTGTGGATGTCCAAGAGAGTTGGACTAGATGGCCTTCAGAGATCTCTGTCAACTTCAAGGATTCTGTGATTCTATAATTGTATTAATTACCAAACAGTCTGTTCTAAGCTTCTGCAAAGAAAGTACTCACCCTTAATTTGAGTTCAGCTAGTATATAGCTTCATATAGTAGGTACCATATGCTAAAAATGTGGCAGCACAATGACTCAAATGCATGACCACAATAGCATTAGCATTACAGCCTTTGGAGAAAAACCCCAAATGTCATTATTTCACTACATCAAACTGCAGTGGGTAAGACCCTGAGAAAGCATTTCCTCAGACAAGTGATGTTCTAAGGCTTAGGAGAAGCTGCAAGAATCAGTGGAGACTCTCTTCCAACTTTGAAATGCTCTGTATTTGCTTTCTGAGGCTTTTTTCCTATGTGCAATGAAACTGCACAACTGCCATACCACTAAGAGTTTTTGTTGTTTTTTGCTTGTTTGTTTGTTCTTAATAGAGATAAATTGTCAGAAAAACAAGTAGCTGGCATAGAAGAAAAGAAAAAGCATAATCTGGGCACACAAGTTTTCTCAATGTCCGAAGGTGCAGAAACAAGACTCTCAGCATAGCAAGCATCAGAAACTTATAGAGATCAGCAAGAGCCTACATTTGGACAAAGGAGCAATGCAAAGAAAGAGAAAGTCACTAACAAATGATGTCTTATTTCTTTGAATCAAAATAAGCCTCTACTTGCAAAAGACCAGACAAAACATTTGTTTCCATCCCCACAGGTACAAACTCTGTGTTATAGGCAGTTTCACCAAGGCCAGGAAGTAACAGGCAGACTGATCACAAATATGAAATGGAAGCATAGGAAACACTGTTGGTTTGTTGTATGTAAAAAGTAATATGCTGAGAAAAAAAAATGCCATAATCTGTCTTACCAATTACAAAGCTGGTCATTCAGCGAAAGGAGAAATAAATTCCTGCGTTAAGCTAGACTCTCATTTGTACACATCAGACTTCTACTATTAAAATTCAGGAGCCTTCTTTTGAAGACCTGTGACAGCAAATGACTAGAAAAAGTAGCACAACCTTAAGATGGAGAAATTTTTTTGAGTATTTATTTGAGTAACAGAGAATGTGATTGGCACTAAAATATGGCTCAATGTTGCTTCCTAACAAAAGTTAAAACTTGCTCTCTTCCCACCCACACAAAGTAATTTTGTTTAGAAACCTTCATTTCTTTTGGCCTTAACCCATATGAGGGGTGTGTGATGCACTTTGTGCCAGTAATTGCTTCCATACAAAACAAATGTTTTAAAACATTTTGCATACTTGTTATGATTATGCATGACATTTATATCGTATTTAAAACTCCAACGGATTTGCAGATTTTATTTTTGCCTTCAGAAAACAAAGGCACAACACAGAATGTTCCTCTAGTCTACGAGAACTAAGTCAATTTTATTTTCAGTTAATATCTTATGAACTCTTAGCCTCTCAACATTTGTTTTTTCAATTGAGAACAAAAGTGTGTACACTGATGGTAAAGCTATGGGAGCTATGTACACAAGTTTGATTGCATATACATTCACACAGCACATGAAATTGGACAGTTAGTCAAATAGCCGTGCTTTAGCAATTACTGTGCATATGTTAGTTGCTGGCATTAAAAAATGATCCCAATTTTGAAAAAACATCTGCAAGAACCTTATCCTCACAGATACAAATGCTTGATCAACCCCTTAATTTCACAGGTGTGAGATTATTCAGATACAGTTTCCTGGAACTGAGGCTTTTTTGAGGGGATTTTAACACACTAAAATGTATTCTTTTGTATGTATAATGCTATACAAATCACTAATCAAATTCTTTACATATCTAATGACATATTACTTTACTTTAAGCATATTTCAGTTGCTTGGGTGTTTTTTTTCCTTACAACACCCAGTTTTACCTATGATCTTAGAAAACAATTGAATACTGAGTACCCTACTATTTAAATTCTAGTCTCAAATTTCCTTCAACTGAAATCATAGGAAATTAAATTAAGTGCACAAATCATACAGGAGTGTTTTCATGATATTCCCAAGCTTCTTTTGTAGTCCAGATTTAGTTAAATAAATGGGCAATGCCCTACTGACTTGCAGATTCAGCACCTTTCATTCCATGGCTGGCGATTCCCTCCTTTCCTCTCTGCCTTGGAGATTCCACTGTTGGCACTTCAAAGGTCAGTTGTAGGAACATGCTGAACAAATACTCCATCTAACCTGACACTGATCTGTCATCAGAGGCAAAGCATAGGCACCTGGTCTCTAATAAAGTCTTCATTTTTCTAGCAGGGCCATTCCTGACTAGTTGAGTCACAAAAAGTCTGCCTCCTTGTTCTAGGTATTCAATAGTTAACATTCATCGAGATTGCAATGTTTAAGTGCTTACCAGGAGACAGATGATGAACAGTAACAACTAAAAAACATTATTAGTCCTTCATGTTTTTCCAGCAGACAGGGAAAAGTGATTCTTTCACTATTTTTCAGGTAAGATGAAGGAAACGGATGCCTGCCAAGAAGGTCATGGAAACCAATGGTTCCCTGCAGCTGTGGGATAACCACAGAGAGAGAATCGTAACAACAGAAGAGTTTGTCTTAAGAATATTTCTGATTCTTCATCCCGGTGATTCCTAATCTCTCTCCCCATCCTGTTTCACTCTAACTGCTCCCTAATCATTCTTTTTAATTGAGGAAGTCTCAAGTCCAAACCATTACACAAAAAAAAAATCCTCCTGATTGCTCTGCTTAAACATAACTGACAACACTTAAGCGTAATCCGCTGCCTGCCATGACAAGAAAAAGATGACATGGCTCATGGCAAATCACCATTCTATTACAATCATCACGATCTCTGTCTCCACCAACCACTTTCAAATAATCCTTATTTCTGTCATCCATTCATAATAATTTAACCCCAGATGTGTCATGGCCACACTTATTTTGTACCTTTTAACTTCCAAAGCTTCATCAGCCACACTTGAAAGAAAGGGCAGAACACTTGCTTTTGCCATGAGACTCTCTGTTCACATTCTTCTGCTTTACAATTTCTTAAGTTCAGATTATCACACTGAAAACAACTCTCACTTTATTGAGGTTCTCTCAGTCCAACTCCAACTTTGAAAACATTTGTGCTCTGCTCCACAGTATGAAGATTTATTACAGATGTGTGATGCACACTTCTATCATTATTGGGGTTCATTTTAAATATTACAAAGAATTACTTTGGCCGTAAAAACCATCTCTCTGCAAAAGCTAATGACTCTGTCATATATATATAGATAGATATATGTAATGCAATTATTAAAAGACACTTGAAAGCTAAATTACCACAAAGAGACACCACATATTAAATTGAACCAAAAGTATCACATTGCTTAAATTTCAAAGGACTGTCACTTTTTATAGCAAGGCTTCAACAAACTTATAGCAGTGCTGTTCCACTCAATGGGGTTCAACCGTGCTAATTCTCTGGGAACACGTGTATTATTGCCTAACAGATAATGGTGAAATGTGGCTTTCCAAAGAAATTATCACTTCCCTTTCTTCTTTGCAGTCAGAAGGGAAAAAAAGATGCAGATTCCCAATGCAAGAGAGGAGTCCTAGATTCTCATTCTTAACAGCAACTGTTACAAGTAGGAAACAGAGTTTATCCTACTACAATGTCTTTTTACCAGAAGTGCATGTAAGTATTTGAAGAGAAATCCAAATATTTAAAAGCCACATACATCACCTTTAAGTGCCTCAGATCGCGTTTGGTGTGATCAATCCGCTGCAGGGAAGGACAGTGTTTTCCATGCAGGTGGTAGCTTGTTTTGTTGAGCTTTAAACTAGGAGCAAACTTCTACGTAAAATATATTCCTATTGAATTCAGTGCGTCAGCAATGATGGAGAAAGTCCTACTGATAAGTACTGGAAGTGAACGTACTAAGAACGTTATCTATGATCAGCTGACCCATACAAGCAACTGCTAAATCTAACTGACTTACTACTACAGCTGCTAAAGACAAGCCATGAATTTGGTGTTTTTCTTTATGTTCAGTTGGGAAAGCTAATGTTAATTACAAATGAAGATCTAAGGTTTCTATCACACTTACACATATATAAATTCCTGTTTCTACTTTCTAGTAGGTAATTTCTTTATATGACAGTGTTTAAATTATCATTATTTGTCTACAAAACTTCAAAGACTTTTATCTCCAGGGGGGGAAAAAAAAAAAAAAAAAAAAAAGCAGAAACTAAACACAAACTAATGGAAAACACAGAATAGATTCATATTTGAAGGGGCCCAGACTTTCATTTTCACATATTTAATGACTGCTGAGCAACAAAATCTCTGCAAACCAAGACAAGAATACTCTCTGAAGAATCCTAATTTCTAGGCTCAATAGGGGATATTATTAACTAATTCTTTTCTGTTTCCTACTACAATTAGATATTAGAAGGAGATGTAAACAACATTACATTTCACCCTCTGTGGCAAATTTCTTGGTTTTAATGTTTTCTATCGGAAGTTTAATGTTCTTTTAATGTAGAGATTTTTCTTGAGCAATATATCATATTTTACTCTGTAACTATCAATCAATATTATTTTTAATTGAGGTTAATTTCTTTCAACTTTTCATAAACTTCCCCTTGGAGCACTGAGGGTTCTTGCACCTGCTGAAGAGCTTTAGTTTATTTTGCAAACCCAAACTGCCTTCTTCCCTCTCATAAACAGGACTCTCCTCAGGTTTTTTAAGGTACTGCTAAAACATGACATAAATTAGAGAGCCTTAAAGCTAAGTGGCAGCACAGCAAACCAAAAAGTATTGAAGGGAAAGAACAAGGTGGGGAAAGAAAAAAAAGAGAAACAGCAAAAGATCCTTATGATTACATTAAAATAGTATTTAATATTACAGATTTGGAGCATAACCTTGGTACAGAAAAGAAATAGAACATAAAAGAAATAGAATAATACAGAACACTTCAGGTAGAAGGAGCTGACAGAGATCACAGAACCATAGAATTGCTCAGGTTGGAAAAGATCTTAAAGATCATCAAGTCCAACCAGAACCTAACCATACTACCCTAACAACCCTCTGCTAAATCACGTCCCTGAGCACCACATCCAAACAGTTTTTAAACGCATCCAGGGATGGTGACTCAACCACCTCCCTGAGGAGCCTATTCCAGTGCTTAATAACCCTTTCTGTAAAGAATTGTTTCCTGATATCCAACCTAAACTTACCCTGGTGCAACTTGAGGCCATTTCCCCTCTCCCTGTCACCTGTCACCAGTGAGAAGAGACCAAATCTTCTCTTGCTGTAAGCACCTTTCAGGTATTGGAAGAGAGCAATAAGGTCTCCCCTCAGCCTCCTCTTCCCCAGACTGAACAGCCCCAGTTCCTTCAGTTTCTCCTTGTAGGGCTTATTCTCCAATCCCTTCACAAGCCTTGTTGACATTCTTTGGACCTGCTCCAGCACCTCAGTGTCTTTTCTGTATTGAGGTGCCCAAAACTGAACACAGTACTCAAGGTGAGACCTCATCAATGTCAAGTACAGGGGTGGGATTACTTTCCTGCTAACCACACCATTTCTGATACAAGCCAGGATGCCACTGGCCCTCTTGGCCACCTGATCATCTAGTTCAACTGCTTTATCATGTCAGGGCTAACCAAAAATTCAATCATGTTATTGATGGCACTGTCCAAATGTCTCTTGAACACTGACAAGTACATAACCCCAACCACCTCTCTAGGTAGCTTGTTAAGATTTCACCTGAAGCACAGGTGAAGTAAAAAGTACAAATGTTCCTTTTTCATACATACACACATATATACAAAACTATCTTTGTCAATTTCTCAAAAATAGGGAAAAGTAGGGGAAAATTAAGTATGACATTTGTTCAATATCAGTTCACACTGTCAAAGAATGTACTAAAAAATAATCACCTAATTATTTGTTCTAAATGGTTAGTAACTAACAGTACACTTTATGCCTACTTTTTTTATATATATATATATAACTTGATTACCAGCAGCAGTATTAAGACTTTAAAGGAAAATTAGGAATAGAAAATGTAAAAAAAGGCATTAAAAAATGCCCAAAACTAAAATTCCTGAATAGTTTATTAACATTGAATCTAGCCTCGTTCATTAGCGCTAAAACCCAGGCTAATCTGTATCTAACTGCAAGGCAGCATGTGAAATGCAGAAACTCACACTGACTTTCTTCTAACATTTGTTGTACTACAGCTGCGTCTTTGCACCCTAGATAAGGATGTGAGCAGTATTGTTCTGGTCACCGCATAAACACTGTTTTACATAAGTTTTCATAATGGGGAATAATAGTATCCTGGGCTGCATTAGGCAAAGAACTGTCAGCAAGGAGATCCTTCCCCTCTGCTCTACATTGGTGAGACTGCATCTGCAGGTCTACATCCAGTTCTGGGCTTTGCACAGCAAGAGTGACCTAGAGTTACAGAGTTCAGATGATGAAGAGACTGGAGCAACCTCATCCAAGGAAAAACCGAGAGAGCTGTCCCTGTTTAGTGAGAAGGTAATAGCTCATAGAATTATTACCGATGTGTACAAAGTCCTGAAGGGAAGGTACAAAGAGGACAAAGCCAGCCTCTTTTTGATGGTGTTTAGTGACAGGACAAAGGGAATGGGTACAGAGTGAAATACAGTTTAGGACAGGAAGTTCAGGTGAAGCAAATACTTCTGGTGTAGGTGAGGAACCACTGGCATATGTTGTCCAGAAGTTGGGGCATCACCTCAGAGATTTTCAGAATCTGCCTAGAACTGATCCTGGGCAGCCCATGCTATGTGTTCCCGCTTAAACAGAGTTTGGACTAGACAGTCTCCAGAGGTCCCTGACAACTTTGGCCAGTCTGGCATTCTGAGATTCCAGTGAAGAAGACAGAAAAAAAATTGATAAGGAGGAGTAAGAAGGAGAGGAGGGAAAGGTGAAGCAAAAGGAAAAGAAGGGAAAGGAAAAAAAGAAAGGAGAACAGGGAAGGAGGGAAGGCAGAAAGGAAGGAAAGTAGTAGAGTGAGATAAGGGAAGCTACCTGCAAAATCATAACTACTTATTACTTGCCAGCTTCTCCGTCATTACCAGTTGTCAGTATCACTTATTAAACACAGCAGAGGTGAATTTTATACAAGGACTAAAAACCAACACAGCTGCCTTTCCTGACTGTGGGGGGAGAAAAAAAAAAAAAAGAAAAAAAGAAAAAAACTGTCTAAAATGACAGCAATAAACAAATTAAAAAATCATGGTTGCCATCTCAGGTGCAAATAACCCCTCTACCTTCCAGTGCCTCAGATGAAAGCAAAAATGTGTGACAGAAGTCTGCTGTAAGTTAACTCTTCAAAAGGCTGTCAGTATACTGCAAAGAAAAGGACTGCACATTAAGTGATCTGCCACACTGCCAGCCGTGCTTGAAAGGAGCTGGGCCAAGTGCTTAGAGCAGAAAATGAGCAGACCCACACTGTAATGGGTGTCTACTATAGGCTGCTTGATCAAAAAGAACAGGTGGATGGGGCCTTCTACAAACCACTGGAAGCAGTTTCACATTCACAGACAATCCTGCTCTCATGCAGGACTTCAACCACCCCAATATCTGTTGAAGGGAATAGAAACAGAAGAGCATAAACACTTCAGGATGTTCCTGGAGTGCATCAGTAACTACTTGCTAGCACAAGAAACAGTGGAGCCAATGAGGTGAGGTGTTCTGCAGGATCTCACAGTCTGGAACAAGAGATTACTCATTTTGGATGTGAAAGCTGAATGCAGCTTTGGCTGCAGTGACAAAGTGATGCTAGATTTCAAGATGAGAAGAGCCTGAAACACAGCAAAAATTAGTGACAACACTGGATTTCAGGAGAGCAGACTTTGGCCTCTTCAGTGATTTGCTTGGAAGAGTCACATAATCATAGAATGGCTTAGGTTGGAAGGGACTTAAGAGATCATTTAGTTCCAACACCCTGCCATGGGTAGGATTGTGGCCCACTATATCAGGCAGCCCAAGGTCTCATCCAGATTAGCCTTGATAAGCATAGGGAGGGAAGCATAGTTCAAAAAAACTAATTAAGAATCACTTCCTCTAAGGTCAAGAACAAAACATCCCAATGAGCAGCAAATCAAGAAAAACACTTGGAGGCATGGTGAACAAGTAGATCCTAGCAAACCTTAGGCTTAAAAATGGAATATGTAGGAGGCTGAAGGAAAGACAGGTGACCTGGCAAGAATACATACAGTGCCTGAGCATGCAGAGGCATAGTAAGAAAAGCCAAAGCCCACCTGGAGATTAATCTGGTGAGGAGTGTCAAAAGCAGAGAGAATGGCTTTAATCATTGAAAACAAAAGGATGACTTGGGAAAATGCGGATCTGATGCTAAATGGGGCAGAGGCTCTGGTGACATATGATAGAAAAAATTCAGGAACAACTAATTCTTCACCTTACTCTTTACTAGTAAGACCATCTTTGAGAAATGTAAGGTCCTAGAAACCAGGAGGAAGGTCTGGATCAACAAAGACTTACCTGTGGAAAAGGATAATGTCAGAGAACAGCCAAACTGGTCGTGTACGCTCATAGTCCCTGACAAAATGTATGTGTGCTGAGGAAGCTCACTGATCACTGTGAGGCCCATCTTGATAATCAGTGAATAAGTACAGCAAGAAGTACTTGAGGGTCACAGGAAAGCAGAAGTCACACCTAATTCAGGAAGGACCTAGGGAACTAAACACCAATCAGTTTTACCTCAATCTCTGAGAAAGTGGTAGAGCAGCTAAACCTGGAAAATATTTCAAAATAAGCCAGCATGGATTCAACGAGATCATATTTGACATGATATTGTTCTACAATGAAATGACTGGCTTTAAAGGAAGTTCCCTCTGAACATGAGGAAAAACATTTCTTACTTTGAGGGTGACAAAGCTCTGGAACAGGCTGCCCAGAGAGGTTGTGAAGTCTCCTTTTCTGGAGAGGTCCCAAACCTGTCTGGATGCTTTCCTGTTAAATCTATTATAGGGAACATGCGTTAGAAGGGAGGGTGGACTTGATGATCTCCAGAGGTCCCTTCCAGTTCTAGAATTCTGTGATTCTGTGATCCCATGGATAAAGAAAGAACAATGCATATTGGCTGCTCAACAGTATCTTCTGTAAAATCTTCATATAGAAGCTGATAAAGTAAAAGTGAGATGAACGCCGAGGAGAGTTGAAAATCAGCTAAATGTCTGGGCCTAGAAAGCTGTGTTCAGTGGAAAAAAGCCTATAGCTATGTATCCCAAGGGTCAAAATTGAGTCCAGTCCTGTTCAATACCTTTCATTAATCATAGAATCACAAAATATCCTGAGTTGGAAGGGACCCACAAGGATCATCATATCTAACTTCTGGCTCCATACAAGACCACCCAAAACTCAGACCATATGTCTGAGAGTGTTGTCCAGATGCTTCTTGAACTTTGGCAGCTCCCTGAGGAGCCTATTCCAGTGCTTGACAACCCTCTCAGTGAAATATCTTTTCCTAATAACCAACCTTAACCTCCCTTGTTGGAGGTTTGTGCTATTCCCTCTGGTTCCATTGCTGGTCACCGGAGAGATCAGCACACCCCTCATGAGGAAGTCATTAACCATAATGAAGCATCTCATCATGGTCATCATCTCAGTTTCCTCGTATCTGAGCTGAACTAACCAATGGACTTTAACTGCTCCTCATATGTCTTCCCCTCTATATCCATCACCATACTTGTAGCCCTCCCTCTATAATAGTTTTATGCCCTTTTTATACTATGGTGCCCAAAGCTGCACACAGTACTCAAGGTGAGGCTACACCAGTACAATGTGGAGGAAGACAATCACATCCCTCAGACAGCTAGCAATGCTGTGCCTGATGCACTGCACAATACAGTTAGCCTTCCTGGCTGCCTGGGCACACTGTTGACTCATGTTTATCTCAGTGTCAACCAAGAGCCCAGATCTCTGTCAGCAGTGACCCATCCATTAGATTGTATGTATAGCAAGGGCTGCCCATAATCTAGCTGATGGGGCAGAACCTACTCTCAGTAAGTTTGCCAGCTGGGAAAAGTAGCTGATAGACTACTCTATCAGACACAGTATCAGACAGAGAGTAACATATCCAGTTCTGGGTACCACCAAAACAAGAGTAAGATGAACTTATCAGACAGAGTTCAGAAAAGGCCATAAAAATGATCAATGGACTAGAGCATCCCTTCTCTTCAACATCTTCATCACTGTCATCAATGATGGTCTTGAGTGCACCGTCAGCAAGTTTCCCGATGACACCAAGTTGAGTGGTGCGGTTGTCACAATGGAAAGAAAAGAAGCCATCCAGAGGGACCTCAACAGACTCAAAAGGTGGGGCTGATGAAATCTAATGAGGTTCAACACAGCAAAATGCAACAAAATGCAAGGTTTTGCACTTGGGCCAGTGGGGGTCCTGGTGGATGAAAAACTTAGAATGAGCCAGCAGTGCGCTCTTGCAGCTTGAAAGGACAGTGGTACCCTGAGCTCTATCAGTAGAGGGGTGCCAGCAGGAACAGGGAGGTGATTGTCCCTCCCTACTCTGCCCTTGTGAGGTGCCATCTGGAGGACTGCATCCAGGTCTGGGGTTCTCATTACAGGAAAGTTGAGGGTTCAGAGGAGGGCTACGAATATGATCAGAGGGCTGAAGCACCTCCCCTAAGAATACAGGCTGAGGAAACTGGGCTTGTTCAGCCTGGAGAGGAGAAGGCTGTAAGGAGACTTCGTTGCAGCCTTCCAGTATTTAAAAAGCGATTATAAACAGGAGGAGAATCAACTTTTTACTCGGGTAGATAGTGATAAGACAAGGGTGAATGGTTTTAAGCTCAAGGAGGGAAGGTTGAGATTAGATGTCAGGGGAAATTCTTCACATAAAGAGAGGTGAGGTGCTGGAACATGCTACCTAGAAAGGTTGTGGATGCCCTGTTCAAGACCAGGTTGGATGGAGCTCTGGGCAACCTGATCTAGTACTGGATCTGGAGGTTGGTGGCCCTGCCTTTCACAGGAGGGTGGGAACGTGATGATCCTTTGGTTCCCTTCTAATCTAAAGCATTCTATGATTCTATGATTCAATGAGTTTATGATTATCTGAGGAATGGCAGAGAGACTTGCCACTGTCTACTGAGAAGGCAGCCAAGGAGAATATTACCACGGTGTACAAATACCCAAACGGTAGGTGAAAAGGGGATAGAGCCTCTATGTGAATCACTTGTAGTTCTGATTAATGTTATTTTTTTGAAAGCAAAACACCTTGATTCCAAAATAGACAGAGTTCCTCTGCCCTTAACTGAGAATACAGCACTTGTCATTTTACCAGCACAGGCTACTGCAGATACCTCAATATAATGCCTTCCTCACATGTTCTTAGAAGTATGCATTATTAAGTTCAATTTAAGGCCTAGGCATTCTAAGAGCTCTTTTCAGACTTTTGCAGGTTACTTCAGGAAGCACACATTATAATAGACAATCAACATTAGGAAGGAAAAGTGTGCATCCTAGCCAGGAAACATTTGACTGCTGGCCCACAAATGTTTGAGTGGTAAGCTGACAAGACAGAAAGAAGGGATGCCATTTAAAGGGATCTGGACAAGCTTGAGAGTTGGTCCACATCAATCAAATGAGATTCATACAGTCATAGAATCATGGAATGGCCTGGATTGAAAAAGACCTCAAAGATCATGTAGTTTCAACCCCTCTGCCACAGGCAGGATTGCCAACCACTAGACCAGGCTGTCCAGAGACACATCCAGCCACATTCAATAGGCCAAGTATAAGGTGCTGCATCAAGGTCAGGGCAATCCCAGATATGTGTACAGATTGGGAGAAGAGCTCCTTGAAAGCAGCCCTGCTGAGAAGGACTTGGGGGTTCTGTTGGATCAAAAGCTTGACACAAGACAACAGTGTGTGCCCTGCAGCCCAAAAGGCCAACTGTATGCTGAGTTGCATAGAAGTGTTACCAGCAGGAAGATGGAGGTGATTATCCCCCTCTACTCTGCCTCCTACAGTACTGCATCCCAGTACATGAAAATCATGGAGCTGCTGGAGTTTAGAGAAGGACACAAAGATGATCTGAGGTGTGGAGCAGCTCTCCTAAGAAGAGAGGCTGATGCCTGTTCAGCCTGGAGAAGAGAAGGCTTCAGGGAGATATCAAGGAAGAAAACTGACTTTTTACAGTCTGATAGTGACAGGACAAGGGAGAAGGGTTTAAAACTAAAACAAGGCAAATTTAGATTAGATGTTAGGCCGATGTTAGCACTTAGAGGGTGAGGCCCTGGCACACATTGCCCAGAGAAGCTGTGGATGCCCCATCACTGGAAGCATTCAAGGCCAGGTTGGAAGGGGCCCTGGGCAGCCTGAGCCATGGCAGAGGTGTTGGAACTGGATAATTTACAAGGTTCTTTCCTATCTAAGCCATTCTACAATTCTGTGACTCTATGGTAGCCAGAGAGAAGTTTGCAGCCAGAGCAGCCACATTTTCTGCTATGAATTATTCGGAGTTTGCAAAGCACTGTGTTTTGTGCAATAATAGATATTAAATTGGGCAAAATAAGAGCAAAGTGAAAGCTACTTAAATCTAAGAAGACAGGGCAAAGAGGGAAAGAAACAGGCGAAAGAATAGGAGGCTTTGCGAACAGTCAAAAAATTGTGACAGATTTTGAAGATTATTCTAAGTTCTTCTAAGATTAAGATAATACAAGTAATTATTTACAAACCAAAATTGTCTATTTCTCAATTTTTATCAAAAAGCAACTTCATATTTCTGTTACAATTAGTACGACTTAGCTACTTCTAAACTGGGGTGGAAAAACAAATTAAAAAATCATAAACTTTAAAGTAATATATAACTCCTCCAAAATAAAAATAATCACATGACAAAAGAGCAAACAAGTAGGATGGCCAGACTTCAAGGAACAGGAATGTTTTCTGCAGTATTAAATAAAAAGTTAAAACTGCAAATGTGTGCTAGACAAGAAAAAAAAATGAAAAGAACCCCTGAAGCATTATCCATCAACTGTAAGTGAATAATGAAATAACGAATATGTCTATACCCTTGGTCTTTAATCTTACAGCAAATTATAGTATTCAAATATAGTATTTTACACATGCAGTCTGATAACACTTTCTATCTTTCTTGGAGATTTTGTGAACGACATGATATGAAACACAATGTATTTAATGAAAGGTTTCTAAGCTGATTTCCCTACAGGTTATTTTCTTTCTTTTCTCTGGAACCCATACGAAGGATATACAGCAGGGACCAGGGGCGTATATAAAAATAAACTACCAAGCGGCATCAGAGCCGATACTCCATTCCTACAGGGGCAAGTGAATTATTAGATCTGTGTCATGATTTTTTTTTTTTTTTTAATATGTCATTGTTCCCACTTGAGCACATTAAATTTTCCATATCCACTTTTAAACCAATATTACCTTTTTTCCCCCCATGGTCATAATGTTCAAAGTATACATTAAGCCAATCCAACAGCTTAAGTCACACACCAGTTATATGTAAAGTAGGATAAACTCTAACCTTTTGATTTTACTCTCTATGAACTTATACTTCAGTGCCTAAAGAGAAAAGAAGCAAAACAAATCAAGGTGTCTCATGGGAAAAAAATTAGACTAATATTCATTTTGCATTTGGTCATGAACATTTTTTCTGATTTCGTGTATTCATGAAAGTACATTACAACTGTGTATATGTATGTGTATATATATATCTGTATATTGCATTATAACAAATTTAACATATATAAACCTTTCAAATCAAAGCTGAAGGCATTTTTGGTTTTTGAAGATGTGATTGCCAATTATTTTTGCACTAGTGCACATAAACAGGAAGGATAGATTCTTAGGTATGAGTTATATATTCCTGTACAAAATAATTGTATATTCTATGAAGACTGATTCTTTTTCTAGAGAAATATACAACAACACAAGGGAAATCTTGTACCAGCAGCATAACTGAAGTGGCAAGACACAATATTAGAAAAACAGAGCTGCTTTCATTACTGTGATGCTGTGTGTCAGAATGTCTCTCCTTAATGAACCTGTTTGCAATAAGACTCCGGGTGCAAAGAGGCTATTTAGAGAGCCTATTGTGTCTATAGTGAGTCCTTCAAATATCTTCCCACCATTAGACATGCCGCATTGACCAATTCTGTCCTGATTGCTGTTCTTTTTACTATCAAGGGACATTCTTGCCCAGACAGACCGATGGATCAGAAACTGCAGTTCATAAAATGTTTACACTGTACACACATTCACACAGTGATACAAGCAACAGAGTCCCAGATCACACAGCATGTTGAATGTGCCAGTGTCATCTCAAGGCTTATGACTTTCCAATATCTATGAAAGGATTTGGGTTAAACTTTGCTTGTGCTGCCTGTCTGTCATTCTGACAAAAGCCTTGGTGTTTTTTTTTCACCTGTTCAGAACATAACCATGCCCATAGCTCACATGGGAACATTTCAGGCAAATGTTTCCTTTGTCACAAAACCCTTTTGCTCAGTTGAGATCATATCTTAATTGCTGACAGCAGAAAAGGTCCAGACATGTGACACCATCAAAGACCAAAAAACTTTGCTGTGGATAAACAAAACAAAAACAAATTCTACCTAAAAGATTATGAATTACTACTCACAGTGACAGCAGCAAAGACCAAGGGACTTTACAGTAATTACAGAAGTACTTTGTTACTGTGTGGAGTCCTGTAAATTAGTCCCTTTGTAAGAGATTTTGTGAGGGTAGTTTGATGCAGTCACAGAGTTCCTATCTATCAAGGCACTAATTTACTTATTAGCCACTAATTAATGTGCTTTATTCTCACCTTTCATGAACCTCATGTCAGACGGGCTCCCCACAGGAAGCCCTTTACATTTTAACTTTTCTGTGGTCTTACCCTTAAATTTTCCTAAAGATAATTCACCTGCCACCTCCACCTGAAGGCTCCAAACTCTGTGCACAAGTGACACAGAGCAAATGCTATATGAAAAAACAGACTATCAGTTTACCAGCACAGCTCAAGAACTATGCACTTGATGGTCCATTTATATGGAACACATACATGTCACCAGCTGAATGCAGAAAGACCTACATAACCAATTTTTAAAATGATAAATGTGAAGGTAAAAAAAAAAAAAAAGGTGTTACAGAAATCATCCACAAAATAAGAGTTGGTACACTCTGTATGTGCTTTCAGAAGAAGTGGCTGTTGCCACTTTCCAAGCAAGGAAGCATACAGCTTCTAGGTTTTGCTCAAAGAGCAAAGGAAACATTTCTTGCTAAAGGCTATCTGGATAGACAGATGAGAAGTGGAAGAAAAAAGCTTTATCCACCATATTTTGTAGCTAGGAAACTAAGGCACAAGGAAGAGCACACTGCTGAACAAGTGTAGAGGCTACATAAAATCATTTTCTGCTAAGTAATACAGAAATGCAATATACAAGGTCTGCTCCAAAAGTAATGCCTCCTGTTGGTGGTATGGCAAAAAAAGTTGAACCTCTGCTAGTATTCCACTACATGTTGTCTTGTGACAGATGACAGCAGAGGGGCAGTCTGATAAAATGGCATCTGACATGGAAGTGCGTATGGAGCAGTGGTGTGTCACTGAATTCCTTTGTAAGGAAAAAAAAATCACACACTGACATTCATCGGTGCTTGGTGAATGCTGATGGAGACCCAGCAGTGCATGTGAGTGGTGACAGCGACACTGGACACTTCCGCTGGTACAGATTTTTATGAGCGCAGCATGCAGGCTCTTGCTCATTCCTTATGAGAACGTACAGCTAATTGCAGAGAGTGGAATCAGTGTTTTGTAGCTGAGCAGTGGTTTTATGCTCTTTGTATCTGTTGTAGTTTCCGTGGATATAAAAGGGAGGCATTACTTTCAGAGTGATCTAGTTACTAGTTATTGTTGGTAAGTTTATGAAAACTGGTACTATGTGTTATGTGAGTGACTGACACATGAGGGAGAAGTAGATTTGTTTAAAAAGTAACCCTTTCAATCTACTCATCTGGCTCACCATATTAATCTAAAAAAGAAGTTTACGATATTTTGGACTGAATTCTTTCCTAGGATATGCACCAATCTTTATGAACTGTGAACACTATCTGAGAGGCAAATTTCGCCAAGAGGTAAACTGTATTACATACTTACAGGCATGGGATAAATACTTTCAGAATTAGCAAAATATCTATTTTGATAAAATTTTCTATCTACCTTATGCATCTTCCATAGACTGTAATTAAGGTTTTCTATACTTTCTGTCCTGTACAAACATTCGTCCAGACTTGTGGCTTGTTTACATCAAGAATGCATCTTTCTCTTACTCATTCCACGTCTTTCCATATGATACGTTCATCAGTTATTCTGCTTCAGTAGACCTGTCCAGTAGACCTGTTTAATGGATACATTTATACCTATAGGTTGCATTTACAAGTAAAAAAAAAAATTATAGTTATGCACTTGAGTGGGCAAGCTTTTCAGTGTTGCAGTTTCTCAGTTTGTCAGGATTGTACTTTCACCTTAATGATAGGCATATTAAGACTGTAAAGCCAATCTTCCTAGTCTGAAATCCCCTAATTCATATGCTCTATGTGAAGTCTGTCTTCTGTAACGTGCACTCTGCAGCAGACCATGGGCTCCTCGAAGTGTCTTCTGCAGTTGGCTACCACTGAAGACCTAGATACTGATGCCACCTCTCTACTATCATATCTGTACGTTAAGCACACAAACTGCAATCACTATACAATTCTCAAAACCAGAGTTTCCAAAAATTCCAGGAAAATAATGACATATAAAACTGAAATTGTGCTCTGCCAGACAGGCTCAAGAGCTATGCTGTTAATCTTGATTTGCAACATCTACCAAATGAATTGAACCTAACTTAGATTCTGCTTTTAGTCTTTAAAATTTCCCAAAGATTTTCATCACATCTTTCCTTGACTTTTAAGTAAACTATCTCATCTAGGCTCTGCAATGTGGCTTCAGACACTTTTTTGTTTTATATATATAAAAAAAACACACATTGGAACATTCTGTGAGGCCTACAGCACAGCTATGCAAAACTTTTATGCACAGACTCCAGTGTTTTCCTACCCTACTCTTTCCTTTCTACACCAAATCAGAACAAGAAGTATCACAAGATCTTCAGTTACAGAAAGTAAAATTTTCTACGATAATCAAGAATAGAAAATGCAAAACACACTTTACTTTCTCTCTAATTATCATATCATGTTGAATAGAAGTTCTTCAGACATGTCTTATTAATCACAGAATTTGGATGCAAATTTCCATTTTTCACTAGCTTTCCTCACACGTAGCCGGAAAGAAAGCAGTCTTAAGTGATAGACTCATGTCTTCTGGAGCCATATCACTACTCCTGTAAAGGAGGTTACCAAGTTCACCAAATAGTTACTTAAGCAGCTTTTCATTCCTATCGGACAAACAAAATCTAAAACAACCTCTCTCCTGGTCTTTCCCTACCAAAGAACCAAATTGACTTAAATCTGGATGATTTAACGAATATTCACGAGAATATTCACACAAATGTTCCAATAACGACGTAGTAGGAAAATGACAAACAACTTCTTCCATTCTGAGAAAAGGAAACAGAAGACATCTGTCAACAGTTGCAATTTTAAGGAATAAAGCATGCATCAGATATGGTTGAGATATTACGTCTCTTTTACTACAACTAATAGTCAAAGGCACCCTTTACAGTCAGATGTAAGCTATTATGGCATCTTACGCCTTCTAGCTCTGAAGTGCCACTTTGGCATTGCAGAAAAAACAAAACTGTAAACTGAATTAATAGGTCATAGCTTGTCCTCATGGAAATTCTAAATTATTACACTTTTACCATGCATTCTCACATTTAAAAGAAAATGCATTCTTTTCAGTAAACCCTTAACCATGTTAAATATGCCAGTTTTCAAAAGAAGGAAAACAGATAATAAATAACTAAAAGAAAACAAAGAAATTACTTGTAATGCATACATCACTGGAAAGTGAAACACAACCAGAAACCAAGCAATATATACTGTAATAACTTAAGTATAGAACAAGCAAATAAACAGATGGAAGGTGCAATTAGGGGAGACAATTAGTATTAAATTATGCTGTATTTTCTTAACTTGGTTTCCAAAGATCAAATTCAGATGTTGTGTGTACTCATAGTCTTTGGAAGAGTAAATAAAACATTCTGCGCCTTGCACTCCATAAATCTCATACTTAACTTACCATACAAATTAAATCCAAACACAAACATAATTGTAAAACCTTCTCCTTTCCCACAAAGCAGTCATACAACCAAACCAATCAACACGTTGAAATTATGGATGTCAATGCTTTAGTTTCAAATTCAAATTATTAAACAAAGATGTCATTAGTGAAAATGAGCTATAGCTAGCTCTTGGGTATAAAAAATGTCTGAAAAATTCACATCCAACTGGATCTTGTCTAAACATTTAAGTATTGGGTGTATTAATAAGAGCATGGCCAACAGACAAAGGGAGGTGAGTCTCCCCCTCTACTCTTCCCTGGTGAAGCTACAGTTAGACTACTGTGTCTAGTTCTGGGCTCCCCAGACCAAAAAAGACACAGATCTCCTAGAAAAGTCCAGCAAAGGGCCTCAAAGATGATAAAGGGCCTGAAATATCTTCTGTATGAGGAAAGGCTGAATAACCCGAACTTTCATCCTGGGGATAAGAAGACAGAGGAGGGATCTGATCTTTAGATATAAGAAAGATGGGAGGCAAATAGATGAGGCCAGGCAATTCTCAGTGGGGTGTAGCAATAGGACAAAGAGTAACAGCCTAAAACTTAAACACAGAAAGTTCCATAATAACATATGAAAGAACTTCCTTATGGTAAGGGTGATGGAGTGCTGCCCAGAGAGTTTGTGAAATCTCCTTCTATGGAGAAATTCAACACTAGACAAGACACCTATCTGGTAGGTGTTCACTTGGATTCCTGCTTTAGCAGGACTCAGGATCCATTGAGCTTTCTTCCAACCCCTGCAATTCAGTGATTCTGTGAAGTCATTATAGATAGGTCTTTGCTATTCAACTGATGGGACTCCTAATTTGTGTTTTTGTTCCTGTCCCCATGGTAAAAACTGCTAGGTTTCAAGAAGTATTGATTTCTGAAGTTAGCCACAGTCCTCGTGAAGGCCTGCAGATTTGGTATCCAGACTTTTTTTTTTTTCTTCCAATCAGCTACTTTCAAAAAGCACATCTCCAAACTCCATCAGAATTGGTCAGAATACAAGGCTTGCAAGACTTTTTACAAAATAGGATCAAACAATAAATAAGAATAATTTCAAGACATATTTTTGTCAATCTGTACTACCTATTCCTTTGAGAAAGCCAAGGATAACATAATCAGCCAAATTCATTTATAACTTGAATATATTAAAATACATCTCATCATAAAAGCTCAACTTTTCCTCTTCTTAATAACCTAAAAAATATCCAGAATGTAGAACATATAGAAAAAAAAATTATAAAGCTGGACAACAGAAGAGGGAAGTGATCTACAGAATGGAAGATTTTCACTTTCATCCATAGGAGTCTTGCAGTATTCCTTTATTCACTGCAGTTTCACTCCAAGAGAAGTAGTACACACATTAAGGATCCAGGCTAGTTTAGATTGCCTACAATGTGGCTGAGAGATAAGAAATTATTTGCTGCTCAGACACATCTCTGTAACTTCTGACAGACATGGAGAAACTTCCAGACATTAACAGAAATGGAGAATGTTTTTTTGTTTCATTTTTAAATGTGGTATAAGAAAAAAAGGGAGAACTCACACCTGTCAGGAAAATACATAAATAGCAGGGTCATTCAAATGTACGTATGTCACTCTGAAAATAATGCCTCCTATTTATTTCTATGGAAACTACAACAGATACAAAAAGCATAATAACACTATTTAACAGAGCAAATCTTCAGCTATAAAACACTATTCTGCAACACAGTCACCATCATTAGCTTTGCATTTTCACCAGCGATGAACAAGAGACCGTCACACTTGTACAGATCCGCATGGCGATCTGCAACACGGCTGGTATTACATGTCACTGTCACCGCTGCTGAAGCACTCCACCAGTGTTGCATTTCCAGAAACATTCAGCAAGCTTCAATATATGTCAAGGGGTGCCTTTTTTTTTTTTTTTTTTTTTTTTTTGGCATGGAGAAATTCAATTTCACCCCTTTGCTTCATACACACTTCCTTGTCAGACGCCATTTTGTCAGACTGCCCCTCTGCTGCTATCTGTCACAAAGCACAAAAGTGTAACAGAATACTGGTGATAAGGTTCAATTTCTACTGCCATTAACTGCCACAAACATCTGCCTCTGACATCGTAGATCAACACAGTAAAACAGGAGGCATTACTTTCAGAGCAGCTCTCTTATTTCTATAAAATATCTGTTATCACTAAACAAGAACTCTACTCTGTGCTATTGATAACACATTCTTTTCAGGAGCAGGTGTATTCTTTATAGAGCAGTGGGCCTTTCTGCTCAGGACACTGCCATTGAGTATAGCTTTATTTTCCTTCCATTTGATTTAACAGATGTCTTATGTACTACACCATCCCAGCTATCTAGCTCGTATAAGTTATGACCTCCAGACGACATAAACACTTAAGGGGAATGGATAAAAGCACAAAGACTGGCTCTTTAACTGAGAGCTTGTCTACACACTCAGCTAGTCGGGAATGAAAATTCAAGGACAGCAATTACAGAAGAACAGTTGTTGAATGATTCACTTCTTTCTACAGAGGTACTTTGGAAATGGGTAGCCATTCAGGAATGCTTATAATACTTCATAATAATAAGTGTTACTAGCTTACATGAAATGAATAACTATTCCTTAGTCACAACTCACTAAACCAAGTAAACCTTTTGGGACAGATAAACAGGTGAACAAAGCATCCTGAATACTTTCAACAAAGGTAGATAATACTACAGAACAAAGGTTTTCCACAAGACCAATCTCATAGAATTGATTTGTGCAGTGGAAGAAAAACCATACTGAGTTTACTGAGTAACCATACTTGAAAAATTTAAAATGCTAAAAGAAAAGGGGAAAAAAAAAAAAAAAAGGAAAAAATGGTATTTCAGATTTTTAAGGAAATACTTTATCATCATCACAGCAACACAATAAACATTCTTGTATTTGATAGCTGCCCTGCTCAGAAAGAGTCTTGGTGAAATGTTGGCAAATATAAGATAGATTTTGACAGACAGACAGAAAGTAGCAATTGATTCAAAGGGCAGTGCAGCGAAATTTGTTGAACCAGAGCAACTCCCATATCGTTAAGGGTGATTTTTCGTTTGAAAGCAAGATACTAGTGCAATATATCCATCAGCCCAGAGGCTATCTCAACACAGAATACCACAACAGAGTTGCAAATTAGAGAGGGCTGATGCCTCATTCCTACAGTGAGCTATAAGAATTCTATTGTTGATGGAAAATTAAGCTTTTTGATTTAAAACAATTTTTTTATTGTCTTCCTAACATGAGACACTGAGCTGCACTAAGTTTTGTCTGTATGTTTGGATTTTATTTCCACATAACCACTTGCTGACAAGGACTATTTTTTTAATCAACAATCTTCAAAATGAGAACAATGAATATTACCTGAATGAAATATCTCAGATAGGAGACTGTTCCATTCAACAACTGCAAAGGCAATCTCAAGAACAGTCTTAACAATGGTCCTGGCAACTGGCTGTAGAAGTTCTTTCTTGAGCAGAGGATATGGACAAAATGAGCTCCCGTCTATCCGCAGTCCATATGATTCTGAAAATAGCTCTCGTAAGTAAGAAAGCGATGGTTTCGCCGTCCATTCAAGTGCACGAGAGATTATGTGGTTTTATAAGTGCAATGAGAGAGCAAACCATACATTCAGCTACTTACTGAGTCAAAGATTTTTCTTTATAGCACAAATCCTGTCTCTGAACTTCTTGATGTGGTAAAAACCACCCTGATCAGGATGAATGAATTTCTATACTTCCAGAAGAAAACTCTTCTGAACAGGGCAACTGAGAGGGAAGAGGTTTGATTTCATTCATTTTCGTTACATTTTTAATTCATGTAAGGCATGACAGATAAGCCCCTTTTTTGTAGAGTAACAAATTTAAACATCAAGTCTACTGGCTGCTAGTCTGGATGAGTTACTGGGCTAAAAGTAATAATGCTATGAAAGCTAAGACATTCTCAAGTAGTATCCACCACTGATGAGTATGGACAACCAGGAAAAAAAAGGCCCAGAGACCTATGTGAAAGAACAAAGATGTGGCATGGCAGAATCACAGGCAGGCAGAAGTTATGAGTATAATTTGACCTTAGTGTCCTACAAAAGAAACATCAAATTCAAATATTATGATGCAGGAAGAATAATACTGACTGACTAAAAAGCTCCATCTACTTTTGCATGGCTAGTAAAACACAGTAATTGATCCAAATCTTTCAGCCCTGACATAGGACATATTCTTTTCATTGAACAGTCAGGTCACCCTCAGAGTCTTCCTTAAATCAGAAAGTGACACTTATGCCAAGCCTCCACTCTTGTTCAAAATAAACACATATTTTAAATTTGAATCTCACTGACTTGTCTTTCTAAAGATGAAATACCAACTATATGAGCTTCATGTTGCTCTTAGAGTAACATGTACTTACTTAAAGTAAGATGTGTTTTTAAAGAGAAATTAGCCCTACACTCACTTCATTATGAAGCGTCAAAGAGATCATAATCTGTAAAGACTGAAGATGTGCTCTACAGTGAAAGAGTGAAAGGCCTTGTTTAGATCCAGCTAGCTAAAGTAAATACTATGTGAAAAACAAAACAAAGCAAACAAACAAAAAAAACCCAAAAAACAAATAACAACAAAAAACAAAATTACATTATATAATACTAATTACAGAGTTTAGTGAACCAAATTTACTGTTGTGCAAGAAAAGCTATACTTTATGGTATCATTTTTGTTAGTGACCTGTAAATACTATAGTAAGAAGAAAAAAAGGAAAGAAGAAAACCAACACAACGCTTTTCCTACACACAAATCAAAGTTGTTTGCCCAAATCTTCTGTCTTGTCATGATCTCATTTCCACTTCTACTACTGCAGCATTAGTCCTCAATCACAGTCCCAGTACAGCAGGCTGTGTAGAAAATGTAAATGAAAATCAATTCCAAATTAAGCAAGCATCACTCCAGCTTAAAAGACATAAAAGCAGTTTAACTGGATCACTGGAAATTCCCTCTGTATAAAAGGAATTTCCACAAGTATGGCAGAATTAGTTCAGTAGTACTTTACCACCTCTTCAAAGCCTCAGGCATGGGAGAGGTAGTTCAGGAGATAGAAGTGCTGTCCTGAACAACTAAAGGCCAGCATAAACTGACCCTTTATATCACATTAAAGGCCAAACTGATCCACAGCAAACCAAGAATCAAGAGGCAGAAAAGTCTCCTCTGTTAATCTCCACTCCTCTCGTATTTGTGCTGACCTTATTCAGACTACAGAAACAATACTTTGCATTGCCCACTTGCCCCACAGATTTAGGAGCAAAGCGTAACTCCACTGAATACATTCAATTCTAACATGGCAATTTAAGAGAAGAAGGATGTAAAGGGTAACATACCTGTGAGAAATTTTAAAATGACAAGTTTCTAAGGACAAAAGAAATACTAGGTGACCTAAGTCAAGAATTAACTTTAAAGGAATAACGTGTGGAAAAAGAATAGACTTGTTTCAAAGATGTACTAACAAATGTCTAATGGAACAGCATTCTTTTTAAGGAGACAAAAATCCCAAGATGACTAAATGGCAAAAGTAAAGAGGCAACAGAAGAAATATTGATGAAAAATGGGGAGTAGATGCAACTAAAACCATCAAGAAGAAATGATTTAAAGGAAAAATACACTTTGGGAGCTAGACTGAGTAAAAAAAGAAAATTACACGGGAGAAAAGCAGAGTATCAGAGGGGACAGCAAGCAATATAGTGAAGAATAATAAGGCTTTCTACAAATACATAAAAGGAAAGAAGACAGTAAAGGATAAAATGAACGCATTAAAGTATAAAACAGATGCTTAGATACAGCATGATGCAAGGTTGATGGCAGGATTAAACACCTCCTTCAAAAGCATAATTCTCCCCAGAAAATTTGAAGAAAATATAAGGAAATATGAGGTCAACACTGGTTTCTCAGATCTGGTAAGTAGCAACATGCTGCTTTTACAGCAAACTGCAAGTTAGTAAGGACAAATGTAAATGAATATACTGTTCCACACCGGAGTTAAGTGATACGTTATGAATTGAAAACTCATTCCCTCAACTTTTTATTTGGGGTTTCACTTTAATTAGATACAGATCAGCCTGCATGTAGCCTAAATTGTGATTATTTTTAGTAAAATACATAATTTTACCTCTATCTTGAGTAGGATGGAACATTAATATTCAAGGATTTACATAGCAAAGAAGAATAAAAGTGTATACAAGTAAAAAAGTGCATTCATTGGAAATCCTTCAATTATAAAATATAGTTAAGTTTCTCAAATGCTATTAAAAAAAAGTAATTTCAGCATTTGCGTGGTAAAGCAAAGAAAACAATAGCTACCTAAAAGAAACTGAATGTCATTCCTGGAAGCTTTTTTGAGAAGAGGCAGCAACTGAGGTTCCACAATTCACACACTGCAGTCAATTTACCCATATTTCACAGATATCTTCCATTAGTAACACAATTTAACACTAAATGTCATTCTTTCGGCAAAACTAAAATACCAATTTTTAACTGTTTTATTAATCAAGATACGTGCACTAAAAGTGCATTCATAAAGATGAAAATTTGTGGAAGATTGCACTAGGAAAGAAGTTTGGTATAAAACAGATACACTGATGGATAAAGAAAGTTGATTTGAAGACACCTGTCCAAGTAGAAAGCCATACTGTACGCATGAATGTTACACAAAAATTTCCCATTAATACCACCAGAAGGTAGTAATGACATCTCTAAGGAAGTTCTGGTAGAAGAAGATATGCAAGAATCAGTCCCAACTTCTTAAAAGGAAATGGAGATGATGATTATAGAATCATAGAATACCTAAAGTTTGCAGGAACCCACAAGGATCATCGAGTGCAACTCCTGGCTTAAAACAGGAATACCTAAAAGTAAAAAAAAACCCTATGTCAGAGAATCATAGAATCACAGAAACCTTAGAGTTAGAATAGACCCTTAAAGGTCACTTAAAGGTCATCTCCCCTGAACAAACAGACATGCACAGCCAGGTGAGGCTGCTCAGAGCCACATTCAGCATGGCCATGAATGGCTCCAGGGAAGAGGGATCCACCATCTCTCACGGAAACCTGTTTCAATGCTTCATCACCCACACTGTAAAAGACTTTTTCCTTATATCCAATCTAAATCTCCCCTTCTTTTAGTCTGAGACCATTTATCCTTGCGCTATCACCACAGACCCTGCTAAAGTCTGTCCCCTTCTTTGCTGTTGCTCCCCTTTAGACACTGAAAGGCCACTATCTTCTCAGAGGTCTTCACTTCTCCAGGCTGAACAGCCCCAGTTCTCTCAGCCTGTCCTTGTAGGAGAGGTGTTCCATTCCCTAGATCATTTTTGTCACCCTTTTCTGGATGCATCCCAGCAGGTCTGTGTCTCTCCTGTACTGAGGACTCCACATCTGGACGCAGTACTCCAGGCAAGGCCTCAGCAGCGCAGAGGTAGAGGGGCAGGATCACTTCCGTGACCTTGTGGCCACACGTCTTTTGATGCAGCCCAGGATACAGTTGGCTTTCTGGACTGCAAAGGCACATTGCTGGCTCATATCCAGATTCCCATCCACCAGTAATCTCCAGGTCCTTCTTGGAGGGGCTGTGCTCAATCTTTTCATCTTCCAGCTTGTACTGATAGTGGAGGTTACCATGACCCAGATGCAAAACCTTCCTCTTGCATTTACTGAACCCCTTGTGGGCTCGAGCCTGCTCAAGCCTGTCTAGATCCCTCTGGATAGCATCCCATCCCTCAGGTATGTTGACTGCATCCCACAGCTTGGTGTCATCTGCAAGACTGCTGTGTGTCTAAAAGCTTCTTGAACTCTCTCAGGCACAGTACTGTGATCACTGCTCTGGGGAGCCTGTACCAGTGCCTGATCACTCTAAGAAGAACCTTTTCCTAACACCCAACCTGAACTTCTCCTGATGCAGCTCCATGCCATTCTCTCAGTTTCTGTTTTCTGTTCAGAAAGCAGAGGTCCGCACTGCCCCTCCACTTATCTCATGAGGAGCTGCAGGACGTGAGGAGCTATATGCCGTGATGAGATCCCCTCTTAAGTCTCCTTTTCTCTGGGCTGAACAAACCAAGGGAACTCAGCTTCTCCTCATACATCTTGCCTTCTAGACCCTCCACCATTCTTGTAGCTCTCCTTTCAACATTCTGTAGTAGTTTTATCAAAGAACTGTTTGTGTTGGAAGGGATCATAAAGATCACCTAGTTGCATATCACCTGCCATGGACAGGAACATCTGCCGTTAAGCTGGTTTGCTCAAAGCCCAATCCAATCTGGCTTTGAACATCTCCAGGGATGGGGCATCCACAACTTCTCTGGGTAACATGTTTTAGTGCCTTTCCACCCTCTTACATATTTCTTCTCACTTTGTCAGCACCACAAGTCTCCTTGAGATGACAATATTAAAAAGCTGTAACTTTTATTTGGAAGCACTGAATTTCTCATTTCTCTGGGATTTATATGAAGGACAAAAAAAGCTAATAACACCTGTCCAAGCAGCAAGCCATGACTATGTATGAAGGTTGCACAGAAGACTGTGTAGGGATGGGGTCATGAAGGTCAAGGCACAGCTTGAACTGGACTTTGCAAGGGGTGCAAATAGAATAAGAAAGGCTTCTACAGGTACATTTACTAGAAACCAAAAGTTCAATACAGGATACACTGCCTAGTGAGCAACAGAGGAGGGCTGGTAACAATGAACAAGGAGAATGCTGAGGTACTCAACAACTGTTTTGCCTTGGTCTTCACTGTTAACTGCTCTTCACACACTCCTCAAGTGGATGGCTCAGAAGCTAGGGACTGGAAGAAAACTCTCCCTCCCTCTGTAAGCAAAGACCAGGTTCATGAGCAACTGAGGAACCTGAACACCCGTAAGCCTATGGGTCAGGACAAGATGTATGCCAGAGTCCAGAACTGGCTGATGTAGTCATCAGGCCACACGTAGTGATATTTGAAAAGTTATGGCAGGCAGCTGAAGTCCCTGTGACTGGAAAAAAGGCAACGTCACACCTATTTTTAAGAAGAGCAGAAAGGACGATCCAAGGATCAACTGACCTGTCAGCCTTAACTCTGTGCAAAGGAAAATCACGGAACAGATCTTCCTGGAAGTTATGCTAAGGCACATGGAAGTCAGGGAGGTGATACAAGATATCTAGTGTGGCTTCACAATGGGCAAGTTCTGCCTGGGCAAGCTACTAGCCTTCTGTGTTGGCATAACTGCAACTGCGGACAAGAGCCACTGATGTCATCTTGCTGGACTCCAGAAAGGCCTCGTACACAGTCATCCATTACATCCTTCTCTCTAAATTGGAACAATATGGATTTGATTGGTGTATCATTTGATGGATGAAGAACTGGTTGCAAGATCGTACCTGGAATGTAGTGGTCAATAAATCCATGTCCTGATGGAGATCAGTGACACATAGATTCCCTCAGGGGTCTGTACTAGGACCAGTGCTCTTTTAATGTCTTCATCAATTATATAGACAGGAGGATCGAGTGCATCCTCAGCAAGTTTGTGGACTACACCAAGCTATGTAGTACAGTCAACACACTCAAGAGACAGGATGCTATTCAGAGAGACCTAGATATGCTCGAGCACAAGAATCTCATGAGGTTCAACAAATACAAGTGCAATGTCTTGCACCTGGCATGCATGTCCTGCATGTGGCAACCCAAAGTATCAATAAAAGCTGGGGGATGAAAAGATAGAGAGCACTTATGCTGAAAAGAACCTGGAGGTACTGGTAGACAGCAGGCTGGACGTGAGCCAGCAGTGTACCTTTGCAGGCAAAAAGCCAACCATATCCTGAGCTGCATCAGAAGAAATGTAGCAGGTAGATCAGGGAAGGTAATCCTGCCCCTCTACTCAGCGCTGGTGAGGCCTCCCCTGGAGTACTGCATACAGATATGGAGTCCCCAGTACAGGAGAAACATGGATCTGTTGAAATGTGTCCAGAGGAGGGACGCAAAAATGGTTCAAGGAATGGAACACTTCTCCTATGAGGACTTTTTAGCCTGGGAGAAGAGAGGGCTCTGGGAACACCTGAAGTTTTTTCACACTAAGAGTGGTGAAACATTGGAACAGGTTGCCCAGAGAGATGGTGGATCCCCTGTCGCTGGAGACATTCATGGCCACACTGGATGTGTCTCTGAACAATCTGATCTAGCAGTAGGTGTCCCTGTTCATTGCAGGGGATTTGGACTAGATTACCCTTAAGAGTTCCTTTCAACTCTAACATTTCTGTGATTCTACAAGTAAAGGGGACAGCAGTCCACTGGAAACAGAAAGGTTCATAAGGGAAAGTGAGGCTACTGAGGTAGCAAGCAGGGATAGAAAGCAAGGACAGAAAATAGTGGTATAAAGTTAAGGGGAAAATGGTAAAAGTGAACTGGATATTTAACAGTGGAAGACAGTAAGCCTCATAACAGCAAAGGACAGTGAAGTAATAGGACAGGAGCACAGGCAAAACACACAGGATAGTTCAGCTGCTAGTGTTACTTCTTCATGGTTTCAGTACCAAAATATTCTGATAAACCCCAAATTAGGTCACTGAGTAGAGAAGACAAAATGAAAACATTCTTTAGCTTCACTGTGATTTCAGATGAAAGAAAGGAGTAATCTCTACATTCAAAAGATTGAGAACATTTACATCTTCTGACAGGAGGAAAAACATGTAACTATTTTTAAAGCAATTCTTCTATGTTTGGTATGTATCAAATTCCAGTGAATAACAAAAAAGGGGACATGAAAGTTACAGACAGGCAGAGAGACAAACTGAGACAAGTTTTTACAAAGAAAAACAAGAAATATGCAAAGAATGGGTAGTTAAAGGGGATAAGACAAGAGCTTATTTTAAAATGGGTTCCATTATTATTCTTTCCTGAAAGAACTAAAAAAATACATATTCATGCAAGATGCTCATACTCATACAGTGTACATGGCACACAGCTTTTCCTTCAGAGATGAAGAGTGAATAAGATGCACAGAAGTGTTTGTATAGAGCATGCTCATGTATAGCATGATCTGAACCCTCCTGGCACTCACCTGCTGTGCTAAGCAGAGTTTTTTTGGGTGAGGAAACCAAAATGAGGGGCTGCTTTAGCTGGCCTCAGCCTGCTGGGCTCTGCACTCACCCACGCAGCCTGTACTGCACAGACAGCAGGGCCTAAGGTGCCTCTGGAGATAGGGCTCAGGGAAGGAGGTAACACCACCCAGTCCAGAGAAGCACTGATGTAAAGAGATACTCAGCATTGGAGCAAAGAGGTGCCCACACATGTCTGGAGAAAGATTCCTAAGCAGTGACAGGGCATAGCAGTGCCTGACGTTGTGTTGGACCGGAGATGCCTGAGCAGGGACAGAAGAGAGACACAGAGGCAGGTACACCTCTGAGGGGACTTGAGCCAATGGAGAAGCCCACGCCAAAGCTGGTGACTAATAAACAAGAAGCAACAAAACCAAAGGAACCACTGACCCCAGTCTCCAGCACCTCCATCACCTCACATCAGCTCGAGCTGCAACGTGTGGTGAGGGCGCTAACAGAGAGCAGAAGCTGAGACATTTTCCCCTAAGTGTTTAATGTTTGTCTTTATTTCTCTCTGTCAGAAACATAAGTAAAATGTAAGTTAATCGGCAGTAAACTACGGTAAGTAAAATTCTACTAATTGAGATTGGTTTCATGGTTGTTTGTTTGTTTGTTTGGTGGGACAACAATACATGGCTACTAGAAAGCAAGCAAAAAAACAGTATGAATGTAAAATTCTGGCAATTTTGTTCCTCAGCCAGATCATACAATTATATAATATCTCAAGTTGAAAGGGACCCATAAGGATCATCAAGTCCAATCTCCAAAAAGGATCACCCAAAAACTGGACCATAATTCTGAGAGCACTGTCCAGACACTTCTTTAACTCTGGCAGCTTGAGGCTGCCGTGGGGAGACTGTTCTAGAGCTGTCTCAGTGAAGAACATAAGCATAAGTCAATGCCTATCTTCAATGCCACTATGATCATTCCTCTGGGCTATAATCAGATCACCCTTCTCCAAAGCATAGATTCTGAATACTCCAAATAAAAGCCTATCACACTTAACATCAGAAGGTTTAGAACAGATAGCTGCTCATTCTGCTGTTGCATTATGTTCCTTTTGGATGGTACCTCAACAACAGAGTTTGGTACGAGTTCACAGTCACGCAGCGGTCGTATGAATCACTAAGTCCATTATTAATAACAAGGATTAAGTTTTTCAGACTACTAACAAATGGCTTTTTTTGGCTTACAGAAAAGAAACAGCTACATTAACTACCAGAATTAAAGCATATTGTAAAAAAGACATGATTAAGTTTTTCCTATGAAGAAAAAAAATGAGTAGGGACCATTTCAAACAACTCTACTGAGAGCTTTGTGTGTTTGTAGTTCTGCTTAAAGACAGGTGCTGGAAACAACTCAGTACAGAGGGATTTGTGAGCAGGATCACAAGTGGAAGCATATTTTGAACAAGCAGAAGTCCCAGAATCAGACCATATAAGAAGCTATGAAGCACCTTTTTTTTGTTGTTGTTCACACTATTCACAAAGCTGATAATCTAAAACAAGTTAAACAAAATGAACAAATTACAAGACTGAACTGAGAAAAAAAAATAACAGATGCATTAATGAAAGTATTTTGGAGCTACAAATAATACAGTGCAGTGGAGAAAAAATGTATTTTGCATCATTGACTCTTCAGTGACAGTTACAAGAATTTAGTGAGGCTGCCACAGATACTGTTATGTAAACACTCATACTCTACCAGTAGTTAAAAAATACTTTTTTTTTTTTTTTTAAAATACAGCATACAATTATAATGCTAGAGCATTTTCAAGAACTGAAACTAAAAGAGAGCTTTAGAGCATTTTGCCCATTCCATGGAGTAACTTTGATGAATTAAAGTGTGAAGTGGGAAAACCAGGGGAAGAAAGAAAATTTTCAGAGCTGCTCTAAAAGCTATGCCTCCTATGTTATTACGTTGACTCACCAAGTCAGAGGCAGATGTTGGTGGTATGGCAGTAGAGGCTGAACCCTTATGCCAGTATTCCATTATGTTTTGTTGCTATGTGGCAGATGGCAGCAGAGGAGCAAACTGAGAGAGTGGCATGTGACATGGAATGCATATGAAACAAAGGTGTGGAATTGAATTCCTTCACACACAAAAAAATGGCACCCCCTGACACACACTGACATTTGCTTAACACTTCTGGATGCCAAACAGTGGATGTGAACATAGTGCAGTGATGGGTGGTTCATTTCAGCAGAGGGGACAGTGACAGTGGGTCACATCTGCTGGAATGGATTTTTTTAAGAATGCAGGCTCTTGTTCATCACTGCTGAAAGTGTATAATTAATGTTGGTGACTACGTTGAAAAACAGTATTTTGTAGCTGAGAGTTTGCTCTATCAAATAGTGTTGTTGCGCTCTTTGTAGTTGCATTTCCATGGAAATAAGTAGAAGGCATTACTTCTGGAGCAAGCTGTGTAAATTTAGCAACAGAAACGTTATTGTATTGCTTTGCACTGCTATGTGTTGTCGTGTAGACACAACTTTCCCAGGTCAAACATACAGAACAGTTTTTCATATGCATCATGAGGAAAGATCTACTCACTCTTTCATTAGTGACTACAAGTCACAATCAAAACATTAAAGAGGACAAAATTCATGCTAGATATAACAAAATGAGCTACAGCTGAATTATGTTAGAAATTAATTTGGATTTAAGTATCTGCTTACTTTTTTTTTACACTAATAGTCTACGTGGTTTCTATTAACCTTCATTTCTTGATCATATTTATTCAGCAGACAATCCAACTGATTGTCACACAGTGATAAATAACAGACTATGAAGTAATTACTCATTTTAATTTGGAAAGCAGTATTTAAAATTTAAAAAAATGATGTTGCAGATATTTTGGTACAGCTTTTAAGTTTACACTGGTATTACTTTTAACACTTTTTTATTATAGAAATATATGTATGTGTGCATACAATCACACAATAACATTACCCCAGGAACTATACTCACAGATATATACAATCTCTCATAAATACGCATGTACGCACATATGGGATGAATACTGCAGCAGTTGGAGGGACACCACGTCAAAGGAAATAGGGGAATTCTAAAGTGCAGCGCACAGATGAACAAGAAAATAGTCCAAGGGAGGCATAAGAATGGGGCCTTGTTCAAGTTGGGATATCTTTCTTTTTCCCCTCCATTATTTGTCCATTTCACTGCCAAAATAAGCTATTATATACATCCAAGTACTTACACAAATGCCCACTGTCTTCTAGTTCTCCCTTCCTTCATATCCACTGATTACTTTTCAGAGACATAGGAACAGACTGTGAAGATGTCAAGAAACCATAACCCTAACATTGGTTAAGACTGTCAGCAGGAGCAGTTTAAGTCCCAAAGTTGTAATGAGAACATGAAAGAGACTTCAGTTGGAACTGAAGTATAACAGAGAACTGTATATAATACCTTTAGAAGCACTACATAATAATTATTTTTTATCGCAACCCCATTTACCTTGATGTTTTTTTGCTAGTCTGACAGACATGCAAAAAGGCATTATTCCCTGTGCAAAATGGCCACCATCTGTCATCACAATCAATGGCTGCCATTTCTCTACGGTTAAGTGGCAAGTGAAAATGAGGCTATTTTTCATAAAGCTGGTTACGTTCTCCAATTATTTTCCAATTGAAGCAATTGAACCACTGTCTCTCAATGGTGCATAGATATGACAAGACACCATAAAGACAAAGAGATAGTAAGACTTGCATATGCAAAATAAGAACAATAGGATGCAAATTTATAGTATTAAACCCAGGAGCTCAGAGGATTGTTTCAAGTTCGTCACACTGCCTACTCAAATCATCATGAGCATAACGTAACTTTTGGCCTAAACCTCAGGTGCCCTTCAGTTGTTTTCTGACTACACCATCTCAGGCCCCTTTACACCCTCCATTTTGAGGGTTGCATATTATTCTTATATTCTGACTGAGCATTTCCATATTTCGCTCTCTAATAATTTCATTGTTTGCTTATATAATGATCAATCATACATGCCTGAAAGGTACCACAGTTCTTCCCTATGTCTGCATGTTACAAGAGCAGATGCAAGTTACAGTATCTCAAAACAGAAAAGTGAAGAACAATTTACATTTGAGTAAGCAATTATGGTAGCGTAACTTCAGAGGATGGCAGCATGACTCTGTACTCAACAAAATCAACTGAAAATAGCTTGTAACTGTGATACAATCTTCTGAATATGGAATAATTCCATACATGTCATAAGTTAGTCTGAGTCCATGTCTAACATGCAACTATGTGACCAAAGTACTAACATATATATGTTAATCCTATTTAAAGTTTGATACTCTCTGTTAAGTATCACGGTTTCAAAATGTGCATTATTGTATCTTGACTTTTAAAACAGCTAGGTTTAAAAAACATGCAAAACCCCTTCTCATTATAGGGCTATCAGACTGTAACTCCAACTCATTCTATTACTCCTTAGAAAAACTAAACTGCATCTTTATAAGAGCAGATATAAAATGAGAACTGTTTAATTTTCAATATACCATCTCCTAAAACTGCATCAGTGTTGCAAATACACAACCACAACTATAATGGTGATCATGACAATATGAAATGAATAGTGTAGAGATTCCTCTGCAGATGAGACAGATGCAAGAAATGCATGAGATACTGTAAATAGAAAGAGCATTTCTGTAAAGTTTACTAATGGATAAGCACAGTTCTAAAAATTTGCCATTGCAATATTCCAGAGCTAGTGCAATTCTACTCCTCACACCGTAGTGATTTTACATGACCTGTGAGCCTTCATGCATTCACTTCTGAATATAAAAGAAATGCAGTTGAAGAAATTTAACAGCTGTTATTTTTATCATGTGCTTTAAATATGTTGCTCATGAAAGAAAAGAAGTGTTTGTATGTAAACTAAAATTCAGAAATGGCTCATCAGTTAGAATTATAGAATCATTAAGGTTGGAAGAGACCTCTAAGGTCACCTAGTCCAATCGTCCACCTACCATCAATATGCCCATTAAAATCATGTTCTTAAGTACTATATCAACCCTTTCCTTAAAAACCTCCAGGAATGGTGACTCTACCACATTCCTGGGCAGCCTGTTCCAATCTGTGAAGAAATTCTTCCTAATATTCCACCTAAATCTCCCCTGGCAAAACTTAAGGCCATTCTCTCTTGTTCCATCACTAGTTCTCTGGGAAAAGAGGCAAGACCTTACCTACAGTTTCCTTTCAGGGAGCTGTAGAGAGCTATAAGGTTACTCCAACGTCTCCTCCAGACTATAAACTATCCTAGTTCCCTCAGTCGCTCCTCGTAAGACTTGTGCTCCAGATCCTTCACCAGCTTTGCTGCCCTTCTCTGGACACGCGCCAGGGCCTCAGTGTCTTTCTTGTAATGAGAGGTCCAAAACTGAATGCAGTACTCAAGGTGTGGCCTCACCAGAGCTGAGTACAAGAGGGACATTCACCTCCCTACTACTGTCGGCTACACTGTCTCTGACAGAAGCCAGGGTGCCACTGGTTTTCTTGACCACACTGCTGACTTGTGTTCAGCTGAGCATCTACGAACACCCCTAGATCCTTTTCCTCCGTGCAACTTCCCCCAAGCCTGTAGCGTTGCATGGGGTGGTTGTGATCAAAGTGCAGGACCTGACTCTTGTTCTTGTTAAGCTTCATCCCACTGGCCTCAGCCCAGCAGTCCAGCCTGTCCATATCTCTCTGGAGGGCCTCCCTACTCCCACGCAGATTGACACTTCCTCCCATTTTAGAATCATCTGCAGATTTGCTGAGAGTGCACTCAATCCCCTCATCCAGATCATCAATAAAGATACTAAACAGGACAGGCCCCAGTACTGACTGGGCTCAGCCATCCAGACAGATTTTTACCTAGCAAAGAGTGTATCTGTCCAAGCCATTGGCTGCCAGATTCTCCAGGAGAAGTGTCAAAGGCTTTGCTGAAATCTAGGCAGACTATGTCAATAGCCTTTCCCTCATCCACCAAGCAGGTCACCCGATCATAGAAGAAGATGAGGCTGGTCAGGCAGGAGATTAACGTAGATTTTAGAAGTTACAGAAAGAAAGAACAGCTGTGAAATGTAGTTTGGATGTGCACAGTGCACAAAGAGTAGATTATACAAAACAATCTGAAATAATACTTAGAAGTGACTAGATCAGGTGGAGGCCATTCCAAAGCCAAGTCTCTACTTGTTAGCACTCTTTGGAACTACACAGCTTCTTTGCTAATCAGATCATTATTCTAGTTAATATATTTTTCAATCAACATCTATTGCCTTGATGTATTCAACTTCCACTTCAGATGTAGCATATACAATGTAGATTAGCCCTTAAATAACTTTTCTGAGCCAATATCTTTCTTTTTGTAAGTACTCTTTTTTCTTCTTTAAGATCTATCGGAACTAAATTCTGCTTGCTCAGCAGTAACTGCAGCTATTACTGTTGTGAAGTTCACAGGAGGGAAATCAGACAGACAAAATCTTGTATGTATCTCCTATTCATTGTCTTCCTTTGCTTTTGAAGGTATTGCTAGGTGTTAATCACCAATAGCATTTCCTCTTAAATACACAGAACTGAGAGCTTTACACAGCGACACGGAGAGACAGAAATCTCTGAAGTAATTGTTGCAATAATTGACCAGGGTAGATGTAGTACGTACTCAGAATGAGGTTGCTCTTCATCCTTCAATGAACTTACTTCATAATTTTAATTCTTCGTGTACCTAGTGGACAAGACTTCACATACCTACAACTTGCACACTGGTCAGTAACATCATTCATAATAAGAATAAAGAACTTAGGTTTACTTTCCTCACTCAATCTAGAAACAGGGTTTTTGGTTTTTTTTCTACATTTTTTTTTTGTCCCCAAAGTACTATTTATTCTCTTAACCTCTGTCTTACTAGGAGCATATGCTAGAATCTTCCCTGCCTAAATTTTCATCACACATCTCAGAAGCAGTAAATACAGACCATTTATTATAAGGAACAATAAACAACTGAATGACCAGAAGGAGAATGAAACTAATCCTTCTCTCCCACAGTATCTGTCCTCTCTTTTATAGGGCTATCATGTAGCAGGGAAAGAAGCAGAGAAAGCATTCCTGCATTCTTGGGTCACTTTACTAGCAGCAGATAGACTCCAGAGACATCAAAGTTATCTGAAGATTATTACCTATGATTCTTCTGATTCTGTGAAGAATCAATAATAATAATAATAATAAACAAATGCTATTTTTATTTTGTTGATTATTCTTAGCTGATTATAGAGCAAGAACCACATGAATCTCAACATCTCAACACTCCCTTCAGGGGTTTGTGAAGCTACAAGAAAAAGGAATTTGGACAGGCAGCAAAAATAAAGAGACACTCTAGACGGCTGCTGAACTTGGAAATGATGAGGACTTAAAGAACAGATGTCAAACAAGTCGGTGTACCAGGGGACCTGATTTTTACCCTGGATTCCACATCAGTCTATCTCGCATGGGCAATTTTTGGAGAAACACCCAAGCAAGCAAGGTCCACAGGTATTTTTTCCAATCTTGAAATAATTATTCTTGCTTTTTTATAGCAGTTCTTCTGCTTTGTCCTCTTACAGTGGGATTAAGCAGCTGGACATAGACCAGGCAATGTAGCATGAAACATACACTTCTTCCAATAGTTATCTGATCTAGTCATTCAGCATAACTACATATCCCTGCATTCTTAATGAATTACTACACATCCCTGCATTGTACAATATAGAATACATTAGCTATGAATCAAGAAAGTAGCCTATGTGCTAAAAAAAGCAGATCATTTAAAAGAGAATCTTTCACCTGTAAATTGTACTCCTGAACCCATTCAGATTAATTGTTTCCCTTTATTATAGCTTGACTTTGAAGTGACTTAAGGAAGAAAAGTATAGCTTCACAGGCACGGTCATTTGATCCCCATTTCTTGCTCTGCTCCAGGAGAGAGCTACCTGCTTTGCTTCTAGATTGTGGTAACACTGGTGCCTAATTGAACA
>JAPSGF010000003.1:6908139-6918978 GCA_035772895.1 Perdix hodgsoniae
GAATAGGATTCCCAAGGGCAGCTATTGAAAGCCCATCTAAAATCTAGACTTGACAAATATTAGAAAGAAATACAAGCTTATGCTTTAAGGGTTAAATTTGAATTTCACTGTTCTTTTCCATTTTAAAATTCCAAGACTTCTGGAATCCAAATCCCACCTCTCTGAATCTACACATCTGTATAAATTTCCTAAGGGAAAGAAATTTTTTTTAATTGTCATGCATTGAAAATAATAGTATTGCATTCGGAGTTTTGGAAAACATTTCTATTAAGCAGCATCAAAACCCACTCAGAACTGCTGGAGCAAGACCGGAAGTTACTAGCCTACTGTGTGAACTTTCTGTGTTGATTTTTTCTCCCTTGCCAAAACAGCAGTTTGCTGGTGAAACATTTAATCCATTACTTCCTCACTTATGTTATAGCATTTGCAAATGCATGTCACTATAATTGAGAGCTTACTTCTTTATGCAGATTCCTATTTTGTATTTAAAAAAATCTGAAAAATCTACTTCTGCCAAGACTAATAGATTATATAACATCAGAATTTCATTTTGAATTGTAATTAATGCCTGAGATTAATCTTTCCCAGTCTGGAGAGCTATTGGGAGTTTCTTACCTACAGGCATATTTTCAGTATTTTTGCAGTATATGTGGGTAATGCTATTTGCCAACTACAATAACTAGGGCAATAAAAGTGAGAAATCTAGATGAGAGATCTTCATACCATCCTAAATACCTAGATGGAATTCTTGAAACTTATGGAGGTCAAATGAATTTAAACATAGAGGTACAGGGACGTGAAATGCTGGGTGTACAAGGCTGTAACCACTGCAATTGTTAAATTAATTCTTGTGGTTGTTATGTGGTGGCCTACTGCTGTTTTTAGTGACAGTTTGTTTTGGATGGTTTACTGCAGATCTACCAGTGGCTGCTGCTTTTGGAAAGACTGTCAAATATGTTTCATTCACAGTGTCTGGGTTATACAGATCTCCAATTGACATGTGTACAACTAAAAATTCTGTATGAATTCTAGAGTAGCGTCAAGCTTCCCAAAATACTTGTAAAGACATAGTTTCCTGTAGATACGGTGTGCTAAAGTTCAGTGTTTAGCATTTTAGTTCACATCATTTGTATTTTGCATTTCCTAATACTCTCATACATTCTGTTATTTTTATACATGATACATAAGATTAAGATAGTTCTCCTTGGTATGTGACAAATCTGTGAGTATGGACAAAGAGCAGTAACCATGAATCAACAATTCTAGGCATGTGCTGAAATAGAGGAAGTTTTAGAAATCAGTGTGCTGCTTTGGGAACATCATTTTTAATAACAAGTGTTCCGATTATCCAGATGTATGTAACTGTTGCCATTTCCATCTCATAAAAACAAACACAAAAAAAGGAACTGAAATCCAATTTTCTAAGTGCTCCAAATTTCACTGTTTTGTGGAAATTCAGGTTTAGGTTGCAACTTGGCATATGGTTTAACTTCACACAGTTCAACTCAGCCAGTTTGCAGGAATGTGGCTATACACTGAGCAGTGCATTTTCATCACTCAGTTCTTCCACAGAGGGACATGATCAGCTGGGAAGTAACCCAAGAGTGTTTCAAATCCCAGAACTATAGGATGGGTGAAGACATACAAACAAGCAGCTTCCACCAAGGTACTAAACACAAAGATTAACCCCTCACAGTGAGGAAACACTGAGGATAGCAGGCATACTGAGCACAGATGGGATGAAGGAAAGGGGAGGATGGATTATCAGAAAGCATGTATTACTGGATTTGATTAATTCGGGATTTTATCCTTTTTTTTTTCTTCTCCACCATAGAAGTACTCAAATTCCCAGAAAAACATAGAAAAAATTATTTAAACTGACTTAGAGACTTTGTCTGACATTTCAACTAACCGTGTATACTTTTTTCTCATCACATATAGCACATGTGCACAAGAAGAATTATTCCATACTGCAGTCCATAGCAGGAGTCTGAAAAATGCATATACTTGACATTTTTTTATATTTAGTTAGCTACATTGTTCTGAGAATCTTCTGGAAGAAGATTGCAAAAAGCAAACAAAAAGCCTAAGTCTACTTTTCTGATAGTACACTACTACACCATATATGTAAAGTAATACTAAACATATGGGATGGATGATTGAAAGGATTTCCCCACAGCCAGCATTTTGCTTCAGGTATTAGAACTGTTATGCCTCTTCACAAGAGTTGTCAACTAGTACAGTTCACTTAGTTACAAGATTCTAGGTGTCCTTGTTCAGCTAGCACAAAACACTAATGCAGAGAATCTAATTCTGTGGCCAAGTTTGACCATTAAATCAGACAATGCTCAAAGTAACTTCTAAGCATTAGAATAACTTCATTAACACACACATTTTTGCATAAATGTTGCCAAACTTAGGTCTCACGGATCTCCAGCCAAAGCAAGGCACAGAGTCAGAGGCGCTTCAAAATGAACATCCTGCCACCCACCCCCAGAAGAACAACCCTGGGACAGCCAGTGGGAACATTCCATCTGATAACAGCAGCCACAGCCTACATAGTTTTAAAGCTAGATTATAAATTTCCTACCATTACACCTCCTAAAAATCAGGTAGTACCAGCCAGTCTGGCACAGAAGCGATTAGCCAATCATACCTCTATACTGAAAATACAGTTTAGAAACAAATTGGGGATTCTTTGTAAGCTAATCTAACAGAGGCTGAAAAATACCAGATGAAGCAGAACAGTCTCTAGGAGCAAAAAGAGAAAAATGCCACTCTTCAAGTATGTTTGAGATGCACTATAAGAATCACATTAGTGTGCTTCCATGCAAATGCAAAAGAATTTGAATAGTTTAGGAATAGAACTGTTAGTTTAGAACGTGAATTGTGCAGAAACTATGACTGAAGATACAACTGTGAGTTTTTTAGTTTAAACAGAATAAACAATAGTATTCAGTGACAAATGAAGGCATTGATTAAAACAGGAAAAATGAGCCCAATGTGTGTAGATCTTATTGGTTTGCCTAATTTACTCTCTGCTCATTTGCAAGTAACTAAGAACAAAGCCTAACCTAGCAACTAAATGTTAGCAGAGACATTAACTTACACACAGAGAGCTCCACCATGGTTGAGTGGTGTTATAAAATTCATCTCCTTTAGGAAGAAGCAAGGTATAATCCATGTGTGGTACTGTATCCTCAAACCTCATGACTGAAGATGCACAGAGAGCAGTTGCCACATTCACAATTCACATTCTCCCTCCTCTTTCTATCCCTGAAAGAAACTGCTTTATGTTACAGAAATGAAAAATAAAAACTGCTTGAAATAGAATGAAATTGAAGACACTAAGTATTAAATAACTTGTGAATTATTACAGCATCATCGAAGAGATGCACTAACTTACAGATGTTCTGAGGCTTCACTCACCTCCCATACTGCACTCTCTTTCGTAAGGTGCCCTGAGTTCTGTGAGTAGGAAATTTTTCACGAAGACTAGATACTCCTAATGAATAACTTATGCTTTTAACTCATTTTTCATGAAACTTTGGTATCGATTTGTGCATTCCAACCAAAATGAGAGTTTGCGTAAGCTTAGTAGTAATAAAATTTACACTTCTGTTTCATCTGCATGGCTGGATACTGCTCCCTTTCCCCATCTGCCCTACAGTGTCTTACTGCATGCAGTCTGTTCATTTAAGCCAACTATCTGCTTTTTGTATTTTCCTCCAGAAGTTGCTGATCTTTGTAGTATGCCATGTGCACATGCAGAAATCGTATTTTTCTAATTTTGATGTGTCCTTTGGATAAGAAACATGTAACAGGTTGTTAATAATGACATAAAATATTAATTTTTGAAGAAAAATCTCTATATACTTGCTCATCTGCACTTTGCCATGCAGAAGTTAGTAAGGAGGATATATTTCTAGTGACTAGGATAAGCCATCATGTGTGAAGTCTGCAAATCTTAACTGATCTATGGGATGCTATTGAATACTAGGAAAATCATTTTGTGTTTCTGTTTATCCACATATAAAATAAAAATTAAAATATGTAACTATACGTATGCATGCTGCAAGAAATACCTACCAGATGGTAACAAAGGCACAGATAAGTCAAGTACTTGCAATTTTAAATTCCTATGCATAAGGAAACTGAAGTCTGAATCCCTCTTATACACCCTATTAAGGCTTTGTGTGCCTGTAAAAAAAAATATTTTCTAAAAAACAACCCCAAAACTGAAAAATGCATCATCATTCCTTCCTGAACTTCGCGCATAGTTTTTAGATGACTTCTGCATAACGCATGGCTGCATCTCCCCCACACAGCAACCTGCATTCATAAAATGACACTTGGCATTGCACCTGGGACACTGTAACCTCCATGGACTAAAAGGATTTGGTTTGTCTCGTCTCTTCTGATTATGCAATATATGCTAGGAACAAGAGTGTGTGGTGACACGGATCAATGGACTGCACACTGTGTGTTTTGGTCCCGTTTGTTTCTTCTCTTCATTTCTTGTTTCATGCACTACCTTTAACATTCCTCCTACAGGAAGGCAGGAACCAAGCATTTTATTCATCATACTCTACCAATAAAAAGAAAAATCCCTTTTCAAGAAAAAAAGATTTAAAATCGGTAATGAAATTCTAACCACCTCCTCTGACTCTGTAAATAATTAAATTTTCTACTCATTAAGTGTGAACAACAAACACAACTTAAATTCTGAGAAGTGTAACAGTGTAAGAAAGAAAAAATATTTAATCATGTCTGCTCATCCTTTGTCTTCCATTTGTCTTTCCCTGCTACCTACCAAGAAAATAGAATAAAGGAAATCTCAGGCAGGGATGATGACAACACTTCAGTCAAACAACAAACAAAGCAATTTGTAAAGAATATTGTAGAAAGAAGCCTACTAAAAGATTTCCAACATGAAATTTAACAATCTGTCAAGCACCACACCCAAAGGAAAGTTGGGAGTCACTCAGCATTGTATCATTTGTACTCATACAGTGAATTACCAATGTAAACCACATAAGTCCACAGGGACATACTAGTGCCTTCTCACTGCATATTAACTTTAAGTCCTAAGGCATTCAGAGGGATAATGGTATTCAGCATACAGTCAGGTCTCAAAGGAAACCAAAATGCATCATGTGACAGCTGCATGTATGTTTCCTCTCATATTTATGTAACATACATGATGCGTATACAAATAGAAAAACATCTCATTGTCTTGAAAGAAAAGTGGCAACTGTTAGAAGACAAAATATTCATGAAATCCCAATTTCACTCACTTCAGTAACTACCTCTCATTGATTTCAGTAGAGTGACTCCAATAGGAATCTTAAGAATTTAGTGCTTACTTGTACGTTTAGATGTCATTCAAAATTTTGTGTCATGCATGAACACTAAAGGTAGCTTGTTTCAGCAGTCTGAAAAAGGAAAACCAGAAGTTCAGAGAAAGCAAGATAAATAAATAAATAAATAAATAAATAAATAAATAAATAATATGCACAAAACCCTTTACAGTTCATGGGATTTCTTGCATTCTCATGCAAGGTTGTGGAAGAGGAATAGTTTTCCAGAGGAACTACTACGACGAATTGGTTCCCATCTTCAAAAAAGCCGTGTTGTTGATTCTTTGTACTGTTAAATTAATGAGTCACCTGAGATTATAACTTCACTCTTAGAAGAAAACATTGTTGCCCGGGCCACATCCTGCACTTACACGAGACCAAATATAAGGAAGAAGAAGCAGTTAATAAACTCACATTATAAACATACCTCTCAAAGAAAAGGAATTACAACTAACTAACCAACCTTCCTCCTTAAACTGTCTGCCAGTACACAGCATCTGCCACTGAACAAGGGAACAAAGACTGCAATTCCCAAGAAATCATGATGTCAAGACACTTCTGCAATGGTAAAGTGGGCAGTTAAAGCAATACTGGAATTTAGCATCTTTTGAAATCTCAGGAGTGGAAACAATGAGCACTGAGGCAAACAAAATTTCTTCGCCCATGGATAAAAACATGGAGATATCTGAAGTCATAGAGTGTAAGGTAGTAGGCAAGCAAATATTATGGCTTTGAACTCCTGACACTTCAGTCATAGTCAAAAAACCATCAGAAAACTTAATTTTTCAGCAAGAGGCACCCAGCAAGATTCCACATGCAGTAGGAAGCAGGGCACTTCACTGAAAGACAGATCTTAATCACTTTAATCACAGACTCACATAACTCTGATATTAAATAAATAAGTAAGTACACACCTACTAGATCTGGATGAACAGTGGAGGTGGCTGAAGATGCAGCCATGATAATTTTAGGTCTAAACCTTATAGGACCAAAAAATAATCCTGAATCACATGGTTAATGGAGATATGAGCAAGGTACCATCTTCACAGCTGTTCATGATAAAAACATGGTTCACACTGCTGTTTCTTGTATTCATGCTGTTCTTACTGCTGTTGTTGAAAATACTAGTTATTGAGATTTAAAACTCAAAAGCCACTGAGTGTTCATACTATGATGTGGAAGGATGTGAGAGTTCAATGTAAAACAGAGTAGGAACTTCTTGGTGCTGGAGTCAAAAGGATCAGTCATGTTATTTCTTGCATCACCTTGGGGAGGACTGTTAGCAGGAGATGAGTCAGAGTCTGTATTTAAATATCTTTCTCCACAAGATCAGAAGTATGAGAAACCTGGAGCAGAAGCACTGGCATTTTTTGCTGACATCTGAAGGAAAGAAGCAGACCTCAGGCTATCCGGTGTCCTGGAAAGCAACATTTGGGGCATCATCCTTCTTTTCCCATCTGTGACCTTATACACCTTGAAACTGTAAATACATTTGGCAAATACTTATACATTCCAGACATGTGAAAGGCACATGTGTGTTCTTGGAAGCAACAGTTCCACAGACCATCTTCCCCACAGAAAGGAGTGGATCTCACATCACCTTGTTAATATAAAACATAGTGGTCATATTTTCATCATAACCTTACTATAGAAGGTGAAGACTGGTCAAAGGTTCCTACTTTGCTTCACAGTGAATTCTCAACAGGAAGATTTGACATCAGATGTGGAGCATGTACAGAGAAAGTCAACAAATCTGTAGAAGGGTCCAGAGCACAAGTATCACGATGAGCTGTGAGGGAACTGGGATTATTCAGGATGGAGGAGGTTCAGGGGGACCTCTGAACTCTTCACAACTCCCTGGAGGGAGTTTGTGACAGGGTAGGAGTTGGCCTCTTCTCCCAAGTAAGTAACAATAAGACAAGAGGGAATGGTCTTACGCTGTGCCAGTGGATGTTCAGGTTGAATATTAAGAAAAATTCTTATCTGAAAGACTGATATATGAAAACACGCTGCCTGGGAAAGTGATAGATTCAAAATCCCTGGAGGTGTTCAAGAAAAGGATAGATTGCATCACAAAGTAATGTCACTGTGTGGTCTAGAGTGGTCACAGGCATGGGCTGATGGTTGGACTAGATGATCTTAGTGATATTTCCAACTGTAGTCATTCTATGATTCTAAGTGGCAGAGACCCAATACATAAGAACCTTAACCTGCAGGTTAAGAAAAACATACACATAAATATATTTCCTTGCTAGAGCAGCAACAGTGTAATCTGCCTGAACTTTAATTCTGGAGTTCAGTTTTCTTAAGCAGAGGACAGATGCATATCTCAAAGATTTCCCTGGTTCTCAGAAGCAGCCACTCTATAACAACTTTCCTCCTATATGAAATAATTTTCATTAGTCACTTATTTCTCCTAACAATTAATTTGAGCACCTTAATTTGATAAGTGTCTGAAAATGATTAAGATGGGAGTCGGAGTAAGACAATGCTGAAAACTGGTGAGGTACAGCATTGCACACCTATAGGTTGTTTGTGAAGGTCAGAAGAATATCTGACAGCACAGTCCCAAAGAGATGACAAGAAAGGAGAAAATAGGCTGAGGCATTAAACATTTTTTTCCAGCATCATTTGCAAAAGTCTGTTTGGAGGCTCAATTGAGCATTTTCATGAAAATTCATTCTGTTGAACAGTGCTAATGGTTGCATTGCCTCTTTCTGAGGGAATCATACTGTGTAAAATGTGCTTGAGAAACAAGAGGAAGCTGACAAAATGAGCTTGGATGTGAGCGATAAACTCGTATTTTTTGACAGCTGAATGGCAGAATATAAAAGAATGTGAGGTATGTCAGGAATCTTTGACTAAATTTAAAAAAATTTCATCTTCAGAAATGATTTCTGATGCCAGATTTCCAGGACCAGGCTCTGAATATTCTGTATAGTATTAATTGCTTTTTATTGAGATTATTTCTTGACTTGTCTGGTCCTGAAGCCAGAGCCCTCCATGATCCCTCCAGATCTTCCAGGTGAGATGGACAGCTGATTATTTTCCCAGAAGTTTTTGGATGACATGGCTTGCATAAACCTTTCACACTGCGTTGTTTTATTCCCCTGTAAGGGGAACAGGGCAAGGAAATCAAGTGATGGAGGTGCCCTTTCAGAGAAAGGAAGGTAAGTAATTATCAGAAGAATAATTCTGGAGAGGGAGCACCTCAGACAAAAATATACAGATGTTCTGAAGAACAAAAAGACAACATTTTAAACAAAAGTGAATTAGTTATAGAAACAATACTACTGCAAACACCTTTGTCTCGTCCCCAAAGGACCTTCTATAGATGCAGTCATGGCATATATACATATGCACTATGCAAATACTGATGAATCAGAGAACATTCATTGGTGGGGTATTTTTCTACACCCTGACCCATCGTCTATCTGTACATATATATAAATATCAAAAAGAAAACTACATATATTTTTGATCACAACAACCCCAGGCAACCCTACAGGCCAGTGAAGGAGTGGCTGGAAAGCTGCTGGATAGAAAGGGACCTTGGTGTACTGACGGACAGTCAGCTGAATATGAGCCAGCAGTGTGCCCAGGTGGCCAAGAAGGCCAATGGCATCCTGGCTTGTATCAGGAACGGTGTGGTGAGCAGGACTAGGGAAGTCATCCCGCCCCTGTACTTGGCATTGGTGAAGCCTCACCTTGAGTACTGTGTTCAGTTTTGGGCAGCTCAGTACAGAAAAGACAATGAGGTGCTGGAGCAGGTCCAAAGGGAAACAAGGCTTGTGAAGGGCTTGGAGAATATGCCCTATGAGGACAGACTGAAGGAACTGAGCCTGTTCAGTCTGGGGAAGAGGAGGCTGAGGGGAGACCTTATTGCTCTCTTCCAGTGCCTGAAAGGTGCTTACATTGAGAGCGGGATTGGTCTCTTCTCACTGGTCACAGGTGAGGGGAAATGGCCTCAAGTTGTGCCACACACTTCTCAGTAAAGAACACATTTAAGTAACACACAGCAGAATAAGCATTAGATCTCAACAGCCAATTTGTGCGACCATTCTAAAATGACACAAAACTTTACCTGTATATGAAAGTCAGAGTTTCATAAATGTTTCTGATTCACTTGAACTTTGGTCATTTGGTGGCTTTGGCTTTTTGTTTGCCAAACTCCATGTTTGGAGTTGACAGAACAATTAGGATGGTGTCATCTTCATTAAGAACAAAGTAAGTGCCCTCCACTGACTTATCTAATCCTCCTGGAACAGTATGCCTGTGTGGAAAAGTAATAGGATTTTATACTTCTTAAAGATATCAGTTTTAAATAGTCCAATGTGTCACACTTTACAGTGCAGAGTGCTAAGCATTCGCATAACCAAGAGTAGAGATTTCCTAGCTGGATACCTCTGTGCTAACGAGCTTTAAGAATAATCTCCTTTTGCAAGCTTCATAGTGGTAGAACTTTGAAAGTGTTGGTAACAACTTAAAATTTTCTGTAACCAACCATTTGTAAAACCATGTTCATGATGGGCTGTGTAACTCTGAACACCACGTAGAAAAGATGCTGTGCAAGATTCTGAAGTACATGCTACTTTTCAAGGAATTTCCATGTTAAGTAAAGGGCCAGAATCACAGTAATAATTTTACCAAAAATATATGGAAATCAGCTATGTTAGCATCTGCATATCTTCATCAATTCTAGTTTTTTTTTTTATTAGATATTCTTAGACGTTCCATGAACAGAGACTGCCAGAACTGCAGAGCCAACTTGTTTTGTAGGTGGGTATAAATCAGGCCTTGGATCATAACCATACGCCTGTTTTCAGTTTGACTTCAGAGGTTTTAAAGTTGTCTCTCCAGAGGCAAAAGATCAGTTAACTGTGCACTGTGATACATAGCTCCCTACCCATAAATATCTTATTAGTACAATAAAGAGAAGCAGGCCTCTTAAATCCATGATGGGATTAGTATATTAGTATATTAACACAGGATCCACAGACTACAGAGAAATATGCATGAACACACATGTGTTAATCTAATATAACTAATCTAATCTATATAATTTCTATCGGTATATCTAGGTAACTTCCACAAGTGGCTGAGCAGTCCTATATTTTCCAATACTTAGATGAGAGGATGGTAAGAAGCCTCTCTCTCAGCTTATGACAAGACAAAGTCTGAGAGAACCTGACAGAATATAAACCACAGAAGATGAGCAGGCTGAAAAGTACCACTACATCCTGCTGCCAATGAAGAGATAAAGGGAAGCAAAAAGTAAGGTTGTAGTAGATGAAGAGCTTAGAACTCAAAAGGGAAAAAGAAAGGAATTCTGCAGGTAATGTCTGCATATTTTACATCAATGCATTGAAAATAGGTATGGGGAACAGAGTAGCTTAAAGGTTCGAGAAATTTCTACTGATGAAGATTTATCATTGATGAGAAAAAATGACATGCTAAGACTGCTTCTTAAAAATGGGGG
>JAPSGF010000003.1:6919078-6940704 GCA_035772895.1 Perdix hodgsoniae
AACACAGTGTAAAATCTGTGTAAAAGCTATAGCTAAAATGGAGTCAATAAAATGAATGTAACCACTGGCCAGTGGACAGAAAAGTCAATTTAAACAAAGGCAATCATTCCTCCTTTTCTTCTCCTCTAACACTGTTAAAAAATTATTTATAATATTTTTTTCTACTTATAATTGTGCATCTAAACATAGTACTATATTCAAGTTTCCTACAGAGAATGATGTGCACGGGCAACTGATAGCCATCACTCATATTCTCATCAGGATGCTTTTGGAGTCCCCTGAATAGCTGATTATCCAACACTGTCTGTAAACCTTGTAAAAAATATTACAGAAATCATATTATAGTATGTCATCATGATATATTTCCAATATTTTTAATCCTGACTTGGATAACTGAGATTGACAGTGTAACAAGCAGTGACTTCATCTGGCCTTAAACAAGTAGCAAGAAAATTCAAGGCATATTCAGAATTGTGAACCTGCTGCACACTCCCTAGCTGCAAAAGAGGGCATCACAGGCAGGCACATGCGGTGGAAAAAGTCCTTCCCCCTCAGAAGGGGTCAGGACAGAAAGAAAGAGCTGATGATGGGCCACCATGAGCCCACACAGGGCAGCTTGCAGGGAGCAGCAGAGGCTGACGTGTGACAGATCCCGATTCACGTCCCAGGTCTTCCTCCACCTGCTTTGTGCTCCAGTGATCCCGTTTTCCTTAAAGGCATCATAACTTGTAAGTAACAGGAGATTCACCACATCTTTAAGCTACACAGGTATCTGAAAGAAGACTATGGTTTAGCATCCATGAATTCATATGCAAATCCCGGCCCCAAATGTCTGCCAGCTACTTAAGCCTGTGACAACTTTTTCCTTGCTCAACTAGAACAGGTATCAATTTATTTACACTTTTTTTCTTTTTAATTTTATTTTAGGTTGATACTTCTTTTTCCTTTAATTACCTGACAAACAGTAATATAACTGCATAAATTTTGCCTGAGGTGAAGGCTGGAGTTGAGCCTAATCACTAGCTAGAGATATTGTTCTGGCTAAGTTAGGCAGAACACATTTGTACCGTATGCCTGAACAATGGCTAGGCACTTAGAGTTAAGGATTCCTTTTAGCAGTTTGTCGATGTGATTAACCCTTTTCTAGATCATCTAAGAATACAGTTTTTGTGTTTTTCATTACCTCGTCTTCATGAAGATAATAAAAGCAGAAGCTGTGAGCGGACTCTGAGCTCTGCAAAGCATAAACATATGCACAGAGACATGACTAGCTTTCAAAGAAAGTATATGCATGTTTTTGAAATGCACACAAGCACCTCCTTATATACTCTATACAATTCTTTCAGTAGCACTGCTTTTATATCCAGAATAAACCACAGATCTTCCTGTCCCCTACTTGAAGGAAGAAATCAAAAGTGAAGTCCTGAAAGTATAAGAGGGTTGAAGGAAATAAATACAGATAATATAGATGTGCCTAAAATACATTTAAAAATTCAACTGCAACTGGATGTCATCTGAGAAAACTGACTGAGTATTATTTTGGTGAGAATTTACTGAAAGCAAAATGAATTCTCCAATAAAGGGAAAACAAAGTTTTTTTTAAAAAAAGTTATTTAAATACTCAAGCTATTTCACTGCTGTTTCACAGGTTTGTGTAACCTGAAGTTTCTCATGATATAACACTACCTAGATAGGATGTACTTCATTCCATGGAGCCATCAAAACTTCCCTAGGCCCAAAACATTACCCTACCACTGTGACTCCCTGACATTCTGCAGTATTATGCATGATTTGCCCTTGCATTTTTTTTCTCCAGAGCCTGCTTATATAAGCTTTTCTACTTAGTCAAGCTTAGTTCCCATTCTTTAACTACCCTTATAAGCAAGATTCTCAACAGCATCTCTGGACAGAATGGTATTCTGGCACATTTAAAGACGGTACAATCAGATTTTCTGATAAATTACTGAGGAATTTTTCCTCAGGTAAGAGCGTTCTCAATAATTTTCTCCCTAAAGTATGCACATTTATCAAAAAAACAACTCATGTAGTTAGTCGCTCACTAACCACTGAAAGTCTGAATCAAACTCATAGAGAGGACCAACAAGACCTGTGGTTTCAAAGCTAGAGTTCGAATTTAAATCTGAATTTCCAGTTGTTATTTAATCTGATACATGATGATTCTGCAGACTAGGCCCAAAGTATTAAAATTCATTCATTCTAAAAAAACAGTAGTTTTGGCTTAAAAGACCACTTCATTCACTCCAGTGATCCCTTAACAATCCGTCTCTCAATCTATTCTGCTCCTGAAATGAAATTTCTTTACTACTGGTAGCATTCTTTCCTATGAATCCAGTCAGAACATATTTTTACATGCACAAGTAATTTGTTTTGCAGAGATCATCATGTCTTAAAACTTCCCACATTTCAGCCATCAGGTTTGTTTGTTTGTTTTAATGCACTGAAAAACTACATCACAGTTAATAAGGTGTTTGCATGCCAGCTATATGCCTTCCAAAACCCTGAAGAGACTCATCAAGAATCCTTAGAACGTCAGAATCACTCAGACTCAATCCATGAATCTCTCATCATGGAAATGCACAGGAGACTTTCTGATAACAATGAAGGCTCCTATTGGCATATATAAACATAAATAACAGAGGTCTCTACCCTTTACATCAAATAGCATTTCTAGCAGAGAAAAAAAATGGAGGAAATATAAAAAATTATGCTTACTAGTGAAGAACATGCCCACTGTTTCCAACACTTAAGTCAACATTAAACATTTTTCTTCTACCAAAAAGTGTGTTTAACATTGCCAAAGTCAGCTTAGGAATCTGTGCTGAGGCACTTCACTTGGAGCTCATAGTGAGAGAGACACATGTTATTCACAAATGCAAATTTCTCACAATCACTCCAGTCTGACTGCCTCCCACCAAACTTACAGCTTAATTAGTGATTTCAAAAGTAATTTTTAAAACTTGAAACCCAAAGATTTTTGTTTAGTATTAAAGGATAGGTATTTCCATTCTCCTTTCTTCAGTTCAGCATTACTACATCTGGAAATAAATCATTAACAACACTTAAATGTAAATATAATATCAAAATATTGGCAAACTTGTAGCAGCATACCTATAACCCATATATGCAGCAGTGGCCTTCTAAAATTACTTAACTTCAAATCCTTAAAAAAGCAATCCATTAAGAACTTTACAAGGAAAGTGCCCAAGGCTAGTTTAGAGGCTGATTGATGTTACTAAAACACATTACAAAAATAGAGGTTAAAAAATACGTAATAAAAATCTCATGCTTGATAAAAAATCTAATACTGTGACATGTAGCTCTCACATAAAATATGGTATTTCATGGTATTTTTATACTAATCTCTACTACTATGCTTTTACTGAACTAAGAGGAGTAAGAACTCAATGTACTCATTTTCAAGGAAAACTTTTTGGAAGCCTATAGTGTTCAGCATTAAACTTATTCGGCAAGAACACTGATTCTGTAACAACTTAATAGTTATATTTCTGCTTTTAATTCTAGATGTTTTGTTGCTGGACAAAGGAACTCAAAGCACAAGTAAAAGAATCACAGAAGCACTCTGTTTTATGAGGTTGGTGAAAATAAATTTGGGAATCCGCAAGAGCTAAGGAGAGGGCAGAGAAGATGGATGAAAATTGTAGAACCTGGGTGGCCTGAAGTTGAAAGATGTGCACTTAAGTGCCCAAATAAAAGGATGGGAGGGGGAAAAAGGTGGAAAAAACTTATGTGCACATGCACATATAGAAGAAAAGAGAACAAACAGCATACAGCTCAGATCTGTTCTTGATTTTCTAAGAGTTTCTTCTGAGAATCTCGTGAATAAAAGAATACGAGAATCAAACCTCTGTCTTCTTAGCTTTTACTGAGCACACTCCACATTGGCAAGCAACTGTATACAGAGCTTTCAAACGCACATTGCTGTGTAGGAGTGATGACTGAGTGCCCTCCAGGCACCTCAAACGCAATGCTGTCACTTCTAGTCACTACTCGGCAGGGCTAATGCCATACCTGTTATGACAAGAATCAGCCACTTAAAGGCACCACACCTCTGCCCCCACAACGCATACTTGGAAGAAGGTATGAGCTGCACAATAACGTTTTAGGTGTTGCCAAGGAGAAGCAATCTTTCCTATAAACACTGAAGAGGTGAGAAGCACCGAAAATTAATAAACTCCGAGAGAGTACTAAATGGAGGAGGGCTTCTTCTGAGTGCAAATAATTGCTATGATTTAGTAGTAGTTCTTCTGTATGGTCAGAGAAAGTAAGAGATTAGGATGCCATTTGACCAGGCTACACTGGGTTTTAGTTGTCAGCCTAAACCTGCCATCTGGTGTTAAGATACAGCAGATCACACCCCCAGATGTGTTCCTTCAAACAAATTATACTTCTACCCCCTTCCTCTCTTTCTGCAGTAGGCGCGCAGGAGAGCATCTATCAGAGATGCAAATTAGCAGAAGTTTATTTCTTAGCAGAGCAACTGTAAGTAATAACAATCACATCAACAGGTAAAATTTCACACACATGAAGAAAAAAAATTAATTAGTGCTCCACAACCTCCATCTGTCAGTACTTGGTGCCATGGAAATATGTCTGCGGTTGAGGAAGGAGGTATGAATTTCTTGCTAGCAAAATATGCAGGTTGGCCCACCTCAATCGTTTGAAAGTCTACTGAAAACCCTGTATTTGTTTCAGGGCACTGTAAGTTTTGAAATCTTTGTCTCATTTCTTTACTTCTTTCTGTCGCAATATCTCATTCCACAATTGGGGTGGAGAAGGGTTATGCAGCGCTATCATTTGCACCTCATTAGTCTTGGGCTGGAGCTTTGAGAAAGCTGATACTCCCTCTAAATTTTTACAGATGCTTCTAATTTACCAGTTCATGGCTGCACTACTAGGAAAGACTTCCTGCCACTAAACTGCTTGCTGGCATGTAAGCTGAATTTCAAAATCCCTGAAAAAAGTAAAGCTCTGTGGTGCTCACTTGCCTTATTCTTGAGGGGAAAAAAATGTATCCTGAAAAAACACAGTAAAACTCTTCACTCCTAACCTGTGAGACTAAAGCTCTTGGAAATATTTCCTTAAAATTGCAGCATATCTTGATTTTGAAACTCCCCACAAAAATGTTCATTAACAGGAAGGCATTTGTGGAGGTGTTTGTGGTGTAAATTAGTATTATGACATATTAAATTACTAAGCAGAATAATTGATCTTCAGAAACGTTATGTTTTGCCAAAATCCCGATATTTTCTTTGATTTCTTACATGCCACTTTCACAATCTTTTATGTGGTATTAGATTTATAAGAGATACTGTCCATCTCCACAATGTCATGCTGTATACTCTCTTCCCCAAAGGGTGAGAACTGTCTTTGGGTTTCTTTTTTTTTTTAATTATGAACTCTGATGGGGATTTCTTTTTATATTACTTAATATTTTGCCTTGTTTATAATGGTTTTGGTGAGTTTTCCAAAGTTCTGAGCAGGTGACACTGGTCTGTTCTTAATCTTTAGTGCTTTAGTAACGTTAAGGCTAATGACGAGGGACACAAATCCCCTGATGGAACTGAATGCATTCCAAGCTCCCCGACCCACTCAGAGCAGTAATCCCCTGCAGCTGGAATTTACTTACCACCATGCACAGCTAATACATTTTTTAAAAGCTAGTCACTAGTGACAAATGTAAACTGGACTGAGCAGCTCTCATCTCCTATCCCCAATCTTCTCTCATAACCCTGAGACTTGCTATTTCAATGATGGATATGATCTGCCTTTTAAAGCTACCAAACTAGAGTTGTATAGCTTCACTCTAAGTGACTAGAAGGTTTTAAAAGCATCTTCAGCTGTCAGGCTAGAACAAAAACAAAAAAAGGTCATTCTTTACACAAACATTTCACAACTGGGAAAACCATCGTAGCTGGCTTTATCACTGCCATTCTCAACCTACTATTTATTTAGATATTACATGCAAGCCATCTGTACAACACAATTACAGTATCTGCTTGATGTTATTAAGCTGCTTACTGCTTTCTGTTGTCTTAATAAAACTGCTGCTTGACATGGGAATGAAATCCAAGACTGGGGTTCAATGCTGCTGCTGATAATCTGCTCTAGTTCAAAAGCACTCTGAAGGTCCATCCTCATAGCACAAATCTTCCATGCTATGCTATAACAGCAGACTTCCATGCAGTTTCTCCCACTTACCACTGCAAAGGGATACTCAAATTTACACATGGGCAAATTGCAACACAATCAATTTTTCTAGATATTCCAAAGAGTGGGAGGATTATTTCTAAACAAGCATCCTCTTCTCACCAGCTTCCACAGAAGACCGCAGCTGAACAACCCAACATTAAAAGCGTGCTACAAAGAGAGCAGTGAAATACAGATGGAAAGCTGAACTCTAAACGTGAAGAGGAAGACTACATTGCTTGGAGGAAAGGAAAAAAAAACTTCCAGTGATGACATAATTATAACAAAATAGCCCTGGCAAGAATGAAAATAGAAAAGCCTTGACGGTAGACTAATTGTTTGATCTAGTTCTTTTTTTTTTTTTTTTTTTAATAAGGGTTAGTATAGCACCTTATTTCTGTTTATTAAATTTCCCAGATAACAGGCATTAATTATCATGATTTAAGTGATATTACCAATAGGACTTGGAAATAGCTACCAAAACACTGACTACAATACTTAAATTTCATTAGATTTAATTACTGCAAAGTTACATCTGGTAAGGGAAACATAATTGTATAACTATCCTCAGCATTCTAACTTGAGTTCAGCCCCTGCATATTACACACTTAAGTATCTAATTTAGGTTCTAAAATTCACTCCAGTTAATAACACGTAACTAGCAGAAACATAAAGAGACAGTGACAAACAGGTCTCTATGAATTAAAATCAGGTCTAATTATGTGACCTTTCTGTGTCCCTTAGAGCCCTCCTGAGGGCAGGTATTTCAAGCAGTCTTGGTGACCAGTCTCAACAGTAACCATGCAAATGGAATGCGTAAGATGGGAAAAAAAACATCTCCAGGACTAATGAAGAAAGCAGAAAACCATTTGCTTTATAATCAATGTTCTGTTCCATTTTCTTCACTTTTCTTCTTCATGTCACTGTCTTACTTCTATAGTTTAAAAACCAATCAGACAGCCTACAGATAATTAAACAAAAACTTTTATCTCTCTAAATTCCACTTTTAATATTGCACCTTGGGATTTCAAAATAGTGCATATGATTACAAACACACACACTCCTTTTTGCATGTTGTTTTGCTCAGAACTGAAATATTAACCTGACACCAAAACAAGACTTAGAAGTATACTGGACTCCCAACATGCTGAGGATGGATAAATGGTGCTTTATGTTGAGAACATCCTTGCTTTCACATCCACAACTGTTTGTTAATACCGCTACTACTGCACAGGTTTAACGAGTATTTTTAAGGATGGCTTCCAAAATGGATAGCAATGTGTATATATTTGCGTATGTAACTCCAATCATTATCTTAGACAATTTACAGTAATACACTCTGGTCAGTGTTTCAGTGCTTACTGAGTGTGAAATCTGGCACAAATTTTAACTTAATGGAATTGAGCCATGGCAACAATATTCTGTAAGTACACAAAAAATGCAGTTTGTATCACACATCTGAAAAATGAGATCAAAGTAAACTTGGAATTCTCTATTAAGAAAAGATCATTTAAAAATAGCATCCAGTGCTCTGCTTTAATCCACAGTAAAACTGCTAATGTAAACAAAATAGAAAACTGTACCAAGTACAAAAAAAAAGGTAGAAATCTTTCTAAGAAAGCTGAAATCCAAGCCTCTGCAGTGCTCACAAGTAGCATAAAAAAGAGGCGTAAAAACAGGGATGACCCTTAATAGTTCATGTACTACACCAGCTACATCTGACAAGAAATTCCTCAGCTCTATGACTTTAACAGTAAGTGCATTCCCGTTCCTAAGTCCACACAAACACTCAGAAACAGACTTACAGACAGGCACAAAACAGAAAATTGAAATTCCTAACTTAGTATAAATCTCCACATGGCCACTGGCAGTCCTTGTGTGAAACGAGTACTGTCTCTTTAAGCTCAAGGACCTGCTACACTTAAGCTGTCTGTAGCCAAGGAAAAGTTCTGAAGTTAAACTCTCAGGAGCAAACATTTTCTACTTGTGAAGTAAACTCTGTTGAAAGACAGCAGACTACGGTCCCACCAGTAAAAACAGGAAAGTTTTCAGCCAGTGACAGCTCTGCCTACAGACAAGGAAAAAAAAAAAGTGTCACAGACTCACTTTATTAAACCATATGCTCATTGCCCTGTGAAGAAAGCAGGGTCACTAATTAGTTCATTCTGTGAAAGAAGCCCCTCCTGATCCCGTTGACTTTTGTCCCCCCGGTTAGCTCAAGCTATTTCTGTCATGCAACTTGAAAATCACTGGAGGGAAGAAGATCGCCATAACAACCGCTGAAATGATCTTGTGGAATGTGTCTAGTGGCACTGGAATAACCTGAATATGTGCTCCAGATGTGTCGGCTGTCACGGAAAAAGTAAACACATCTGATGGACAACGTATGACTGGATGGCCTCACGGTTGACTCCAGAGAGTTGGGATTGAGGGGAGGGAAAGGAAAGGAGGCAGGGAAATGGAGTCAAGGGCCAGGCAAGAGTCACCCTGTGGACCTGTGCAGCCTGGCAGGCTGAGAGGGGCGAGGACTGGGCTCGATTGTTCCCTTTCTGTCCCTCCTCTGAGTGGCCTCTGTGGGACTGCTGCAGCCTCTGCAAATTTCTGTCTGGCACGGGCTTGTGAGCTTTTGGGAGCAAACTGAAATATGAACTTCCAGGGGGAGGGGGAAGGAAGAGGGGTTTCATGATGCTTGCTTCCTAATGCTTGTGTGTCAATAGTGTTTTTTATTTTTTTAAGGCATTCTGCTTCTACATTCCCAGTCCCTTCTCACAGAAATAACTTGGCCTGTCGCCTTCCCGATACTATAAAGCAACGTATTTATCGTGTTGCTGAAATTGGCAGGCCTGAAGATAACTTACATTTTCAAAACTTGGGCTAAAGTTGCCCCCCTCCACCTCCCCCCAGTGCAGACATGCAACCGGCTTATCTACCTTTTTCAACATGACTTCTAGTAGGTAATAAATAATATCTATTTATAGTTATCAACAGCATGGACCTGTATTTCCAAGGAAAAGAAAACTTAAGGAAATAATCTGTGTTATGGCTATCATCCCTTTCCTATCAATTTTTAAAATTATGGTGCAGCTTTTCCACAGTTAAAAATATATATCTAAAGGGCAGTTTTGTTCTCCAGGCTTTATGATCCCAATCTAAAAAGCTACAAAAAATTGGTAATCACAAACATGCACCTGGATGAGGCCCTTATGAAGATACCATGGACTGCAAAATGGTCTGCCTGAACAGATGACGCTGTGGCATAAGGAGATCGGTACAACACCATAGCACTAGGCAAGCATTTTGCCATAATTTCACAGAGGCAGGAGTAAATCCATAGGCAAAATATCAAGAAAAACGGTCTTGAATTTATTCTGTGCAGCCGAGATTGGCTCAGCCCAAGACTTCAGACAGGAACACACACAACTTCTGCCTTTGGAAGAAGTACTCTATGTTCAGGCACTCGGGCTGGATAAAGAAAACTTACATCTGGGGCCAATTTCTGCTAAACTCAAGTGAAATTTAACATGTCATAGGAATTCCTCCATACATTCCATAATAAAAAGAGAGAAAGAAAATCTTGAAAAAAGTCTAACATTAAAAGTTGTACAAGAGAATTCTAAAATACAGTCATAAAACAGATTCATGCGGTCTTTTAAGAAGTTATTTATCTGTTTGCTAAACAGATTTTAAATGAATATTTAAGTATCAAAAGTCATTTATTTTATAATTATTCTTCAGTTTTGAATTTACAAAAAAAGTACATGTTGCCAGATCCCTTCCTACTTTATTTATCTGGCTTCACAATCTCTCAAACAATATAAACCTGGAAAAGAAAAGCAGCGTCGACCCCTTCCTCCAAAAAACACATACCAGAAATTTCTTGTACCATATTCCAAACTTAAGAGGAAACTGAAGAATTCAGTTAATTAGAGAGAACTGCACTTACAAAGTGCCTGACTGTGAACAATTCACAGCTCGTTTGTCCAGAAATGAAGCTGGTTTCAAAATACATTGACATTTTAATTAACTGGAAGATCACATGGTGGCACTTCTCAAGATGGCTGACCTGAAAAGATTTCAAAGATTTTGTGATTATCTCTTTTGGAGTAAGATATCAGCAGGTCTGGGAAAAGAAATATTATTAGTTGACAATAATGAAAGTTATGGTGCACTAGCCGTAATAAGCAGCAAATTAGCAAATCACCGGCAGGGTTCCCTGTTTCCATATTTAGATATAGTTAAAAATATTATCCAGACAACCAGAGAACTAATCATCTGGAGAGATACATGGCAAGAAGACAAAGTTTCATCACTGCTGATCTCTTCACATAATCTTCCACGCAATGGGACCTCATTGGGAAAAGACTGTAGAAAGCCAAAAATTCACTTTTCATAGGAAACTCTTTGCCTTCCAAGAAAACACAGCAAAACATAATGCTGCCAAACAGCAAGCCAAGCTATGTAAATGATCACAGACTTCTAACAGTTAATGAATGAGAAAAAAAAACACTTAAAAAGAACAAAAGAAAAAAATGTTGTCTTATGATTTTTTTTAGCCTAGCATGTTTAATGTTAAATTATAATCATGGTAACAAGACCATAAGGCTGTAGATATCATGCAGCACTAAGAGGTCAGACTCCAATATTCTGTAAGACTAGAATGAACCACTTTGTTTTTCATCGAGTCAGGAATAATGGATTCTAAGCATGGAACTTTTCTTCACTTAGGACCTGCAACCAGTATAACAGCTAGAATACTCTTGGCAATACCAAACAGATGAGCTGCATATGGCCTCAGTCACTGTGCTTAGTAGGCACTGGACCTTGCTTATACCTGAGGTGCCTACTTGAGTGGCTAACTGGGCCAACACAGGGTCAGGATACATAATAGGAAAGCAAACAAGCAAGCACTTTTTTCTGTGGAATAAATTAGATTCCCTCCGCGTTAAGTGGTGTGGACAGCCTATCTACAAATCACAAAAGTTAAGGAAAAAATCAAGTAAAAATGCTTCAAACAACTTGAGTACACTTACCAACACAAAATACTATCAGTTAATAAACTCTCAAACAAACATAACACAACATTAATAATATTAATTTAAAGCTGCATCCATTCAGGCACAGGCAGGGGCTGCAGGGGCTCTGTGAGACAAGAATAGGGTTACCCCATGTCAGACACAGCCACTTTCACCATTTCTGCCATAGGGCATGGCTGCCATGCCATTTCTGCCATGGCATGGGCCCTGCAGCCACACATGGGTGCCTTGGCAGAAATGAAATTGGTCAAAGTGCTGCATAGCAGTGAGGTGTGAAAAAAAAGAGTAAGAAACCACTCAGAGAAGGAGCAGGAGGAAGTTCTCCAGTAGAGGCCAGTACAGTGAAACAGTTTAACCCCCACAGCCCTTGGAGAGGGTCATACTAGAGTAGAAATCTACATGGCAGCCACTGGAGGACCCCGTGCTACAGCCAGTGATTATTCTCTGAAGGAACTGTCAGGCACATGAAACCCATGGAGAGCTATCCATGGAAAGAGATTTTTCCTAAAGGACTGCAGCCCACAGAAAGACCAACACTGGAGTACGTTAAAAATACGAGGAGAAAGAGGCAGCTGGTGTGGACTGACCACAGACCTCCTTCCCCATCCTTCCTGTGGTGCTTGCAAGGAATAGAAGAGTCCGGAAAGAAGGTGTTACCTGCATGGGTGGTAGTCTGGCTCTTAGCCATTGCCAGCTCAACAAATGTGATATAACCATCTCATAGACTGAATGCAGGACAAGGGAAGTTCAAGATATCATTTTCCAATTAGGACATTTAGTCCTCCATAAACATTTCACAGAACCTAGCTCGGATGCATCATTCTGACTATGCATTTCTCAGTATCCAGCACTGCAGTCATTTCTATCTATAACAAGCAATGGAAAAGCCTGAGTTAGTGAACTAAGGTTAATATGAACAAATATTTCAGAGTAGATTTTAAGACCTAGTCCCAAACTGTTATTTTATGCTACATTTGAGCATATTTTTGTAACCTGAACTGCCATCTTCAGAAAACTAAGGCTTTTTATTCAAAATCAATTTTTCTATGCATTTTCACTTATATTTGTAGGTGTAGGAATTGTAGGTACCTCTAACATACAGAATGTTGGGAAGAATTTCATTTACTTTGTTCAGGTGTTCTGCAGTTAACCTGCTTATTTTTTTCTCTCATAGGTTTTGGCACACATACATTTGCTATTCAGAACAATCAAAAAGACTGACTGATTGGAAGTTTAGTTAGGACAGTGGAGTAAGAGAAACCATACTTTAATTAAATCACCTATTTTAATTAAGAGTTCAGAAAAAGCATTTGAGGATGTAAAGGAGCTCAAGAATATGCAAGTGCTTCTAACTAAGACTACATCTGGAGAAGGAAATTTTTTCATGTAGACAAGCCAGAGCTGTAATGGGTAAAATTCTGCAGACTCACAAAGTAGTCAGATAGTCCAGATGGGAAGCTAGTTACATATTGTAAACCTGTGTGCTAGAAGTTGTACTTTTTCCACATGGGATTAAATTCAACTTCTGGTATTCACTTGATTGACATCTTCTGAGAAAAAAAATCAACACGCCCATCTCAGGTATAGTCTATTAGTGAAAACAGATCATAAAATGAAAGAAGCATATCAAAGTTATATGAAGGTAGCTCACACAGGAAATGCTCAGTGAACTAGTAAGGACAGATAAAAAATCTAAACAAATTTTAAACAAAATCTCTATTGAAGTTAGGGAGACAAATCTACACCCTTATTAATACACTGACAGAAAATCTGCCAAACATATTGTATCTTACATTGATCTGGGAGCAACGTTAAAGAGTAGGAGTTGGAATGTTTAGCAGCTACATTGCTTTGTTTTTACCTCACTCCAATTCAAACTCTGTTCTCTTACTCAACCAGTGAAGACACTTGCCTCTGCCTGCACTTGTTGAATTTACTACAGTTCATTTCCCACTGATATAAATATCAAGGCTTCAGGAAAGCACATTTTATTTAAAATAAATCCATTTGAAGATGTTCCTTGTCACTAATTTGGTTTGTTTCTGTTGCTTTTTGTTTAGAGACACCTGAAATTTGCTCATCTCTCTCTCTCTCTCTCTGTAGCTCTTCATTTATCAGAGGGAACGCAGCTGGAGTTCAAGCCCTCCAAAATACTAAATATGTACAAGACATATTGTAGTCCTCTGCAGATCTTCAGAGTAAGTTAGATCAGTCAAGGAACCAGATGTTTTGTTATCTCCAAATTAGGCACGGACTTCATTTCGCACCGGGGAAGAGCTTCATCTTACCATCTATCATGTTTCTGGAATCCTTCCTTCCCAGTCCAGACAGCACCAATCACATTTCAGAGTCTGTTAAAACTGATTTTTTGTTGCTTTATCACAGGTCTGGCAGGCATTTGTGGGAATGGGAAAAAGGGAACAAGTAATGGAGAGGGTCAGACCCACACTTTCCCCTTGAGAGTGTACTGATATGGTACTGATGGTACTGAAATGCATCAAATAACAGACGGCACTTTCCTTTTATGAAAGCATAATCTCCCTGTGTATAATGATTCTGGAAAAAAAAATAAATCTATTTAGCTTCAAAAAAGCTCTTCAAAATATGAGAAATATAAATGACACTAAACAAAAAAAGAGTTACACTCACTGTGTCAGACAAGTGTTCCACAGCGTTCTGCAGAGGGGTTCTTTCAGTCCTTGCAAACACACTAGGGACCTAATTCCTGGTGAACACTACTCTTCATCTATATGGGACTGTTTCCTCTTGATACAATCAGAACAGATGAAAACCAGATGCTGGGGGTCTGGCTTGATGGGATTTTGTGTTTAAGGATTTTTGCACAACAAAAGTAATTCAACTTTGTTGAGCTTAAAAACGATCTCTGTCTTCCCAAGAGGACTAACAAAATAATATGCTGCACACTAGGCAAAAGACAACAGCACTGCCATACACAAAAGTCTTTTGATTTTTTTTTCCAGCCAGGTGCCCTCCACCATATATGTTAGATGCAGGTATTATATGTTCTGTTTTTTATATACTTAATACACAAAAGTTAAGTAAGATTGCATCAAACAAGTTGTTGAATGCTGTCAGTGTTCTACTCCTTTTTTTTTAAAGTGTTGTAAAACATTCAAAAAACTGCAGTAAGCTTGTTTAAAAATCAACTATTCCAGATGAATAAAATATAAAGCAGTACAAGTCACCTTCAGAAAGAATGCTGACATTGAAGAAGTTTCATGCACACGTATCAAAACCTGTTTGAAAGCTTAATAATGAGGCAGTGGATGACAAACCAGCAGAAGATTGGATGACCACTGGTAAACCAGATCTGTATTTTTTCTATTTGTATCATATTTACAAGATCAGTGTGACAAAACCTCCTTCTAAACTCATTATCTAGAACTAAGATACTGAATACAGTCATAACTCAGTCCTGTTTCTCATAGCTGAGTCCATTCCTGCATAGTTTAAACATGATTACTTCAAAATCGTTTCATATTTGTGCAAGTTAAACAGAATTAACTTTTTCACAGAGAATCTTGCTTCACTCTCCCCTAAGAAAAAGTACCATAGAATAAATGACAATTACTGTACTGCCTGTACTAATTGTATGGGAATAGCTAAAAGAACTAAGAGAGAAGGAAAAATTTTGTGTTGTTTTCTCACAGCAATGGATATTATCAACTCCTTTGTTTTGTATTCTAAGCATTTGAGTAACGTAACAGTTACAGTGAGGACATAAATCTGCTACATGTCTAGCTACATGTTACAGAAAAAAAAAAAAACCCCACCAGGCCCAACAATCCTAATGCCACAGCTCTCATTACAAGCAAAAAAAAAAAAAGATTTTTCTCTTCCAGACAGCATTTTACTGCTTATTTTAGATAGTTTAATAATTGGTGTCCTTATCAAAAAAAAAAAAACAAACAGAAAACCTAGCCTACTGCTACAGTGTTTCCTTTTGTTGTCAAATCACATATATCCTATCAATACTACTATTAACTGTCCCACTCATCTTTACCGTACTGATGAACTTATCTTGTAATCCTCTATATGTAAACATCAATATACAGTAATTGACAAAATTTGAAAACCTCAGATTTGAGGGAAAGTGGGAATTTTTTTTCCAGGCAAGAGTTACTAACTTCTAAGAAATCTGGATCTTGTAATTCAAATTTTGGCCCTTGTGGCATGGCAGACCTCTCAAAACACAAGATCAGTAGAACTGATGCCGAATTTATTTGACTCTATAGGCTAATAGCTCTGTGGCTCACTTCCGCTGCTTGTAGTTTTGATTTCATTGATAACCACCACTCTTGTAACTAGAACTGAAAACTCTCAAGCCAGTTTATCTCTACTATTCCTCTGGAAACCTGAAGGTAGGATTTTAGAGTATAGATGGACTTGAAAATCAGAAGCCTGGGGAGAAGCTGAAAACCATAAAACTCTCATCTGGAAGAAAAAAAGTCTCAAATAGTTATGTGGCTGAGGGACATGGACAAAACTCTCTTACTCCTCACAGGGAAGAAAAAAAAAAAGATATCAGCTGGGAGAAGAATATGAATGATGTATACAGAAGACAAACTCCCCCAGATTGCAGAATAAGAAAATACCCAGCCTCTTTTCTTCCCTAGTGGCTGAGTAATATGTTCATGTTTCTCAGACAACTCTATCTCCAATTTTCAGATCACTGAAATAGCTGGCTTAGTTTCCTGTTAAGTGTTTTGAACACATGAGTGAGCGGAGAGTTGTTAAAACAGATGAGAGAGAATACAATGACTAAAGTTCAAACAAAATACATGTTAAAAAATAAATAAAATAAAATAAAATAAAATAAAATAAAATAAAATAAAATAAAATAAAATAAACCTGTATATAAAATGTGTTCTCCTGCATTGAGATATATAGTATTTTATTCTTTCAAAGAAATTAGGACACTGAAATTTTGCAACTTTTTGAAAAATCAGTTAAGGATATTATATGCTGTACACGCACATCTTTCTTTGCAAGAAATATTAAACCACTTCTGGAACTGTATAAAACTGGAATGTGGGACAGCATTATTCTCTCCCTGGTCAAACTGACCCAGTCTTCTCCTGCTCTGAACCTTCGAAAATGCCTATTGTGGAAAGTGGAAGATAAATTTGCCTGACAGGACACATGAACTACTTAAAATATACAATCTGTTGTCAAAAACTTTCAAAGTAAGTGATTTAATCCACACAGCAACCCACACCATACACAGTAATAAAAGAGTTTGAGAAAATCATGCTGCTTTCTGAACACAGAAACTAACAGATAACACAGAAACTTAAGTAACTAAGTTGTCTAAGAAACTTTCTATGGAAAAGAAAATGTACCTGAAGTTTCCTATAATGAGGAACAAGTACTTATTTCTTTATCAAAGAAACAAAACTTTCCTGTAAAACTGTCATTATCTCTGATATATACATTATTTTCCTGTTCTATTTAAAAGAAACTAAACATGCCTTTAGAAGGAATTGAACCACTACTGTTGCAGTTTTAGTAAAACAGATACATACTCTGCAAAAGTAAGTGTGTTAAATGCTCAACATCAGCTAGCCATGCAACCCATTAAATGTGGTATTGTAATAAAAAAAAAAAACAAAAAACAAAATCAGAACATATCCTGACAATAATGTAATCTATCACTTGAATTAAATGTTCAGTTGTAAGACTTTAATTGCGACAAGATGTGAAGCTCTCAGACTTAAGACTGGAAAAGTCTTCAGCAGGCATGGACAAGGTGCACATATTTTGTACATGCTGATGCATATAAGTCATTGTTTGCTAGTCTATCCGTGAGCATGCAAAGTAAAACTTTAGACATAACCACAAGGTTCCTTCAGCCTTTCTGCATGTGCCTACAAAAATGTATAGACACACATACATGTACATGTTTATGTATATATACACAAACACAAAACACAAGCAAATGATGCTGCAAGGAAAAAGATTAAATAAGCATTAGTTTTCCCTAAATCTCTTTATGCTTTTCCCTGATCAAAATGCCAGTCTCCCCCTCTTTCTTCTCCCCCCCACCTTTCTCTCTCTCTTGTTAAGAACTGAAAACAGCACTGCATCCAAGCAGAACTTAGCCAGGCACAGTGCAGACACACATTTTCTGGTAAGATTTGAACCTTAAAAAAAACCAAAAAAAAAAAACAAAAAAACAACCTGCAGAGAGCCATTATGGAAAGAAGAGTCCTCCTTTTCAAGTAGAGACAACAGATACTTCAGAATACTGTGGTTGGAGAGAAGTAGGTTAAGAATATAATTACTATGCATGCAGAGGTACAGTTCAGAAATACTCTCTCCCCAACTTTAAAACAAACACACATAGATGTCAAGAAACAATCATGAGATGAAGCACTTAAAATAGTAATATCTGTTTACAAATTCAAGTTGCTGCTTGGTGAAAACTTGATTTCTGTAGCATGTCCCCAAGATACAATCTAATACTAAAATGTATCCTGCGGTAGGTCTACTTTCCAATTACTAGAAGTAAGCATACAAGGTATATAATTAGTTATGACACTGGGACAGGCATACATGTTTCAACACAGACAGAGCTCTGAACAAACTTTTTTGGCAGTATATGACAGAAGACTTAAATTGAAGGCTCAAAGGCAGGCTATAATGTATTACAGAAGGAAAAAAAAAAAAACAAAACACCCTCAAACGTTAAAAGTTCTCACACCAAATGATTTTTAAAGGTATGAGCATATTCAGCTGAAACACCCTTCATAATCTGGAAAGAAAAAAATATTGCCCTGCAGCACTAAAATGGGCTATATTACACATTAAGAAAAAGAAACTCAATCCTTTGAATGATTTCTTTTCTTTCACTGAAAGAGTGTCATTCTTCCCTAAAGACTACATTATGATAAAACATTTATATAAATCAAAGAAGATTCTTTAATGACTCTGGGCATGGGATCTTAAATCTGGGATGAAACACCAATTTCTATCAATTCTAAAATAAATTAGGCAAGGATTATATAAGTAGTACTTACCTTGGCATTAGAAAAGAAAAGAACTCTCGTGTCAAAGATGTATCATCAACACACCTTCAACTTACACCCTTGAAGGGGTCTTTAGAACTAAACTCAGAGTAAGTTAACTCAGAGAGCTCAATTATGTATCTAGTCTCTAAACGTTTTAATTCAAAAAACCAACCAGACACCAAATGAAATATAATGGGAATAAGGATTAACCTTATAGATATCACATTTTATTCTACAGAAAGAGATAGCCTTCAACATAGCCTTCAACTAGTTTGAATAAGCTTGCTTAGATGTTTGATAGGATCTCCTTCCTCCACCATCTTCCCTATAAAGAAGCACATTTAATGTGTTTTTGGTGTTGTTGGTTTTTTTTTCAGCAAGAGGTCTTATTGATCTGTTTTCTCTCTAACAGAAGGACACCAAACCTGTCTCTGTAATAGAAGTTCGGAGTACAGAAGTCTTTGGGGTAACCATCCTGAAAGCTTGCATTAAGTTAAAACAGTAGTAATTACTGGGATTTTCCAGGGTAAAATCCATTAAATTGTTATTTGCACAAAACACAGTAGTGTTTTTAAGAGTTTCAAGTGTTTAGAAAGCAGCTTATATGCTCTTGATTCACAAAAACACCACAAGCTTCAATTTTAGAAACTATTTTATAAAAGTCGATACTTCCTTAACTTCACACTCTCAGTCACAATTAAAACAAAAGAATATACCTTGAACTTCCCCCAGATGGGTATAGTAACACTCCTTCCATCCATTTAGCCAATGTTTAGAGAGATGACGTACTGATATTGGCAGTAGTATTTCTTCTGTCAGCAAATATCATGTCCCTTCTAGATAAAACCTGACAATAACCCTCTTTCTCCTTTTTCAGTCACAAACAAAACAAAACAAAACAACAAAAAAAAACAACTATGGACCTTGGCGATTGCTTGCAAAGTGTGCCTGTGCTGTCACACAACATACTTGTATGACAGAAGAAATAAAATTTCCACAGACAGGAAAGTCTTCCTGTCCACAGAGAGGTTTATTCTTCCTGTGAAGAATAATGTCAGTAAATGCTTATCGTCTTTTAAGCTGAAAGAGTTAGTTTGTTTTTTGATTACAACTGAGGTGACATAGTTGGGAGTGGCACTTATGATTAAACAATTTAAGATTTCCTCAGTTAAAATCAATACTATTAACACCATCCCAAAAGCAATGCGTGTGGAACCTGTGTAGTTGCTGGATGAGCTACTGTAACTATTCAGCACAAATCCAAACCACGATCATAGCACGAAGAAGTTATTTTATTCTCGGAGAAGAAAGAAACAAACCTGACAGCATCTGAGTATAGCTCACAAATACCTGCCTGTGTTCACCTGTGTTAGACCTGTTTGAATTGCGCCTTCCTCAGAAACTAGACTCCTACTTATCTTAATCTTCCTCACACATCAAGATACGACAGTTAGTAAACTAGCTGCACATAAAGCAAAGACTTCATATTGGTCTGATTCTACATCCAAAAAGCATGAATAAATATGTAGGTACTGTAATTCCACGCACTCCAGTGTAACAATCCACATCAGAACAACAAACAGTCATACAGGGCTCTAGGTGTGCATGGCAGTCATCATCCACATCAAGTTTATTCACAGACTTGTACTTTGAAAATATTACAATGCACCGCAGAATTACATTATCATCTACATTTCCCCCCTTCACTATCAACTCATGACTACATGCTACAGCAGATAATACCACACAGACCACACATTGACTTTCTGTTCAGTGATTTTTTCTTTAATCTCTGAAACTATCAGTTGAAATAAAATTGCCTCCTTTTTTCTCTTCTTACCAGTCTCATAACTTTAGAAGAAATACTGAATTTCTTTTCCAACTTTTTTTTCCTTTTATTTTTTTTTCTTTCAGTTCCATGAGGTTTTGGACAACTACCATAATGAGTCAGATACTATTCATGGAGTGACTGTCTTAAGCATAAGACATTTAGAAAAAATAATCTTGAACATTTATGATTCAAGTTCCCAGCGTTAATACTACTGCCTAGCCATTCTCCAGCTCTGTTTTGAAAACTAGGGTTAAGTTCATGAAATCCAAAGGCAAGTGTCCATGGACTTTTAAAAGACTGCTACGCAAAGAAGAAATAGTCAGGTGACCAGAAGGCAGATTCAGAGTGCATCAGCCACCTTGCAGCTCATGTGATGTAACTTTCCCCAGGTTTGCCACATCAGCCAGGACAGCCAACATCAACGCGACAAGCTACAAATTCCTAGTAGAGGTTACCTTGCAGTAACAGTATCACAGGAATTAGGAATTTACGATGTCCAACCTTTTTTTGAAAGCAGTGTGAAAGCTACCACTGACTGCTTTGATGACAGAAAAAAACTCTTCCATAAACTCATTTTAAATAAACTGCTCATGAAGTTCTTTCACTCTCTATGCCGAACTGCCACACACATCCCATATTTCTAATTGAGAAAGGTCCAAGAATGCTTTCTGAGTTTGTCCTATGATTCAAGTTTGTAACACATTTTCCTGGCATCCTTGGATGAAATTTCAATACCCTAGTTTACTGAGAGATTTTAACTACAAAAAGCCAACAGCGAGTGCAGTACAAACCCTCTAACAAGGCACCCCGTACTTCCAATTAAACCATCTAGTGTCTTGATTGCACTAAGTTCTACTTTGCCTGAAACAGAACAGAAGAACAGGTTTGTATCTATTCACAGGACTCAACCATTCCACATACTTAGCTCATTGACCAATGACACTACAATTACATATATGATATTAAGTCAAGTTTTCTATGATACTAAGTGAACTGAGATTCCATTAACTATCATCTGATTTCTGAACTTCTTCTATGCTTCTTTCAATCCTAGCATGGCATTTTGCCAACACCTGTTTATATTATTTACTGGTAAGCCTCATCTAGAACTAGCTACGTTCCCAAGAGGAATTAGGTATAGCAAGTTACTCAAATCTTCACAGACCTCAAGATTTTTCACAGAAAATACAGACACTTCTTATAATACAGTGATAATTATCTAAGCCTGCACATTGTGCAACATTCTCATGATAACATGATCACAATATATTTCAATGTACATTAAAATGGCAATAGAACCCAAGATAAATGAAGATCCTCTTATGCAAGCCAGTGAAAGGCCAGCCCATTTTTGGTCATTCTTGTAGAATGTATGCCAAAAGGCATAGCATCATACCTTTTACAAAATACAGTGTTCATAATTGGAAGTCATCAAAATTCCAAAAAGAGAAGAGACAGAAAGGGAAGAAGAGGGGAGGGAAGAGAAGGGGGAGGGGAGGGGAG
>JAPSGF010000003.1:6950704-7014706 GCA_035772895.1 Perdix hodgsoniae
CGCATCCACCTGAAGGACGTCCTAGCCGCGTGGCCCCGCTCTCGGGGCGGCTGGGAGGCGTTGCGCCGCGCGGGAGGCCGGGCGAGGGGGGCGGCGGGAGGGCAGCGCGCGTGGCGCGCGGGTCTGGGGGACGAGGCGCCGTGGCCGCGTCCCTCCCCGCTGTCCTTCCTCCGGTCCGTGCTGAGCGCAAAGCTAGGGCTGGATCTTACGACGGACAGACGTAGGACGTCCTTCAGGTGGATGCGCGGCCGGACGGCGCCGAGATACCGCGTGGCTGTTGGCACGTTCTGCCTCCCGACCTCCCCGCGTCGGCGGCGCCGCGGACCCGGCAGGCACCGCAGCGCCCGAGGAGACGGGCAGGTGTGCGGGGCAGGCCGTGCTGCGCGGCGCTCTCCGCGCTCCTCCCCGGCGGTGGCCCAGGGCCGCGCAGCCCTCGCGTGCCGCGCCTGGCACGCCTTGCGAGCGGCCGGGTTTGCAGGGCCTCGGCCCGTGCCGCTGTCGGTGCCGCTTGCGCCTTTTCTGTGGCCGCCCCGCGAGAGAAGAGTCTGACCCGGATCGCCACCTGAGCGGGGTTTTCGCGACGACCGGCGGGATTCGCCTGGCGCTTCTCTCTCTGTTCCTATGGAAAGCTCTCTCTGTTCCCTGGGTTTTACCCAGATATCTTCGTCAGGTGCAGTGCATACCGACTTGCGGTGTCCAACTCCGGGATGAGTTTTGATCCTTCATCTGCAGAGAGCTCAAACAATGACTCAAAAGGATTTTTATTGCTTGTTTTTTTGTTTGTTTGTTTTTTGTTTTTTTCTGTTTTTTTTTTGAGAAGTACTTGTGACCAAGTAAAGTCGTGAGTAGTGTGTGGTCATTCTTAAAAAAAAAGAAAATCGCAGCGCTGGTTTAGCTATGACTTGACGCATTTTCTGTCAGAGGGGAGAGAGAAGTAGAACCGAGTAATTTCAGAGTCACAGCTTAGTGCATTTAGGTTTGCCCTTTTGAACCAGCGAGGGCCAAGAACTCGCCAGAACACCGTGTTCACACAGCCCCCTAGTGGTGGGAGCCCGCACAGGTTCACATGTCCGTCTTCGCACTTGAAGGGTCCAAAACAGCTCGATGGATATTAAAATGCTGTGAACTTCACAGAGGCACGGTAACAGGGTGCGGTGCCCATCAGTGTGCTCATCTTTACTGTGGACTTGCACAGAAGTGAGTCAAGGCTAGAAAGAGTCACAGCTTTACTCAAGAAATGGCTTGTGGTACACAGACAGCCATGCAGTTAAATATAAATCAAGCTTTCCTTATTGCTTTGGAAAAGTGAGATTTTTTTTAACTGAGGCAAGACTTGTGGTAGAGATAGTCCTATATTCATTAAGCCCGTGGATGGTAGCGATAATAACCTCTGCTACACACTAAGCGCTGACCTAACATTTCAAATGAAGAACCAGTTAAATGTAACTGCCTTCTAATTTGCTTGCTTGCTTGTTTGCTTTAAATATTTTAGGTATTTTTGTATAAAAAACTAATAAAAACTCATGAAGTAGTTATTGTCTTGATGTATAATTCTAGTTTTCTAAATTTCCTTTTTTTCCCTCTACCTGTCAATAAGCCAGTGGATTTTGTATTGACAGTATATTACAGCCTCTTGAAAGCTGCTGAAGAGGTAAAATAGCTGGAGGCAAGTTGGCTGTTGGGAGTTCTGATTCTTGGCCTGACGGTATGGGATTACAGGATAAACACTGTGGAATAAGACATTTCTGCTCAAAGGATCAACAGCACAATAGCTAACTGGTGACATTTGAATATACATCATCATTAGACTTCAGAGTGAGCAAGCACCAAGCTTTCCAGAAAGTTTGCATCTTTCAGAATCACATTTTTGGTCACATAGAGAATCGTATTTTAAATTTGCAGTCAGTTCTACTTTGGGGTTTACTTTCCATGTGGCATATTGAGATAAGCCTAGGAAGATGAAACCCATGTTAACATACGTGTCCTAACGTACCACCTGCTCAGAAACTTCCTTTATAATGCTGTATTTACCGTGAGTTTAGCAAACACTGCAGGTATTACAAGAAATTACTACCTTGTAGTTCAGTTAACAACTTAAGACTGTGTAAAGACCCAAGCTGTGTCTGTCTCGTGATTTCTTAAAGCGTCTAATTATCCTAAATTTTGCGGATCTTGTGTAGGGTTTCATAAAGTATAAGCAAAGCCTAATCTTATCCTTCTTCTGTAGACTAATGATGTTTGTTTCTGAAGAAAGCAGTGACTAATGATTTCAGTTTGATGAAGAATATCTATCCTATACAGCAAACAATTTTTCACTGTAGTTTTCCTTCAAAACCAGCAATGAACATAATAGTGCTTGTAGTAGTTCTCACTGACCTGAGATTAATTAACGTGAACAAAATGAAAATATTCTTTTATTTTGACTGTCCAGATTGAAGTACTGAAATGTAAATTAGAGATACAGTCTAAGCAGGTACTGCAGCTTGAAAGGAATGGAAGAATAACTCATCTAAATTTTGATGTATCCAGAATATGGTATTTCTCCGCAGTCTTAATTTTCCTTCCTACTGATGAGTGTGTGGTTCACATGAATGTTCTGTTCTTGCTGCATACCTGTATGTGCAGTCCAAATGGCGCGTCCAAGAAGCAGAATGGAGGTAGAACACACGACCCCTGTGCCCCATAAAGATACACACATCTAGCCACAATCTTCAGTTTGTGTGTTGCCATGTGAGGAATACTATGCCGAGTATTAATGGGTAGAATAGCAGTAAGTAGAATAGCTTATATCATGATTTACACAAATGGTGGGCTCTTACCCCTTATTAGAGATTTGTCTTTCCACTTTTGTCCTTTTTTATTTTATTTGTTTATTTATTTATTAACTTTCTTTCATTTGGGTTTTCATGCTAGTTGATCTGCTGGATTTGGTAGAACTTCAACCTTAAAAAAAATAAATTAGGAAAAAATATCTGCATTTATTTAGATTAGGCTCTAGTTCTTTCCTTGGCAAACTGTAATTTATTAGTATTTTTGAGCAACAGTTTGACATTTGACCTGATATAGGTGATGCACCAAGCTTTTACTACTTTTGGAGTATTTCACCTAAACTTAGCTGTGGACCACTGGGACCGTAGCTTGAAAAACTAGAGAAAAACTGTAAAAATTCTGGTTAAACTGAGTTGCCCAGGATAGCACGGGACCTCAGATAAAGATAAAATATAATTATCCGGTGTTGAATGTAACTGCTTCATCTGCTTTAAGTTTAAGTCTGTTTTCTTTCCTGTATCATTCATCACATTCCTTAATGCATCTACAGTAGATTATGCAAGAATCTTTAGAAATAAGTTTCATTTATTATGCAGACACTCATTTTCATTCAGAGAACATTCACCCACTCTGCGTGTTTGACATGAGCAGATCTTGCAAGGAGGAAACTGCACATGATCATATGATTTCAGACACTGTACACTCATCACATGAGCTGTCTGAATTCACATTGTGATTGTGTAGACATTTATAGTGACAGTGTTCCTTTAGTCTAAGTATATATATGTTACCTGCGTGTTTGTTAACCAGCTGGCAAAAATCACTGTGAAGTTCATGAAGATATGTCAAGTGTTTCCAATTTGCATAAAAATACCAAAGTCGATTCCAAGTTTCTATAAAACCTGAAGTATTGCTAGACCCTCCTTGTCATAACAGTAATTTTGGGAAATGAATAAAGGTTTGTTTGTTTGTTTGCAGGATATCGATATTCTATTCTGCCCTATTCTACTCCATTGTACTTACTGTTATTCTTGGTAAAATATCCTCTGCACTCAGCCTCTTTTAACTCTCTTTTAGAAGTTGGCACCACACAGTTTGATTTATCCCAAACTTTCCCAAACGCATTACCAGGTCTTCTTAAAGACAAATGTGCTTCCAGTACTTTATGAGCTCAATTGAGCTCAACTCCTCTGATATATGAAAAGATATAGATACAGACGTTTTTTGTAGCTCTCCAATAGCTTTTGTAAAGGGCTTTAGATGGTTTTAAACATGAACAAAGAACCAAAACAGTTTAAGACACTAGAGATGAAGAGAATAAGGTGCAAGATGTTAAGTGACTTTCCTGAAATAGTATAGAAAGTCAAAATGTCTATTTTCAATCTGTTTGCCAGCTCTGTAGTCATCTTCAGTGAGTGCACACTTTGACATTTAAGATTTCTCTAAATTGAAGTTTCTTATTCCTCTGTTGTGACTTCCAATCTCTGTCTGTCCATTTTTTTTACTATTGCTTTGTAATTGCTAGTCAAAGACCACACATAGCGTTCTATATGCATTCTGGAACACGTCTCAGCTTATCTCATATAACACTTGAGGGTATTTTTCCCCAGTGAATCTCAGTGTTTTGCAGTTCTCTTAGTGTGTTACCATTTGTTTTCATTATACTATTCCAGTCAAAAGTGATTGCCTTGGAGAGATTTTTTGGAAACACGATGGGAAAGTCTCTCTCTCTCTCTCTCTCTCTCTCTCTCTTTTTAAATCCAGTTTAACTGCTTTAGTCTTCTGCTTTAATTGTTAATGGCATGATGCTTCTTTTATCGTATCTTACAACAAACATTTTTGCACTGAGTTTGTTTTCACAAATGAGTTCTAACAAATAAAATGCCTCAGTCACAGCTGATACTGATTGGTTACTCGATGTCTTAAAAGCAACAAGTGTCAAATGTAATTCTGCAGGGCAAGACATAAAATATGCCATGTCCAATCTTGAAAGATGACTGCTAAGATTTCGCCACTTTTAGCAGAATGGTTTTTCTTCTGTTTACACGTTGCTTGAAGGGAGACTTGAAATGGATGGGACAAACTGAATACAACAGAGAACATTAAAACTAGCTTTAAATAATGTGTATTAATGACTCCTCGTGTATCATAACCTTTTCATTTTTTTCTATCTCTTTCATTATTGCTTCAGATATTAAAATGCCATTAATCTTTGTATCAAGAGAAAGAAAAGAAGACAGAAGAGTTGAGAACCTAACATTTGTTTTCTTTCCAGTGATCTAAGTTTTTACATCCTGTCCTCTTTTATCAGAGAATTCAGCTGTCCCACCTGCAAAAGCACAATCAGTCTTGTTTGAACTTGAGCTTGGTTCTGAGTTTCAACAGTCCAAGATCTAGTCTCACTGCATTTCAGTACAAATACTTCGCTGAGAGCATCCACACATTGTGATCACGAGCAATTGTAAAAACAACATACAGACTTCAATACAGGCATCAGTTAACATCTGGAAACTGGAGAATAGGAAATGAAAATACAGTTTACAAAAGCTGCTTTCCTTTTAAAAGTAATTTTTTATTTCATGGAATTCTCCCACTGGAACATAAGTGAAATAATGTTTGAACTTAACAATGATATCAAGGTACAACTCTGAGTTTCCTTCCTTGCTCTCCTTCTGGTGCCTCACTTTCAGTTATACTGATTTCACATCCAAAGAGCTGGTCTTGGATCTTAGACCAATCTCACCACATTTGGTGTGTTGGTAGTCCAGGTTGTATTTTCTGATTTAATAATGCTAAACTGATGCCATTGCTTTGTGTGCATGTGTATGTATGTATATTTTTATATATATGGAGTGAGTAAAAGGGAAATAATAAACAGCTGGTTAAAGGATACTTTTTAAATCTTCAGAATGCTTCAGACAAATTAAAGTGCAGATCTTTCATCATTCAGAACTCTTCTCGCTTTTGAGTTTCTGTTTTGTGGGGCAGAAGAGTCTTGCATTTGATTTTAAGGACAGAAAATGTGACCTTCCTACTTTGAAAGTTAATTCATAAATATCTTTAAATTGGAGAGTTTCTGAAATCCACCTTCTAGTACTGTTACCAAATCCTTCCTCAATTATAGCAGAGCTATATGAGGATGACAAGTCAGTGGCTTTAAAGAGGAGACATAGGAATTTACTACATGAAGGAGTGCAGGAAACCAGCTTGTTTAATACTGTCCAGAGAGTATTCTTGAACTATGTCAATGAGTCTGTGGCTCCTGAGTATCTACTTACAAAATTATCGTCTGTATGTTGAACACTTTAATCTCACCATCTATGTCTGAATACTTGGTGCACATGCATGTCCTCTAGAGTATGAATTCTGCAAATCCATACACTGTGTATAAGCAAAATGTCTGTGTATCACTGATATATAAAATAATAAGTAGTAGTACTATGAAAAATTACTGCCTTGATGATCAGGACACCATCATTTAATCTGTTCTAGCTCTGAAAATCTTCAGGACTGAATTATAATTGTTACAACAGAAGAAAATCTATGTAATGCAAGTAACTTCCCTGCTCTGAAAAACAACTTCAAAATTTGACCAAGACCAAGGCAGCAGTGTTGTACCACAGATCAATGTGATGAGGTCAGGTTTCTTCTGCCTGATTTGTTACTATTGATTAATAGGCATTGCATTGGTAGCAAAGTACAGGCATATCCAGCTTGTGGCCCACAGGCTGCATGCAGCCCAGCACAGTTTGCCCTGTGGCCACCTCCTGCCCCATCCCATCATGGTGGCAGCTGTGCCACTGCACTGCAAGTGGCCTGGCCCAGGCTGGGTGTGCACCTGTCACTCAATAGCAAACAAACATTGGTGCCCTATTAACTCTGAAACCAGGGCACAAGGTGCAGTGTAATGCCAAATTAAGAGACAGCAGATAATTACATTTTGATACTCTGGCTAAACAGAGTCCTGTGAACAGTAAAAAATATGCATGCATGCTTTCCATTCTGATAAAGGAATTTGAGAATATGTTTCAAGACTGCTGAAAAAAATCATCTTTTTTGGTATATTTGCAGCTCCATTTTCAGGCAACATAAATACATCATCCTTTTTGCCATTCTTAGAGTTGCAACCAGGCAGTCAACTCAAAAATTTGATCGTGTCTCTTTACTTTCATAAGCCCTGTCTTACCAGAGAAAAGCAATCCTCGCTTCACAATAAAGCAATTACACCTTATTTGTGTAATTGCTTTTTGACAATACATACCTTTGTGAACAACTGTTGTCAGAGATGAAGTATAGGAGGAGTAAATTTCATCGAAAGTCTTTGATGAACACCTTGAAAACTCACTGAGAATTGCAGCCACTGCTGCCATCCCAGGGATTGATGCTCCAGTTTCACAAAAATAAGGTCACATATCCCACTAGTTTTGTGGGATAATATTGTATTTTTTGTTCTCTGTTTGTTTTTTTTTTTTAAAGAAAAAGATTTAAATAAGGTTGTTGGTTTTTTGTTGTTGTTTTTCTTATAAACATTTATTATATATTTTATGAGGGCTGCTCTGAAAATATTGCATCCTATTTTATGGTGTTGGCCCATAATGTCAGAGATGGATGTTGACGGTATGGCAGTAGAGGCTGAACCTTCCCACCAATATTCCTTTACATGTTGATGCCGTGTGACAGGTGGGAGCAGAGAGGCAGTCTGAGGGAATGGTGTCTGACATGAAATGCATATGAAGCAAAGGTATGGCACTGAATTTCACCATGCAGAAAAAATGGCACCCACTGACATTCATTGACACTTGCTAAATGTTTCTGAATACCAGACAGCGGATGTGAACACACTGAAGCGGTGGTAGTACATTTCAGCAGTAGTGACAGTGTGATACCTCTGCTGGTGTATATTTCTGTATTGAAAAATAATGCTTTGTAGGTGAGATTTTTTTCTATCAGATAGTGTTGTTATGTTCTTTGTGTCAGTTGTAGTTCCCATGGATATAGGAGGTATTTCTTTCAGAGTGACCTTTGCATATGTGGCCCAGACAAGCCAAAAGGTTGGACATTGATGGCAAACAAGATATATTACTAATGAAGGAGAAATGCCACAAGGTAGGAGATAAGAATCGTGACAACTGTTACAAAATCAAGATGTCAGCAGCAGTTATTTGTAATCTCCAGTTCAATGCCATTACAAGCAAATAAAATATCTGAACTTGAAATATCAGCTTTACTACATCATAGTCTATAACATAAAATAGTCATAAAATTAACTGAATCTTCAGAAACATATGCCAAGCACCTATACTGTTGTGGGTTTTTAGTGGTAAATCCAAGCTTTATAGTCTGTGTCTTCCTTAACATTATTGCTATTTCCTGTTTCAGTCCTTAATAATATAGAATAGGTTGGGGTTTCCATACGTTTTCTTCTCTCCAATTTTTTTTTTTCCTTTTTCTGAAAGTTTAAAGAATGGTTGAAATGCAATCCAAGCCTCATTTTTTTTAAAAGAAGTTGCATTCACTAACTCATTCCACTTATTTCTCTTAAAAGACAAAAAGTACTTCCTCATCATTTATTTGTGTTCTTGCTCCTTTAAAGACAAACATGCAGACAAAAAAAAGCTACACGCTTTGTAAGAGATGTTGATCAAATTGAAAACTCAACTTAAAAAGGCTGGCTAAAAGAAATCCTATACATGAAAGGGAGGATGATCTTTAATTGAAGTGCTACACTTCTGCTGAGGAAACACAGAGACATCTGGTCCTCCACGTATAGTTTTAGGAGGCATTTATTCCAGAAATCTGTTGTAGAAGCATACCAGTGGATACATTTTTCCAGACTCAAGAGGAAAATGCTATTTATCAGGAGTGCAACTAGCTAAGAATATGTCATTTTCTAACACAGATGCATCAAAACAAATTCATAATGGGCCACTTCTAGCTCTCATAATACTTCACCCTGAATTTCCTTTATACAAAACAATTTTATTCACTTTCAGGCTTTAAAGCCCTTTATAGTAATATTATGAGGGCTAGGCCAATAATTTAGGCTACACTTTTAATCAGTATTATTAGGAAACTTGTTCCAGTGCCTCACAATCCTCTGAGTAAAGAAGTTTTCCTAACATCTAACCTAAATTTCCTCTCTTACTTTAAAGCCATTCCCCCTCGTCCCGTCATTATTAGCTGTGTCAGAAGTCACTCTTCTTCTTGCTTACAAGCTTCCTTCAAGCACTGGAAGGCTGCAATGAGGTCTCTTCAGACCCATCTCTTCTCCAAGCTATGCAAGTCCAGCTCCTTCCACTCTTCCGCATAGGAGAGGTGTTCCAGCCCTTTGATTATCTTAGTGGCTGTCCTATGGATCTGTTCCAAGATCTTTATTGTACTGTATGCCCTAGGTCTGAATGCAGTATCCCAGATATTGCCTCACAAGGGAAGAGCAGAGGGGGAAAAGTATCTCCCTCATTCTGCTGGCCACATCTCTTTTGATGCAGTCCAGCGTGCTGAATTACCTTTACACACTGCTGGCTCATGTCAAGCTTCTCATCTGTCAGGATACTCAACTTCTTCACTGCAGCATGGTTCTCAAGGAGTTCTTCTCCCAGTTGGTATTCATATCTGGGATTGCTTTGACCTAAGTCCAACACCTTGCACTTGGACTTGTTGAATCACATGTGGGCCCGCTTCTCAAGATTGTTCAGATCCCTTTGGATGGTACCTTTCTGTTATATAAATGGCACTACTCAGCTTGGTGTCATCAGCAAACTGCTAATGTTGCACTCAATTCCACTGTATCTGTCACTGATGTCAACGGTTTATGGGCTAGTCCAGTCCAGTTCCGTGACCAGCAGGGTGGAGGGATCTTCGGATCCTCGCCTCTGGGAAAAGGGAAGCAGGGGACCCCAAAATACTTGAAAACAACAGCACTGATCTGAGGTGGAACAAATGATTTTACTAAATATAGTATTAGCAAAATACAATGAGAGAGAGAGAGAGAGTCTGTTTGAATTGTATAGACCTCACTACAATGCTGGGGTGAGAAGTACATTCCAGTTGAGTGACTGAAGTACAGACGGCAAAGTGCAGATGGCGAAGCGCAGGCGGTGAAGCGCAGATAGCGAAGAAGAAGGATCAGGTGACCTTGCTTGGAGTTATATCCCCTTGCTGACCGCAGAGTCTCCTGGGGAAATGTAGTTCTTCTCCGACAGACGAACATTCGGCAGATATCAAACCCCACCCCCAATGCATTACATGATGTTATGGTGTGGAATACTGATGACCAAAAATCATAAAACCATGACAGCTGATAAAAGATGTTGAAAAGCACTGGTCTCAACACAGGCCCCCTTAGGACATCACTTACTACTGGTCTCCATGGACAAAGAGCCAGTGACTAAACTCTCCAGCTCTGACGATCCAACCAATTCTTTACCCACTGAATAGTTTGGTCTTTAGATTCATATCTCTTTAATTTAGAGATAAAAATGCTGCATGGGACCATATTAAAGGCTTTACAGAAATCCAGGTAGTTGACTTCATTTGCTCTGTCACTCCATTGCAGAAGGCCACCAGTCTGGTGAGGCACAAAGTGAGCTTCATGAAGCCATGCTGGTTGTTTTAGATCATTTCCTCACCCTGCAAGTGTCTTAAGATCTCTTTCAGGAGGTTCTCTTCCATGATCTTCTCAGGCATGAGGCTCATTCAGCCTCTAGTTCATTGGGTCTTCCTTTCTCCCTTTGCTTAAAAATGAGAGTGATGTTTCCCATTTTCCAGTCACCAGGCACTTCACAGGACAGCCATGACTTTTCAAATATGATGAAGAGAGTAACAATTCAAAATAAACCTTAACTAATCGGCGTGACACAAGCAAGGATAAGTATAGTCAAATTGATATGTTGCCCACATTACTTTGCAAAACAGACTGCAGAGATAAATGAAACAAGTAAAAGGATAGAATGTAACGATAATGACAGTTTTCCTAAGATTCCTCTCTTCTCTGCTGCTGACAGTGAGGGTAGAGATAAGACCATCAACACCTGCAGACAGCTGACATCAACTTTAATAGCGATGTGCAAAGATGAAGAGAAACTTGCCAGTGTTATAGGTGTTCTTTCTGATGGAAAGCAAGACAGACAAGCAGAAATACACAAGGAGATGGGTATAATTATTAGAGTGGAAGGTATTGATTCTTCACAGAATGGAAAAAACAAACCTAAAAACAAAAATGAGTGGAGCAAATTTGAATTTGAAACTCTGAGTTCTGTTTTGCAATATTGCAATGCATAACAAGAATTTATCCCTAGTTGTTCTGATCTGTTTATTAATAGATATTCTCCCTCCTACTTCAGAAGAATTGCTAAAAGATATATGGAACTTGGAGATCAGTTCTTTCATTTCTGTGGAATGAAGTACTACTGAAGATTTCTGAATTTCTGGGAAACAGATACCAGCAAGAACGTATTGTTTCTCATCATGAAAGCCTAAACAAAAGACAAGGCCAGCAAGAAAATTTAGCATGGCTAAGGAATAGCATGGACAAACCTTTTCCTAAATCATGTTGTATAAATAAGCATGAAAAAAAATGAAATACAAGTTTTCTAATTCTGTATGTAAACCCTGTGTTTCTGAAGAGACATGTTTATTCAGCTCATGAAGTTAAAAAAAATACAAATAATGTTAAAAAATGCAACTTTGGTAAAACAATCTTACGTCAACCTAAAGAACCAGATTAAATTTCATAAAAAGATGATTAATGTGCAGAAAACAAGGACAAACAGAATGAATGCTAGATGAGTCAGGCAAAGAAGAATTGAATAAAGAAAATCAGGGACAAAGGAAAAAGAAATACAAGAAATATTTCATCAAAATGGAAACAAACTTTACATCTTGGATGTTCCAGATATTTTTTCTTGCAGACTTTCCATTGAATTCAGACTGGCCATTAATCCCTAGGACTTTTATTCATCACAAGAAGAGACCTAAGTAGAGAGCACCTTAGCAGTGTCCTCAGTTTGATTACTTCTGCATTAGCTTATCCTATATATTAAATCACATGTACAGGCATACTGAACAAGCTCTACAAGTGCGGAGGTTTTTTTGGTTTTGCATTTTGCAGGCATGGTAAGGTACAGCGCCATACATAAAGGGATTAAAACCATATTCCTAAGAGTTCTGCCTGTCAGCATTCACAAGCACCTGTGAGCTAAAGAGACATGGAAGATTACATGCAGGTGAAGAAACATACCAAGGGCTGCAACTTGACCTTGTAAGTAGAATAAAGAAAACTCGAAGGCATTCAAAGAGTTATACACTTACCATAGTGTTTTATACTAGAGGACAACTCAGCTTTGCTAAGAAATTTAATGAACAGCTTAAGGTGACTGCTAATGGATACACAAATTAAATCATAAAAACCAGGTATGAAGAGTTGACAGTAATTCCCAGGACTGTGTTTCTCTCTCTCTAATAAAGATGGAATTCTCACTGGGAGAATGTATGAAACACTGGTTTCAGAAGCAGACTTTGAACAGACAAAACAATAAGGAAATGTACCCTGGTAAGGTATTTACTGAAAATAGCCATGGAAGCAGTACTTCACCTAATTTGAGGAGTAGGTCAGAAGTTCTTCTGAATCCATAAAACTTGGACACTGTAGTTTGCAAAGACCATTTCTTCAGCCCAGCAGCCACTCGTTCACAAATTGCAGTCAGTGAGGAATGTGCTGAAGATCAGAAATCGTAGGATGCTAGGCCTTCCAGTTTATATTCATTACCCTTCCTAGATGCCAGATCTTCATAATAGCTAAACAAAATATTTCTTCTCTATAAATGAATTGATTCCTTCTTGCCCTGTCCTAGACAGAATACAAAGCAGACTTATCGTTTCTGGAAGACCTTTACTATATCCTTCTTTTGCCTCCCCCATAGACCCAACCACACCTTTTCCTTTAAGCATTCCTCAGAAGTTTTATTTCTGAAAATTGTTACCAGTCTTGTTCCTCTTCCCTGAGTTGAGGTAAGTCCTCAACTTACCTCAGATATCACCAAGTTCACTGAACTGATTTGCAAGTAGTTCATTAGCTGAAAACTCATGATCCATAGACAGCAGAGAAATTATGTCCTGTGCTTCGTATACAATGGTCTTAATAGCACAAAATTATATTTGCTTTTTGTGTCTAAAATATCATACAGATCTAGTCAGTTTGTATTTCACACTTCATATCACTACCTTCCTTACTCTGATCCACAAGATCTAAAAATGCTACTCCTTATATTAACTTTTTTCCTTCTGTGTGTTGTCAGTTACTTTGAAGTGATCCACTACTTGATTTCAGTTTAGCAAAAGCAATTTGAACCCTCTCCATAGAATTTTATTAACTTTTTCCAGCCAATTGCTATCCATAATTTTAAAGCATATAAACTATGCTGAAGTTGACACTGAAGTTATGCTCAATTTCATCATTGTCAAAATACCTGTTTTCCAATGAGCAATGCCAGGTGTTTCCAGGCACAGCTATTCAAGCAGTTGTGACACTGCTGGTACCAAGATCACTATCTCAGTTGCAAAAACATCAGAGATTCTATTGATTAGACCAGAACCCATGCCAGTAAATGCTGCTTACGTGACTCCAGAAACCCACTGCAGAATTAGCCTGTGTCCTGAAAAGCTTGTCAGTTCATGTTCAACTTCAGGCTTACCAAAAGACCACTGTTCAGCTACTCCAACAAACCGGTGAAGATTTGCATATTTTTCTTTGAAAGCTAGATTCTAAGAGCTACCCAAGGTACATAGAGCTTAACATTAGTAAAAGCAGTAAATATTTTAGAAAACATAAATTTGAGGTTTGAATCCCCTCCCCCCCCCCTTTTTTTTTTTTGATATTTCATGCAAGACCCTTTTCTAAAAATCATTATAAGTTCAGCATTTTCCTACTGTGCATCCTCAAACATCCATGGATTGAAGATGGTACACAGGCATGAGTGTAACTCTTTGGTCTAGTAAGAAAGATGAAGGAATCAAATTCAGGTCTTTTGCAATGTCTTTCAGAGCACTAACCACAGTAAAGATATTTGGCTGGCCCAGAACTAACATGTGATACTTAAGTCATATCCAGGCTGTGGATTTCTTAAAAAAAGAAGAACAGAACTGTATTTTCAGGAGGCAATAATTTCTGATCAGAGGGCAGAATGATTCTTTTGTCTTCTTGTATCTTTTTTTAGATACTTGCTGTGAATTACAGTATGATGGAAGAGAGATCTCCAGTGTGATATTCACTGAATCCATTTCATAGCATAGTCAAAATTAGAAATCAGAGGAACTTACAGGACTGTCTGTTTAGAGTAGAAAAGTACGTTTGCAGTGAAGTGTTAATATAAGAAATAAGAATAAAGTTAAGCAGCATTAGACAGTTTTCAGGTAAAGGCACCAAAAGTTACATAGCACTTGAAGTAGTTACGGATGTGATGGAATAAATTAATTCATCTCATGTGGGCAGTACTAGGTATCCAATAGAAAATCTGACTTTTAAAAATAGATCACCACATAGAATTGGTTGCAGTATTCTTTAAAAAAGAGCCTTAAGAATGAAACATTTCAAGACACACAGACAAACACAAACAAGACACAGTGGCAACTGTGGATTTGCACATTAAATGTGGTATGTTTGAGAGCATTAAATAATTTCACCCTATGCTTAAATGCAGAATCTCCTCAGGCACCATTTAATAGGTGTTGGGTATACTTCATCCCCTCTTTGTAATATTTCTCAATGTTCATGTACCCTCTGAGCTTCCTGCAATTATTTGTTATTAAATCAGTTCTACTGGCAATAAGGTTTCCATGCTGAGAACTAGAAGAGAAAATAGTGATGATTACAGAACTACACAACTGCTATTACTGACCCTGACTAGTTTATTTTGGACACCCTTGATGATGATTTTATTACTATTCTTTTACTTTTGGGTGAAAGCCTGGGAACATTCTTGGAAAAACGCATCTCCAAGGAGGTTGGAGAATGCCCATTTTATTGTCTAAATCCACCAATTGCTTATGCAATGTAATTTTGAGATAAACAGATTCTGAACTTCATTGTTATTCTTAATGATAGTGTAAAAGATATATTTATTTTGATTTGTACAAATATAGGGCTCTCTTCCAGAATAAGGGACCACAATCAAATTGAGATGTAGTCTTTGAGTTTTCTAAAAGAACTTCAACTCAACATATTTTTATTTTCTTGGTATATTGAAATACATTCTCTCTTCTATTTCCCTTATTAGAACAGATAGAAGTGCAAATAAGTGGAAGTAGATCTTAATGAGAATTGTCTTGAATACATGAAGTGAACAAAAGTAACTGCTTTTTCTCAGAACTATCATTTTAAGTATAAAAAGTTAACTACTTTTCAAAGAATTTGTGGAACTTTATGTTGCTATTGGCTCATAAGGTTATTTGTCATATATTACACAATATTAGACACTTTCTTTAGCGTATCATCCACATACAAAAATTGGTATGAAGTGCTCTATTAAGTGAGTGAGGAGCACATTCTCTGTCATTTACCCCTACCTTTCCCTTTTTATGTCATTTTTGCAAGTAAAACAGAGTGACCATTCAGATTCTAGAATCCTCTCCCACAGGACAGTCTACATATGAACTGTCCTGATTTGAAGCATATATTCTACTCTTTCAAATCTGTAACAAAATTTTTGTCCAAAATTTTTTTCTCATTTTTCACTGTAATCTCACTTAGCTACCTTCAAATATTTTTCTTCTATTTGCTTCCAAGCCCATCACAGAAATTTTTAAGTTCCATTTCCGTATAGCTTTGTGCACCAATAAAATATCTTAAAATTTTAATATTATCAAAAATTATATGAAATGCAACAAACACTAGTGAAAAGCAATCAAAATATTCATTTGGAAAAGAGGCATGCAAAACACTGTCAGTTAAATGGTTGTGATGTCTAAGACAGCTTTCCATTTCCAGAGGGCCTGTTTTTCTCCCTCCTGTGAAACAATACTTCTAAAAGCTTTCAAATGCAACTTGCAAACTGCATGCCTTTCTAACATTTATGAGCAAATAGGGCTCTTCCTCATTCTTAAAACAACTCTTTAGCTTTTGATCTGGTTTTTTTTTGTTTTGTTTTTTTTTTTTCCTAGATAGCTTTCAAGTGCAACCAGGTAAGAAAAGACATGAAAGCTTTTCAGCAAACAAAGTTCTGGTACAAAACAGCATCATCACAGACTTTTTCTTTCTTTCTGAAAACAAGTAATTCACATAATGTTCTGTGAAGGTACCAAATATGTAATTGGTAGTTGTATAATCAAGAGAAATAATGTACAATTAAGAAGCATAATCAAAGTATAATAAATGTATAATTAAAGTATGAAAATGAAACAAACAAGAGAGTTATGCACAGTGAGGATAAGAGAAGATAAGAGAAAATAGATGAAATGCTTACCCGTGTAGAGGGCTTGCTCAGAAGACTCCAGAGGAGGAAATCTCTAGAGGAGAGATCCTTCCCCACCGGTAGTCAGTGCTTAAATGGGTCTGGAGAGGTGGAGCCTGGCTCCACCCCTTCCTGCAGCACAGGTGAATTGCTTTCACCTGTGCTCCCAGGGCTGACATATTGCTTGCCTCAGGTGACTAATCAGAGGTTCAGGCTGTGATTCAGCAGTTCCCATACAGTAGTACTAATTCTCAAACATGGGGAAGAATTTAGATAGAAAGGAGTTAAGGGAGGAAAAATCTGTAGGGCAGTAGATCACAAGTGGCTTGAAAAAGATAAATATTAGCAGAATCAAGTAAAGCTGCATCTATGAATGTGACAAATCTCAAAAGGTTGAAAGAGATAGTGGCTCACCAGAAAAAAGTCTAATACCATCACATAGAAAAAATAATCAGGAACGCCAGGAAGCATTCATTTAACTGCTGAGAGAGAGTAATACGGGAGGGAAGAAGAACCATGTTAGTTGCAGAGTAACTGGCTATGGAAAAAACAGTATTTAGAGGAAAAGCACATACAAGAGAGCAGCAAAAAACTTCTAGCCTGTTATACAGAAAGGCTGTATTCAGAGAAGTGAGATGCTCACTAAACATCAAAGCGGAAAATGGCATGTGCCCATCCCTGAAAACAGTGTTCCTTACACACCTTCAGACAGATTACTCAGAACAGGCAGTAAGAAAATGATGATAAGGACTGTACTAATGCAGCTGTGCAAGGAATAGTAAAAGATGTTCTGACTCTGAATGACAGTTAAGGCACTCTTTTTCTACTTGCTGGGTAGGAAAGAGGAATAAGGAAATAGAGACAGACAGTCTCTTTAGAGGGTGAAGAAGGAAAGACATAAAGGGACTCTTTTGGATATGAGTACAAGACTGCATATCTTAACAGCCCCAAACAGAGCAGATATCACAAAAAGTAAAGGGAAAAAATGATTAGAAAACCCAGTGACAAGTTACTTTCACTTTAGAAGCATGTTTTCTCAAAATAAAAACTGACAAATGGAGTAACAGAGGCTCCTAAGGGAGGCTAGTAAGGTGAGACTTAAAAGAAGTATTATTCATAGCATTCAGAAACAACTAAAAAAGTAAAGGCTGTCCAATTCAGAGTGCCTAAGGGTACTTAGCTTACATCCCAGATTTCTCCTCTACTCTCTGCTGAGGCTCTTGCTAAATCCCCACATACATTAAAAATACTAACCACACTCTACACCTGCTTGACAGAGTGGATGTCATTGGAGAATACAAATTCAGCCTGGATACTAAGCTTTTATTGTGTGTAAAACACTCATATCCGAGGATGACCAGTAGTGATTAAGCTAAGGTAACACACAGAAGTTACTCCATGTGAAAAGAATTAATTGATTTATTAGTAGCAAAATAGCCAAGTGGGTAGGGCTAATTAAGATTATGATTGCTAATTGCCAACACTGGGGACAGTATGAGTGGTTGCAGAGGCAGCAGATGCATTCTGTTTGAAGAAGCTCTATAAACTACTAGGTAGTTAATACTAAGGGAAGCAAAAATAAAGGAGAAAAGCTTTTGCATGTGTAATTTTGTATTCCACCGCAGACTGAAAGGAAAATCTGAAATGTCACATGGTTGCAGTAGTATTGCTTACCAGGTGTAATTCAATCAGGATCCATCTTTTCCAACCAACGTGGCAGGCCTGTAGGAGGGATCTTTGTTTCCCATGTGTATGGGAACTGCATAATCACGGCCTGAAACTCTGATCACCTGAGGCAAGCAATGAGTCAGCCCTGGGAGCACAAATGAAGGCAATTCACCTGTGCTGCCGGAAGGGATGGAGCTTGGCTCCACTTCTCCTAGACCATTTAAGAGGTGACTACCAGTGGGGAAGGATCTCTTTCTGGAGGTCTCTCATTTGGAGTTTAACAGTGAGTGCAGGGCAAAGGTAAGCACTCTATCTATTCTCTTTTTGGTATAATAACCTGTTTAGCCAAACTTTATTGTTTATTTCATGATTATAATGTCTGTATATTCATTGTTTATACACTTGCTGAGCTAGATAGGCCAAATATACTGAAACTTACATCATGTCCTTTCTATGGAATTTCTATAAATGAACTGGGGGGAGAATGTTATCCCCCTAGATAAAATGATTCCAGGGCAGATCCCAGGGTTTGTGGGATCTCTCTGTTATGAACTAGCAGTTATCATTGAAAAATGAGGTCCCCTACATGTTATGGGAAATATCTTCCCATATCACATGGCAGATTACTTTCAGGGACTTAACAAAGGTATACCAGTCACGAAAGAAAGGCAATTAACTGTCTTAACAGTGGTATGGCCACTCTTAAGTGCTTTAAGTCATACTGAAATGAGGGGTAATACTTTCAAAAATGAAAACCAACTTTTAAAAGACCGTATTAAAAAGTTAGAGCAGGATCTTGGCATAACAAGGGAATTAACAGGGAAGAAACTAATTCTGCATCTTCCAATAATCAAGTTTGTAACATTGTAATAGACAATGACCAGACTCCTAAATCAACTTTGTTGACCTTGTTGATTAGGAAAATAAAAATTCTAAATTAAATCTCAAATATCTGATTTTGACAGATCTACTAGAAGTCCATCCTGTTATTACTGAGAAAACAAAAAAAGTACACGACAAACTGGTAGGGGTGCAGCCTGATCAGTTGTCCCCTGCCCAGACTCATTTGCACTTAACAGCCTGGCCATATACAGCAATAGAATTGATGGATTTAGTACAGGAATCTCAACAGAAGCCTAGAGAAAGCGTTCCAGCTTGGTTATTAAGACTGTAGGATTCTAGGGCAGAAAGTGTTTTGATGAATGGGCCAAGAAGTATCCAAGCTGGCAACTATGACTGTCCATCCTGCTCTCAGGCAGAGGTTATATGTGGGTAATCAATATCTTAACGAAAACCATTCTGTAATAGAATAGTTAATGGCAGCCTGCCCTATGGTATGACCAAATCAATCTGATATACCTCTACGTACAGGGATGTGGTCTTCCTTGGAGGATCTTCAAAACTGTATCTGTGAACTAGGCATAAGGGAAGCAATTTATGAAGACACATTTGATGGCCTGATATGGTCAAATTCTCAGTGGGGATGAGAGACTTAATTCTATGGCAAGCCCATTCTTATCTGTGTGGTACTTTAGTCTCTACATTTAAATCCCCTGGTGGCCTCAGAATCGGTAGTCCAGCAGGCTGCCCAGTTAGTGGCTGACCTAGGAGAAACAGAATGCCTGCGGAGTAGGTGCAACATTCGGACATCAGAAGAAGCTGGGGTCCTGCCAGTGACTAAAACAAAGACGCTAGCTTCTCAAGCTCCTCAATAGGGACCTATAAGGGTTTCCCGAAAACATATGTTTAATGATTTAATTTGGGCTGGGCTCCAATTTGCTAAGATTGACCAGCCCAATCATGTCCATCTCCAGCTTTGGAGACAACTAAAGGACAATCAGAAACTTCAGAATTACCCTAAGAAACCAAAAGTAAGGGTTACAGAGAGAATACCACCAACAACATGGAACCTAGAAGATTTCATTGTTCCTAATAGGAAAGGAAAGCTGCCTCAGGTGTCTCAGACCATGATGCCTGAGCCACCAGAAGCAAAAGAATTGGCCATAGCACAATTCATGGTGTGACAAGGGATGCTAGTCCCCCTAGGGCCTCCAGATGGGACCAGAGGCCCTACATAGAATTAATGATTTATTGGTCCCAAAAAAAATATTCAGAAAGGTACGGCACTAGTGGTCACTGGAGCAGAAATATCAATTATCTATGGAGATCAGACCAAATCTGATGGAGTCAGAGTGATGATTGGTGGTTTTGGGGGACAGACTATTCCTGTCACCCAGACATGGTTGAAATTGGGCGTTGGGTGTCTCCCACCCCAGGAGTATAAGGTATCTATTGCCCCAGTCCAGGAATACATCCTGGGCATAGATTTCTATGGGATCTGGCTCTCCAGACAACTGTGGGAGAGTTCAGACTTTGACAGAGATATATTACTATCCAAGCGGTGCAGGCAATATTAAGAGGCCATGTGAAACATGGGCCTATTTGCCTGCTGAAACTGTGCCAGATTACTAATATAAGGCAGTATAGACTCCTGGGTGGGCAAGATGAAATATCAAGACTGGTGCAGGAGTTAGAAAAAGTGGGCATTATAAGAGCTGCACACAGCCCATACAGTTCCCCCAGATGGTCAGTGCAAAAGTTAGATGGCACATGGAGAATGACAGTGGATTACAGAGAATTAAATAAGGTCATGCTACATATTCATGTGGCTGTACCCAATATTGCCTCCCTAATGGACACGTTAAGTAGAGAGATAAAAACCTATCATTGTGTCCCAGATTTTGCAGATGCATTCTTCAGTATCCCAATTGCTGAAGAATCACAAATCAGTTTGTGTTTACATGGGGAGGCAGGTAGTGGACCTTTCAGGTCCTGCCACAGGGGTATGTGCACTCATCAACATATTGTCACAATCTAGTGGTGTGTGACCAGGCTAACTGGAAAAAACCTGATGATGTTAAATTATATCATTACATTGATGATCTCCTGTTGACATCCAACTCACTGGAGGCAGTAGGGCAGGCGGCAGATTCATTAACCGCCTATTTACAGCAGAGGGGATGGGCTATAAATCCCCAAAAGGTGCAAGGTCTGGGCCTGTCTGTAAAATTCCTGGGGGTGGTTTGGTCAGGAAAGACCAAAGTAGAACCCAGTGCTCTCATAGGTAAGGTTCAGGTGTTCCCAGTCCCTACAACATTGAAGCAGCTGCAAAAGTTTCTAGGTATACTGGGTTACTGAGGTTCCTTTATACCTCACCTAGTGCAGTTGCAAAGGCCGCTGTACAGACTCATAAAAAAGGGGCAGATACAGGACTGGGGGAAAACAGAACAGGACACTTTCCAACAGGCAAAACTTGTAGTTAAACAAGCCCAGGCATTGTGTATATTTGATCCTGCCCTCCCATCTGAGTTGGATGTTCGCGTTACTCAAGACTGCTTTGGCAGGCACCTGCAGTGTTGCCAGAGTTCTGTTCAGGCCCCCATTGGTTTCTGGTCTCAGGTCTGGCATGGAGCAAAAGAAAGATACAGTATGACTGAAAAGCAATTATTGGCTGTCTACACTGCATTACAGGCAGTAGAGGCGGTAACTCAAACAGCTGAAGTTACAGTTAAGACCACTCTGCCGATTCAGGGGTGGCCTAAATCTGACCTACTTTCCTAAGATGGGGGTAACCCAAGAACAAACAGTGGCACAATGGGTCACCTACCTCAGCCAAAGGAGTAGTCTGTCTTCTTCACCCTTGAAAGAAAAACTTCAGAAGATCCTAGGCCCGGTGATGTATCACAGTGATACACCAAAAGAAACACTGGTTGCTCCACCAGAGAGGAGTCCTGTTCAGGAGGGAAAATATTCTGTTCCTGAAGATGCCTGGTACACAGATGGGTCCAGCAAGGGCAACCCAAGCAAGTAGAGAGCAATAGCATACCATCCCTCCACTGAGAAAATCTTGTTTGATGAGGGGGATGGTCAGAGCAGCCAGTGGGCAGAACTGCGAGCCATGTGGATGGTTATAACCAAGGAACCTGGTGATGGTATCCTGAATAACTGTACAGATCATTGGGCTGTATACTGGGGGCTCACTCTTTGGATTGCACAGTGGGCCACCCAGGAATGGACTATCCACGCCCTGCCAATCTGGGGCAAAGACAGGTGTTTAGACATATGGCATACAGTCAAACACAGGACTGTATGTATCTACCATGTTTCTTGTCATCAGTCCCTACAGTCACAGTCAGGGAAATGATGAAGCCGACATGCTGGCCTGAGTTCAGTGGATTGAGAAGTCACCATCTGAGGACATTTCCTATTGGTTACATCAGAAGCTATGGTATCCAGGGCAAAATACAATGTGGACAGCTGCTAAAGCATGGGGACTGCCCATACAGCTACCTGACATCATCCAGGCATGCTGGGATTGCAACGCTTGCTCTGAGACCGAAATCATTGCCCGAAACAACAGCCCATCTTACTACAAGACACAATCCTCACCAGCAGTGGCAGGTCGATTACATTGGGCCCCTTCCTCATTCTGAGGAGGTGAGATATGTCCTGACCTGCACTGACACTGCAAGTGGGCTACTGCAGACCTATCCAGCACCAAAAGCAAACCAGGCATATACCATCAAGGCACTCACTAAACTGATCTTTGCCTGCAGGACCCCTCAAGTCATTGAGAGTGACCAAGGGACTTATTTTACTGGTGCAACAATACAGCACTGGGCAGAAGAAAATAACATTGAATTGTGATTCCACCTGCTATATAATCCAACGGGGGCAGAGCACATTGAATGTTATAATGGTATTCTTAAGGCTGCCCTGAAGACAGACTCCTAGTCCCTGCTGGGGTGGACAAAAAGGCTCTATGAAACCTTGCAGGAGCTGAATGAAAGACCCCAATATGGCAGACCCAGTGCCCTGAGAATGTTGCAGACAACATGGGCCACCCCTGCCCTAGAGAATTTAGATCCAGGCACCCATAGAATAAAATGGCCTTGAAAGATGCAAGTAGGACCGAGGTGGTGTGGCTTGCTTACACCTTGGGGAAGATTATTGAAGGTGGGAGGCTCAGTAGTCCCTCCAGTAATAGGTACATGGCCTACTGATAATGTGCTCACCACTCATCTTCATTGCTAAAGGGACCCCCATAATGTCCCTATGGCAGGTCAGGACACCTTTGGTGCCTGATATAGTTATGCAGCTGCAGGCATCTGGCCAGAAGGTGTGGTACAGGTGGCCGGGATGTGTCCCAGTACAACACCAAGTGTTGACCCAGGATAGAAATATGGCCTGCATCTTGCCCTGGAGAGCAGACCTTTCCCCTCCTGGTACCCCTGAAACATCTGTATTACTCCTTGTGAGTCTTTGAGCCTTCAGGATCACCGGAAGGAACAAAATGCCATCAAAGCATTCTAGTGTTGCATATGATTTGACAGTAACACCCAGTCATGGTCTACATGGGACTGATGGAACGCAGGACAGACCTGCACCTTGCAACCTCTGGAAACTTCATCGAGCACTGGCCCATAAAGGAGTATGAACATTCACTGATCGTCACTCGTCTTGAATTGTACCAACATGCATCGCAATGGAAATTGTATGAGTGTCATGATATAGCAGATCTCTGTATTAGGAAAAGCTTGCCCTTTAGTCAACCTGATCATTGGTTCATGCTGTGAAGGGGTGGTGTGTATGGGAACTGCTGAACCACGGCCTGAAACTCTGATCACCTGAGGTGAGCAGTGAGTCACCCCTGGGAGCACAGGTGAAGGCAATTATAAAAATAAGAGAGAAATCCTCTCTTCCTTAGCTTCAATCAGAATTTTGTTCTCACAAGCACAAAATGTTAGGGAAGTTTGTGGTTTTTTTTTTTTCCGATTAGTTGCCTTTTGGCAATTTTAAGTGCATTATTTCACTATGAGAAGTGAATGAGATTTATTGTATATCTGTACATGCTTTCTAGCTTAAAACAGTCATTTCCATCTAATTTTTAGGATCTTGTTTTGATAGATTGCTACCAGAGTATTGGTGTACAGTCTTTCACGGATCTGCCCTGTATGTTATATTCATGTTTCTGTTCTGCCAAAAAGTTATCATTGATGCCACGGTTTTTTTTTGCTTTTTCTTCCCTGACAGATCCTAAGTATTTTGTTTTTTCTTTTTCCCTCTTCCTCTTTTTCACTTTCTTTCTCTTACTTTCCCTTCCTTCCTTCTTTTTTAGTTGTTTATATATCTTTTAGTATTCATTCCTCATCTAACTGATATCATGTTTGTTGTTTTTTTTTTTACCTTTTCCGTATGCGAAATAACAAATATCACTTTCTGACTTACGTTGTGAACTTGTGTGTTTCATTTGACTTTTTCTTTTAGGAATGCTTTAGTTTGTTGCTTAGAATTAGATACTTCTAGCTTCAATTCAGGGTACAGAGATAGATACCAATATCCTTGCTTTATGGCTTAGAAATGTAGTCTGAGGCCTGAAATGTCTTCTGTTAAGCTGAGTGTTTTATGCTTTATGTGCTACAGGGGTGTTATGTGCACAGCCTTGAAATATGTCCTTACATAAACTCCAGTTTTGTAAAATGCTAAAATCAGCATTTTCACTAGTTCTTTAGTCTCACACAACATTGCTTAAATAGTTGTATGGGCAACACGTTCAGATTCACTGCTCTTGTCAAAGTACATTTAGACTTGCAAAACAATACTATGACACAGAACGTCCACTTTCTCGATTTGCTGTGTAACTGTGTTCCTACAATTCAGTTCCTGAGATCTTACACTGCTGACCTATGGCCTGACAATTGAAATTTATTTGAAGCTTTTTTATATCTCTCCCTTACAGCTGCTATTCTCCTCAAAGATGGAACTGAATGTTGTCTATGGAGGGTCAAGATCTATCACCTACTGCAGGTTTTAGATCAGAGTTCAGATCTCACTGGTTTACTTTGGCTTTAGCTGATTAACTGAGCTCAGCCATTAGTATATGTGAAATGCCTTGGCAGACCCAACTGAAAGGTGCAATTTAAGTACAATGTGTATTGCTTATACAAATCAACTTTGAGTTTGAGTAGTTGCGTTATTTTTCTATAGGGATGAATGCATTCGTTTTTAATTGCTATTTTAATGGATCAGAGTACAATATTGTTCTGTTTTATTTCATCTCTGTCCCAATGGAATGTTTTTCCCCCAACAGTGTGACAGTTTCCTCTTTAGACTTTTAATTAAATCTCCAAGGACCTATTCCTGTACTAGCAATCGTGGTAGCAGTTTACCATTCTTTGAGCTAGCCCAGGTAGGTAGTTCTACTCCATAGAAAGTTTTACAAAAATGATTGTTGAGTATTCTTAAGCTCCAGTGCAGTTTAGGAATTTACTTGGATTAAAAAAAAAAATGGCTAAAATAGCCAAACCACTTTTATATTTGACTATAAAAGAAACTGCCATATGCATAATTGTGTTATTATGGATCATCAGGTCATGGATCAGAGATGAACATGGTAATTCAGATCAGTTATTTCACAACACTATTACTGTTGTACTCTGATCACATCCCTCTACTTTTTTGAGTCTCTGCAATAACACTCACATAGCTCTTAGACACTTCAGATATCTCTCTTCTTACTCGTTAAGATTATAATAATTTGTGTTAACTACACAATACTTTGCTGCTTTCCATTCATTCTCCCACTTTTTTTATTACATCTTTGCATACTACTGTAAAAAAAAAAAAAAAAAGTTGTGAGATTTTCTTTTCATTCAAAAATGCTTCCCCAAAACTTTTATTTCTCCCTAAGTCCAGACATTACTTGGCTCTGCCACACTGGGTATTTGTAAAAGGATAATAGCAAGTGTGGTGTTAGTTACGCAACATCAAAAAATATAAAAATATGGATTAAACATATAGTCTAATAAAATTGCTTTCAGGAAAGCTACAAGTCATTCTGTTGTCTTGCCACCAAAGCACATACTCCATTTCTTATTTTCTTAGCTTATTATCAGAACACTAGTTTTAATATAAGGTTGATTCTAATGAAGCTGAGGATGGTGCTTTGTTTTAAATTTTGTTATGAAAATGCATACTGTACACATGTATAAGCATAGAGTTTAGTGAAGGCACTTTTATTCAGAAGTCACTCCTGGAATGCTAAGACATTCTTTCAAGAAAGGGTTCAACCTGAGCAGACTGAAAATAAGGGTAGTCCTACTCAAGACAGGTATTCTGCCCACATAGTTTCCGGGAAAGAAAAGACTCCCCTCTTCTGGCATGAGCTGGAGTAGCTCTTAGAAGACTTGACGAAGTATGTTCAGGACCATGTTTTGAACTCAAAGGACATGCATCATAACAAATATTAACACCTCCATCATGTCTTCCTTATTTGTCCAGCATTTTTTCACTCCACACAAAGTTGCTGAATGTGCACTTAGTTGTCTTGCTTCCTTGATGGAGTTCAAGCACGTTCTGTCTCAGACTTTTTTGCAAAGCTGTTTTCTGGTTTGGGACAAAACATAAGAAGAACACTCTCTGATCCAAGCACAGAATGAACTGAGCACTGACAGTCTTTATGGCTATGGAAGGAAAAGAATTTTGATGCACAAATTCTCTTTTAAAGGAGAACTATTTTCTTTACTGAAGGTGACTAGGAATTCCAGCTGGTTATGAAAGACAGTTGCTAATGGTGTTCAAAAATCCTTCAATATCCTGCATCTCAGTCATTCCCGTAAATAGAGGCTTTATGGAAGTGAGAATTTTGTCCTGATCAGACTTCAGAACAAAAACCAGTGCATGTATTTATCATTATCTCTTTTACTGCCAAAAATAAAAGAAGCGGCATTTATAAGATTTGAGTTTGTTTTTTAAATTTTACATTACCTTTATGTTTACCAACCCTTACAGATCATGAGTTAATGGTAGGTAGATGGAATTCTTCACCATTAGATCATATATTTCACTCTTTGTAAGTGCAAGATGGACTGTCTTTCCCGACACCCTAATGGTTAAGAAAAAAAATAAAGCAGTGACTGAGGTTCACATTCCTCCTGTCATTCTAAAGAGAAATATATTTTCCTTTGGTTTTAAAAATCGAAATCATAGATGGAGAGAAATGTAATCTTCTTCAGTGTAATTCATCTGTAAGTTAGGATGTTCTCTGCAAAATAGGAGGAGTTTTAAAGATCAAGTCTATATAGTTTTCTCATTTCTACATGGTAATAAATCAAGCAGTATATTTATTTCCAACACGTAAATAGTATAACTAGGCATGGTTACGCTGGTAAGTGCTAGAAATGAAGTGATAACTATTACTACAGATACTCAACTGCTACAGCATTGTATCCTAAATGAATAGAAAAACTTATAGTTTTCAGCATTTTTTTTATTGTCTTTCAATCATTCTGCAGATAATTTTGATATAATTTATTATTTTTAGTTCTAGATTAGTGTCAAACATAAACTCAAAAGTTTTAATGTTTTAGTTCTCAATATTTTCATTGTTTCTGCTTCTATTCTTTTTGAAGTATTAAGTAATCTTTGCCTAGCCCATTTCCATCTGAAGTCTGAACAGAGTACTAAGAAAATATCATAATCTTTGCTATATTTCTTTTATTTTTCTTGTGATAGGCTCAGATCACACAGTAAGTGTGATCAAGTGTGATTTTGCTTCTGAGATTCTGCTTTTAAAAATTTTCGAGCAGTTTCCAATCATTACTACAGATCAAAAACTTGTTCTGGAGTTTCTACACTGAGAAAAGACTAAATAATCTCTATCTCTGAACCAGTTGGAAAGATAAAATCAAACTATGAGAAATGATGGCTGACAAATCTCTGTCTAAGATCTCCAATTAGGAATTTTAACAGTTGTTATCAAACTACAATAAAATTAAGGAAGTCACAATACATGGAGAAATATAGAGTTTCTTGAGGTAGAAGAATAAGGATGGGAAATAAATCAGCTGTCCATTTCTAACTATTACAGAATGCACGTAAGACAAAATTAAGCTTTACCCTGGCAAAGCCTACAAGGGATAGACATACAGTGTGGTGTCTAAGCTGATAATAATGATTTAATTTGATTATCAAAGTGTGATGAGGGAAGAAAAAAAAGAATGAACAATGACCAGGAAAAATCTTAAAACTTGATAATTTTTAGGAAACAGCAGATAATTCATTTACTGTATCTGTTCTTTGTGTAGTTTCATGTTCTTGAGAGTTTATATAACAGAACACGTTACTTCTAGCTGCAATCGTTAAGGAACTGTTTCTCAAGACTTTTAAAGTACATACAGCAATGTTCTACTTGCATAGTTAATGCTGTATCAGTTCTTCTTCATTTCTCAATGAAAGCTTTTAATGAGCAATCATCAGCAGGTAGGCTACAGAGGGATGGAAGAGTGGTTTTATCTCCCGTGACAACAGTGTTGTCTGTTGCTATTCTGGTAGCCAGAACTTTAAAAAGTTAAGCATCTACATTCCAATTTTCTTGTGACTTCTAAGCAATTAACTTGCAGTTAACTTATCAAGTATTATCAAGTATTATCAAGTATTGTTACATCTATTTTCTGAGAATTTCAACATTTGCCAAGCATCAAAACACTTGAAAATTTATTGTCGTTGATGTCTGCTGCCTTTTGCTTTCCATCTGTAAGCAGACTATAAATATATATATTAGCGTTTTAAAATGTCAATATAAACACTAGACTGCATGATGCTTAATTACTGCAAAAATGAGTATTAATAGTCTGTCCCTGGAGACTTCCAAGGCGAGGCTGGATCAGGCCCTGGACAACCTGATCTAGCTGTGGTGTCCTTCATTTCACGGGAGTTGGACTAGATGGTGCTCAGAAGTCCCTTCAAACTTCAAGGATTCTGTGATTCTACGATTTTTAATTAAAACAAACTGGAGTGCTATCAAAAATATGACAACAGCCTTCTACTTCAGAACTTCTAAGGATCTAAGATTGTTTTTTCCAAGACAATTAATGGTATTCTTGATACTTATCCCTAATAAGGAGACTTTTGCTACAGCCTGTACTGATTATAATACTTTATGAAGATCTAAAATAACACCTAAATTTCTGAATAGCATCATATAACATAGTGAACTTTGTGATTTCATGGCCTGGTGCATAAGTGCAGCCAAGAGGTTATTATAGAGAGTAGCCTCAAAGGACAAGGTTGGCTCTCAAGATTTTCCCTCTAGAATGGTAGAAGTTTTAACTTCATATGACTTAACCATTCTATTATTCTACAAATGTGAACTATATATTAGGAACAAAAAAGGAATTATTTCTTTATATTTTAAAATGCTCTTTTAAAAAAAGTTCTCCCCCACACCTTCCTTACCTGACTTCTTTATGGCTTTAAAACATTTTAACAAACAAAATATGTGTAAATATAAATGTCAAAATTGTTGTGAATGAAAGAAAATCACATGCCACTCTGTTTAAAATTATGTAATTGTCTATGTTGGAAAACACCTTCAAGATGGTCGAGTCCAACCACCAACCTGACTTATTGAGCCCTGTTACTAAACCATGTTCCTTAGTGCCACATCTGCACATCTCACCAGTGACAGCGACTCCAATGCTTCCCTGGACAGCTTTTTCCAATAATTTACCTCCCTCTACATGGAGAAATTCTTTGTAATATCCTATTTAAACTGTTCCTGGTGCAACTGGATTTCAAGTATCACTTGCAAAGTGTTATCACTTGTTGCCTGAAAAAAAGAGAGAAACAATCTCTTCACTGCAACCTCCTTTCAGGACACTGATGGATGAAAAAGCATTTTGAAATGAAGCTACATATAGAAACTCCAAATCCAGTCACTGGACTAAGGCTTTCTAATAAACGCTATTCCCTTTTGAAAAGATACATGGTCTTTCTGGGCTGATATTTTGAAAAATCAGTATCTACCGCTTGTGCTTTAGGTTTCTAGAGAAGTAATTGCTAATAAGAGATGGAGTAAGTTACCTCACTATGGATATAAACTTTCCATCTCAGCAGGTACCAGTTACATGCTTAACATCAACTAAAATGTATTTGAGGCCTATAGTTAATTCTCTGCCCTTTATTTAATCTTATTAATTAATTAATTAAAAAACAAACAAACAAAAAACCACTATTACACAATGGTATTAAAAGAGTATTCAAAACAAAGTATGTAATTAAACCTTCAGGCAGCCGTGCCATAGCTCTACTGTGTGCCTAACAACAGAGACCACACAAATGATTCACAGAACGGACCAAACACCTCTCCTATGAGGACAAGTGGAGAGGGCTGGGGCTGTTCAGCCTGTAGAGGAGAAGGCTGTGAGGTGACCTGACAGCCTTTCAGTATCTCAAGGGGCAAACTCTTCAGCGGAGTCTGTGGTGACAAAACAAGGGAAAATGGAAAAAGGCTTACAGAGGGTAGATTTAGGTTGGATATAATGAAGAAGTCTTATACAATGAAGGTGTGGAGGCACTGAAACTGGTTACATAGTGTTGTCGTTCATGCCCCATCCCTGGCGACTTTCAAGGTGAGCCTAGATAAGGCTCTGGCCAGTCCCCAATTATTCCCTCAACGCCAGCAAAACTATGTTGTTTCTGCTGTTTGCTACTAAAGGAAGAGTAGCCATAAGTATGTAAGAAAACTTTATATAAACATAATGCATTCATGCAAGAGTGTTTTTTTGTTTGTTTGTTTGTTTGTTTTCCCTTGGAAAACTGAAGAAACAAAAAAAACCCTCTACTTCTGTTAAGTAGTCTTCATGAAGGAAAAATTTCCTTGACAATGTTCCAGTTTAAAATAGGCCTACGCTATCTGGAATATGCTAGGGCAAGGCAAAGAAGAGATACCACTGAATTATTTTTCAACTCCCTTATGCTTCAGGTCTCAGCATGTTCTGGCAAAGGCTGTTAGTTTTCCTCTATGGGAGCAGAAAGAACTGGAGAGAGAGACACAAGAGAAGATCAGTGCCAGAGAACACCAGGAAAAAGACTGTTTATCTTTCAATTGTTTTTAGTAGAATTAGGGTTGGAACTGATGGGGAACTCCTTTCCTTCCATACAAAGGCAGACACCTTGTTGAAAACACTCCTGCATTCCTCTTCTCACATAAACAGACAAATGCTAGACAGGATCTCAGAGATGGCAAAATAGCCATTAATTACATCAGCCTTTAGCATACCGTCCCCTGCAAACCTACAGCAAAGTTATTCCCATTCCCAGATCAGTGGTTCCTTCTCAGGCTGATCCAGTGACAGCAATGGTAAAGAACAGCTGAGTTTTACATGCTTGCTTCTGGCCCTTACATAAATAGGACACAGTTGTATGAGGAAAGAGGCTCCACTTTGCCTATACTAAAGGTAGCAGTACTTTTATGTTGGGAAGTATATGCTGGACAGAAAAGAGATATTACACAGGCTCAAGAATGAACAGACAGTTTTAAATATCTTCAAAAATTTCTAGTGTAATGATTCTCCAAATTCAGCAGTAATCAGTGCATCAGTTAAAGAAACAGATCAAAAACTGGGGTGAATGAGGCTTTCAATTTTGATCATATTTAGCAACATATTGTAATTCCAGAATTAAAAGTAGTGACACATAGAAATTAACATTTAAATCTGAAGTCAGAGTCACTAGGCCATGTTTGCATGTCTGTCGTAATCTTTTTAGTCTGTATATTTTGGTTTGATTTAGTTTGATTTAGTTGTTTGTTTGTTTGTTTGTTTGTTTTCTGGTTACATAGTTAATTCTGTAGATGAGACAATTTGAGACTGAACTTTGTTGTACTGGTTTTCCATCATTTACTAAACATATGGATATGAAATATGGCTTCACACTTTGTAAGAATTATTATGTTTACTAGGGCTCAGAATATGGAGTGTGAAAGTATCCTCCAAACCATGATGTTTGCAGTCAAAAAAGAAAAATAAAAAAGCAAAAATATTTCCATTATTGGCAGGACCGATGTATTTACATAAATCTAAGTGTGTTAGAAGCTAGAATTTGACTGTATTTTGGTGGGTTTTACTTTTTCTAAACTTCTGCAAAACTTAATTTTTCCATTACCTAAGAATAAATTTAAATTTTCTTTTTAACAAAAACATCCAATTTTTTTTAAATGAAGCCAAGAAAAATCACACTGTATGCTAAAAACAATTCTGATACCTCTTTTTTTTTCTTTTTCTTCTCAGAAATACTCGTCTCCAATGCATTCGTGACCTAATATTTGACAGGAAATTGGCCTTTGCCTTGGAGTTATGCCTCTACCATCCAAATGGCATCTAACCTTGGCTGAACCAGGAGACTGAGAAAGCCTCTGTCATGGCTCAATGAAATTCCTCAAGAGGGATTGAGGTACAGAGAACAGTATTGGAAAGAGGAGAGAAAGAATGGGTCAGATGAGTGGCTAGGATTGATTTCCTGTAAGCAGAAGAAGATGAGGCCAGGACTCTATACTGTTTTTTCATTGCATTTTCCGTTCTGTTATACAAAACAAGGATTGTATCAGCCAAAGCCTGCTTATGTGCACAACTGTATTTAATTCCCTGATTGTCACCAAACATGTTCACTTGATGAATCAAGGTTTTAGTTAAAAAATAACCCATTAAAGAGGAAAGCAGTTTGCATTGTTGCATGCATACTATAGGACAGTGGATTCAGGCTGTGGAATGAAAAGTCCTGCTTTTCTTCATAATTTTTTGTGTAATTCCTTTGCAGACGATGCTATTTTAATGGAGGTTACTTTGAGCTATTTTTATGTAATTGCCAAGTTTTGAAAACCTTCACCTGACAAAACAAGAATCCATCATGTAGAACATGAGTTATGGCATCATGGCCTTTGGCACAGTAGGTGCACTGCACAGTCTTACTCTAGAACAGCCTCTAAGCTGCATATGGACTGCTGTTTAACAGGGTTGCAATATATCTTTTGCTAATTTTTTTAATGTTATTTAGAGGTGACAGAGAAATGCAAGCACAAAGAACAGATATCTCAGGTTCCTTCTGTGCATAGATCCTGCTGCTCTATGGTCTACTACATCCTGTTTCATTTTGCTTTTAACCTAAGTCTAAGCCTCCTCATCTTGCATCAGCTTCAGTTTCTGACTCCAGAAGTGAATATGCTGCACCAGAACTTGAATATGCTCAATACTGAGATATTAAGATCCGAGAAGTCAGCTAGCTGCTTAGTCAGATATGTCAAACTTCAGTCTTCTTTCAGAAGCCTACACTGAACATCTACTGATTGTGGCTCTTCCTGAAGGCTTATAGATTGTTCCTTCTGGAGAGTGTTTTCAAGGAAACAAGGAGAAAAAGAGAAAATAAGTTAATTGGATAATGCTTGCAAAAAATAGTAGACTCCTTCTCCATACCTATATGACTAGAGCTCCTCAGCATACAGGATATATGGGAGGAAAGTACTTCCTATTTTCTTTTTTCTCAGAAATTGGGTCTTCCAAAAAAAAAAAAATCTGAATGGATGTCAATTTTAACAGTAAGGGTAACTACAGAAGTCTTGTAGTAGAGATTATAGGGGATTTTAAGTTTTAAGTTAAGTTAAAAGTTTTAAGTTTATATGGAGGATCAAACGATATTAAAAAACAGGAATAAATCAATGTTGGTATGATTATTTTTTTTTTCAACAACAAGTAATGTTGTAATGTGTGCACATGTGCATTTGTTTGTGGTCTGATAATGAACTTTTGCCTCTGCTAGTGGTGTGGTCTGAGTGTATGTTTTCCTCTGCTTTGGCTTACTGTCTGCTGTGTAAACAAATATACTTTCACTCTTTTAAACAAAATTATTCTGAGAACTGTTTTACATTCTCACCTTCCTGGCTGAACTGTCTTTTGGAGCCATGGATACAGCCTCCTGCTACTTGTGAACACTTGACACAGATGCAGAGAGTGAACCACGATGCAGGGAGGGATAGCTGCTCCCTGGGCACTCCAGGGCCTGGCAGTCGAGACCTGAGCAGGGTGGCTGGGTACTGAGATTGCCCCAGCACTGGACACCTCCATGAGAACAAAGACAGGGACGGGCCAATACCAGCAATTTACAGGTTTCTGTTTTTCTTCTTCCCGGTAGCTGAGTATTTTGTTTTCTTCTGTTTATCTCCATCGGGACACCAAAGCTATGCCTTAATTCACAAAAACAAACAAGTAAATAAATAAGACAAAAATCTTTATTTAGATCTTTTAACTTTAAATTACAAATGCACTGTTATTTCCTAGTTGCTTTTTTCTCTTTTTCACTCTGTAACTGGATATCCAGCACAATTATCAACAGAGCACAGTATAATGGCCGTGTAGAAGACTGGGGCACTGATTTCTCAGCTCATCCACAGACTTGTGAAGGAAGCACAGAATGCCCATCTCCTTCTTCCCTCCTGCATGTATGTTCCAATTCTACATGGATACTAGAGTTCATCACTTGCCAGTTCCTCTGTGGTGACCAAATCCAAGTGGAAAATGTGCCCATGGGGGGCTGTCAGGGGCACAAGCAGGCAGAATACAGGGTTATCCTCAAGGGACACCCCTGTGGAGGGCTGCAGCACTGGATAGAAACTGTCCAACACGAGAATTCAGGATAAATGGATGAGTCTGTGCACCAGCGAGCACATAATTGGGCACTTTTTTGGAAAGTCCTTCACTGGGCATTGGATGCTCGCATTTAAAAGCCATTCAGAATCCTCCTCGTCCTCCTTTTGTTTCCACTGCTGTTGCTCCTCCTGCTGCTACTCCTTCCGGAACTCTCCTTGTTACTGATGCTTTTAACCTTCTCAGCTTTTCATGGAGTTTCCTCATCACCCTAAGAATTACAGACAGAAATACAAACAGCAGTCCAAATCTGAAATGCAGTGAAGTGAAGGGCTTGAGTGCCCATGCTACTCTGCTCCACATTCCTCTGCTGCACCTCCTGCAGTGGCTGTGCCCTTTCCTCTTGTTGGTACACCTCGTGCTTCTGCATACGGTGGAGCATGGTCACATCCAGCTCATAACCAACACGTGGCACACTCTGCACCAACAAGGTGAAGACAAATGCCAAATTTACTGTCTGGAACAGATGGGAGAGAAGGGGTCAGTGGGGCTGGGTGGGAGCTCGCATGCAGCTGTGGGAGCCAGACCAGGAACCACAACCCCTGGGGTCAGGTAGGAGTAGGGGAAGGGAGCTGGGCAGCAGCAGGGGCTGAGGCCAGCGCTGGCAGTGACTGCTCAGAGGGCCATCACAGCAGGCTCCAAAACCGCTCCTGGGGCAGTGTTGGTGCCTGGCCCAGCCCAACCTTCCTGCTGCTGCTGCTGCTGCACTCACAGTAGCCTGGATTTATCTGTTGCTTGGTTGTTTTCATTGCTGAGGGCTAGTAATCACTCGCCTTTCTGATTGCATCCAAACTCGTGTTTCTCTGTTGCTTCCAAACTGTAATGTTGAAATCACCCTTCCCGTTATGATATCATCATTTCGGATTTTGATTAACATGCTGTAGTGAATCACAATATGTAACCGTCAAAGTATGGATCCCAAACTTGTTTACCTGGTACAGCTGGAATTCTCTGGGTTTGGTAATTACTTTAACTTCTGTGAAATACTAGCCCTGAGCAACATTACAGTTTTTACTTTGCCTTGACTTGGAGATCATCTGTTCCTATACATTCTTCTATTTGTCACGTCTTAGCTATGCTTAAACAATTCAGCACATTATTGCCTGCTTAGGAATCTCCAGCTAGTATGCACACACAGTGAAGGTGTTTCTTCAACATATGAATTACAAGGAAACACATAAAAGGCCTCCTCTTTTGTACAGCCTGTTTCATCAGGAAATCCGAGCCTTGGCCTTCATCTTTCAGATAACAGTGGTTTCATATCTTGTTCTCATAATATCCAAAAGAGGTGTTAAAATGTGTGGGTAACAAATTTGTTCCTTTGGGGGAAAAAAGGGAAAGAGGGTATTTTTTTTTTCTTTTCTTTCCATGTATGTAGCTTTTCCATCCGACTAGACATTCTTAGAAGACAGTTTGAGTCGAGAAATGAAGTCATCAACATACAGTATTTAACTACTGCTTTCTCATCCAGGCATAATGCCTGATTTGTCGCCTAGCTTAATCAAAGCAGCATTGCAACCCATGAAAACAACAAATAAAAACCATCTACAAAACCATTCAGAAGCGACATTCCAGTTCGTGCTGTATAAGAGTGTGGTCATGTAACGTGTAATGGTGGTGCTTAATGGTAATACAAATTTATCTAAAATAAAATAGAATTCTGTCTGATAAATTCCAAGACAGAATTTCTATCTTATTTGTTGTGATGAAAGAGCCTCATTTTGTTACATACAAAAGGAAAGTCATATGACAGTACAAAATGTTTTTAATTAGGAAAGCGGTCTCCAAAACTTATAAAGGATGATGACTGCATTATGCCCTGGGCAGATCTCAGATGATTTTAGTTTTGTTTGTCAAAATGAGACATTTACTTTTTTCATTATTTGGGCCACACTAGCTTTTGCTCTAAACTGAGGCAGGTAATTACTTTTCTTTAGGTACTTAGGGGAAAGGCTAGTAAGGCTTGTTGCCAGAAGAAATCCATCTAATACACAAAGTCACACACTGAGTTCTGACTAAAAATCTGAACGAGAAACTTCTAGCTTACATTTAGGTCTAGAGAATATAATTATTTTGTGGGGATGGAATGCTCTTCTGAAATAGTATCTCTGCCTGGAAAAGTCTTGAGTATTTCTGTTAAGTTCTTTGCTGAATGAAGGCAGGGAAGGAAAGAGAAACATTGCTTCTCTTATGCCCATGAACAAGTGCTGGGAGTCTGTGCAATACATTTGATTGTGCTCAAATAGACACATAGGTATGCCTCAAGTTATGTTTTCAAAGATCAGAATCAGATTTCTAACTGAATGAATACACTGGCATTTATTTGTTTACTGTATCTGTAGTGAGAAAGGAAAATATCTGACTCACTCATTACAGAAAAGCACAAATATACAACACATACAAAACAATGTAGAAGAAATGAGCTATATGCCAGATGTGTGCCAAGAAAAATAATATAGGATGTAAAGCTGATCTATATGCACATAAGCAAAATGCAGGCATCAAAAGAGAAGTGTGTTGCTGTAAAATTCTATGTATCAATGCTTGAAATGGAATTAGGAATTTTTATAGTTTGACAAATGATAGTTGCCCGTGCTGTGGCATACCGACCTAAGGTGTTGCTACAGAGGGTTGTTGTCCATTGGGAAAGGATGAATACATAATCGTGTGTTGTTGTTGTTTGTGTGTTTTTTATAACAAAGTAAATAAGCAACAGATTACGCAAATACTGTGTTTACAATGCCTTCATCTGAGATAAATTCCAAATACAGACGTAAAAGGCAGGATAGCATACTGTATTAGTAGCACAGTAGGTACAATTTAAGGAATAACTGCTAACAAATCATATTGGCTAATACGTTTTTATTACTTTCTTTTCAGCAATACATGTTTCACAAGTAGGAAGCATGTCAGACAGATACATGGAAAATCATCCTGGGAGCCATAATGTGTATGGCATGTACAGACTCTTAAGGGATGTTATCTTAGCCTTCAGCAGTGTTAGTTTACTTATATGACAATACATTACATTTAAAACTTCAGATGATTTCTTACCATTAAAATATGAGACTGATAAGAATTGTTATTACAGAAGTTTACTGTATCCCTATTGTTTCATGGTCAAAACATGGTGAAGGAAAAAAATAATTCCATATAATAATCTCAAGCTCTATTATATTCTGAACCGAGATGGAAAACAGTGAAACCTATGTCATCCAAATTCAGAGAAAGAAAACATGAAACTGCACATGCTCTTCATGCTGAAATATGAAAACTGTCCTTACTGGTCTAAGAGTTCTTTGATACAGAACATATTCTTCTATGAACACTTCAAGTTGAGAATTATTTGTGTTCAAACCTCTGTCACTTCTGCTCTCTCTAGCAGATGCACATGTTGGTCTTAGTTACTATTTGACCAAGATGTTTTGATTTCATGGTCTAAGCAAACAAAGTACAGTTTTACAGCTTACATTCTTTTAAGATCTTTGGCTTAAATAATTTTTTTTTCTCAGTTTGCATATTTTAATGCTTACTTTCTCTGAAAGGAAAATAGAATTTATGAAATAACTCAGCAAAGTCATAAATATAGCTGCATGCAAAATAAATAAATAATAATAATAATAATAACTTTAAAAAAAAAAAACTTTTTCAGTGGAAAATGTTGATTCTAGTGGTATACTTCCATGAATACAGTAAAATAATAATCAAGTTTTGCTTTGATAGTCTAAGAAATGTCATTCCTTTTAATTGCCATATCATAGCACACCTTAATTAACTGGTGTAATCTTCAAACATCCCACATTTTCAGCTACTCATCCTAGATTCTTCTTTACCTTCAGACTGTAATAATTTACATAACCTTCCGCTATCAAAACATTTCCAGGACGTTACCATGCTCCAAATGATAGGTGACATATATGCAGAATGTGGCTTCAAGAACGTCTTTTACCTGTCTGGTGAATTATGTCATCATGTAGAATAAAAATCTTCTTAAATTCTTGTTATTGATAGGCATTATAAAGTCTTAGATTTACGGGGTATCTCAAAGTACATTCTCCTGCTTCGCATGTACTGACATAAAAAAAGCAATGATGTGTAGCAAAAGAACTGCATTTTGCTGTGGTTGTCCCTTGCAGAGTTAAAGAGGTCTTTTATTTAAAATTATCAGAAAGGATTTTTTTTTACTGAGGATGACTGCACTCACATATGCTTGGTACATGCCCAGCTGTAAAGCTTTGCTTATGGAACTGGTAGTACCCAAACTGACATAAGCTGGCCCGTGTCAACACACTCAACCTAGACTTCACAGTAAGATCAGCTTGCATTGTGTTTGTAAGGTTGTTTCTCATGTTTACAAAGGCTAGAAAGCCTCATGTTGAATGAATGACCACAACATAGTGGACATACATAGCTAAATTTCTATTTTACCTAGGAATCCAGTAGATCATTTCACTGTAAAAGAGCCTCCAAAAGTTTCTGTGTGAAACTGGAGCTTCATACTAATAGAACTCTTCTACACATGCTCTGCCTGAGGCTGGTTGCAAACCTGAAAGTCCAATGAGCATTTCCATTTCCAGAAAAAATATGTCACTGCTTTTGTTTTGATACTTTTGTTTATTCTATTTAACATTTATCTTATATTTTAGTGGGAAAAAAAAAAGTACTGCATTTTTCATTATGTAAAATGATCAGCAGATACCAAGGAAAAATATATTACTACAGCTAAGTATGAAAAAAAAAAAAAGAAAAAGAAAAAAAAAAAAAGGTCGAAATATACAAAAAATAAGTAGAACTCACCTGCACTTCATAAATTGCATCCGTACTGGAAAAGGAGAAATAGGCATACATTCTACTGCCAGACCAGAAAATCCACAGTTGTTGTCTTGGGGAAACAAATTGCAGCTGTTTTATCTTTTGGTGACGAATTCTGGCTTCTTCCAAACTAGCCCTCAAATTTTTTTTATGTACAACTCAGGTGCTTCTCTGCAATTATATATTCTTGATAGGATTTATGATGCGTATGATTCAAAATTCTAAATGTATAGAATACAAAATAAAAATTTGTTTTATGAAATTGTTTTAATCTTAAGTATGTTAGTACTGTTTGGACTGATGATAATAGGAGTTCACTATGAGAAGGGAGGCAGTGATACATTATCTGGTGTTTTGTAAATTAACACTGACCTATCATACAACAGAATGGATGATACCCTGATTAAAGTAAAAAGCAGTTATTACTTGATGAACCTTCCTCAGAATTAACTCTTAATTTCAACACCACTCAATTCTTACACTCCACACAGGAATCCTTTTGGCAATTGAAGCAATCAGTGATTTCACTCTAATAGCCAAAATAATGGGTTAGACACGACAAGAATCCTATCCAGAACTCTTTGAAAAATGAACAGTGTTAGGAAGGAGGGATTTTTTTAATAAAGGGAGACAACTATAGAAAAATTAGATCATTTTATACAGTGAAATGCACACCTCCTTCATTGGAAAAATCAGAAATATATACAATTTGGGACAATTTTCCCTTTAAAAGAGAAGAAGAGATCTCATGCCCTAGATTGATTTCACTGCACCGCATGCTAATGATCTCTCTTCTCTGAGACCTCCAGTTTATATGAACATAAAGTATGACATCCTCCAGCAGACAATTTGTTCTTCAAGTTTTGTATCTTATAACAGTAGGTAGTTTTATATACATACACTTTTATTAAAGTATCTGTACATGATTAGGGCATAGTCCCCTACTCTCTCATACTTTAAGGTAAATACTTAAATAATCCAGAATAGAAAAGCAGTTTTGGATGTTTCTAAATGGAAAAGTTTGGTCAGTGATGCATTGTCATTCCTGTCTCTGACTGAGTCACAGTTTTAATAAAAGGTATGTAACAGTTCCAAATATTTTCCCATTAATTCTCAAAATCTTAAACTGTGGACATGAGGTAACGGCCTTAAGTTGCACCAAGGGAGGTTTGGGTTGGATACTAGGAAAAATTTCTTCTCGGAAAGAGTAATAATGCATTGGACCCCAGGGAGGTGGTGGAGTTACGGATGTGTTTTAGTGGGCATGGTGGTAATGGGTTGGTGGTTGGATTAGCCTTTTCCAATCTTCATGATTCTGTGATTCCATGGTTAAGCTAATTACAGTGTCAATTATAATTAATATAGTTCAGATTTCCTGGGAAGAAATGTGTACACTATAGGCTGTAGGCTTGAAACTGACTTTTTAGAAGCCTAGCTGGTTTATTTCTTCTGATGTAGCAACAATAGGCCGGTCTTCTTCCTTGTTGTCCTTTAGGTGGGAATGAAATATGGTTTGGTTTTCTGACACAAACCTTCTATCACGCATGAGGTTACTGAATTTCACAGCTCTGTGCAGGAGATGGGATTAGGTTGGAATTACTAACTAAATTGTGCTATGATTTTACAGTCCGCTGGCAACTGTGCTGTTCTCCCCTCAGACTGCTGAACTTTTCTTCCTCCATTCATGTGGAATTTCATGTGTCAGTATTTATGTATTTCAAAGCATGGCCAACAATCAAACTCTTAAGTGCCCTGACCAAAGGAGGACCCATCAGTCCTTCAGGAGTCACCCATCCCCCCACAGCAGGATGGATATCAGTCCGCCAAGGAAAGTCCCATTCCTCTTCCTTCAACCTTGTCCACAACTACTGCTGCCTGGCTGGGCTGTACTCTGAAAAACAGAGCAGCTGTCAGCACAGTTTGCATTTAGAAGATTGGTTCGAATGCCAATGAAAACTCACCACACCCTGCAGGTCCTGCAGTTCTTTTTTTTTTTTTTTAGGAGCTTTCTACCACTGCCACTGGTGCAGTGGATCTGTTGTTAAACATGTATGTGGCAAAGAATGACTTGCTTAGACACTCCTTAAAAACATCTGTCCTGTCTGTAAGTCAGTAAGTGCCAGGAAAGGAGGCTGAGACTGGGAACTGACAGGCAGGAATTTCGGTGGAGGTGAGCTTTAGTGAGCAAGTTGGCTGCACTCCTTTGATGTGACTTATGAAGCCTACACATTTCCATTGAAAAATACACAAGTAACTTTGCTTTCAGTGACGCTGGTTTACCAAAAATCTCAGAGCTGTGGGACAAATGCATGCGCTGTATATCGAAGCATACAGACCTTCTGATATGCGATATGGGTGTATCTCACAGTGCAGCACCCTGGAAGGGACTGTAACACGTACTCATGTGGTATGTTTTGCGTGCTAGAGATTCAGAACCAGAATCACAGTTTGTGTCTTCAGCCATGAAAAGCACTCCATCTTCAGCGTACTTAGCAAGTGTTTCCAGTCACATGTGCTAGAGGGTATGATAGATGAATTTTTCTCACAGCTGAATGGCATGCTTTATACGAATTGACACTGTTATATCGTGTTCTGGTCCTTGCAGAATGCAAAGAGAAATCTGAAAGTTTGCATCTTTTCCTGCATGCTCAAGCACACTGTGCTGATGCTATTGGGCTCTATAAAGGTGAGAGTATTGGACAGTTCTTGGTTACAGAACTGCCAGCAGGTCACTACCCCTGCAGAGCTCTGAGACAGCTTTGGAGGGTCATCCTACCCAACTGTGCTGCCACGCTATGCTGCTGGAAAGGGAGGTTCTGCATACTCAACATGGGCACACTTCCTTCTTTTTGTTACTTCACAGATAATTATCTTTTATGCTTAAATTGTTTATAATCATTTTAACTGTGGTTTATTCCAGTTTTAAAGGCAGAACATAGAATGTGTTCCTTTCTGTTGTCTATATCCAGGTAAACACATAAGAGGATAAAAGCTCCTCAGGCATCCCATCCTAGTTGAAGGGTTGGGACTTGAAGTAATAATGATGGGTCCCAGCTGGGGAAGTTGCTTGTAAGAATTATATTCAAAATGGGTTCCTACTTAAACGAAATGGTACGTGCAATGATTACATAAATAAGAAAGACCATCAGGGATCCTGAGCAAGCAGATTCACCCAGATAACCAGATGGATACTCTTAAATGCCGTCGGCTGAAGGAAAAGTTCTCAGTGTGATTTTGCATCTGCCTCCCTTGTTCAGAAAAATGCGTAGGGTTTATAAACAAATTTATCAGAGTACACATGATACACTGCAGTGCTTTTATAGTAAAATAAAATGAATGCTATATTGTGAGAAGAAAAAAAGAGTATTCCTTTTAGTGAGACTATATCATCTGTATTTTTCCTTTTAAAAATGTAGCAATAAATACACATATTCAGCTAGACATAACTTTGTTCTAAATAAAACGATCAAAGAGAAAGTGAAAGCACAGGTAGTCAACTTCTTTTTCCTTCTGATATAAACAAGCAGCTACCTTTATTTATTTGGAGGCGGAACTTTTGAGTATATTTCTCTCTAGAGCTAATTATTTACTGAATGTATTTAAAGCAGGGAAAACACGAAGCATATACAAATCTTTTTTGAAACTGCTTACTCTTGAAGGGCATAGACTTTTTTTATTTTTTTTTTAATTGCTCATCAATGCTTTCCTTCTTGTATGTAGAAACATTTTGAGAATCTAGTCTGTGGCTCAGTAAGATTTCCCATGTTTACTGACTTGCTGATTATTAAAAAGTATTTCACCTGTTCCCTTCTGATAGCGTGAAAGGAGACATTTTGGAATAGACAGAATAAACAAAATCTTTAAAAGTTTGCTTTTTCAAAAGCAGCATCCTGTCCTTTGAAGGAGGAATATAGTGATTTGTGGAAAGACAAAAAAGCTCCTCCAGTGAAACACAGAATAGCAGGTTCTGTGCAATCATTTTTTTTACAAATCAGAAGGCTTTTACATGCTGGTGATAACATAGCTCTAATGGTCTTCTATAAGCTGTCTGGGTGGCTGGAAAACACTGAAGACAGTATAATCACCATGCACCAATCTTAGCTTAAATATTCTGCACCTCTTGTGGATCCCCAAGGAGTTAGCCATTCAAAATTTCACCTTTCCTTTGCTGGTTACCAGGGATCCATCACATTGCCCCCTGTCATAAAGCAGTTGAAGACAATCTCTGTCTGGGTTCCTTTAGTGTTCTTCTTTAGTGAAAAAGAAACAGAAGAAACATAGCATTTTATTAAGATTAAAAAAACCAAAACTCTTAGACTTCATGCACAAAGATCATTGAATCATAGCATCATAGATGACCACCATGATCATCTGTTTTCAACCCCCCTGCGATGTGCAGGGTCACCAATCACCAGACCAGGCTTCTCAGAACCACATCCAGCCTGGCCTTGAATGCCTCCAGGGATGGGGCATCCACAACCACCTTGGGCAACCTGTTCCATTGTGTCACCACGCTCTGTGTGAAAAATGTCCTCCTAATATCTAACCTAAACCTCCCCTTTCTCAGTTTAAAATGATTCTCCCTTGTCCTATCACTATCCACCCATGTAAATAGCCATTCCCCTTCCTGTTTATAAGCTCCCTTCAAGTACTGGAAGGCTGCAATGAGGTCTCCCTGGAACCGCCTCTTCTGCAAGCTGAACAATCCCAATTCCCTCAACCTTTCTGTCATAGGAGAGGTACTCCAGCCCTCTGATCATCGTAGTGGCCCTCCTCTGGACCACTGCAGGCCTGGACACAGTACTCCAGACGGGTCTCACAAGAGCACTTGCTGCCCACTCTTTTTTTAATGCAGCTCAGAAAACAGTTGGCCTTCTGGGCTGCAAGTGCACTCTGCTGGCTCATGTCCAGCTTCTCATCCACCAGGACACCCAAGTCCTTCTCCACAGGGCTGCTCTCAAGGACATCTTCCCCCAGTTTGTATAAATGACTGTGATTGCCCCGACTCAAATGCAGCACCCTGCACTTGGCCTTATTGACCCTCATTAGGTTTTCATGGGCCCACTTCTCCAGCCTGTTCAGGTCCCTCTGGATGGTTTCCCTTCCTTCCAGTGTATTGACTGACCGCTCAGCTTGGTGTCATCTGAAAACCTGCTGAGGGTGCCGTCGATGCCATCATCTGTGTCACTGATGAAGATGTTGAAGAGCACCGGTCCCAAGATCAACCCCTGAGGGACACCGCTTATGACTGGCCTGACTGTCCACCCTGACACAGAATCATTAATCACAGCGATTTGGCTGCATCCAGCCAGCCAATTCATAATCCATCGAACAGTCCATCCTTCAATTCCACAGCTCTCCAATTTAAAGAGAAGTATGTGGTGAGGAACCATGTCAAAAGCCTTGCAGAAGTCCACATAGATGACATCCACCACCCTTCCCCCATCCACCAAAGCCTTCACTCCATCATAGAAGGCCACCAAGTTGGTCAGGCAAGATCTGCCCCTGGTGAAGCTGTGCTGATCTCCATGCATGGCTTCCATGCCAGTGAGATCCCCAAACTATAAACAATTCTGCCAGGCATTTTTGGGTAAAATTAAAATGTTAGTAGCAGAAACAATAGAAGCAAACAAATAGTAATGAGGTCACATTTTGAAGTTATTGTTCAGTATTTATCCTGAAAATGTGAACTTCAAAAAAACTTCAGAATTTGCACCCATGTGTTTTTATATACAGGAGATAAAACAAGGTGCTCTGTTTCTTATATGCTTTGTGCCATACTGCTAAAAACACAGTTGCTTATAGTTAATGGTGTATTTCATGTGTAAAATTTTGCAATGAATATTTATTTTCTTTTTTTTTTCTTCATTTAAAAGTTCCAGTATCTTCAATCAAATTTCTCTTTTGGGAGATTAGAAGGTCCCATTAAATACAGGTGAATTTTCCTAGAGAACTGTTGAATACCAAATTTGTAACTGTATGTACCTAATGTTTTCTAAATTTTCCATGCTACCATTTTAAACATTATATACCTACCTGAGATAACAAAAGCAGAAGCATTGGAAAGGAAAGGCAGAAAATCACTTCTTCGGAACAGCATACAAGAAGACTTATTTGCCCATAATTACATTCCCTACCAGAACACAGTGTTACTTTACTAGGCTGAAAAGTTTTGGAAGACCTAAGGCCTCACTTTCATGAGCCTAAGAAACAATTTCAATATTACAAGCAAATTAGACAGATGCTATGAAAGGTATTTTAGAAAAGGCTACCAGTCCTCTAATCTGACAGAGTTTGAGGTCCAGACCATTCTTAGGAGACCTTACACAATAATCACAAATTATCACAAATAATAATCACAAAGACATGACTTCGTTCTGGTTTAACCTGTGAGGGGGTTGACTGGCCTTAATTTAGCTGTAAACACTTTTCAACTACATTTTGTAATGCATCAAAATGCAACTTATGTAGTGGAGGCCTAGTGTCTTTTTCTCTTGCAGCACATTCAGCTTCCATTGATTTCAGCAAGGAATGAGGGGTGACAGCTTTTCCAATAGAGGAAATTGTAAACATCACTCATTTTTCTGTTTGCTCAGTTCTACGTGATAGGTTAACAAACACAGGGCTGTGGTTCCAAATGCAAGAAAAGAAGAAAGTCTTTGGGGGCAAATACTGTCAGGCAAATACTGCCTGCCCGGCTTTTTCAAACCTTCCCAGTGTGCCAAATTCTGCTTTTGATATAATTGTGATTATAGTATTCTTTTCAATTTATGTGGATATATTAGATACAAGAATTTGTCCCACTGTGATTACTTTGTAGGCTGATAGAGCAGCCCATTGAGATTAGTAAAGATAGCAGAACTTGGCTCACAAGGGAAAAACCCTCAAGATTTATAGTCTAACTGAGAAAAGTAAGAGTGCACAGAATGCATAATTACACTATATATGTTTTTTAAAAAAGGATGTTAAACATCTTTTCATTTCTGTGTTTCTGCATTTTATACATAAAATTCAATAAAAATGCTGTGTTAAATACATAGTGAAATGAGCGTCACTAAAAAACGACTTTGTCCTAAAGCACCCCACCCCCAAATACCGTGACGTTTATCACCATGGTGAGAGTGTATCTATCTGCTGTTTAGACTGTCTCTCAGCTCTCAGAGCAAAACACATTCCATGGGAAGCTGAATGATGGAATTTCAGTTACAACATAATTTTTCAGCTGTTTAAAAACAGGCATATCATAGTATATGTTTTGCAGCTGTTGTGAAAGAGTAGAACTAACAGATGACTGGTAGTATCCCCCTAAGTCTGATCCTGAAGTGTTAAGTGTCCTGAATTTCTGACTTTTTGTTGAGGCCTGTGGGAATCTAGGGGTGTTGAGCATTTTGTAGTCAGAACAAGAGATCTTTCAGCACCTCTCTGACTAGGACCAATAGCCAATAACATCAAACTGATCCTACTGTCCTTAAATTAAGTCCAAGATGCATCAGAAGGAAACATGGTGCCAGGGAGATTTTCAGTGCATTCAGTGATGTGTGTGTATTTCTCTAGCACTAACTCTGAGAGTGTCTTGGATCAACAGCAAGATGGAGAATGGAAAAGGCTTATTTTCTGCAACCCTGTAGAAAATAATTATCTATATCAGCCATTATAATGGTTAAAAATGCCAAAAGTATCTTATTTGCAAAAATATTTAAGCTGTCTCTTCAAAAGAAATGAGGATTATCATCCTTACATCACTTCTTTAGAGCCAAAAAATATTGTCTGCCCTGGGAAAAGAATAAATCTGATACTTTTCATCTGTCTAATAGACTGAATTTTTCCCTTCTTTAGGTGTCCCGAAGGAGCAACATCACAGCCAGATACATTTCCTGAGAACTGTAACTTCTTTACTGAGAACTGCAGGACTGTAAGCTTACTTCCACACAGAGCCAGCATGTCATCACCCTTCAACAGGAGTCTTCCATTAGACTGACACTTACAAGCTTCTTTTCACTTGTCAGTCACATCTTATCTCAGAGCTTACCAGGTACCTCATTCTTTGTGTCTCACATAATCTTTTTGCTCCAGCAGTTTTTTGGTTTTTTTTTTTTTTTTTTTAATCTGAATGGCACAGTGTAAACATACCATTGCTTCATTTAATGATTAAGCCCCTTCTCCTTTCCATCCCACTTCAAGAACATTGTCTTGATTTGATTTGATACAGTGTTAAAAGAAAAATGTTTTCATACTGCCTAACTACTTCTTATAATACTTTATTTCTTCGAATGCCAAACTCCTTTTGAAGATTTTTAGTGGGCTGTTAATAGAAAAGTATCTAAAACCTCATTTTACCACCTTGAATTGATATTTAACATCAGTTGGGGAAAACTGAGGAGCTTTCTAAAATGTTTCCAGGATACAAGAACATTTTCATTATCATGCAATTAAAACAAAACAATCTATTGAAGAAGATGAATCTTCAAGTGAATTTTGAGCCTACTTTCACAAAATATAGTTTTCTGAGCGATCTTTGCTTCCAGTAAAATTGCCAATATGAAAGATACCTGCTGTCAACAAAGCTTGCAGAAAACAGACTCTTCAGTGTCGTTAAAAACTTTATCATGAACTTTCTTATTATTTGCTTAAAAAATAATTTGTTACAGTGACATTCAAGTTCGTGCCACATGCCAGGTGATGGTAGTACAACTGCAGTGTAACTGCTCCATTCATTTTCATTGTCGCTGTCATTTGGAATCTGAGTTGGCACTTCAGGTATGAACACTGAACGCTGCACTCTTCAGAAATTTTAAAGAAAGTCAGGACAATCTAATCTCAGAATGTTTAATATGTAAGATCTCAAACATAGATTTAGCAAATAGGTTATATTTTTTTTCAGAGATAAGCATGACTTGCACAAGTTTGAGAAATACTCAACAATCTTTATTCCAGTCTTGTGCAACTTGACTACCTAAGTGACAAAAAGCAAACTAACAAACAAACCTGTAGTTCAAGAAAAAATGCAAAATATTATTCATTTACTTGATAATTTAATACAATCCATTATTTAAAAAAAAATAATAATAACCATAGCTGTGTCATCTTTATGATATTTTACTTACTGTGATTCATCTACTGATTTTAGACATACAATAGAACTTCTAGCCCCGTGTATCAGTCTAGAGTTATCCACAGTCAACTGCAAAAGCTGATGTTCAAATAAATTATTGCTGGCTACTAGCATTTTAATCCACTATGATTGATGTCTCAGTGACAAAAGAAATGTTAGACCTCAATCTAGTTACAGCCTGATTCACCCCTGGACACTGCTTATTCTATATTGGCAAAGTTTGAGAGGTAACAGACATGTGGAAAGGCTAAGAGATACAATCATTCTTACTTTCTTTTCTGCTCATCGAATAGATGTATTGTCAAATTACTCTACTATGAATTTGAGAAGAAGCACACAGATACAGAAACGACATCTTGCACAAGACGATATTTCTGATTCAAAGAGTACGAGGTTCCTAAAACAAGAGGGCACTCAGCCTCCCTAGGTTCACTGCCAAGCCTTTTTATATCAGACTGCTGGTCCTACTGACAAATTGTGTGTGATGGTCTTCTTGATACACTCCACTACCTGCTAGAGACCGAGCTGAGACCGCTAGACTAATTTTATGTAGGAGTTCAGGTTTAAGACATTTTAAAACAATATTAACATACTTCATGTATTTTCTCTCCATGAAAAAAAAGCCATTGAGAGGCCAAAGCAGAACAGTTTCTGTAACATAAGGTAATCTTAAATATGATAAATGTAGGATCTGAGTATGACTTGTTGTCAATTACAAAATGTATTCCATATCAAATGAAACAGTTTAATAAACCACTTAAGTGTTTTAAGGTATGCTTCCTACCAACATGAATTATGTATCTATCTGCAGCCAAATGTATGTGTTCCATTCCTCTGAATATTAAATACAAAAACTATGTTTAAATAATGTGAAGGGTCTGATTTAAAGCAACAAAAGCCAATAAATTCAAAGTGTATGCTGGCAGTCCATCTTTAACTCACACAAATTGTTTCAAACAGGTATAATGGCATGAATTACTCCCTTCTTACATTTATGTTTCTATTTCCACATTTCTTCCACATTTGAATTTCCCTGGCTTTCTCAGCCTAAGTCTCTCTATGAGTGTCTTTAAAAGAGTTCTTAAATGAAATTTACTGGATTTGATTTTTTTAATTTTTTTTTATTTTTTAGGCAAATATGTGCCTTATAAACAATTAAAAAATTAACAAAAAATAATGTTTTTTTTTCATCTGAGGGTGGAATGGCTCATTTCCAGCTCAACATGGAACTGTTTTAGTTTCTCTGCTTAATATACAATCAGAATGTCTAAAATATTAAATAAACACTGTCTTATCTTTACATTATTTACACAAAAGACTGAAATTGTTCCCTCAGAGCTTTTTTGGTCTGTTTATCACAGAACTGGCCAGATATTTAGGATGCTCATTTACAGAGAACCTTAATACTACGGATAACAAAATAATGAAGGTCTGCAGTGTTCAGCTTTCAAGTACTGAGTTTGGTTTTAGCTGCTTTGCTGTTTCTGTCATTTTATCACTTAAATAATAATAGGACTTTAAGAGCCCAATCCAAATTCTTCTGAGACAAGTTTTTGTCAGAGGGTTCAATGAAGTATAATTCAACGAAACCTGAGGAACACAAAGGAGAGGTGTGATTTTCTTACCTACAAACAATACTCCTATTCATGAAGTACGTGCAGGTGCTCGGTGCTCGGTGAAGCAAGATAAAAGTCAGCAATGTGATATCTTAGTATAGCAAGTAAATGCAAATCTTAATTATAAACAGTCATGCCACACAAACACAATTAAAAAAAAAAAAAAAAGCCATCTTAGCTGTAAGTTCTTCGAGGCAAGAATATGAGTTACAACTAAGTGGTGAGCGTAGCATTTATTTATTTATTAAAAAGTTGTATAGTACACAGCATAAAAGTCTCAGACTGGGAAATATAGAAAAAACAAGGCTGTAGTACCAGCTTCAATAGTAATGGAGGTTTTTTAGAAGAGTCACTAAATCTTTCTTTAAAATTTCTCCAAATACTTGCTCCACAGCGAAGACATGCAAAGATTTACTTGTTATAGTTGCTATAGCACATGAAAATGTAGAGTACATATATGCAAAATCCTATTATCATATACTTGTCTTTTTATGTGAATTTAAGCAGTTTTGGTTAAGTTTTTACTGTGGACAGCTTATCACACCTGTTTCTGATTTGCCCACAGTTCTTCAGTTACCATAACCTCCATTAGTTTGCTTGGTGCTTTCACTGAATTCACTTGAATTGTACTATTATTGTATTACAGCTGTAAAGTTGTTAACAATTAAATAAAACAAAAGCCCTCTTAAGATAACTCTGGCTGGCTACATTCTGCAAGAACTTTTTTTTTTTTTTTTTTTTTTTTTAATAAAGCTTAATACTTCAGTTATACATCAAAAGTGGTTTTCATTTCGGATATTCTTCTTCACTTTTAGATGAGACTACAAAAATGCCGATAATTTTGGAAATGTCTCTACATGATTTTTCATATTGTTTTCAAAAACAATTTTTATTCTGTTGGCCTGAAGTCTGCAATATGCATAACTACATGACTTTACACTTAGAGGTGTTTTATGTATCATAAAAAGCATAAACATAAAAAGCAAGTTTATCTGCACCTGAGTTGTGAATACTTAAACTTTTACGACTCGTGTGATTCAAGATTCTTCAGTAGGGGTCAGATTTAGTACTCATGATATCTCCAGGAAAATGTAATCTAATTGAGTTAGAAATCAGGCCACAGTGAATTGCCATAGGAAATACCTAATGGACAAACTAATCAAAAGAACGTTATAGCTATGAAAATACATCAGAAAGTTTATTTCAGGCGGACTTGACAAGCCTTGTTCTCACTCTGTTATTGCAGCTATTTTGACTTCAGGTTCAGTCTTCAAAATCTATTTGTGTTAGTTTTGACAGTCATCATGATCTCGTGATCAACTGATAGTTTAATTTCAATTACATTAATGCTCTGATATTTGTTGCTATATCAGAGTTTCTCCATCAAAAAGCAGATTATTATATCATTGTGGTTTTATTAAAATACTTCAAGTAAAAACATACCTACCAGTGCTCTTTCCACTTAGAACACAAAGGTCTTCCAAGATGATTTTTTCCACAGAGCTATATGACAAATACAGCTTTGCTGTTATATACTACATGCTTAGAAATGAAACATGAGCATATGCACACAGGGAAAACCAAATAGGTAAAGTTTGGCAGCTTTTTGTAATCGGTTATAATCCATCCATACATATGCTTACATGATTCTGTACAGTTTAGAACAATAAAGGCCTGATGTATATGTGTGTGTCTTTATGTACATTCTGAAGACAAGAGGCCAGACAACAAAGGATACCCAGTGGAGAACTGAAGAAATATTGAATGGAAGAAGTATCTAAACAACAAAATCCTTACAGTTTTACAGAAAGAAGATGTACTATACTTATGGAGCAGGTGATAAGTGATGATGATTATTATTAATTTTAGTAATTTCCATTAGAGGGATTTCTCTATTTTCTTTGTTATTTAAGGAAAATTCAAAAGAAAGATGTTCTGTGTTTGGTCTTGGATATGACATCTCACTTTGCAGAATGAGGAAGTGCAGAACAATTTTTTTTGTTGCTGTAGGCGATTGACTCTTGGAAGTTTATGTATGATTTAGCAAACAGTGATCAAAAAGAGAAAAAAAAGGAAGTCTTTTGTCTCTGTTTTATGATACGTGAAAGAAACATGCAGTTCTAATTTTTCCCCAGTTTTTCTATATATTTAAAGTATTGTAGACAGAAAGTACAAATTAGGAATTTTAAGTATTTATTTACTACTTGTGAATGTCTTCATTGTATTAAACCTTTATAATCACTCATTGGCTACCTGTATTTATGTAAAACATATAGTGGGAACCATGACAAATTCAGGTGTCTCTCAGCTGCAGGACACTGTCTTAAAATAACGCTGTGCCTGTAGCCGGGAAGGTAAGACCAACTTTACTTTTTTACAAGCTCAGTTATAGGTATATGGGATTACTAGGGATTCCCAGAAGGAGAAATGAAAATTACTGAACATTTATTAAGGTTATTAATAAGTTTGTATATCATCTAGAAATACACAGCTACCGAAAAAAAGAAAAAGAAGTGTTTCAAACAGAAGACAGGAGAAGTTTAGCTCAGAAGAAGATATGCAAAATATATGCATATTTTTTTTCATATGCTGCAGTGACACATATATATCTTATAAGCATCCTGACTGGTAAGAAAATGAAGGCTGGCAATATGAGTATTTGTTGGTTTACTTAGATCTGAATGTCTCTACTGCTTTCTAAAGGACAGAATGATTGTTTTTCTCAAGCGTTTTTGAAGTATTTGCTTGTTTTATTGATCAGATGACCCTGAAGGCATGCACTGTAAGAGAAACTGTAGGAAAGGCATTTCTTAATCAATGGTTTATGAAGTATTGAGCACTGCTCTGGAGTTCTAAGTAGATGAAATGTGGATACTTATATCTAGAAACTCTCCACAGCGAACTACTATGCTTACAGAATGTGTTGGTAAAGAGCCTACTCAGGTTTAGAAAAACTTAAAAATCTAAAAATGAATATTGATACAGTTTGTTGCTCCAAAAATACAATTCTTACACACTAAGAGAGAGGTTTTCCCTGTGAGATAACTAGATCCAAAACAAGGGAAATTTATACAGTATCACGTATCAGGTAGCTTTTGTTACTTTCATTGGCCTGTTCTCATTCAAGTTTTGTGCTCTGTCCCTTCTTCAGGCTTCATGTGGTGTTTTTTTGTCTCTAGATCAGGGATGTCCAACCAGTGACCATGGGCTTTGTGTAGCTGTGGACAGCTAGTAATGTGTTGTTATTCACAAGATCATAAATAATTAACATTATAACGTGATTTCTAGAGATATTTTTCATTAGTCGATAGTGTGTAGCTCAAGTGCAGACTGCATGGGCAACAACGGAACGCTGTGGAGGGGAAGGCACAACACACTGCCTCTCACACACATCTCACACGATCAGTTGAACTGAAAACCATGCATGTTACATGTTGCATGAACTTGTGCTACATGGAGAATACAATAGTGATTACCAATGATAACATTTCAGCCTACATGTGTGTGTGTCTGTGAAAACACGGTTTTGGTTATTAAGCATATAAGCTTTCTTATTTAACTAATAAACTTGGGATTGTGTTATTCTGTAAAATAATTTAGTAAATTAACATGGTGACTGTAAAATAAATATCCAGAATATCTGTCTAATGCTGACAGATTCTGTAATATTCACTGTCTCAAAAAGCTCACAAAAAGTATAAAATAATTTACAATATGAATTTCTGATGGATTTGACTGCTCATTTAACTGAATTAAATGTGTCTTCAAGGTGAAAATCGACTTATCTGTTCTATTATTTAGTGCTGAAAATGAAAGTTAATTTATGACAAGCTCAAGTTATGGCAAATAATTGTATGCATTTAGATAGGATAGCTAAACACAGTCCTGTGAACCATGGAAAATATGCAGCCATGCTTTTCATTTTTACGAAGGAATTAGAAAGTTTTTTGTTTTTTTTTTTAAAGCCATGAATTTTTTGGTAAATTTATGGCTTCATTTTCACTTACATAAATTACCTGCAAATTTTTAAATTTGCAATCAGATATTCAACTCAAAAATCTGATCATGTCTCTTTAACAGACTTCTATGTTCACAGTCTTACCTTACGTGTATCATCTTTTTTTTTGGGGGGGGGGGGTATATATACATTCATGAACAACTCTTTCCAAGGATGAAACACAGAAAGGGTAAAATTAGATGAAAAATCTCTGATGAGAACTTTGGGAACTCAGTAAGATTTGCAGCCACCTCCATCAAACCAGACACTGATGTTTAACAAAAGTAATGGCAAATATCCTACTAGTTTTACATTTTGGTTTCCTTTTTATGTCCTAATGGACATCAACAGGAATTTCCTTTCTGACCATTTTAATTCTCTTTGATGTTTATCTTGGAATATTTGATTTTATCAGTCTTTTCGATCTTGGAATAATCAAAACTCAAAAAACAACTCTAGATTTCAGAAGTGGGAACATAACTGGAGAAGTCTGAGATTTCTTGTTCAAAAAATATTATATAGTGTAGAGAATTGACAGGTATGGTTATGTAAAAGATTTTTGCTTGAGTAGAGACAGGATTGTGTGGCTAATGATTTTAACTCAAAGAAGGGTTAGTTTCCACAGTTGTGCAATGAACTGGACAGGAACACTCTGTTTTAATCTCTAAGCGTATTGCAACTAGATGCAGTTGGCTTTGCACATTCAGAAGACCATATAAGAGATGAGAAAAAGAGTAAGAGAAAAATGAACCAACTATCTTATTGATGCCTGGGAATATTAGGCAGTTACTCTTTCCCATACAGTAATCAGATATTCCATCTTTTTCTAAGCTCTGCTTGGATATTTCAGTCTCCTCTTAATTAAGCGCTGCTTTAGCTCAGCGATTTTGTCTGTGTGGCTTTTACTAAGCAGTGTTCAGCTCTTTCCAGTTCCTCTTATCCAGTTGATACAAAGCAAAACAGAAGAAACACAGATTCTATTCCCATGACTAGGTCAATACACAATAGGAACTTAAAATAGCATCCAATTATTTAAACAGAAACAAAACAAACAAACAAACAGTAAGGTAGAAATTAACAGTATTAGAATTTCCTATATTACAGTAAAATGCTGTCTCAACCAATCCTCTGCTGTCTGGCTAAATGCCAGAAAAGTAACTTCAAAATTCCCATTAGGAATGCAGATTCTTTTGTTTCACTGTGAGTAGAAAGGTATGACCAGAAATAGTTCACTTAATAAGATTTTTCTGGTGATCTGGATAAGAAAAAAAACCAAACTGCTATTTGTCATATACAATCTACTGCTCTTGTCGAAGTGCTGTGGTTTATCCTGGCAAGGGGCTGAGCACCACACAGGCGTTCACTCACTTCCCTCCCCTTCCCAATGAGATGGGGGGGACAAATAAAAAAACAAAGTAGAACTCGTGGGTTGAGATAAAATTATTTACTAAGCTAGCGAAAAGGAACAGGATAATAGTTATGACTATATGTATGTGTGTGTATATTTTTATATATGACTATATATATATATATGTATATTTTTATATATATTTATATGAATGTATATAAGAAATGATGCAGAAGCAATTCCTCACCAGCCCCCAACCAATGACCAGCTAGTCCCCCGAGCATCAGAAGGGAGAGAAATGAACTCCTACTCCCTTCAAAACTCCGTCCTCTTGATGTCATATGGTATGAAATATCCCTTTGGACATTTTAACTGAGCTGTCCTATTCTGTTCTCTCCCAGCTCCTTGGGCACTTCACTAGGAAGTGAAATGGCCTTGACTCTGTGTAACAGTGCTTAGCAGAAACTATAAATGTTGGTGTTATCAACATAGTTTTTCTCCAAGAGCTAAAACATAACATCATACCAGACACTGAAGAAAACAATTCCACCCCAACTGAAACAAAGACACAAGGTAAGGCTGAATGGGAGCAATTGCAGTGCTTAGGCAGCAGTGGGGACATATCTGTCTCCTGCTGTTTTCTCAGGAGAGAAAAAAGGGTGAACCTTCAGCTGTGTGGCTTGTACAAGCAAAAAGCAAAAGAAAACACAATTTAAAAAATACAGTAAAAGCCATGCAGTCTTTTCATCCACTTTCATAGGCTACATGGCCCAACTGACTTTATTTTGGTGTGGAAATGTAGTACAACACTAAGTGCACCCATTCACATGTGTAGCAGTAGATGCAGTTGTGTTGAAAAAAAACACAAAAATCTACTGTGAGAAAAATCCTTGTGCTGCTTTAAGATGATTATCCAAGATACTAGTTTAATGGAGCTTGTTTTTCAGTATTTAGACAGTTTGTCTTTGAAATTAATAGAGATTGCTTACCGTATGTACATAGAAAATGGCGTTATTTTTTAGCTATCATAACAATTTGTAGTTGAAGAAACAAAGAAAAAAGTACAAACGACTTCTTTTTTTTTCCCCTATAATGTCCCAGTGACACATGATTATAAATGTGTTACCAAGACTGAAAAAATAAGTGCTTAAGAGAAACATTAAAACTAGAAAAAAATTAGAAGAGCTGGAAAATTCTTTCCTGGCTTCACCCTTCTGCAGATTTTAACAGTGGTATCATCGTGGCTTCAAAACATTGAGCCAGACATTAAACATTCATTTGGAGACACAAAAAAAGGTCCAACAATGAAGTGATCTGATCAGTGTTACTTTTCTTTCTGAGAATCTCAGAATTAATTTTCACAAAAGATGTATGTATTTTCAGATCTAGGGTACAATTTTCTACTCCTTTTGTACCATGTCAATATTTGCAGCTTTAAGAATGATCACAACACTTTACCATTTAGACTTTACAGCATTTTATATCCATTGTGGTCATGTCTAAATGTTTACTTAGACTGCTTATTTAAAATACAAGCCTGAGGAAAAACCAACCGTTGATTGAAAAATAGTGCTGATTTGAAGAGTGTCTGTCATTTCAAGATCACTCATATTCCCACTGTTCTGTGACCCATGAAGTACTGCAGGGAAAAGAAACAATGCTGAATGGATTCCTGGGGAAAAGAAAAAAAAAAAAAAGCGGAAACAAAAATAAACAAATCATTTTCATCTTCAACTGCCCTCTGTGGTCTTTGAATCTTCAGTGTGTGTGTTTTTGCTAAAGGCACACAGAAACATATATTTCTTCCCAGCCACCAATGTTCAAAGAGGTAATAATACTACTAATGCTTCTACTGCTCCTACTATTGCTACTTCTATTGATGCAAATACTGTACTAGCACTATGTTTTAGACACACGTTCTTCCAAATTTGTAACTCAAATCTGAATTTTGGCTCATTATTTTTCGTCTTACACAATAAAATTTCAGGATGTGGTGAATATTGCAGGATAGAGCCATTTGACATAACTGAATGCTTTGTTAGCTTACAGATGGCTCACATACATCTGTCTCATTACATTATTTTAATTATCTGTCTCAAATTATCTTTAGAGGCTGACTGCTATTGACAAATACAGCTTGTTTTAGGGACTGCACAGTAAGTCATGAATGGTGCAGAAATATCATTACAAGAACCTTAATGTCATTGTTAAACTCTTGTTTCCCTATAAGGGGTTTATTATTTTGGCTCCTTTTCATTTTCTAGATACCATAATGTTTGTGATATCAGCTAATAACAAAAATAATCTATTGATAGCAGAAAGTGCACCATGAGCTATCTTTAAATAAATAGGTTAACAATGAGCCAGCTTTGGTAGTATAAGTATTACAGAAATTTAAGACAAAGGCAGCCAAATATTTAATTAACCAGGAGTTGTTAAAAAATGTGTCATTTTCATTTGGAACGCGCAGTGTTTTTTTTCGTTTGTTTCTCTTTCTTTTTGTAGAATTTGGAAAGCTGTATAAAGTCCTATTAAATAAACTGAGATCTTACATCTGCTAAATTGCTATATCTTTATTTATATTCCTTGCTATTGGGTAGCTGCTCTTCTCTTGTCTTTTATAATCTTGGTTTATATCTTAAAAGATTTGTTTGTATTGCTGTGAAAATTGTAAATTTCCTGATAATAGTGATTATAAAATTGAGTAAAATTTATTACTTTTTATAGCTCAACTTTCATAGTTGAGCAAGAAAAAAAATTCTCTTACACCAAATAGTGCAAAGCAACCTACCAATTTACGCTACACCATGATGACTATCTCTGCTGCCTGTATATGCTGGGATACCAGTTCAAAAGATACTGATTCCCCATGTGGCTTTTGTGCTTAACAGTTCTGCACATTTAATGTTTAGGTTATACAAACATGTTCAGATCAACTTCACAGTGCATGCAGTGTTTACCCTAATTTGAATGCAAGAAAGTATGGATGGGTTTACATTTGATGCATTGGATTCACTGCACACATACAGAGCTATAGAGAAAACACAATATTTTGGTCCCTCAAAAAGGTCTGGTAGTAATTTCTTAACATACTGGACAGTGGTGATAGCACTGTTGCCCTTAACATTGTGCACAAACTTTGTTGTATGAATGGACCACAGGATACTATAGGACATAAAGGAACAAAAGCTACTTGTTGCATTTACACTTTTTCTTGCCAATCAATGAGAGGATCAAGGACACACCTCTTTTTCCAAAGCTCCTGATTTATAGAGAAGAACCACTTCGGGATATGCTTCAAATTGATACATAACTGGAGATGACAAAAAATAAGGCTTCACAACAAAAACAGGTGACAGCTTGTCATTAACTTTTTTTGATCTCTTCTGGTTTCATGAGCTTGACTACTCCATACTGGCACTCACTGGCTCATTTTTGTAAACATTTTATTTTATACAAGGAGTACCCATTCTTTTTTAATTTTTTGGACCTTTAATAGTCATCTATTCCAACTTCCCTGCAATGAACAGGGATATCTACAGCTAGATCAGATTGTTCAGAGCCAGGCTGAAGTGTATATTATCTCTAGCTTTTGTGTTGGGACTTTGCATGAGCCTTCAGCTTAGGCTCCTAGCCAGCATGAATTGGCTTAAAAATGCATCCAGCCATCATTCTGCCATCTGGATTTAAAGGAAAATTCAATTCTGAGAATGGTATCAGCATCGTAGTCCACTCATTAGCCAAGTCATTTGTCAATTGTAGTATCATTTTTTTCATAAACAAACAAAAACTAGGAAAGCTGGCCAGGATGTTAGTAGTAAAGGTGACAGTTTCACAGTTTTTGTTGGATAATTTCTCTGAAGAGGACAGGTCTTCTCATGCTTTCCCCTTCCTCCAAAAAGATACCATCCACTTCTTCGTTGCATTGAGCAGGGGATGCTCAGCTCTCTGTGTTTGTCTTAGGCCCCCTGTGAAACTCATAGAGAGACGTCTGGGAAGAAAAGCAGTGCCACTTCCCCACATGTTGGCTGAAGAGGAATCATGAAGCAAAAATAAATAGGCAGGGATGGTTCTATTGCCAGAAAACGGATGATTGTGTAAAAGGGATGGGTAAGTGCTAATACATGGGAAGTCCTTGTCTGTATTAGGTATGTGCCACATCCTGAAATAAAACATATGAGAAATATTGTCTGAAAGGCTTTGCACAGTAGCTTGTGCCCTCTAAAGCCTGAATATGTAATACATAGACTATAGAAAGACTGCCTAAGACTGTGAGTAAAAAGATTTGGATATGGAAATAACTTTGTCCTAGAGAAAAAATGAGATGCTGCCAGATAGGAGGGCATGGAGGCTCAACTATGGTTCATTTAGCAACATAACTACAGGGCTAAGTCAGGAGGCATTTAAAGGGGGAAAAAAAAGAAAAAGAAAAAGCCAAAGAAAATACACGGCATGTTACTTACATTGCCGATCATGATGAAGAAACAAGCAAAAGGAAGTAATAAAGAAGAATCAAGATTAGAAACAGCATGTTTCTAATTTGTACAACAACACTTTTCAGGAAAGGAAAGTAAAAATAATGAAGATAGGGGTTGCAAGGAGTATGTTGTCAATGTGCCAGAAGGAAAGAAATAAAGAATGGTGTAACTCTTCTCTTGAGGTTTAATGTCCCATCAGGCTTGGCTACAGATCTTTTTAACATAAAAACAATAAATAATTACTTCCAAGATGGCTTAGAAGTAAATAGAGACTAATGAGTTTCTTTTGCTTAGAGTGAAATGGGCTGATGAACAGAAGAGGACTCAAGGGCAGGGCTAATATGGGAATTGACAAATTTCAGAATAAAATTAAATGGTACCAAAGAGCTGAAACACATAGCTGAAATTTTGTTAGCCACACAAAGAAAATGAATACGAAAGTAGTGGGTGTGCTATTATGTAGCACTGCAAATCATACTAAACACTGACTAGAAATATTTCGAGTCCGAAATCAGAAAAAAGTAATCTCTATTTATGCAACTGATACTACTTCTACAAATGTAACTATTTAACCATCAAAGCAGTAATGAAGGAAGTGAATTTGCCTTCTCTTAAGCTCTTGCAATTATTTATTTATTTATTTATTTATTTTTGTCTACACAATGCCGGTGAAGATGGGTAGATTGAGAATTTCCATTTGTTAAGTGATTTTGGGGTTGAATATTTACATGAATTTTCATGTGAATGTAACAATGAAAAACACTGTTTTTTGTTACTTTGGCTGCTGGAATATAATATAAACATCTAACAGTATTTCTACAAGCAGCATTGCTCTGTATATTACCCTGTACATATGTGTAATCTGTGTAAATGGAATTTTCACCTGAATAAACTTTAAAGCAGCATTTATACAAAAGTATTATTCAGAAGGAAATCTACTGAAGTGGTGCAAAGAAAGAACAAATTATGTCCTCTCAATAACTGGACCAGATAGGATACCAGTCTTTGAGTTACTCAGGGATACCACAGTACTAAATTTTCTTCTGTATCCAGGCACAGTATACCTATTTTTAACTTTCATTATGATTTACTTTTTATCTTTAAATACAAACAACAACAACAAAAATATAAGGGCAGAAAAACCTGTCTTCACAAAGTTTTTTTTAGCCACTGGGATAAACTATTAGCTTTGAGTGAAAAACAATTGTCCTTCAAACTTTTCTCCCTCTGGTGTCCTCCTGGCATTGAAGCACTGTTAAATTGTGCCCCTTCATCATGACCAAATGACTGGTTCAAGCATAGGCCTCCTCATTTCTCTTACTACTTCTCAGATTATTAACTGTATGCATTTAATATCTAGTAAAATATTTCCAGAAATAAAGGTCAAGCCTCTCTCTGTACAGTAATGCAAAAGGACAATGACTGAGACATATTTGCTTGCTAATGGCAGTCAGGGGAGCACAAGAGCGACACTGGTCCCAAATAATAGTTCATTCTTCTTGGAGAAGCATGAGGTCAGAAACACCCACTCATAAATACTATGTGATTGGGTAAGTATTTACAGCAGCCTGAATGATCCTTATATGTTATGTTACATTTTCTGTATCTATTCTGATACCAAGAGGTTTCAGCATAAAGTGGGTCGTTTTGACATGGCAGTATTACTAGTGCCAACAAAAATGTTCAAAATGGTGTCTGAGCAAGGCACAGCTGAGGCATGAGCACCAAACTTCCCAAATTTGACTTAAGAAATCAAGGGACTTGCAAGAGCTGCCAAATACTGCAAAATCCAGACAATAATAAAGTTAGCACTAAACATGGCAGATTCTTCAGATATGCAAGATGATGATTCCCTGTATCCATTAAACAGAATTATACACATAGATATCAGAAATTCACAGAATCTAAGTTATATTCTTGCGTTTTTCTAGAGAGTATGAAATTGTCCTTATGTAGCAAATAATGCTACATTTTAAGAAGATACTGTCTTCAGTTGCTTGCTCTCTGCTCACCTAGAAGCTCCTATTCCCACATAAGATTTGTCGAGATGATATGTGAAACTGCTGCTGCCATATTATCCTGAAACTGTTTGTGAAAATACAAACATTTAAATAAACTCTGTGCATTGGTGTCTTGGATTCTGAGAAATGACTGAATATAGCCTGGTATTTACTGAATAATGAAATACTGCCAGAAAGCATGTGCAGAAGATGACAGCAACTCAAGGATCACATTGAGCATACTTCTAAAACACAACATGCGGTCAGGATCTGTGTGGTCAGGATGTAAGACTGCTGAAAGGAGGCAGATGACAACCTGACACTAAAAATACAAAGCCTTAACTGTGAATAAAGAAAAAAACAGAGTTAGTTTGCAAGATGATATTACACATATCTGTTTGGTCTTATACCTGTATCTCATTCCCAGAGTAAAGATAGGGTAATTCCACTTAGGATCTAGCATAACTGCTGTCTCAGCAACACATTTTCTCTTATTTTTCATAGCTTCAGTATATCATATAGTTTAAGAGTTCCAATAACAATTAATGAAGGAAGAACTCTCAGTTCCTTCCTATTTCTTCTAATTTTCATTGGCATCCTTCTATAGCTGACTAGGTAGTGAAACCAAATTACCTTTTTGTGTTTTGCTATTGTTTACAAGATATATGTTTTGCTATCTATAATAAATGCTCAAAACACAGCTTTTTTTCAGATCTAAGATCTCACACAAGTCACATTTCTATACAGCTGCAAAGGATTTATGTGCTAAAAGCAAAAGAAGGAACAATTCAGAAATTCTTACGGAATCAAAGGAGTATTGAGGAAGATAATAACACTGACCCTGCAAAAAAATTGGTAGAGCTGGCAATAATTACATATCATTTTATGAAAAAAAAAACCAAACCCTAATGGAATGTACTAATTTTTGACAAACCACTCTAATAGAATGTTGTTTACCTTCATAACAGAATTAAAAATAAACTGAAGAAAGAATTCTATTCTTACTTCCTTTTGCAAAAGCTGAATATGATCTGACCAATATGTGTCCATTTCACAAATGAATAAGCATGAAAATCTTTGTTTTCAACATCTGCTGTCTGATTTCAGAACTTAATTAAACTTCTTTTATGCATTTAAATTAATTCTTACCTTGCGACCTGCTGGGGGAAATCCACAGAAACATTCAGTCACATTTACAGAAATTCAATATTAAAATATATTTATTTCTGTATGGATATCTTTTAATTCTGAATTCATCCCGAAGAATTTTGCTTGTGATCTGCATTGTATTCATAATACTTTTTTTTATCTAATAATACAGGTACTTATGTGGTATTTATTCTCAAATATTTTCTGTCTTTAAAGGAAGTTCTGTAAAAAGTGTCTAAAAACTTAAATCAACAGGCACAGAGTCTAACTTTGTTACTCTAAACTCAACCACAGTAGGAAAGGAAAGTTCAAAGTTATAACTCTGCATGGCTGCCAAAATACACAAGCCCTATCTCACTGGATTGAGTCAGTTGAGTCCCACTGTGATGATGGAGCTCAGGCTGCAAGAAGAGTTCATGCTGGGCTGACTCTGCAGTACCACCCTAGAATGCAATGTGCAGTATCTATTTGGTACTCCCTTGGGCTGAGAATTTATAGCAAACACTGCTTTTGGGAACAGTGTTAGCAGCTGAAATACTGCAGCACAAAGTGGCCTCCCAGTAACTCTGAGCTACTACTACAGTGCACACAGATAATAAAAATAATATTTCGCTTGTTCATCTGAAGTAGTTTCTGAATTGTCAATTTCCGTGATAGTAAATAACTGTTACTTAAATCTGGTCAGCTGAGACAAACACAAATATATTCTGCTTAGAATTCAAAGTAGAGAAATCCAGCAGGATAGCAAAGGCCAAAAAGGATATTATACTGAAACATCCAAAAAACCTTACCTTAGACTGGGAGCAAATATCTCTTCTTAAAATGCTAGTACATGGCAAAGGATAGTAATACAAGTAGATCGATAAAACTAAAGGAAATGTTTTTAATTTCTGCCAATGTTTTTTAACAAAACTGACAGTGGTCACACTTTGTTCCATTTGTTTTTGTTTTCTTAAGGTCTTTTTTTTTTTTTTTTTTTTTTTTTTTATTATTAAATTTTTAAAAAAAAACAAAAAAAAATAAAAAAAAAAAAAAAAAAAAAACCACAATCAACAAACAAAAAAAAAAAACAT